>JAHLJT010000631.1:107723230-108337337 GCA_031308135.1 Acheta domesticus | reverse complement strand
GGGCGGGGTGGGGTGGGGGGCGGGGCGGGGCGGGGTGGGGTGGGATGGGGCGGGACATGAAGGGGACGTGAGGCGGGGCTGTGAGTGAAGCGGATAGCGGAAGGAAGGTGTGAGGGCGATTCGAAGGTAGTGCGGGGACGTTGTGGATATGATGTAGGGTCATCGTGGGATGACTGACTGAGTAGGTCATCGCTGGGTTAGGCGATGCGGTGGTAATAGGCGGGGTAGGCTTAGCGGGCACGGAGCAGAGAAGCAGCAGGCCATTTCACGCTGTACTTGGGGTCTGGAGTTTGACGAGACGGGTTAGGAAGGAAGCTGGGTGGACCCTAAAGCCTCTGGCAAGAGTAGGACGAAGAAGGGAATGATTGCAGAGAAGAAGGGCATGCTGGAAAATGAGAGGGAGGGGAACGGCGGTAAGTAAAAAGGATCCGAATAGCGAAGATCGAAACAAAATAGGAGTAAACGTCACAAGCTGGACGGGGTGTGGCAGCTGGAGAGCAAGGCCGATTGAGCATTGTAGCTGGTGCACTGCGGGTTTGGCATGGCAACTTAGTTTGGAAATGGCGAGGTAGGTTGGGCATGGACGGTTTGAGCATTGCCAGTTGATGATTGCGTGTGGTGCGCCGCGGGTTTGGCATGGCAGGTTAGGTTGGGAATGGCAAGGTCAGTTGGGCATGTTGGGGTGGGTTGGAAATGTGGAAATGTTTGGACATATAGGGTTGGGTTGGGCATTTGGAGTTGGATTGAGGATATCGAATTGGGTTGTGCGTGGCGGTTGGGTGTGGCAGGTTGGGTGACATGGAGGGTTGTGTTAGACACGGTGGGTTGAGTTGGACATGGCGGGAAGGGTTGGGATGAGCGTGGTGGAGCGGATTGGGATAGACACACAAAGGAGTTTGGGTTGGCATGGCGGGTTGGGAATTGGGGCGGGTAGGAAGTGGCGGGTTGGGTTGGGTTATAGGATTGGATATAGGGTTGGGCATACAGGGTTGTGCATATAGAGTTGGGCATATAGGGCTTGGACGTATAGAGTTGGGCTTATAGGAATTGGGACATATAGCGTTGGGCATTTAGGGTTGGGCATATTAGGTTCGGATAGGGAATATAGGTTTGGGGTTGGGCATCGCGAGTTGGATTGGGCATGAAGAGTTGGATTGGGCATGGATTGGGTTGGGTTGGGTTGAGCATGACGGTTTGGGCAAGTTGGGTTGGGCATGACGGAGCGGGTTAGGGCATGGGTAGGGTTGGGCATGGCGGGTGGGGTCAGGGCGGGCCTTGAGCGCGGGCGCGGTGCAGTGTGACGAGCGAGTGACGCGGATGTGGCGCGGGCGGGGACCGGGGGCGGGGGCGGCGAGGGCGCGGGGCGTTTGCTGTCGCGCTCTGTGCACACAGGCGTCGGGAGGGAGCGGGCGGGCGGGCGAACGGCAAGCGGCAGCGGGAGCGAGAGCGCGGCAGCGGCCGCCGGCGCGTGTCGCCTCACAAAGCGACTCCCGCGCTTGTGTTTGCGTAGCGCGCCACCCTACAACGAAGTCAGCCCCGTTGCGCGCGACGCGTGTGTGTGCGTGGGTGCGTATGCGCGCGCATGGGATGTGTGCGTGTGTGTATGCGTATGCGTTGCGTGTGTGTGTGTGTTGCGTGTAAGTGCAGAGTCTGCTAGTGTGTGGAATAGCACCATTTCAGGACGCTCTAGAACTTTTGCGGTTCGTGTTTGTCTTGAGTAGTTTATGACACTGGACGTAAAATTAATCTTGTCTTATATTGAGTTAATGTTTCTAAACGTTTAATATAACCCAGCAATTTTAATGTTGTTGATTTAGTGGACAAAACAATAATTTCCAATAAGAAAATCCTTCCATTTTTGAAGGTAATTTTTTTAAAGTATTCTTGAAACTGTAAATACAATTTCTATATACTAACTAATTTCAAACGATTTGGTCAATTTAGATGGCTTGAAATTCACCTCCACAAATTATACAAGGAAACTTGAGTCTGAAGTAAACATTCAAATCCACTGCTCTCATTTATATTAATGTAATTAACATATCTCACGTTGAAGACGCTTTCAAATAGTAACACTCTTCTTAATTAACATATCACAGGCAGGAATACGTTTAATGGATTAAACTTCATAACTCAAGGTTCCTGAAACTCAGTTGGTGCATCTTACAAGAAGTTACTATCCAGACTGGTGTATATTAAGGTAGGAACAAGGATGATCTTTCTCCCCATTCAGAATGTCCCAGGAAAAGTTTCACCTAAGTCAACATAATAAAAATGAAACATGAAAATCAAAGCATTAATCAGAAGCTAGATTTAAGCTATATGGATACAAATTTGCTCAACTAAACTCAAATCCTAATTTAAGACATTACTACAGTATTAACTAAAATGCGGGAATTAGTAGGAAGTATCTCTTTGTCTCTAATGTACTGAGAAATGAAAGACACCGATAATTTTGTGAATTACAGACACGTATAGCAAACCTCCGCGTATACATATTTTTAAAATTATCGGTTACTACACTTCATTAGAGAAAATTGTGTAATGCTATAGTGGAAGAATGGCGATTATTCACCAGACAAATTCGTGATGTAGGTGCCTTGACACCAGAAACAGGTGGATAATTGTTGTTCCTGTATGAAGGTAAATTACTTCTTCCTAAAGCTTTGTGTCGTCAGATTCAAAATTTTATGAGTCCTTTAATAACTAAAAAGTGGTTTACGGCTAAATGTCTGTCCTTCCGTCTGTGAACAACACAAGCGCATAAACCGTAGGCTGAATTTTTACTAAAATAGATTTTCCCAATCAATCCTTGAATTTGAAATGGATATTTTCATTTTTGCGAATACTTTACGTAAAGCCTCAGAATTTTAAAATGTAGTATGGAAAATTGCCGCCACTTTTCTTTATTTTTATTAAAAAAATATAGCAACGTTCTTTTATAAAAATGGATTTTGTTCAAATTTCGTTAAAAACTAAATTTTCAAAAAATTCCAAAAGTAATAATTTTTTCGGCGTCTTCCTCCGTTAACAGTTTAAGAAGATATATTTTTTAAAATAAAATTTGATTATTTAAAATTAGATATTTAAAAAGGCCATGTACAGAGTGTTTAAAATATGACTAGATTTATGCGTAATTTTGAGTGACATAAAGACAACCTTCGAAGACAATATTTTTTCAAAAACGAAATCATTTCAAGACACTCTTTAATGTTATGCATGTGTAATGTGTAATGTGTAACCTGAAATAGTATTGACGGTGGAAATGTAAAATAAATATTATAATGAGAGTACAGTTTGCTCTAAAAATACATATCACCGAGCGTACTTATTTCGGGATCTTCATTGACAACACGATCAGAATCACCACAGACCGTATTGAACGTCACCTTATATCTCGCGGTCGTGGTATTCAGGCTGCGGACAAACAGCCAATGGCTCTTCATTCAGAGCGTCACATATCATGCGGTCGCCGGACTGTAGGCGGTCTTTGCGACCATGACGGGTTCGGAGAGGTCCTATCAAAAGAGGACCCCGCTGCGGCGTGGCATTTCAGGCCCACGACATAATCACGCCATAATGCGTGGAGTGCACAGGTTGCGGTCGTGTGTGTGTGGATGTAGAGGGCAAAAGGCTCGAGGGACGTTGAATGGAGGGGGAGAAGAGGAACATAATGAGAGAATAATTGTTAACAACGACTAGAAGGCGACAGGAAACTAAAAAGAATTGATTAAAAATATCCTGGGTCGCAGATATAATGTGAAGTATGGATAGGGTACATAGAATTTAATTTACAGACACACACAGGCGTCAGTCTAAATTATTTTATTATAAATTAACATCATATAAAATTTCATCCTAATTTAATACGTTTTGAAGGCTCTCGGCTGTCCGAGTGACGTCGCATTGAGAGCAGTGATGTCCGACGTTTTGACCAACACGTCGTGGCCTTTTTCAGGCCTGGAGTACTGAAGGCTGAAGACGGTACGGCATCACTGCTCTCGACGCGGCGTTACCCCAACAGCCACGTGCCTTTACATGACCCTGGCCGCGGAAGACTACGTGTACAATTTAATAAATTTTAGGTGTAAAAGGGGTGTGTGTGCTTGTGTGTGTGCCTGCGTGTGTGTGCCTGCGTGTGTGTGCGTGCGTGTGTGTGCGTGCGTGTGTATGCGTGCGTGTGTGCGCGCGCGTACGTGAGTATTACTAGTAATGTCCGAAACAACTTTGTTAACGAGAGGTTAACAAGTAAATGAGGAATTCTAGGTATCTTTAAGTGATAATATATACAAATGAGTGGATGTGTGTGTGCTGGGGTGGATATGTTTGGTGTGTGTATGAAGGTATGTATGTACTTACGTAGGTATGTATGCATGCTTCACAAACATTTGCAGTTACTTCAGCGATTCAGCAAATTTTGCCTGATCACTTTTCGGCAACCGAGAAAAATATCGAGTGTCTCGAAATCCGTTAAGCTATAGCCAAGATTTTGTAGGTGAAAATACGACCTGAAAGGAATTTATCTGGGTAACAGTATCGTTGCCGGTAGAAGCGGGTGGGGCGGTTTGGATGAACCTCCGGGAGAGGGTGGGATAATCAGGGCGTGCAAGGCGCGCGGGACCGTTGGGGGACGGAGCGTACAGGGCGGATAAGTTGGTCATAACTCTGCTTCATACCCCTGCCTTGTCAATAAACGACAGTTAACTCTTATGTAGTAAAAATTAAATAAATGTTAATTCGTAGATAAATCTTACTGTTTAAAAGATAAATCCCCGGGAAAACGCCGTATACTGCGACATTGAAGATCTGAATTATTTTTTTTATGTACTATTTATTTTCGAGTATTAATTTATTTCCAAATTCTACTAGTTTTATGCTATATAAATTTTATTCTTAATAAATGATATAGAAACAAAAAATATAACAATATGAAGCTAGGCCGTTTCACATTTAGCTTAAACCTTCAATAACGAACATGAACACAAAGTCAATATAATGAGCAGTTCATTCCGCGTACCAATTCCTTTCTCCGTCCCCTACCTTTTTCTTCTTCTTCTTCTACTCCTCCTCCGAACTCAACCGAAACGTCATCTCGGGCGAGAAGCGCGAGTGGGCTCGGCGGGAGCGCGGGGCTTCCGGGTGCGGGTGCGGGGAGGGGCGGGGCGGGGCGGACGCCGCGGGGCGGTGGGCGGGGCGCGCGTGTGCGGGGCGCGGGCGCTGCTCTTCTTGGGCGCACAATGCGGGCGCGCCCATATTGCGCCGCCCATCGATCCCACAGCCGCCGCGCAGCGCGCCCCGCGGAGCCTACGCCCCCCGCCCGCCTGCCCCTCGCCACAAAAGCTCCTCCGCGCCCCGCCCGCCCGCCCGCCCGTCGTTGGGAGAAGCGAAAAGTCACATTGCAGACGGAACTGCGTGGATTAGTTGGGCGGTTGGACTGTTGGGACTGAAGATTACGGAGGGAAGGATGAAATTCAAATGACTGACCGCGAGGCAAGCAGTGTAAAACAAAATGTTTGATAAACGTGTTCGATTAAGGTATCTGAAAATTATAACACATAAAATCAACACGGAATTATCTGGAGGTTTTACAATTAACTTGGCGAGTTTTTAGAGAATCACTCACTCCTTTCATGAATAAACTTAGTGTAAAGAAAAGTTAGGTATTTAATGCTTTGGAAAATTGATATCGATATTTCAACGGAAAAAACACGTTCTATGGTGCCGTGATGTGAAGTGCTTTTCTTTCCTTTCAAACCGTTCGTCCATCTGTCCGTCTCCCTCCCTCTCTATCTCTCTATCTATCTACCTATCTATCTCTTGCTCTCCGCCCGCCCATCTGTCTATACACTTTAGCACCTGAACTACTTGTAGGAGTTTTCAAAAATAAATATTCCCCGATAGTTCTAGGCAGACTCAAAGCCCTGCAATTTAAAAAAAAAAGTTCTTTGAATTTTCGGGATACAGTAAATAAAGCCTCTGAGACATTTTCAATTTTTTTTCTAGGAAATGCTTCTAATATTTTTCTTGAAATTTCCTGTAAGGATAGAGTAAAATGCACTTATAACGATGACATATGTCCGAGCATTTGCTTCCACGTGTTGCTGGCCAGGGTAACAGCAGCTTTGCATTTTGAAGAAATGTGCAAAGAGGGAGTGTTGCTTTGGCTCAATATGCCTGGATGTGAATTCACTGAAAAATATATATAAAATAATATCTTTGCTTTCATCTTATTTGTGATATTAACTACAATCTACCATTATTATTCATGTTACACTTTGTTACCCAGTGTCTTTGCAATAAAAGGAAACAACCCGGAGGTTTTACATGAAAATAAAGCACGAAATTCGAGATACAATGGTTAGATCTCTGTCATACACCTAATTTATGCGCAAACGTATATAGAACAGAGGATACTGGTAAACATAAGTTACTTTTCACCATTTTGAAGTTGAACTTGAGACTTGTGAATGCGACTCGGCGAGTAAGCAACTACGACCCCTCCAGTTATTTTTTAGAGGGAGGACCGGCACAGTCGCGTGATAAAGTGGGTTACTTGTATTCTAGAGTTGTCGCATCAGACGCGAGTCCAGGCTCAGTCTAGCGTTCCTCGTTCATTATCATCCTGCCTCCCTTGGAACGGAATGGGACCACGCAGCAACCCACTAGCAGAAATATGAGCAAAACTTCAGACAGCTTGTGTGACCTAATTTCAAAGTTACGAAAATCCGAAAATATGAGACATCACGAATATTACTCCGTCGTTACACTGCAACTGCACTTAAAAATAATGAGTATATTTATTAAATAGTATTTAGCTCCCAATTAGTAATGTTTTAAAGTTCAAGTCAGAACGAAAAATATTGAAGTATTTGTTCATCCAAGAACACGCATAACAATTTATAACACTTGTTTTGATTACACTTATAACACTTGCAATAATAATAATAATAATAATACAATAATAATAATAATAATAATAACAATAATAATAATATATTAATAATAGGGGCTAAATAATACCTATGAGATGGACGACCTTCATTATTATCACGTTTTGTTTTGTATTTCTGTATGAATTTCAATTTCCATGTGAGTGGTCTCGTTGAAATTAATAATTGTTATTTTTTCCATTTCCGTCAGAGCACCCTTGCAAATATTCACAATTCAGCGCGCCCTAAATTAAATATATTTAAATGCACACACTGACAATGATACTTATTATTACATCTCCTTCCTATTTATAATGAGTTAAAATTGTATTCAGTTAACTAGAGTATTTTTATTAAACAAGAGTAGTGATATTATTACATACATTATTAATGTAATGTTGTATAAAACGCAGTATTTCACGCACTTTGAAAATTAAATACGAAACACTTTGACGGAATGTGATCTCAAATTTAAAATGTAATACATCTGAATAATAGTTCAATTTATAGTGAGCTACAAAAAGTACCCAAGTTGTATATCTACTTTTCAATGGTCTTTAATTGCAATTCTATTTTACAATAAATGACGCAATTAGTGATCTATAAAAACTCTGCGACTTCATGTGATCTATAAAAAACTGTGCTCTTTAATATTCTGGGTTTTACTGTATTCATTATTTTTAGAACATTCGTAGGCTAATTTATTGTTTGTTAAAAAATGACATCTGCATTTTATCATAGAACAATAAAGTATATTTTAAATAATATTGTAATATATGATATACTTACTATCCAATGAAGAAAGGTAAAAAAAACTATTACTCTCCACGAAGAGCCAATTAAGTTTGTTCATCTTAAAAATACGTTTTAAAAGTTTAATATACGTTAGTTTCAAAAAATAAAGAAGTGTTGTTCTCTGTGAACACGTAAATTATTCCTCGCAGCAATATTGCTGAAGTCAATTTTAAAATGAGGTTAAAACGCGCTAGTAAATCAGCCGAGCGCAAGTCTGCGCTGGCCGGGAGGAGAGCTGCAGCGACGACCCTTAGGCACCCGGGGCCCTACCCGAGCGATGTTCGAAGGGAGGTCGGGGTTGATTAGCTCCGTGGTAATTACGGCCACCTCATGCAAAACTCCGTGCCCAGCGGCGGCGGAGGCGCCGGAGAGGGCGGTGAGCGGGGCAACTGTGGAGGTACAGTGACGATGGGGATGGCGATGGCAGAGAAGGTGTTGGGTTGTAGGAGAGGTGGAAGAGAGACAGTGGCCTCGGAGGTGGTAACCATGGAGGAGGCGTCGATAGCGGCGGTTGCGGTGGTGGTTGCATTGGTGGTGGTGGGATTCGCGAGAGTGGCAACGGTAGGAGTGGCAGCAGTGGTGGAATTGATACGGATGGGGGAGAAGCGACGGTGATGGCAGCATGGTGGTAGGCAGATCACTGGAGGGAGTGGCGGCTATGACGACGGCCGTGGATTGTTCCCCGCATGGCATGCACTTCAATTTGCGTAAGGGGCCACGTGAATACAGTAAGCGCATCAGACTCTGCCTGTCCTCTAGTCATGTTGCTTTGCTTCGGATTGTCTCGGACCTGCCTGTGGGTGAACAAGGTTTGGCACCGGGAGTGGTGCTCATTGGTCCGTGTGAGGTCGCTGCAGATACTGTTTGGCTCAGCCGAGAAATCGTTTTTTCCCACCTAGACCGAAGCAAGATGTCTCTCCAAACTGTAAAGTGTAAATATTTTTAAATGAAGTATTGCGGAGAAAATCGTAATGAATTCGCAGTTTTAATTATAGAGATCACGTATGATTACCACCATCTTAGTGTAAATGGTCCTTGGAAAAAATTTAAAACAAATGAATATTAAAAGTTTTGTTACGTGACAAATATAGGTTTTTATCTCTTAAGCTTGAAGACAGCTAAAATACAACTTTTTCGTTATCACGGCCCGGTAATGATTTTTTCCGCCGAAAATTGGCAATTTTTACTTTCCCGTATACGCACGTATACACGGAGTGATATACGTAGTATAAGGAGAGTTATGTAATGCTGCGCGAAAAAAATGTCCACTTTTCGCCAGAAAAAAATCGTTGCCGGGCGCTGATAACGAAAGAGTGGATAAAACCAGTTGCTAAATTAAGAAAAAAAATCCCCTAACACGTGGTCGTAGCCACAACCCCTCTTTTGTGGGACCGAAAAACCAATTGGAAAAAAAAACGTCCGTCTGTCCGTCCGTGACACTGCTAGCGCTAACATACGTACGATTTCTTCCAAAATGGATATTCCCCGGTCTATCTGGTTCTAGTCAAAGCTTTGAGATTTTGAAAAAGATTCTGTGAACTTTCGGGGTACTTTACATGAAGCCCCCCGGAGATTTTTAAAATTTTCTCAAAAACGGCTCCAATTTTTTTCTTTAAAGTTCTTGTATGAATAGAGTAAAATACTCTTATTAACATTGCATAGGTCGTATTTTCACGGATAAATTTGACTTTTTGAAAATTGTTAAAAGTTTGAATTTTTTTCGGCGTCTTTCTCCAACTACAAAATTGAAGATAGAGATTTTTCCTTCAAATAAAATGTGTTCTCCGAAGTGACTTCTTTGTTTAAAGTCATATACATTGTTTTGAAAATTTTAGTAGTTTCCGTGCAATATTTCGTGCAATATGTGCAATTTTAAAAAATTACGAAAACTAGATTTTCTCAAAAATGGCTCCAAATTTTTTCTTTAAACTTTTGGTAGGGATAGTGGTAAATGTACTCTATCAGATGACATAAAAGCCATATTGCTGTACTCATTTGTTTTTTCATAAATTGCAAAAAAATAATTTTTTTGACTTGTCTCTCACGTCGACAATATTTACATTAGCGGCGCTTTGTTTACATTATTATATTTATGAGTACATGTGCTTTAAATCACGTCAAGAACAGTTTCTCGAAAACACAACCGTTTTCTATGAAAACTGGCTCAAATTTCAGCATTTTCTTATAAATGGTTAAAATAATTCTTCAAACTTTTCGATCGGGTGCACTCTTTGATATGACGTAGGGCATATTTTAAGGTATTTTTTTTGTTTTTACAAAAATTACACAAATGTAATTTTTTTGAAAGATATCTCACATCTTTAATATGCACATTACCAGCAATTTGTAAAGATTATTATATTTGTGAGTGTATATGCTTCAAATAACTTCAAATGAAGTATTCTGAAAAACTCAAAAACTTTTTGTGAACAAGAATTTCAAATTTCGCATTTTTGGTAGCGTTAAAACGCCATTTTCTTTAAAATGGCACATAATTTTTAAAAGAAAATTGGCATTTATGACTAGGTTTTTGTGTTCTTTAATATTCTAAAATGAATATTTCCGTTCTACCAATAAGAAACCGAAAAATTAAGAAAATGACAAAAAAATGTACTTTTGGCGATGATAGATGGCAGCTGGCAAGAAAGAGTATGTGGAAAGTCCAAATCGCAAGCGAAGACCCAAAGAAATAGAAAACTAATACGGGAAAATCTGTGCCATTCTGTAGCACCACTAGTTTTCATTATATAATTCTGTTCTGAACTAAAGTATCAGTACATATGTCACGTAAAAACGAAAATAAAAAACATGTACTTCAAATAATTATCTGGATTTTTTTGTTTTTATATGTAAAATGAACTATAAAATAATGGTTCTGGTGAAATGGTTACAGGTATAAACCTGATGACTGAAAAATATAAAAACATAAACTTTAGATTCGTGATGTATGAAAATATCAAACCGACAGAATCATCATTTAGCATCTAAAAGATAAGAATATCGGACATACAAGTATCACCCATTTGACTATCTAAAAGGACAGCAGTACGTTAACTATGGGTTTGAAGTTTCCGTACTTCTCAAAATCCTTTTAAATAAATGAAATTTGCTAAGTGCAAGTTAAATAAAACTCTATTCTGTTAGTAAAATATTGCCAAGGTCCCTTGCGTCTAAATTCATTGGTATATAATCCTTTTTGTTCATTCCCACTCATAACCTTCCATGTCGCAGTTCTTGTGAGAAGCAGCAATTTATTTTCCATCGCATTCTGTTTCTGCGTGTGCGAGCAAAGCAACCGCGGACGCGTGCGGACAGCTGGGCTGCGAGGATCCAAGCTGCGCCGAAGCGGGACGCAACAGGTCGCGCTATTTGGAGAGGAGGAAAGCGGAGCGGGCAGGAACAGGGCTGGACAGCAGGAAGTGCGGATGGAGTACCCTTGATTCAAACGTGAAGTTTCCTGGAATTAATATCTGAAATATATTACGTGTGCTTACACAGTCTCGCCATGTAATAGAAATTACTCAAATGTCCGTGGATTCATTTGAACTGTTTTAGTATTACAATTTAATAAATAACATATTTTTAATCAATAGAACTCTAATGTTTCTGCTAATTGTCCCTCGGATAATTACAAATTAATATTCTTGCTTCATACGAGCTTGCTTCGTATAACTTATATTATTCCTGTTTCGTATAACGAAATATCCTTCGCGACCTTTCGTTACTCAAAACGAATATCAAAAACCGTTGAAAAATTAAATATTCCATTGCATTTTTACTGGTTATTTACAAATGATATCAGACTAGCTGAAAAGTAGGAAAATCTTTAAAAAGTAATCTGTTTACAAAGTTAACGTAATAAGATGGTAAAAAAATGTAAAATATAAACATAATTAACTCTTAACGCCAAGCGTTCTCATTGAAAACGCAAGCCTCCGGCAACCAACATTTTATCCTCTATTTAAATTGTGAATAGAAGAATCTAGTGAGTAAGTACCTTTTTAAATTTTCTTATCTTCTACTCTTTCGAGGAACCACTGCACTCGCTTCGGTGACTGTACTCGCTTCTTCAAGCCGGCTAAGACTGGCTAACCACCAGGCGCGGCCACCATAGCACTTGCCAAGATTCCCCCACTCTGCCACCCAAGTGACCCATAGGTCTTTAATTCATGTTAGGAATATTACATATGGACATAATGAGCGAACCTTTCAAGCAAGGTTGGGAATTTGCGAAAGCTACTTTTGAACAGAATCCCACCAACAAATATAATTTGACAAAGATTTTGTGGGGAATGATAGAAGTTTGCCATAATATTTTAATATAATGCAACTGCTCGTCAAATAACAAATCGTAGAAATTTTAGAGTTCCGCGAAAGAAACACCCTGCAGTCTTGTGTGGGAGAGAACAGAATGGATTTTCTGGCCTAATTCATTTTAATTTAAAGCTGAATTTGAATCGGTATGTAAACCATTAGTGGAAGTATTTTTACTTCTTTTTCTGTAATGAAGCAAAAACACATTCAGCAGCTTTGATGCGAGTGATCGTGTTAAACATTTATATTCCAGACATTAAAATAGCACGAACGTCCCCCGCCGTTGAAATTTTAAAACTATTCTAAGCAGCATTCGAGAATAAAATAAAACTTGCGAAAGACCAAACACGAAAAACGTGACGTACTTGACGTCGTGTGTGGTAGAGAATTAAGATGACTGGTGTGGCGAGAACAATGATGTGAAAGAAAGAGGCAGGGAGGATTGAGACGAGGGGTGAATAGTGGTAAACAGAGGAGAGAGTGGAAGGAAGGGATGGAGGGGGAGTGGAGAGAGTGAGGAAAGTGAAAGAATGGAGGAGGGAAGGGAGCGGGGGAGTGGGAGAGTGAGGGGAGGGGGAGGGGAAGGTGGGGTAGTGGAGGAGGTGGAGGAGAGAGAGTGGGGAGAGGAAAAAGGGGTAACAGGAAAGAGGGGAAGGGAGGGAGTGGAAGAGGGGAGATTGTGAGAGAAGGAAGAGAGTGGGAAAGGGGAGAAAGTAAGAGGAAGGCAGTGGAAAGAGGAGGAGTACAGAAAGTGGGACGAGGAAAGAGAGTGGGAGAAGGGAAGAGATACCGGAATAAGATAGTATCTGCGAAGGGAATGGATGTTTTAGGAGAGTGAGATCAAATAGAGGCTGAAAGGTTGTAGAGGAGAAGAGAAGTGAGCCTTGGATCATCAGTGCAAGGGAAACTACGAGGAGAGGGGCATGGAGGATAGGGCGCGTCGAAACTCAGCGTGACGAGGCAGCGCTTGGCAGAGAGCGGCGGGACAGGACAAAGCCACCCCGAGTCGCTTTCCAGGAAGGAGTGCACGTGGCGAGGAGGGTGGAGTGGTGTGAGTCTCTGGGAGAGTGAAGTCGGGGGCGTTGTACTAACGCGGCATGGGCGCGGCGGAAGAGAGAGGTTGCACGTGAGTAGAATGTGCGGCCGACGAGCGACCTGCCGACCTCTCCGCCCCCACACAGAGCGCTCGCTCCTTATGCTCCGCTCCCTCCCCCGTGACTTGTCCCTCCCCGCCGACAGTCCTCCCCCACTCCTCCCCGCCACCGCCCCTTTCATTCCTAGCCTGATTTACGTGAACTGTTCCATATTCTTCTGGTAGTATATTCCGTGTAATCGAATACACTTATTCCTCTTTCTAGCAGAAGTCTTCTTCGATTCTGGTATCAAAGTTACACTCACTTATGTCATTATCGTGGGGTACCTTATAATGTTGAGAGTTACTGAACAAATCATTTTCTTTCTATTTCATCTCACAAGTTCTGCCGCCATTTGATGCTTTAAAACCTGGACCGCTTTTATTTATCCCCCGCCTTGCTAAAGCCCTTCCGCGTGTCTGTCTTTCTTTCATTGTCCAAGTATCCATCTTACTGCATTTCATCGTCCTTTTCTACTCTTTCCTTCCATCTCTGTCTCTCTCCTATCCATTTTCTGGCTGACGTGATGCCGATTCACCGTCTTGCCTTTCATATCTCTTTGGGCTTTTGAGTCTTCCATCGTGCTTGCCCTCCAGTATGTTTCTCTTAACTTGGCCGTTTCACCACGCCTGTTCAGTCTGTTCCACCTCTCTCTCTGTCTCTCTCTCTCAACTGGTTCTGAGGCCGCTGAATCTGCCGCCGCTGCCTGTGCCGTCGCTCGCTCTCTCCCGCCTCTTCCTCCACCCACTGCCGCTCCAGCTGTCACAAGCCACAGCCGAAATGTTGTTATATTGATTGAAGCGAGCGAAGCACGGGGTTAACTCCTTTCGAATTGTATCCGTCATATCGGCTGCTGTGAAAGCGTGTCGTGCGAAATTACACTGAGTGATGAACGCACCGAGAGTTCGTCAGTTTTGTACGGTTTTGCAGTTTTTGAGGCGAAGGAGCTGAAAACTGTTGTCTTGCGAGAACGCGTTTACTTTCAACAGCTCCAAAACAGAATGCTAGTTGATCAATAGAGGATAGAGAAACTTTTTGTGTTGCGAGGAAGGTATCGTTTGTTTGATATCGAAAGTATCATACACTATTTACGATAATTTGGACAGGGACTAACACATACTAAGTTGGTTATGTGCCAAATAGTTTTTAAGTAATAAAACCATTCCTAAAATTTGGGGAGACAAGAAAACTATCTTCGACCTACGAATTAATTATTTGTTAAACCGATAATTTACACTCCCAAATTGTTTTACGAAGGTGTCAAACACAAGTTTTCCATGATGGAATTTCATTTTAATGCTAATGGAAATGATTGAAAATATATGAAACTGTCTTTACCTTCAAGCAAAGTGTTCTCTGTACCAGTAATGTTAATTTATTAAAGCGAATATTTTCGCTTTATTATAAATAAGTATATATTAATATACATTTAATATAAATTTAAATAAGCTAATATTTTCATTTAAATGTGAAGTCTCTATTTTTTCCTCTCTCCTATTTATTTCCAAACGTTTTTGCAGGAGTAGTTATTTCCACAGATATCCTTAAACTGAGCATCTTTTGGTTAATAAAATAAAAATCGATTTTGTAAAACAAAAGCACACGACGAGAAGTTTTAAGAAATAAAAAGTAAATGCTATGTCTTTATCGCGGTTTTGATTTTCAATGTCGTAAATATTTACGATAGATAATAAACTTTAGAATTGAGCCCGCGCGACGGAAATAATTATTTAATTACTGGTTTTAGAGCCGTTTACGCAGCCATACATTGCCTTTACAGCCACATGGCACTTTATCGACGAATGCAGCGAGAGCGTAAAACACCCACCCGAGAAACGGCCTGCTTTTGTGAAAGTCCGTGCTATACGAGAGCTGACGTATATCGATTATGCTTTGAATGTTTCGATTTCCAATCTCTTATTCGCTTGCCTTCCCATTTCGATTTATCGCACGTTGTTTCGAGAAACGACTTCTTGAAGTTTTCGCATTTTCTACCCGCTGGACTGAGTGTGAAAACGTATCGGGAAAAGTAATCTTATACTTTACAGCAAGAACTTGAGGCGGTTAATGATAAGGTTTAAAACATTTGAAAAAAATATTCACAACTTACTAAAATTAAAGTATAGTAATTACAGTATTTCGTTTGAATTGCATTCTTGATGTAATAAAATGTTTTGAATATTTAATCATATAGAGAGACTAATAATAAATAAAGGAATAGTGAGTGAGTCAGTGAGTCAATGAGTGGATGATGAAAGAAAAATGAAAAATATATTTAAAAGCAGGCGAAGTTCAAAAATCAAGAAAGTATAATGAAACAAGAAAAACAATCCTAAATTCTAATAAAAAGTAGAATAACAACCAACGTCACTATATTCTAGAACATATATTTAAATTATGAACTCATATTTTATTACGTGTCATCGCTTGTCGCATTTTCTTCTGCGTCCACTGTGTGACAGACCCACATTCATTTATGTGCAAAGAAATACCTGAATATTAAAAATCAGATATCAAAACATTTATGTACAATTATGAATATTTACAAAATTATCATATTAATATTTATCTGATACTTTATTACAGATATGTTTTTGCTTGTTTCCAAACGCAGCTGCTTATGTCAACATGTTACCTTCAAAATTTTAAATTTTAGTTAAAGCAACGTGTCATTAAAATTCAGTGTTTCTTTAATACATATTCGTATGCCTGTATTGTTTAAAATATTTTCGGAGCTGTATATCTACTTTTTCAAAAATTTGATAATAAATATTACACGAAGAGGTATAGTAAAATTTTCTAATTGTTCACGCAAGCACTTTTTCACCCAATAATTATGCTAATCTAACCTAAAAGCAGTACCCTACATTTCTAGCCAGCTTATAAATTGTTCAAAACCAGTCACATTGTTTTGAAAACGAACGAAATTTAATTGATCGTAACAACGTCAGCATTACTAATATTTTCTTGTTTTTTTTATTCAACGCTGATTTTTAAAGCAATGTCAGTGCATTGTGAAGGGAAGCAAATTAAAAAACCTCCTGAATGTTGGCAGACGTAATGAAACTGAAAGCGTTTCAGGAGAAGACTTTCCGTGCGAACCGCCCGTTTCGTTTGTGCAGCCGCCATCAGCAGCCCTCGGCGCGGGATCGTGCCGGCACGCGCCGGGCGGCGGCGGTGGCGTCGGCGGCGGTGGCGGCGCGGCATTTGGCCTGGGGGTAATTGAGTGGAATCCGCGTGGAGGCGCTCCGCCGCCGCTGCTATTGCTGCCCCGGCCACCGCCGACACCGTCGTTCCCGCCCTCGCCATTGCCAGCGTCACTGACACCCATGTCGTTACCGCCACCTCCACATTCACCAACACCACTATACACTGTCACCGTTGACACCATCAACCCTAAGGCAAACGCCAACACCACACTCATCGCCATTTCTCGGCCCTGCTCTACCATCACCACCTCCAACTCAACCACCACCCATTTTTCAACTACCATCCTCTTACAAACCTTTCAACCACCCTTAACCTCCGTATCAACTGTCACCCTGACAACAACCACCACCAGCACTACCACCCTGTCAACAACCACCACCAGCACTACCACCCTGTCAACAACCACCACCACCCTCTGAACCACCACCCCCATAATCACCACCACCCTTCTCTCAACCACCACCCTCTCAACCACTACCACCCTATCAACCACCACCACCACTGTCTCAGCCACCACCACCTTACCCTCTCAACCACCACCACCCTCTCACCCACCAGCAACTTAACTCCAATCATCTCGACCTCAACAACCACCACAACCATCATCACCACAATCACTATCCACTGCCGCCACCGCCGTCGCCGCTGATCACCTCTACCATTGCCACCACATCACCAGCACTTCCACCGCGGCTACACCCTCTTCTGACACACCGCAGCTACCGTCATCGCCGCCGCCACTACAGTCACAACTACCACCACCACCACCACCACCCGATCGTCACCGCCTCCATTGACCCAGCCCCATCCCCACACTCCGCTGACGGCACAAATCGCGTTGCGCGATTATTAGCTCACCTCTACCATTGCCACCACATCACCAGCACCTCCACCGCGGCTACACCCACTTCTGCCACACCGCAACCACCGTCATCGCCCCCCGCCACCACAGTCACAAATACCACCACCACTACCACCACCCGATCGTCACCGCCTCCATTGACCCAGCTCCATCCTCACACTCCGCGGACGGCACAAATCGCGTTGCGCGATTATTAGCGGCGCGGGCAGGGCGAGGGGGCGGGGTCGGAGGGCGTGGACGCGCGGCCCGGCGCGCGGCGTGGTGCGGCGCGTCGATGGGCGCGGATTATCCCCGGATAATCGCGAAATTGCTCCGGCGCGGCGGCCGCTTTGTTGTGCGGCGCGCGGACGCCCCGCCACGAGGCGCGCGCCACGTTGCGGGAAAGAACGCGCGCTATGATGGTCCTCCGAAGCGATTCCCAACGGGTTTTGTGCGACTGAGCGAGGCAAATTGGGTTAGGAGGTGGGGCGGAGCGATAATCTTGTTTGATATTTGCTGGCCCTTTAGCATCGTATGTAAAGGAAATACTCCGTTTTGGTTTATAATAATGTAATTTTATTTTCTTTATAGAAGTTTCGTAAGGTTCAATTTATTTATGTTGTTTTTACTTTTATTGCCGTTACTCCCGTTTCCTCATAGATCTTCCGCGTAACTCGTTTTCATACTCTGTCATTGTTTTTTCTTATTTCGTTAAGTATGTCTAATGGCACTTGTTTCATTTTCAAATTTTCGGATAATTATCTATTTTTTTCTGTGAATGAAATCAAATAAGTAATTCCTGAATTCATTTAAATCATATTGATATATATACTGTTACAAAAATATAATTTGGTCAAATTAATTGTGTTACTACTAATTGATGTTTGAAGGATAAAGTGCGTAACCAATGGAATTCAAGAATATTAAACGAACAGTTGTTTGTGTATTTCGAATTCGTCAAATATGTTTAATATCTTGTTAGACAAACATTCATATATTGATAAGAGTATCTGGATTATTATTTAAATTATTTTTCACTTGTAATCTTTATTCCTATTCATTCGTTGATGAAAATAGTAACGATTTAAGCATCGGCTAGTTTCCCTATAAATATAAAAATATTGATAATATTTTTATTAAGGTGTAAAGAGTACGCGTGTAAAGAGAATACTCAGTGAAATTTGAGGCAATCTCTTCGACGAAAAACTTAATGTTTCACGTCGTGTGAAAGTCGTATTTCTGATACAACATTAATCTGTTTTAATTAAGGCACTTTGTATATTCTCATTCATCCGGGAAATTTAAATTTGAATTGAAATATTTCGGTATAGTGGTTTTCTGAGTAATGCAATAGTGAAGCTCTGTTTTCCCAGAATCAGAAAAGGCACTGCAGAAAACATTAGTAATTCTGTGTACAATCTAGTCGTGATTGTTACTCTAGGCTATTTATGAAACGTTACGTTCGAAGTCAACAATTTTAACTCTAATATTTAGAATATTTGTAATACCACATAATTAACATGCATTGTAATTTTAGATTAATTAATAAAGTAATATGATTTTCTTTAATTACATATTTTAATACATCCACTTTCTGTTCAGATGTTCATATTGACGGCTGTATGTTTTTTAGTAATCGAAAAGATCTTGGTTCAATTAAAGTTTAGAGTAACAAAAATAATTCTTAAAGCAGACTTCACGCCTAAACTGCTTAGAATCTCAGTGAAACATACTAATCGGTCCTTCTGAAGATAAGAAAATTAAGAAAAGTCTCTACATAATATCTTCAGCGTACTTAATTCAAATGGCGGTGCTGTGAAACCTCTGACGAACATCTCCTTCCTCATTGTAGGAAAGCGTGGAGGGGATTACCTGGAAAATCTGGTGAATATTGTATAAGCCTACCCTTCCTAAGTCCGGAAACGGTTTCTGCATAGTCCAGCAAGCATTGCTACAACTGGGAATGAAATTTACTGCCCTTTCCTCGTATCGAATTAACAGAGTTATCATCGATTGGGAGAGAATGGCCAATTTAACCAGCAAATTATTTGAAGTGTTTTGTACACTACTTATTAAACGCATGCTCCTTATGTATATCAAAAACATATATTAGCAAGTAATTTTTATCTTCGTATTTGTGCCTAGATAACTCATGAAAAAAGCTATAACCAAGTGACAAAAAATTCTCTAAATCTTAGCAGCTGTAGTAAACGTGAGAAACATAAAAGCTCAGCATTTACCTTTTCTGTACGTACCGAAATCTGAAGAGGTTACTTTTTCAACCTTTTTTGTACTTTTTTGGAAATTGTTTCAAAATATTGTGGATTTAGACAGTTTCAACTGAAGTATCGTATGTTAGCACACACAGTACGTTAACTTTTACTATTATTTAGTGTTGAAAAGAGCACTGTTGTTCCAAGCGAAACCATCGCAATTTCTTTTAATTCTTCTGATAGATTAACGTTTAAGGGCAAATTGTTATTTAATACTATTTTGATGAATGTATTTTTAATACATTTCTACAAACTGAGCGTAATTATCCTGAGCAGAATAAATCATAAGTAACTTGCCAAAGCGTCAAAACTGGCAGAAAATATTTACCTACTCTTTTATCTGAAGGTCATGGAATTCTACGAGTACGCCTACTGATTTTGACTTCTTTTATGGTAAATTGCGTACGGATCAGACAACTCGTTCGTATTTGTCCAGTTTATCCGGGCAGTTGAAGATATGTTGCAAACAGTGTGGTGCATTCACAGTTCAGGAAAATAGTATGCACAAAACACTAAGCAACACCCTCGTATTCTTAGTTGATTGATTGTTTATTTCGTGTTTCGGGGCACCATTATAGACATTAGTACCGTTTGTTGATTGATTCGTGTTTCCGAGCGCGTCAACTACTTACGAGATTGGTCCCGTAAGTGTAGTGCGTGTTTTCTCGGGAGGTGGCGATGATCTTTTCCCCGCTGGATGGCGAGATCTGGCGTCGACCTACCGTCGACTAGCGGGGTTTCCCCTCAACCAGGTATTTCCCACCAGCGGGGCACCGCCCTAGCTGGGACAAGCTGTAAACTCCCGACCGGCCTCCCGGCATGTGTGGTAGTGTACTGCATGTTAGTGTAAGTGTGTGTGTAAGAGGAAAGGATAGGACAAGGAAGAGGAAGGAAAGATCGCGCGCGGTCCGTGGCCCGTTTGTTAGGGTACTTCTCCGGCATTCGCCTGGGTCGGAGAAACCACGGAAAACTACCGATCAGAGCAGCCGGCCGCTAGAATTCTCTTTCAGATAGCGACTGAATTAGTACCGTTTGTGTAATGAATTTTTATTCCGGGAGGTTGTGGTGATTCCTTCCCCACAGGGGATGACCTACTCGCCGGCTTGCGAGAGGCATCTCCCTCTATGTAGTTCTCCCCAGCGGAACACCGCCCCGACCGGGACCCACTCTTGGCTCTCGATTGGACTCCTGATATGTGTAATAGTGTAGAGCATTTAAATGTAAACGTTGTATAAATGGGGAGAAAAGGACAAGGAAGTAGACGAAAAGATTGCGTGCGGTCTGTGGTCCGTTTTTGGGGGGTGCTGCTCCAGCATTCACATTGTATTGATCGGAGAAACCACGGAAAACTACCGTTTAGAGCTGCCGGCCGCTTCTCCTCCAGACAGAATCTGAATTAGACATAGCTATAAAGGAAGTGTCCAAAGCACCCGAACGTCAAGTCTCGACCCCCAGGACTTCCCGCTGCAGAGACAACGGCAATGCAGAAAAGATTGTTATAGATTTCTTATTGTTAAAATCATGTTAGAGACACATAGTGCCTTATGATTCAATTTCAGTTTGAAATGTAACAGGAACATTTGCCCTGAGTCTTAGAATTACATTTTCATTGCATGTATGGTCTACACAAACTAAGTATATGCCCCAATTTTCTTTCAAAAACATAACACCAGGGAGAATTTAACCAGTTGACGCTCTTTTATGAACGATTTAATAAAAATATGTTCGTGAGATCCATTGAAAGATTCCTGAACTCAAGGAACAATGAAAGCGTATTTATTGATCTATTCCTGAACTATTATTAGAAAGTTTGGGAGCAGTGACGCCATGAGTGACGGGACGAATTACCTGCGAGCAGCGAAGCTCATTTGTTCACGTTCCCAGCAGGGCATTCTATTTTTGTTCCTTACTGATGTGCTGTTAGGTTCTGACATCCTACCTCGTGTGTAAAGAAAGTAGATGATTCCGTGTAATAAGAAATATTACACACAAATAGAATCATTTCAGCAGTAAGCTGAAATGCTATATTCATATTTATATGTGCAAGTGATTCCATGGTAAAATATAAGGTTTTAGAACATTTAAACTTTTAGTTGAATTTATTTTTATTATCATATTACATTTCAATAGATATTTAAGTTTGAAAATAATTCAATTAAAAATATCATTTATATAAAATCATTTTATATAGTATTAATTGAGAATTAAATATTTTTTGTTGACAACAATTGTCATGATATTTTCTACTTGTATTCCAAGAAAGCTGTATTTACAGAAAATATAATCTATAAGTATTCATGTTCGTTAAATAGTATTGATTTTTTTTATGGAAGCACATTAAATAAGAGCTGCAGTCTCATATAGCCAACATGTATTTTTTATTATATTATATTATTTCCGAATCTTAATGAAATATTTCCATTTCGGTCTCGTCACTCACGATTCACGCTGAGAGAACCTGTACTCCTCTTCATACTAATTGCCTTCCTTTTTTACGTGCTTATACTAAATTGCGTTTTCTAACATTTTTCTTGGAGCAGAACCTATGCGACTTGAAGTTTGTTAGGCAACCCGCATGCCATCACTGTTTTACGTGAGAACGGTTGCATTCTCCCCTTGAACAACAGGAGCTTAACATGAACAGAAAATGCACTTCCCATGTCCTGCTGTCGTTTCTTACCGTTCAAGTTGGAAAAACACATTTATCTATTGGTCAATATAAGTTGTTGAACTCGATCAAGTGCACCAATGTTTAGCGAGCGTGTTGGTGCTTTAGTTGGAGAGATCTGAAAAGCTGCTCTATGAAGTACGCTTTGTTGAACCTGAGTTATTTCAGTGGTATCTAATAAGTGCGTTAATGAAACAGTCGAAAGGGCTCGAGAGGCACCACAGGAATACATTGTTGTTTTTGTTGTAGTTTGTGCTTAAAAGTCTAACTAGTGCGTCAGACCTGAAGTCGTGTGATGCTGGAGAGAGTTGCACTCTACCAGCACGTCTTTATTATTATTATTATTATTATTATTATTATTATTATTATTATTATTATTATTATTATTATTGTTGTTGTTGTTGTTGTTGTTATTTGTGCCACACACGTCTAACGATCGTGTTGAAGCAACAGTTTCAGGATTTTGAAGATATTTGCACTCTATGTTTCAGTGTATTTTGTCTTCAATACATAACGATTGTGTTTGAGAAACTCCTACAAGATGTTGGTGAGAGTTTCACTCTATGTTGTACTGTATGTTATTGTTCTTTTTGCTTCAATGCCTAACGATTGTGTTTGTGCAACAGATACAGAATGCTGGAGAGAGTTGTACTGGACGCTATTGTCCTTTGTGCTTCAGTGTCTAACGATCGTATTGATGCAACAGTCTCATGCATGCTGGCATATTAAAGAGAGTTGAATTCTACGCTGTACTGTATGTTGTTCTTTGTGCTTCAATGTCTGACGATTGTTGTGCAACAGTTAAAGGATGTTGAAGAGAGTTGCCCTACATGTTGCAATGTGTGTTGTTTTTTGTACTTCAATGTTTAGCGGTCGCGTTGGTACAACAATTACAGGATGTTAGAGAGAGTTGCACTGTATTTGATACTATATGCTGTTATTTATGCTTTAGTGTCTAGATATCATGTCGGTACAACAGTGACAGGATGTTGGACAGAGTTACACTCTAAGCGTACGCTGTGTTTGTTTTTGTCGCCTAACGAGCGCGGGGTGGGTGGTGCAGTTGCAGGATGCTGGGCGGGGTGGCGGGCCGCCACATGAGCACCCGGCGGCGGGGTAGCTCGCCGCTGGTGCGGCTCGGCGGCGACCCGGCGGCGCCCGAGGGGTGGCCGCCCGCGCCGCCGCTCTCGCCCGCCAGCCCCCGCTACCGCCGGCGCCGCGCCGTCACCACCTCCGACTTCAAGTCGTGCGCCCTCGTCCAGACGCGCGTCAAACTCGGCGACATCATGTGAGTACACGCCTCTCTCGCTCGCCGGCCAGCCCTAGCCCGGTCGCTCGGGCGCACAGTGTGCCCAAAGTGCGACAAACGCACGCGTTGCGTATTCTCTTTCAGTTCCACGAAGACATTTTAACTTGCAAGTTGTTTTTTATAAAATATATAACGCGCATGAATGAAAATACGAATAAATAACGTCAAATATGTGGCATCTATGTCATTTCAACTTTTCTGATAGGTATATTGTTTATTTTCGTACACTGGCAGATAAGTTTCAATGACTCGGAAGAGGACCAAAGGGCTCTCTGCCCGGTCGATCAGGTGCACAATGCGACCAAAGTGCGACAAAAGCACGCGTTGCGTATTCTCTTTCAGTCCCATGAAGACACTTTAACGCATAAGTTTTTTTTAGAAAATATATAACACGCATAAATACAAACTCGAATAAAACAACAAAATATGTGGCATCTATGTCATTTCAGATTTTTTAGGTTTATTGTTTATTTTTGTATATTGGCAGATAAGTCTCAATGACTCAGAAGCGTACCAAAGGGCCAGCCCTAGCCCGGACACTGAGGCGCACAGTGTGCCCAAAGTGCGACAAACA
Source organism: Acheta domesticus (assembly GCA_031308135.1). Lineage (NCBI taxonomy): Eukaryota > Metazoa > Arthropoda > Insecta > Orthoptera > Gryllidae > Acheta > Acheta domesticus. The sequence continues at coordinate 108,313,291 of JAHLJT010000631.1, read as the reverse complement.
CACGCGTTGGGTATTCTCTTTCAGTTCCATGAAGACATTTTAACTTGCAAGTTGTTTTGTATAAAATATATAACGCGAATGAATGAAAATACAAAATATCAAATAAAGTAAAATATGTGGCATCTGTGTCATTTCGCCTTTTTTGTTAGGTTTATTGTAAATTTTCTTGTACTGGCAGTTATGTTTTAATGACTCTCGCAGCGAAAAAAATTGAAAAAAATTTTCTTTCTTTCATTTTTCAATCAGAATACTTATTTATCGCGTTGTCTGATATATATTTTTATATAAATATTTTTTATAACTTTTATGGTAATTCCAGGTAAAGAGAATACTTTAAGAGCAAATCACGACTTAAGAGTACCATTCGACAGTAGTGAAAATAACGCAACAATCACGAATTTCACTCTTAACAATATTTTCTCTTAAAACGAAATATAATGCCTTGTTTTTCCCGCAGAAACGTGAAGAAAAAATAGAATTTATTTTGACATAATTGCCATTGCCTTCTAATTTTACAATGTTTAATATATATTTTAATGAAATTAAATTACCTGTGAGTAATATCATAATAATTGTTCTTTTATAAACTCATTTGATTATTTTCGTTTTATGGAAAACCAGTCAATTGTTTCTACAGTTTTTGACTGTTTGTTCTAAATAATTTTGTAAATGAGAAAATCGATTTTGATGTGGTTTTCATTGAAAAGTAGAGTATTTTTTCGCATAATTTTGATTTTTATTCAGATAATTATTTTATGATAAGAAGAATCGTATTATACGAATCTAAAATTGTCTTTCTTACTAGTTTCCACTCTTAATAAAATGTTGTGCGTATTAATTTAAAAACAAGGGAAAAGTTACTTTCTACATGAAATGCAAAAACTGCTCCTTCTTCCGTTTTCGCCTATTAAATGGAATTTAAGTGCAATCGTTATTCAGTTTTTCGCTAAGATTAAAAAGCTGTGGAAAATCACAAATGTGGGTGAGAATATTCTAAAACTCCACTGAGTGTAGGCGGAGTGAGATGGAAAGAAGAGGGTCTGGGAGGGGGTAAATAAAAATTCAAATTTATTCTGTCGATAGAATTATTTACTTTTCCTTGTTTAAAAGCGATAGAGACAAATAAATGATCGAGCGTTCACTTACTTCCGCGAACTACTTATAATAATGCAAACAGGCGGTTTAATTACAATATATTTCGCAAAATTACATTTTTTCTTTTTTGTTTATATTCAATTTTAGGAAACAAGATGTCCGTTTGATTTTGTTTTTTTCCTAATTGAGACTTTTAAAGCCATTTCTTAACTGTGTGCAACGTGAGAGCTCAGCAACATTTTCCCCAGGGGATGGCAAGCTGCCAACGAAAGTCAAATCCCGGAGTGTTTGGTTGTGGGAAGAAGTAGGTCACATGAGCTTATCTTGGGATTACGGAAACTCCTAAGATTTTACTGAAATTATTGTTAGGTTGTAAATAGTTTTCAGAAGTTTTCAAGGTATAACTACATTGGGCGGGGAAAACAAAACGACTACACTTGAAATGTGGAAATAAATATGTATTCTAAGAAGGCACGACTAAAATGATATTGTATGACTTTCATGAAAATTATCGATAAGTTATAATTTTTTTGTAAAAGTACTGGGTTACATTTTTAGAGCAAAAGAACTGCTTCGCTTAAGCGAAATGGACGAGTCTGACGTTCGAAAGATTAATGTAGTATTGATTGACGTATTTCTGATATATGGTTTGCTCTCTGACGTCAAAATATTTTACAGAAGGGATATTAAGAAGTTATCATGAAAAAAGTAGTGAATATTTAATATTTTTATCTGAAAAACCTATGCAAATACATGTCGACATTTGTGCAACATCAATCCTAGATGTTTTCTAAAAAAATTGTATGAAGCAATGAGTTCAATTCCGTATTAATTTTATTCACAAAGTTATTTTTTGTAAGATTAGAAACGTGTATTTATTGTAATATGGGCCTACATGTTTCTTTTTACGTGGAATTTCGAAAGAAACGACGAGCGACGGGGAAATGGAATTTGGGAATTTCTCCGTGTCGCGTCCGCGCTATGTCCCATTAGTCGCACTCGTGTGTTTCTCCCCTCAGAGTCATTTCTTTGACGTTGATTGACCCGCTTGAATTTGTCACGGTGCGCAGTCGAACCTTTTTTGTAGAAAAATCGTTTCGAGAAGCAGTTTCGATTATTGCGTCTACTGGACCAGGAAGTGAGAAGTAATTGACTCTCGTCAGCTGCCCCTCGTCTTTAAAGTTAAGTAACCGTAAGAATTTGCGTTAATTGAAATAAAAATAATAAAATAAATGTAGTTGGAGCACCTTATTTACTTTATTTTTCGAAATATGTTGTATTACAACAAATGATTTTCCTAAAATTGCATAAACCATTTTGTGTGATTTTCTGATATCTTCCTAACAGAAATCTATACAATGCATTCTAGGTCATATTTCACACTCTTTGTATTTATCTCATATACTATTCTTTAAAAAATATAGAGCCAATATAATAAACTTTCACACATTCTGTACCCGTAATTACGTGAATAAGTATATGTGGAACAAGTATATTACGGATTTTTCATTTCACAAAAATTACAATGTACGTGAAACTAATAAAATTAGACCATAATATCTGCCTGGCCTATCAAAACAACCATTGGAACTTTAATGAAATTAAAATTAACTCATCCGGAATACGATGTTGACGTCCTAAACTGGAAGAATCGACTATAAAAATATGAAATTATTCTGGGAGTAATTAATGTAGAAGCCCACCGAGAGAAGCGCCATCGCGGTAACGATGGCGTCGGAGTCGACCGGCCCCGTCGTTCGAGTTCACTGCTGGCAATACGCTGCTTGGATTGAGGCGCCAGCGGAAAGCCCGTCGCTGGTCTTTGTGCAGAGTTCCGCTTCTTAATTGGCTCTCTTCCTCCCAATCATGTAACTGTTGATCACCCTCCAGCAAGTTTCTTCTCTCATTCTTTGGAGCCTTCTGAAAAAACAGTGCACGCACATTTCTTGAATAAATTGTTCACATTTTAAATATTCCTCGAATATTTTTTTTTGCTATAACGATTTATTATTGCAAATGGGCTTAAATAGTTAGACAGCTAAAGAGCAAAGTTCGACAATGATAAAATTACCACAATTGTGATTACCCTTTAGTGAATTCATAATTTGTAGAAAGAATAATGCAACGTGTGGTAAAAAAATGTCTTTTCACACATGACAAACGAATCATATGCCTAACACTGAACGTAATGTTTCCAATGACATTGCATGTCGATAGATGGGAAGTAGTTGTTTTGTAGCCTATTGATTCCCGTACGATGGACAACTGAAAAATATGTAATTCTATTTTCAATCCTTTTTGTCAGACCAAAATGATGTCGGGATCCATTTAAATATAAGCTGCCTTTTAAAGGACATTATTTTGTGAAGTGATGTTTAATTAGCAATCCCACCTTTTTATCCGTATTATATTTCCCATTTACATTTCACCAAAGGGATGATATTCTTTTTATTTGCTTTATTCTCCCGAATTAAATACGCCTCATTTCGTCCGGTGAGTGGGGATTTCGCCCCGTGCATGTAGTTCAGCACCTAGCCACGAAAGCGCTGTGCGTATGGAGCGCTGCTACCATCTGACGGTGAAATGTGGAAACTGCTGCACCCCTGTTGGTATTGTTCACTCCTTAACATTAAAGCGATCATGAGAACTATAGTTTGTGTTTTCTGCAATTTAATGTAGGTTTCTGGGTAAGAATTGCGTCGATGTTTGTTATTTATTTGTAAAAAATCAATTTCGAAAAATGAATATAAAGCTTGAAATGTTTGAAAATATTTCATTTAATCATTATGGTTAGTTTGAGTATTTTCTCGTAATATATTTTTTGTTATTATTTATATTTCAACAAAGGAAAGCAATATTGTATTAATTTAGACGTCTCTCCACACTTTTAACATTATTGAAATCAATGAAATAGAACTTTCAGAAGTACAAATTTTTTGCAATATCAATTAATTTTTATGTTCAGGATAATGTCATTCATATGTGTGATTAGAAAAAATAGCGATTATGATGATGAAATATATTTACGTATAACCAAATTCCCCAATTTTTCTCTCGAATAACCAAACTCCCCAATTTTGTGAAATTTTTAAATTGTTTAATATGACATCATCATATATATCAAACGATAGACTTTGGGCGCACATTTTATCTATTCCAAAAAAGAACGCCATTTTATTTAGTGACTCAATTTTTTAAATATTCTTAATTAGTTTATATTTTAGATTATAAGTGATGAAAGTTGTACATAATACAATTTATAGATATTTTTGGAAATATTTTAGTAGGAGAATGAAGATTAATTTGCATATTTCAAACTTTCCAATCAGTGTACTCATAACGCCAACCGATATCATATTACTATAAATTTAACTACCCAAATATAATATTTCGGAATTTAATTACTTGATTATAATTAAAATTCATTTTGTACAGAACGTTTACATTTCTAAATCCGTGTCTAACTGAACTTAAATGTTTGTGCAGAAAAAATTTCGCGCAAAGTTGCCGAAGTTTATATGTATATGAAAGCTTTGGCTAATTCAAATAATGGACACGGAAATTCCTAAAACTATGTAGGAACTGATCCAATAAAAAAGAGAAATATAGTTATAGACACAATGTTAGGTAAAATAACGGAACAAAAAAAGAATATTTCACTAATAAGAACTTGCCATGTTTGCCATATTATGGAGAATCGTAAATTCATACGAGTATTTTATACATTTACTAATTAATTACATTTTTACACTACAGATAATTTACACTGTTAATTGAAATTCATTTTTTAATGAGTGAAAGTTTGGTAAATAATTATATAGGTGTGAATGCTGCAAATATAAAATTATTATTTGTTTGTAACTGTTTTGAATGTGGATGGGAAATGAAAGACCGAATTGGAACCTGTTAGTAAGTTGTTTCTACAAACTACACATTAACGTACCATTATTTCGTGAACTAGATCTTCTATTAAATATAGTTCCTAAATGAGTGGAGCGCTGCAAGTCCGGAGAAGACAGAAAACGTACACAAAATATATTACATTGACTATTGGACTAGATTAGCCTTATACTTGTTGCTATAAATTAATGTTGATGAATTGTGTGACACATTAACTCTACTCACGTTCTTTCATCGCCTTGCCATCGTAATCATCGAGATTTGGACGCGCGCAGGAGGATATAAGGAATACTACTGCAAGAAGCAAATTTCAGGAAATTACTGTTTCTATAATAGAATAAACATTTAAAATTAAAGAGACAAGCAGTGTTTATAAAATACCGAAAACAATGCAAAATAGAAATTAAAATTAAAATAAATTAAAATAAATATAACTAATGATAATGAAACTCACAGAATCATTATACAATTCCAAAGTTACTTTCTGTAATGTTAATTGTAACGCTATTTACTTGAAAATTATGTCAAATACCTTAAAAACAATCTAAAAGGCGAAGAAGCATACAACTCTAATTCCCTATTGTCATTATCAATAATGATCCATCCCGGTATACACTTTCAGGATATTACGTCTTTGGTGATGTGCCAAAACACATGCTGAACGCCATGAGGTAGTATATTACATCCCCAATTTTGCCTTCACACAACCGCACGTCATCCAGAGAAGGTGTGGGGTGGGGAGTGGCAAGTGCTCTCACGTGAAGGAGGACAGTGGGCCAAAATGACAAAGATGGACTCATATCTGCGATTTTACAAAGGCACATACTTTTTTAAATGTAAACGTGCAAGATAAGTCATTAACCTATTCCTTAAAATTTCAGAAATGTAAAAATTTCCTAAAAAAATAAAAAATGTATAAAAAGTAAAGAAATATTAAATCACTCCGTTACGCACACCTAGATATCATCACCTTCATTTCAACTTTCATTTTAGTGAATGAAAATTTACTTGTACACAAATAAAGTTAATTACTTAAATTTTCATTAACTTCATGAATTGAAGTGCTTTCGTCTTATCTTGAATTTCAATAAAACTCACGTACTTCTACTTTGTAGTATTTCTTTTATTACTGCAATGCTTAGAACATAGATTCTTGCTTATTCCACTTTCGTCCTACGCAGCTCAGGACAGCGCGACTTCTTGTGCACAGGTAACTTCTGTAAATAATAAACACATTTTCTGTTTTCATGGTAATAACTACCTTTATCATTGTTAAAGAATATAAATAAATACGACGACTCAATTGTACTGAAATATCATCAGTACATGAAGGTTAATTTATGAATATTAAGTATAGTTGCATTAAAAATGTTAATTTTTTGTTCCAAAATATTATTTTCTTACAATATTGTTGCAATTTCTCTGAATCTCTATGCTTAACAATCCAAAAGTTCGCAGTTAAAAAGTGGAAAATTTTATCAATAATTATAATTAACAGCTCTAAGGATTCAGTCGATTCGTTTCTCCATTGTTTATCACCACATTTTTTAGAGTAAAATTTACAACGGTACCTGTTAAATAATTTAGACGTTTTTTAAAAATTCGTCAAAGAAAATAATTGACCTGACTAATCCTGAAACCAGCGTTGTTTACAGTTGGCGTGTCGTTTCATAAGCATTCCGGTAGTCATGAGTGGGTTCGCATTTCTTTTGTTTTGATAAAATAAAGCTGTTTTGAAAAGGTGTGGACACATGAAAAATCTTCTCTGAATACTAATTTACAATGTTATTGAATAAGACGGTAATGAAATTGATGTCTTCGTTTGACGTGTATCAATTCCCCAACGTATTTAGCATAGTTTTGAAAATAAGTAGATTATGCATGATTTTCCCTTACTCGCGACCCTGCTTCAGGTCAATATTTTTGTCAAGATTTTATTTATTTACTTATCTACTTATTTATTTATTTACTTATTTATTTATTTATTTACCTATAATTTGGGAGCATTGTGCGCCGTTGGGGCGAGGCAGACACGCTCCCAAGATGCCCGGCGGCGCCGCGTGTGGGCGGGGGCGGGGGTGGGCCTGCAGCGGGTCGAAGGCGGACGCGGAGGGACGTGACGGCACGGCGTGACGGCGGGCGCGGTGGCACGGAGGGGCCGAGGCCGGGCGATGGCGTGAGGCGGAGGAAAAGAATTACAGAGCCCCTGGAGGTGGTCAGCTGAAGGGGTTGGGTACGTGCGACAAAAGAAGAGAAAACGAGGGGATGGTGAGCTCTAGGATGTGTTGCAATTCCACAGTCTATGAGAGAAAAATATTGTAAAGAAGAAAAATATGAAATGGTAAATTGGAATGGGTAGATGAAATTATGAGAAAAATTTGTGTGAAAGTGAAATGAGAAAGAGGTAAAGGTATGTCTATGGTCTACGAGTCATGGCTTTCTTGTCACTGTAAGGATTAAAGAGGGCATTATGAAACTTAACGGGCCCCTAAACATAGTACGATTTAAAATATGAAATAAAGTTAATTACGTTAAAAAGTAACTTAGTAACTTAGTAGATGTAACTTAGATATTAAAGTAGAGAATTCAGAGAATATTAAGAGAGTTCAGTTCGAAATGTCGGTAGAGTTGCACCAAGAAATGATCATTAAATGAAAATTCTTGCCAAGATGTTAACAGTGACTGCTACTAGTTACGAGCAAAAACGACTCATATGTTTCCGTGTTGAGTCACTGTTACTATTCAGATGGAACTGATATAAGGAATCCTTGCCACAAAGCATGTCATGTAGCGGGGTCGGTGACAAATATTATGGTGAATCTTTTTATTACGTGCAGAACACAATTTAGTCACAATAAATGCCTATTGGCGGTAAAAGTCAGATTCCAGATTGGATCAGATTTGAGAACTCTATTTAACGATTTTTGATCTATCTCTACGTCAAAACGTCAGATTATGAATATCAGTGCAATGAGCCAATGTTGCGCCCAGCGCCTCAAACGATCTCGAGAGGAACTAAAAGGAAAGAATTTTACAATTAACACGCCCGGGAGAACATGATATCAAAACTTGCGTATAACGCAAAACGTACTACAAGTTAGGACGTCACAGTTGAAGCACTCTAATGGTACACGTTTATATATAACCATGAGAATACTGAACAAGGAGTTCAGTTATCGTAAATATTATATTGAAGCAAGTACCATTCAAATTTCATTCATTTAAAGCCAATTCAGTCTGCGAAAAAAGCATTACGAATGAAGGAAAAGATACAAAATGACTTATTAGTCGAAATCGACGAAAAACGTCAAAAATTACAGAAAAAATTGCTCATTTCCATTTGTCATACCATAAAATTAATGTCTGTACTAAACGGCATTGTTTCAAAGTGGAAACAAAGAATGGCATTTTATTAAAATCTGCCCTCTAGTTCGAGTCGTCATGCAATGCGGATATAACTGTAAATTTTATTAAATGCAAAAATTCTTATGGATGAAAGACTTTTGAATAGTGTTTGTTCTTTGTATTGGCTTGGACATGGTTTTCAAGAATCCTGTTGTTAAAACGTTCTCCCTCATATTTAGGCAAGCGTTCGCTATGTCTCTGCCTTGGAGACATTTGATATACTTGTCCGAGAAAACGTTCAAGTAATAATTCCGATCGATATTTCACAATCCCAGGGCCAGCATATGCAGCCAGAAACACTTAATACTGGAGGCTGCGGGGGTTTCCTTGAGCTATGCGGTTATGAGTCATCATAAACGCATAAATCATCATCAATAACGCCTACAAATGCCCGATTTAATTCCAATCACTCTTTGAACACTCCCGATACTAATAAAAACAAAGTGTGAAACTTTGAGCTAAATCTGTGGATTAGTTTTTGCATCTATATGCGACAGACATACGCAAATTACCTTTTATTTATAAATAGATAGATGTAGATACGCTTTCAATAGCGACGGCAACGCTCATATCTCTTAACCGGGCAACTAAAGTTGGCCCTAAACATTTTTCCTTCTTTGAAAGTGTCTCGACACCCTGCCCTAGGATCGCGAGCGGGCGAGGGCAGCGGGGCGGTAAGGGCACGGAGAAACAACCGAGGGAGGCGTCGATTGTGTCAACAGCGGAGGCGGCGGTGGACGCGTGGGGGCGGAGCGACGCCGTCCACAGACCCACGCGCCGCGCCGACCGCGCAGGAATTTTATAAGGGGCGAGCGGGGCAAATAGTGAAATGTCAAGGCGAGTCGGACGCCGCGCGATGTCCGTGCTCGTGTCCGAGGGCACGAAACGCTTCGGCGGGGAACACACACACGCACTGGGGACGCTGGACGATATGGGTTCTTCGTCCGTAGAGGAGTAGAACGTGGTGAGATGAAGAATGTTGACGAAGAGCTGAAGTGGAAGAAGGTGATGGGGAATTGAGAAGGATTTAAATATCATTGAGGTGAAGGTGAATGAGGAGAAGAAGAAGACGATGAATAGATGACGAAGAAGTCACGAAAGAACGAGAATGAGTTGTAAAGGTGATGGTATGTTTATTGATTGTTGGTAATGCTTCAGAGGTAGTGATGAAATGATATCGAAGTACTGTAGGTGTGATGGTGTAGTGGAAAAATTACGTTGACAGTTTAATGTGGTGGGGAAGTGTGGTGGTGATGGCCATTTATTAGTGCAATAACGGTTATACAGTAGAAATAACATGGTACCGGAGATGAGTTGTGTAATGGTAGTGATTTCAGTTGTATAGTATTAGAGGAGTAAGTATGTTGGTGACAACTTCCACCTAGAAGAAACTAAGTATTGTACGTGGAAATTGTAGAATGTAGAAAATGTACACTGAATTCAGAGCATAAGAGAGTGATCAATTGAAAGCGTGCGAAGAAGGAAAGAAGATGAGCGAAAAGAAGATCGATTGAGCACGTGTGGGTGCTAAGCTAGTGAACAGGAAAATGACACGAAGATAAAATGTGTGTTGAGATGGAGGCATTGGAGTGTGGCAACACTGGCAATGACGAGGTCGAGGATTCGCCAAAGGGAGTCTCATCGACGCTTGATGCCTTTGTCTTCTACTACGAGGCAAATTGAGTCGTACTTTTCCGTTCTTCTTTCCAAGCCGCGTGACAAATTGGTTTTCTCTGAAAGAAGATGCGAGTCGGATTCGAAGAAATATGGTGGATGAGGTGCATTGTATTCTTGAGAATGATGAAAAGAACAGGCTTCCTCGCACTGGAAATCGTAGAATGTTTTGTGCAGAGTAATTCTCTGTGCGTATTCGTTGCCTTTCACCCTAGCTCCCTAATTATCTCGTGGACAGCGGATGAAAGTGGACAGTGGACAGGATATATTTCCCTGCTTGAAATTTATCAAGAAATATAAGTACGCTCTGTATCTAAACCAAAATTATTTAATTCCCGTAATATTTTTAGCGTATTAGAGTCTACTACATTTTCATATTGTGGAAAGTGTTTTGTATATTTAGGCATAAAACACAGGTATGAAATGTTTTAATGAATTAAGAACTAAGTTAATAAAACCTGTTTTGATCTTTCTCACAGAATGAAAATTAAATATTTAATTTTAATGCATTACTATAGTACAAGATTTTATAAATTGAATAGAAAGACTGACTATTTTCAAGATACTATATCTCATGACAATTGTGACGTATGCTCTGACATAGGTTACTTCTGTGACCTGCCTTTACTATTTTGAAATCTATTATTTATAGAATAAATTGATTTAATATTTACATACTTATTAGCGAACGTGTAACAATACGTCTGAGAATGAAGAATGTGTTGACAATTGCCATCAAAACCCTTTCCAAAACTTACACGTTCAAAGTATTCCTAAGAACAAATTTGTGATTTTAAGTAGCCACTTAGATTATTATTCTATGTGATGTTTTATGAGATATTATTGACATACATTACATGTCTTTCAGTAATGAAATATAAAAATATCTTATACAGTTAATTCCTATGAAATATAATAATATCGTGTTCATGAATCCATTGGTTATTTGTATATGTTACTTAATAAGCTGGAACCGAAAGGACGAAATAGCACGTGCAAGGTGGTGCACTAACTTGAAGAAAATGGTCATATACGATTAACAACAGTTCGACCACCTAAGGTTTAAATGGGTTATTACTAAAACTAAATGGCATCAAAAATAATTTAGTAGGTTTTACAACTTTATGATTTATTTTTCTAGAAATGAATATTACTCTCATAGCTTATAAATAAAGTTGGGGGAAGAAAACGAGAATGAGGTTCTGAAAATGAGACAATATGCATTTCAAAGAATTGAAATTACAAAATATTAAAGGAGATTTTAGTCTGAGCCTACAATTTGGGGGTATAGAAAATGTACGTTCTGAAATAGTTATTTATGATGTGAGTGGTAAAAGTGACATTTTAATTTGCGAGTAGGACAAATTGCGTCACGAAGCTGATCGCCAAGTTGTGCAATACTACGTACGATCAAAATAAAATCACTTTTACCACGTGGAATACACTATTTTTAGAGAGCCTTTCTTATTTTTATTTTATTTCAATTTATGTATACTAATCAGTTAATGATATATTAAGGTCAGATATTGCAGATGCGATCAGTTGAAAGTGTTTTCTTTTCTTTTTAGCATTCGCAGATTTATCGAAACACTTGAGCATCGTCTCACTTTTATCACAGGTGATAAAAATTGAACTTTTAGCATGCTATGCGTGCTCTGAAAGAAACGATTTTACGCTTACGGTTGTCTAAAACAGTAATTTACTTTTTCTGTGGTGAGACGATTGCAGGAAATGCAAGATGATCCGACGAACCGCAAACGTCGCGTGAATCGCTATAAAATGAAATGACGCACCTTACGACCCCACTCCGCGTTTAAAGCAACTTAGCAGAAAAAGTGCCAAACAACCTGTTGGGACGGCGCGCTTGGAGAAGGTGTGAGCGAATACCTTAACTCAGGAGGAGTCGCGTGGGGGAATTACGACCCCAGACATGTAAACGTTGACTCCGTATATGTATTTCTAGAAAAGTATGTAATAAAGTTGTAAAATATATAAAATTATATATTTGATGATATTTAGTTTTAGAAATAACCCATTTAAACCTTAGGAAGTCGAACTTGCGTTAGTAGCATTTGACCACCTTGTTCAAGTTAGTTAACCACCTTGCACGTTGTATTTCCCGTGATTTCGGTTCCAGTGAATTGAGTAACATATACACGTCATCAATGGATTCATGATCATTATATTATTACATTTAATATGAATTAACTGTATATGACATTTACTATTCCATGTACAGTTTTGTTTAAGAATGTTGCATATTCTTGTGATTTTCATCTGCATACCCTTTCCACTAATTTTTTATCTACAAAATCCATCACTCGTCACGTGATTGCAGACTGTCGATCATTTCTCTTAAATTAATTTTATCTTATATGTGTCTCTGTGATCGCAAGGCTCCCCTGTGATCTCCTCAGTTAGATCCGCGTTGACAAGGGGAGCCGAGTGGCGCATTTCCCCACGAAGCCCAAACCTCCATTTCCTGTTACACTATCCAAATAGTACGATTAACTTCAAGGGAATAAAACTATTAATACTTCCAAAAATCACCAGAAACAAGAATTGCAGGCAAACATTTACGTTGTTTTCGCCTTTGGTCTATTCTGAGATCAATTCAAACGGGATTGACGCTAGAGTTGATACTTAAAATGGCACAATTCAGAACAAAAATGGCATGGTTCTGAATGGCATTCAGAACAAAAACAAGTATAGAATTTGCAAGAAAGAAAAAAAGACAAGATGTGAAATTTTTCCAAAAGATTTGGACCGCAGAGCATCTCGTGATTGTGAAAAGTAAAAGAAAACAGTAGTGTGCGAAATATTCATTTTTTGCTGTATGGTTGTGGGTAAAAATTATTAATGAATTTTACACATGCATTATCAAATTAACATTTACCATGTATTAATTTGTTGAATTATATGAAATTATATGAATTGAATTATATGAAAGAAAAAATTACGATTATATATATCAACACGTTTAATATATTTTATAAATTTAATAAGTTATTATAAGAGATCTATGGATCGAAACTTTCACAGGGGTCCGTTTTCTCCCGGGCGACTAGTTACGTATGTAGGCAAGACACGATCGCTCTGGGTTTAACTTATTTACACACTGCAATTGTGTCATGCCTTTTAGTTTAGAGGATTCCCTCAACCATTCTGGAGATTAGAAAAATATTGCTGGGTATCCATAGTTAAGAGCTTTAAGAATTTGAGAAAAGTCATAAAAACAATGCTCTTACCGCAAAAAACAAGTAAGATCTATTACATTATTGAACATTCGTCATTTTAAAGCATAAAAAATCAAATACGAACTACCAACATGTAAAACCGATACGCAAAAGTTAAAATGTGTGTTATTAATGTTATTATAGAAATCAGCCTAGTGATTTGACATGATGTGACGGTAATGAGAAGATTACAGGCAATACAATTTTTGATGAAATGATCCCAATAGTGGCAGAGAACTAGATGGTTCTATTAGCGACGACAATTTAATAAAATCGATAGAATGGCATAGAATCAACAGCATAGAAATTCCTTCAAGTTCTTTTTGGGCGACCAAACAAAATCTTTGCTTCGAAAATTGCTAAACGTAGAAATATTAAATAGTGCAGTGAATAAATTGACGGATTGCCCAAGTGAGTGTGATGTGATGTGTGTTTGTAATGATTTATTCGAGAATATGAACATGAAGATAACGTACTACATCCACGACATCCACTGATCATATTGTCTGTTCAAGAAATACTCACATCACAACATAAGGATTTCGACACCCTCCAGAAAACAATGCGGAAACGTCAGAGCATATCGCCTGGACAATCAGGGCTTGATTTTCGATACACTTCGACTTGAGTTTATTAAGTTAATGCATTTTGTGGTTGCTTTGGAGTTACCCTGCATCCTGCGAATCTAAAAGTACAGAGCCCTCCTCATATTTAATTCAATTTGTACTAGAGTGTGTACATGCATTGAGTGATTGATTTCAATTTATATTTAGAAAAAATCTACATCAACATCAAGAATAATTCTACCATTTAATAGTCCAAAAATAACAGCTTTATTTTTTCTGGAAACTAATAAATGATTTCTCGTTATTTCATATAAGAATATCATTTTACAACAACGTAAAGAACACAGCTATTACACAATGGATAATCTCGAAACAACGCTTTCACCACATTTACTGGTATTTCAGTTAATGAAACTTCGAGTAATGAAATAATTATCCCCGTGAGAGGATACAAAAGCGGCGTTCTCCGAATCCTCCAGCCGACCACTCAGTGTTTCAGTAAGACCCCACCTTCTGTTCCGTTTCCCTCCCGGACACCCGCTCCTTGTTCCCGCGAATCACGGAGCGCATAGCTGTTCCCGCAGGTGCACTCGCTTATTTCCTCGAACATGACGTTCCGAGCAGCGCACCTCGGGAAGTCTTGGCTCAGGGGTTGGGGCGGCGGCGGCGGCCACGGCCCCCCTGCGTGTCTGCTCTGAAGACTTCGACCGTTGAGCCGGCGGCGGCGGCGGCGGCAGCAGGCAGTGGCGGGCAGTGGCGGCGAAGGCGGCGGGGCGGCGGCGAAGGCGGCGAAGGTGGGGGCGGCGGCGGCGGCGGCGGCGGTGGGCGGCGACGGGTGGCGGCAAGCGGCGGCGGGCAGCGGCGGCGGCGGCGGCGGCGGCGGCGGCGGCGGCGGCGGCGGCGGCGGCGGCGGCGGCGGCGGCGGCGGCGGCGGCGGCGGCGGCGGCGGCGGCGGCGGCGGCGGCGGCGGCGGCGGCGGCGGCGGCGGCGGCGGCGGCGGCGGCGGCGGCGGCGGCGGCGGCGGCGGCGGCGGCGGCGGCGGCGGCGGCGGCGGCGGCGGCGGCGGCGGCGGCGGCGGCGGCGGCGGCGGCGGCGGCGGCGGCGGCGGCGGCGGCGGCGGCGGCGGCGGCGGCGGCGGCGGCGGCGGCGGCGGCGGCGGCGGCGGCGGCGGCGGCGGCGGCGGCGGCGGCGGCGGCGGCGGCGGCGGCGGCGGCAGCAGGCAGTGGCGGGCAGTGGCGGCGAAGGCGGCGGGGCGGCGGCGAAGGCGGCGAAGGTGGGGGCGGCGGCGGCGGCGGCGGCGGTGGGCGGCGACGGGTGGCGGCAAGCGGCGGCGGGCAGCGGCGGCGGCGGCGGCGGCGGCGGCGGCGGCGGCGGCGGCGGCGGCGGCGGCGGCGGCGGCGGCGGCGGCGGCGGCGGCGGCGGCGGCGGCGGCGGCGGCGGCGGCGGCGGCGGCGGCGGCGGCGGCGGCGGCGGCGGCGGCGGCGGCGGCGGCGGCGGCGGCGGCGGCGGCGGCGGCGGCGGCGGCGGCGGCGGCGGCGGCGGCGGCGGCGGCGGCGGCGGCGGCGGCGGCGGCGGCGGCGGCGGCGGCGGCGGCGGCGGCGGCGGCGGCGGCGGCGGCGGCGGCGGCGGCGGCGGCGGCGGCGGCGGCGGCGGCGGCGGCGGCGGCGGCGGCGGCGGCGGCGGCGGCGGCGGCGGCGGCGGCGGCGGCGGCGGCGGCGGCGGCGGCGGCGGCGGCGGCGGCGGCGGCGGCGGCGGCGGCGGCGGCGGCGGCGGCGGCGGCGGCGGCGGCGGCGGCGGCGGCGGCGGCGGCGGCGGCGGCGGCGGCGGCGGCGGCGGCGGCGGCGGCGGCGGCGGCGGCGGCGGCGGCGGCGGCGGCGGCGGCGGCGGCGGCGGCGGCGGCGGCGGCGGCGGCGGCGGCGGCGGCGGCGGCGGCGGCGGCGGCGGCGGCGGCGGCGGCGGCGGCGGCGGCGGCGGCGGCGGCGGCGGCGGCGGCGGCGGCGGCGGCGGCGGCGGCGGCGGCGGCGGCGGCGGCGGCGGCGGCGGCGGCGGCGGCGGCGGCGGCGGCGGCGGCGGCGGCGCGGCGGCGGCGGCGGCGGCGGCGGCGGCGGCGGCGGCGGCGGCGGCGGGGCGGCGGCGGCGGCGGCGGCGGCGGCGGCGGCGGCGGCGGCGGCGGCGGCGGCGGCGGCGGCGGCGGCGGCGGCGGCGGCGGCGGCGGCGGCGGCGGCGGCGGCGGCGGCGGCGGCGGCGGCGGCGGCGGCGGCGGCGGCGGCGGC
Organism: Acheta domesticus; assembly: GCA_031308135.1. Classification (NCBI taxonomy): domain Eukaryota; kingdom Metazoa; phylum Arthropoda; class Insecta; order Orthoptera; family Gryllidae; genus Acheta; species Acheta domesticus. The sequence continues at coordinate 108,297,142 of JAHLJT010000631.1, read as the reverse complement.
GGCGGCGGCGGCGGCGGCGGCGGCGGCGGCGGCGGCGGCGGCGGCGGCGGCGGCGGCGGCGGCGGCGGCGGCGGCGGCGGCGGCGGCGGCGGCGGCGGCGGCGGCGGCGGCGGCGGCGGCGGCGGCGGCGGCGGCGGCGGCGGCGGCGGCGGCGGCGGCGGCGGCGGCGGCGGCGGCGGCGGCGGCGGCGGCGGCGGCGGCGGCGGCGGCGGCGGCGGCGGCGGCGGCGGCGGCGGCGGCGGCGGCGGCGGCGGCGGCGGCGGCGGCGGCGGCGGCGGCGGCGGCGCGGCGGCGGCGGCGGCGGCGGCGGCGGCGGCGGCGGCGGCGGCGGCGGCGGCGGCGGCGGCGGCGGCGGCGGCGGCGGCGGCGGCGGCGGCGGCGGCGGCGGCGGCGGCGGCGGCGGCGGCGGCGGCGGCGGCGGCGGCGGCGGCGGCGGCGGCGGCGGCGGCGGCGGCGGCGGCGGCGGCGGCGGCGGCGGCGGCGGCGGCGGCGGCGGCGGCGGCGGCGGCGGCGGCGGCGGCGGCGGCGGCGGCGGCGGCGGCGGCGGCGGCGGCGGCGGCGGCGGCGGCGGCGGCGGCGGCGGCGGCGGCGGCGGCGGCGGCGGCGGCGGCGGCGGCGGCGGCGGCGGCGGCGGCGGCGGCGGCGGCGGCGGCGGCGGCGGCGGCGGCGGCGGCGGCGGCGGCGGCGGCGGCGGCGGCGGCGGCGGCGGCGGCGGCGGCGGCGGCGGCGGCGGCGGCGGCGGCGGCGGCGGCGGCGGCGGCGGCGGCGGCGGCGGCGGCGGCGGCGGCGGCGGCGGCGGCGGCGGCGGCGGCGGCGGCGGCGGCGGCGGCGGCGGCGGCGGCGGCGGCGGCGGCGGCGGCGGCGGCGGCGGCGGCGGCGGCGTTTCAGTCAGCGCCGGCATTCCCGTTCGAGCGCATGCAATCGCCGCGCTACTGGGAAACGAGGGGCTGCACGCCCACGCTGCCCCCACTTGACCGCTGCGACGTCGTCGGGTCGCCCCCGTGCCCTCGCCGCGTGGGACAAGGGGTCGCTGGAATGGTCGAGGGGACAGAGAATTGGAAAAGGAGTGGGAATGCACGAAACTGTTCTTCCTCTTAGTATTATTCTCTCTTTATTGTGATCTTTTTTTTTTTTTTTTTGTTATTTTAGGTCACATTAACATCAAGGTCATTAGCGACCACTATTGGGTTTAACGTTATGTAATGATATGTCATGACATGATGTGATGACACACATGAAACGTGAAAGGACGAGCACAAGTACAACCATGCCCGAGGCGGGACTCGAACCCGCGAATTATGATCTTTCTTGTAGTAACTTATATTGTCTTAAACTGATTAGTTCCATTTCCATAGGAACACTCGATATAGTACGTATTTCCTCGAATAACAATCTAATATTTTGACTTTTATCACTACGGGCGAATTTTAAGGATTTTTAAAAATTTTACTTTAGAACAAAGTCTTTTAGCATAAGTATTGATTTGATGTGATGGCGAAAGGAAATTATCCATTTTCTTATGATTTTGTTTGCATTTTTCGGCGATTTCGATTAATAAGTCATTTTTTACCCTTTTCATTTGTAAAGTATTTTTCGCAGATTTCAACAATTTTAATATTTTAATGGTATTCCTTTAAATAATATTTACGAGATGCAACAAATCTTCTCCGCAAAATTTCTGAGTATCCTATTCTATTTCTTCGCTCAGAAATTGTAATGTCAACCGTTGTATGTAATCTGAGGTTCCTGTGATACCTATCAGGGCCATTCTCAGTTTCGCAGATTTCGGGATAACTAAAGATGGAGATGTCCTGATGAAGAGCAGTCCAAACCAAACGTTTGCATGCTGTGTTCACTTGAACGAGAGAAAGAATCCTCTGTTATATCAGGAACATATCCAACAACTTGAGTTGTTCATCTGAAGTGTTTTTTTTCAAATTTTCTGCGTCATTTTTATTTATTTTAGGGAATTTTAATATACTTAAGAGCATTTTATTGATCATTTGTGCAGATGTTTTAGGTCATCAAAATCCGCCCCCTTTTTATCACCGTTAATAACTCTTTTATTAACTAGAAGAATAGTTCATCTTTGTGTGTGTGTGTATAAGTAGTTTTTGTGATATTTGTACTAGTCAAAAAATGAGATATTATTGCATTGAAAATCAATTCTCTGGCTGGACGTGTACTATAGTTTTGAAAATTAAATTTAAACTTTTACATAATTCAAAATTTCAGAAGTTGGATTAAAAATGAAAACTATTCAATATTTAAAATGTAATATACAGCAATCTAGTAACAAAATTGCGGAAAACATGTCTGCCACTTCCTAAAAAAATTGAAAATGTTGCAGGAGCTTGAAGTAAAGTACCTCCAAAAATTATAATATCTTAACGATCTTCAAAATCACATGACTACTTAAACCTCTACTCCTCACATATTTACAACGTTTCAGCCAATAAGCAATTAATCTCACAGAGTTATGTGTGGCACACCCATATATATAGACATTCCGATTTTCTGGTACAAAATTGCGTAAATACCCTCTCTACCGTACAGCCGATTTTCTCCAAAATTAACATTCCTCAATCAATCTGATAGATGTGACGGCCTCTTGAATTTGAAAGCAAGATTTTAATTTTGGGAGATACTTTGCAACAAACCCCTCGGACATTTTTAACATTTTCAAAAAATGGCTCCATCTTTTTGATTAAATTTTGTTACTGGATATTGTTAAGGACGTTTAAAAGAATGGTACAGGTCTCTTGTTCCTTGAAAACACTTATTTTTCGAAAATTGCAGAAATGTAAATTCTTCGGCGTCTTCCTACAAGTATAATTATTAAGATGGAGATCTTTGCCCTTAATGAAATGTATTCCTTAAAGATAGACTCTGAAATAAGATAATGTACAAGTTTTCAAAAATTTGAGTACGTTTTGCGTAATTTTGCGTCAAAGTACGGGCTGGAGTGTACGTGCTGTTTTAGAACCAGTAGTTTTGCTTCCTTTTTGTGAAATACCTTGATGCAGGCAACTAAATTATTCCTTGTGATAAAAAGAAGTCCATGTAGAAGGTACTGATCTGGAACATTTTCCGTCTCTTTTAGTGTAAAATATTTCTCCCAAGTCGGTTTTATGAAACTCACAACCGACGATGAAACAAAATTAACCGAAGATGACTAAGCCAATCTCTTGACGGAACGAATTTATGGGTGTGTACAATGCTGGATATAAAGTCGATGTGATGGTACATCAAAAGTCGATGTGAAACGCAAATATAGAAGAACTTCGTACGCTGTGAGAATAATTACGTTTTCTTTAACCTCCGTGCGTTTGCGTTTTTTAGAGAAACATACGCGATCTCGAGGCAGCACTTTTGTCGACGACAAATTTTCTTTCCTGTTCATGAATTGTACATCACATTTTTTTATCGCGAGACATAGAGAAATTTATTAAACAACATAATGTGCAAATTACACTGACTAAACAAATTCAATAAATCACTTTCGTCGTTTTCGCTAAGACAAAGAAATTATGTCGTACAAAGGAGATTATTGTTTGCAAAATCAAACTTACACCTTTATCTTAAAAATATCCATGGTAACCCGACAAAATATTCTGCAAAATATAAAAGGAACCCAATAAAAGAAAGCCAGATTAAAATCTAACGAATTAAGAACTCCTTTAGGAATAAAGTGGTGTTGTGGAACTCCTTCAAGAAATCAAGCAACATAAAGTAAAAAATTCCATAAATGAATTAACTACCTACAATTCATTTATGTTTGTAAAATGTTTGTTGTTTAAAATGAGAAAATTGATTTTTATTAAAAAAGCATCACTACTCAAGAATACTAGATATTCATAATGTCAGTATCATTTTAGCATGCTTCCAATAAAACTGTATCATATCTTCTGTATTATCAATGTCCTCTGCACAGGGGAAACAAACAATTTCCCTTTGTGAATATCTTTACAAATATTTCTCTCATATTTATTGAACATTGAGTTTTGTTGTTGTTATTACTATTATTGTTATTATTATTATTATAATTACCACAGGCATAACATAAATTAATTCATTAGAATGATACATCGGAAAAACGTCAAACACTGAAGGCAATTTTAAGGTTACATATTGATGTATTAATTTCAAAAGTCACTTTTAATTTAAAGAGATTTCATTTACAAAATATATCAAATTTGAATTCTTCAATTTTATTTGCAGATTACAAGTAATTATTTTTAAAATTCGAATTTTATATTCACTACAAACAACTCTTATATAGCATCATTTTATTTCGATCTACTTTAACACTCACCTTCCCCCAGCATCCGAGCATCTGACATTCATACAAAACAAGCGAAGCAAGTAGAGGCGCCAGAGAGAGGAGATCGCGCCGTAATCCGAGCTACAATATCGGATTCCAGCTATGTTCGAGCGACGGCGCGGGGCTTTGCATACCACGAACGCCGCTGTCGTCAATCATTTCCGCGAAGTGGAGCGACAAGTGGTCGGAGCTCAGCAGAAACAGTCAGCACAGAAATGGGTGAGTGGGAGCGCGTGTTCAGTGGGGGGATAAACGGAAGGTGAGGAGTGAGGTCAGTGCACAGCGGGACGATAGGTGCAAGAAGAAAACGTGTGTTTCCAGTAGACCTCGGAATTTTAGGCACAATAAGGGATGATTTAAGCACCTGGAATCAGGCAACAAAATTATGAAGTTAGTCTGTATTAGGGACTAAAAGTGACGTTTTAGGCACTTAAAATAGGTTACTAAATGATTAAACCAGGCATTTAAAATCATTAGAAATGAAAGGTAATGTTTCTGGCTTCTAAATCTGATAACAAAATAATTAAATTAGACACTTTTTGTTATTCAGGAAAATCAAGAATTTTTACTCATATGATAGTAATTACAGGAATATCGTTTGATTCATTTAATAATTAGGAGCACAGTATATAATCAATATTTTCTCCAAATTTTCTACAGTAAGACTGCTTTATTTGTTAAAATCATTTTGAAAGATGAAAAACATTTCCACTGACACAGATATTAATGGAGCAATCTTCTTGTCAGAATTCCATTTATATGCAATTGAAAACGTTTTTGAAATAACAGTCGTACTTCTTAGTATGCTCAAAATTATCTTACTTTGCATCTACAAATCGCCAATAAAGCAAACTTCAGATTATTTAATTTTCTTAGAAAATCTATAGATACTCAACAAAATTAGTAATCTCTCTCGTAAATTCATTGTTTTATGTGAAGATTTCAATATTGATTTTCTGAACGAATCCCACGAAAAAGAACAGTTCCTCAATTTATTTCATTCTTTTAATTTAGATATTACAGTAAATATAACTACACTGAATAGATTTAAATCACAAAAAGTAATAGATCAAATTATAATTAACAAAACCATTACTAGATGTGAAATAATAACGAATAAACTAGGTTACAGTGACCACAATTCTTACAATGACTAATGAAATGACAACTACACAATAAATAATACACACATGTGCAGAGCATTTACTAAAGTTAACATAAAATTATTTACGGACTACTTGCTGAAGGAATCATGGTACGAAGTTTATAACGCTATTGACACAAATGAAAAATATAATTTATTTTTCTGAAAGCTTTCATTTTACTTTTAACGCGTGCTTTCCTCTCAAAAAGATAAAATTTAACAATTAACGGGAAAGTAATACTTGGATCACACAAGGAATCAGAACATCGTGTAAAAAACCCACGTACGCTTTACTTTATTTCTAAACATCATAACGTATCACCCGGTTTCCATGTCTACTTCCGAAAATAAAAATGAATTTTAAGGAAAGTAATAGTTGAGGCAAAAATAATTAAAAATAATCAGGATATTTTGAATGCTCCAAACAAAACTAAAGCAATGTGAAATATTGTAAGAAATACGACCACGTCATCTCGATACCTCGTAGAGAATGTTGTTTCAAAGGATAATGAAAGATAAGCAAGTAATCCTGAAAAAGTTGCAAATCTCTTTAACCAACACTTTTCTAGAATTGCGACTGATCCCAGAAAGGGACTAAAAACACAAAATTCAACATCATATACTTCACAATAAATGTTCGACACGATGTTTATTTCCGAAACATCTTCAACGAAATAGTCAGTAAACTAAAAAATAAATATTCATCTGGTTTGGATGCATTTCCGGACTATTTAATAAATACTTGTGCACCTGACATTATACACAAATTAACTCACATTTTCAATGCTTCTTTATGCATAGAAATATTTCCAGATATTTGTTCAGAACAGCAAAAGAACAAAAATGAAATTCAATATGACTGGCCGAATTCTCTTTTGTCACTTTTTTCAAAAATATTAGAGAGGCTTTTCTATACTGCAAATGGAAACTTTTCTCAGGACAAAGGAAGCGTCTTCCACATTCACAACACGGATTTTAGAAAATGAAAATCTACGGAAACTGCCATTTCTTTTCTCAAAGATGTTGCTTCATCAATGGACCAACATGAAGAACCCATTGGAATATTTTTAAATCTTTCGAAAGCTTTTGACGTTAATTGACCAATCATCTTGCTCTCAAAATTCTTCCAAACATCTTGCTCTCTTCACATGGATTTCGTGGTATTGTCCTAGATTCGATAACCCTCGTACCTTAAACATCCATTCCAAAGAGTAGAAATACCGTACTGGCACTGAAAAGGACGTTATTTAGCTTATCTTTCCAATTCCTTTGCCAATTGAGCGTGAGGTCCCACAAAGCTCGATTTTAAGTCTTCTCCTCTTTCTGTTATACGTAAACGATAACCTTCGTCTATTAAAAATGGAAAAACAGTTCTGTTTGCCGATGATACGAATGTTCTTTGCAAAAAAGAAACTGTAAATAGTACTATTTCAGAAGTTTCAAATTGGTTTTTGTATTAACAAATTAATAGTTGACTACGTAAAAACTTGTTTCAATGCATTTTTGCATTTCAAATTGGCAATAGCATGCTCAATTGAAAATTAACAATTTGCTATTAGCTGATGTTAAAGTAACAAAATTTCTAGGTCTCTCAATTCCGATGCGAAGGGGACCCCTTATCTTTAAAAAAATCCTATCTTCCCCAAATCGGTACCAGAATTTATTTATCCATTAATCATAAATAACTTACTAGAGTTAAATTCGGATAAGAGATAAATATTTTTTTATTTTTTGAATGAAAAAAATTCAGGGCCCCAATTAAGTCGGAGCCTGGGGCAAGTTGCCCCACCTGCTCCCTCTTCTGGACGCCTCTGGGTGATGGAATAGTGTTGGTGTGAGATCTTGAGAGTAAAGGAAGTGAACGTGCGCGCGTGGGATTGTGAAGGTGCGGATGCGCGTCATAAACCAGAGTGAACGTGAATTTGATGGAAATGGAGTGATGCAAATTCAGGTATGTAGGTTTGCTGGTATGGTGGGGCACGCGAGGACTGATGTATTGATTTCGGACCTGCCAGCCGCTACGGTCATTAGTTCCGGCTTGTTGTATCTCTGGGATGGCGGTGTTTTTCCCCCGCTAATGTCCCTTCCCACGTGAGATCCCGGGTGAGCACTACACGTCTTCTTTGGGGGTTTCCGCCTCCAAGGTATTTCGTTTCCGTCATCGCTCCAGCCGAGAGAAGCTCTAAGATCTCGATTGGTCTCTCGGCAATGTGTACGTGTAGTGCTTCCATGTGTGTATGTAAAAGGGGAGAGGAAAGGACGTGTATGATGAAGAAAAGATCGTGCGTGGTCCGTGGCCCGTTTATTATGATAATTTTCTGACACTCACCACCTGTTGATACCAAAAAAACACGGAAAATTACCGATCAGAACAGCTATCAGACAAATTACCGATCAGACAGTGGTTGAATTGGACACAGCTCTCTAGCATTTGTCGAAATTGCATGGAGACTCGCACCCTAGGACCTCCAAGACAACGAAGCTGCAGAGGAAACGGCGCTCCTGCTAAGCTATCACAGCCGTTGGGTGTGAGGAAAACATAGGACTTGTGATCTGGAATCATTGAAGTGCTGGGACGAGGGGAGTGTGTGGTGGAAGTCCTAGGCGATTCAGGAAGGCTAAGGAGAACGGGTGAGAGCTGTGTCCCCCCCCCCGCGTCCCGGGGATTGTCCGCCTTCAAGTTCAATGAATCCGCTCGCAGTTCGTGGGGCGGCCGCCGCCGCCTGCTCTTGAGAAGGTCGCCCCTCGACGACTCAGAGGCAGTCTGGAGTGGAAATGTTTGCGCTGTTCGGGAATAGCTGCGAGCACAAGCGGAGCCCTCGCGCAGACACAAATGCGGCCCCCTGACGAGCATTTGGAGGAAAATTCAATTATTTCTCGAAACCGTAAGCTTAATTGTTTAGTGTAAAATTTTGAAAGTATTATGTCATTACATGGGGCAAAAGTCGTGACTTCTACAACTTTTATGCTAGGTGTGACGGTGTAAGCTAATCAAGATTTCCTTCCGACAGGTGATGACTGTTAACACTAACATACTGAAAAACAAATAAAAGGAATAATCATATTCACCAATCAGATGATTACATTACAATCACAGAAAATAGCTTCATACTACAACATTAATATAAAAAAACGGTATACTTTATTGTAATGTGGTTACATTCTCTAATTGAGACTCGCTCCCTAGGATCTCCAGGACAACGCATCTACAGAGCAAACGGTGCTCCTGCTAAGCTATCACAGTGTGTTTTGTATTTTGTTGCTTTTTGGTGTGTAATGTGTTTTTCGTTTGTATTTTAAATAATTCTAATTCTTTGGATATTGAATATAGTACTAATACGCTGTTCTAAACATCATGATCTCGAGTAGTGCTTTATTCAACGAACTTTCTGAAGCACTTAACAAACAGAAACAATGTTGCCATTCATATTTACTTTTGAATGGTTGCTTTCTTGCACATTCTTAATAAAATGCATAAATTTCTCGTTGCAAACTCCTTGGAGATATTACGAAGAAAAAAATACTCGTCTTATGGATCAAGTTTTTGTGTTTCTGGCAAGAACCTATAACGTTGTGTGTTTATGTCAACAATACGTTCGCAGTTCGTGGCACGTATGTTTGTCCAACTTTCACAAATTCATCGCTCTGATAACATGTGCTTGCTTATGGAGTAGCATAATTTTTTAAATTAATTTTGTATTGTCCTTAATGAATCATATAGTACAAAGTTACAGCTAAATTTATGAAATAATTTTTAAATAATTTAATTTAAATGTACTGAATATTCAGTGTTGAATGATTGTTCTTGAATATTGAGTATATTTTAAAATAGTGCTGGCATTACAATAAATAACAATGACTTTAATCTCACCAGTTTGATCACGAAACATAATGTACAAATAAAAATCATGACATGAAACAAACATTTTTAAATTAACATTTATTTCATAGCTAATACATCTAACATTTTTGCAATTAGTAAGTTTATGTCTCGTTAACAACTCATTAAATAATGAAAATCATGTTTCGTTTAAGGGCAAATGCAATAAACCCCTTATTTCTTTAGTATATTTCAGTTTTGAAGCACTCACACCAAACGAATCATAATAAATAAGATGTCAAATATAAATAGGATTCCAGCAAAAAATGGCGATCTTCTTTTTCACTTTATAAATATTGAAATTTATCGAAAAATACGTCCGGCTAAGTTTAACTCAGAGCCAGCTTCGCCGCTCTGACCGGGAAGTCCTAGGTTTCGAATACCGATGGCGGATTTCCTAAAGTAGCTTGATATGTAAGTCGAATTCAGCCGCTAGAGGAGAATTTTACTGATAGGCTACTCTGATTGATAGTTTTTCGACAAATAAAATACTATTATGCTACACTGCAATAAATTAAATATTTTAACAAAACCAGTCTTCACGAATACTGCAATAATATTGTATAGTTTATACGGATTCTCAGTATAACAGTTCTTTACATAACGAGAATATAAAAATTACTGTTTCATGTATCAAATACTGCTATTTGGAATAAAATTCCTAACAGCAAGAAAGTAAATGACTGGCGGCCTCTTTCTTGGATCCTTGTTGTCGCGTGACCTCATTTGTGTCGCAAGCAGTGACGCTCTAAGTATGATAATTCAGTTGGTACGTGGAGTATGATAGTAGGTGTAAATGTAATGAAATATTTCAATTTTGTAGTCAAAATCGAAACTGTTTCATAGTATTGTGGTTTCCTCAGAGTTCCGTAATGATCTAACAATCCATACACCTCTTACGTAGCCTGAGACTATATAATTTTCTTTCAACTATTGTGTACATTATAAATTGGATTTAGATGCGTATCCTCGTGCCGAGGACAGAAGGACCGCCAGGCGGCAGGCGGAGGCTGTCGGAGGTTCGTGTCGTCGCGCGCACGTCCGTCGGCCTGAAGCCCCGCAGTGGGCGCGAAACGTCCGACTCAGCGCGTCCGCTCCAGGGCTCAAAGGCGGCGCCCACGCTGTCAACCCGCGGCGCCGTGATCCCGCCCCCATTCCAACCCTTATTCCCGCCCCTGCCCCGCCCCCGCCCCTACCAGCCCCGCCCCGGCCCTGCCCCGCCCCAGTCCTACACCGCCCCCGCCCTGCCCCACCCACGCCCAACCACAGCCCCGCCCCCCCAACCCCCGCCCAACCCCCGCCCAACCCCCGCCCAACCCCTGCCCAACCCCCGCCCAACCCCCGCCCAACCCCCGCCCAACCCCCGCCCAACCCCCGCCCAACCCCAGCCCAACCCCAGCCCAACCCCAGCCCAACCCCAGCCCAACCCCAGCCCAACCCCAGCCCAACCCCAGCCCAACCCCAGCCCAACCCCAGCCCAACCCCAGCCCAACCCCAGCCCAACCCCAGCCCAACCCCAGCCCCTGCCCCCGTCCACGCTCCCCGCCCACGCCCACGCCCCGCCCCCGCCTTACGCTGGCATTGGCCCTCGTCATCGCCCTCGCTCGCGCCCCGCCCCGCCCCCGCTCCTACTCTGGCCCATAAGGTGCGCCCGTTCGCGCGGAGGATCGTTTTAGCCCCAAAGGTCAAGTTCACACCGGGCGCCGCGGACGGACGGTCGAGCACGCGGGCGGGGGAGGAGTCGCGACGGTCCACAAATGTAAAGGGACGTGTGGATCCGGGAAACTCGCACTTGTATCTTTATTATAGGTGTCGGAATGCAAATACCACCACCTCTTAAGAGTACTAATGAATGAAGCATTCTAAACAGAACACAGAGTGTTTTTTTGGGGGGGGGCTTCCCACACCTCCATTCACTCCATTCCACATTAACTAATGATTTCACTATTTTCTCTTGTATTTCACGCCAACTCGTCTAATATTTAGTGACAAATAAAATACGATTTATTAGACCAGTCATTGACAATTTTTTGTTAATCGAACTTATTACTGAATACACAAAGTACGTCTTATTTTATTCGAAGGATGAAAGGCACTTCTTGAGTGATTAATGGTACAGATATTCCTAAAGTATCTTTTAATCGTCTGGGGCGATAAAATCGTTATAACTTCTATCGGGGCGCTCCGAAACGCAAACCATTCTCATAGGCTCTTCATGCTTCGGCGCCGGAAACTACTTAATTGCCTGGAAGGCTGGAACTTTAAATGAAGTTTGTATTTTACTGCTATCAGTAGAATAAAGAACATTCTTTTTTTACATGTAAAGATAATAGTTATTTACGATATGATTACTGTAATGTGATGTTGCTGTACCAGTATTGAATACTGTATATATTTAAACAAGATAACATATTTTATTCTCTCTACAATATTTTGTGAGATAATACTTTCCTTTCTAAGATAAATTATCTCCTTATCGTCTTGTGCAATAAATTACAATTTCTAAATGCACTTAGCCTCGATCTAGCGTCATTTTTTTGCGGAAGCTGGGAGCTGATTGCTAAAATAGAATAAAGAGATTTCATTCGCTTTCGAGCACTAGATCAAAATTTAAAAGTAGTTTCGACCTAAATACGTTTACAACTAGCTGTAAATGAATTATCTGCAATACAAGATCCTGAAATAGCTTGGCGTCAGCAAAAGTACTCAAAAACGTGCAAACCTTTCAATTCGTTGCCTTGATTTATATGAAATATTCTTTTTATGAATGTAAGGACATTATAGCAACAATATTTTGACTTTAATTTACACTTACTCCACGCACTTAATAGAGCTTGTTTACACGTAGACAAGCTATCAAGAAAATAACCCGGTCAACATTGCAACGTTATCTGACTGTGGCAAACAATGAGAGAAAAGTATACACGAAGCTTTGACGTCGCTTGCTTTGCAATGGACAATTATACATTACCGAATAAGCGGAGAGGAAGCCAGTCAAAGAAGACCTGTTTTATGTGTGGCGTGTTGCAGAGGCCACCGCAATCAGAAAATTGGATGGCAGTGGAGTATTTCTTTCTTTTTTTAAACAGCCAAGTAATACGCCCGCGACTATATTTTTTAAGAGAAAATGTGGATTCCTGTTTACTTTCCCGTATACATACGTATATACGGAGTAATATACGTGGTATAGGGAAAGTTATCTATTGCTGCGCGAAAAAACGGCAGATTTTCGGCATGCCGGGCCCTGATAACGAAAAATTGGATAAATCAAGTTGCTAAATTAAGAAAAAAATCCTCTAACACGTGGTGTTGCCAGAATTCCTGTTTTTTTGCGCCCATGATACCGAAAAACCAATTGAAAGCAAAACGTCCGTCCGTCCGTCTGTCTGGTGTATGTGAAAAACAACACTAGCACCTAAATTAAGCGTATGATTTTTTCTAGGTTGAAGAAACTCCTATTCATCTGGCCTGGGTCGTAGCTCTGCGATTTTGAAAAACATTCATTAATTTTTGGGGGTACTTTACATTAAGCCCCCTGGACACTTTCAAAATTTTCTCGAAAACCGCTCCAAATTATTTCTTTAAATTTCTTACAATAAGATAGTTAAATAAATTTAGTAAGGTGGCGTAGGTCCGATTTTCATGGTTAACTCTGAATTTTCGAAAATTGCAAAAGTTTGAATTTTTTCGGCCTCTTCCTACAACTACAAAATTGAAGATAAAGATTTTTCCTTCAAATAAAATTTGTTCTCCATAGTGAGTTCTTTATTAAAGTCAGCTACATTTTTTGAAAATTTTAGTTTTCACGCAATATTGCGTAAAATATGTGCATTTTTTTTAAAAAAATAAGAAAAGCACGATATTCTCAAAAACGGACCCAAATTTTTTCTTAAACTTCTTAAACTTTTAGTAAGGATAGTGCTATGTGTTCTATACGAGATGACGAACGCCATGTTGCTCTATTTTTTTGTTTTTTCAAAAATTACAAAAATGTATTTTTTCATTTTTTCATGTCGTTAATATTTACATTAGTGGCAATTTGTTTACACGATTATGTTTGAGTACATGTACTTTAAATAATGTCATTAAAAGGCTCTCGAAAACTCAGCAGTTTTGTTAGAAAACTCTCAAAATTCCACATTTTGAGAGACGCTCAAACACTATTTTCTAAAAAAGACTCCAAATTGTTTCTTCAAACTTTTCGAATGAATAGTGCTAATTAGACTCTTTAATATGACGTAAATTTCAATTTGGGGTCTTTTTTCAAAAATTACACAAATGCGATTTTTTGAAAGATCTCTCACACCTTAAAACGCTCATTTCCAGAAATTTGTAAACACAGTTGTATATGTGAGTTAAATAGATCATATTACTTCCAATGAAGTTTTTCGAAAACTCAAAAACTTTCTGTCAAAATGAGTTTCAAATTTCGCATTTACAATAGCGCTTAAAAGCCTTTTTCTTAAAAATGTTGCTAAATGTATCAAAGAAAATTTCCATTTAGGACAGGGTTGTACCGTTTTTTAATATTCTTAAAGAAATATTTCTGTTCTACCATCAGGAAACAGATTAAGAATATATGTAAAAAAAATGTACTTGAGACGGCGATATATGACGGCCGGCAAGAGTATGTGGCAAGTCCGAATAGCTAGTCGAGACCAAAGGAAATAGGAAACTAGTATGGAATGTCTGTGCCATTCTGTAGCACCAGTAATTTGTAATACTGTACTGTTACATCGACATAACGCTACCAGACAGCGAAACGAAAAGAAGCCACTCTTATCGTCAAGCAGCCGTTAAGGGTTTTAACAGTCCGCCTCTGCTAAGGACAATCGAAATATAAGGAATAGGGAAAGATGGCGTATTAGTATTCTACTTCAAAGAAAAGTTCTGTTCTTACGTATGATTTATTTTTCCTTTTAAGAAGGAAGTTTTACTAAAAGTGTTGAGTGACACATGGTCGATATCATATATAACGGATGGAGTTTGCTATAAACCTTTTTCATTGCCACTGATTTATATCAACCGCGTTTGTTATTTGCTCTAAATCGGTCATAAGACGTAGAAACAATAACGAGATAATTGGCGTAGTAAAGATAGGAGGAATGTGTCAAGAACTAACTTCATACTTGTGGATTTAGATTATTGTGTATTAACTTTTGAGCCATGGTGAAAGAATGAAGAGCCGTAAACACTGCCACCGGTTTTGTTATATGTTTTAAAATCATAATTAATATAATATTAAAATATTAAAGCGCAAAATAGATCAGAGATTTAGGATATATCATTGAAATTGTAAGTTCATCTTATATTTTGAAACTATTTATAAGATAGACGTAAATTAGAAGCTTAAACAAAGGTATAATTTGTCATTAGTATGCGGCTGAACATAACCCATTGTTTCTAGGTTTAACCTAAATTTCTAGTTTCAAATCAATCTTTATCAAATTCAAGATGGGAGTAAAATTGTCGTGGTGAATTTAGATGATTCCAGTAAATGTCATTGTGTTTCTCAGGGTAGCTCCCAAATTTGGTTGTAACTTCGTGATAATAAAATGATAAATCAAATATTTCATGACAAATGCTAATAATAGAGTTCATCCAACCATTACAAAATTTTATGATATATTTACGGAATTATAGATGGTAATGTTAGCGCATTTTGCCAAGACTCAGCATGTCTTTAATTATAACACATTCAAATCTCAATTTGACGTCACATAGCTCATTGGCATTATATTGTAGCAACGTCTTTCCTTTTTCAGAATAGTTCCCGAGTTATATTGGTGCTCAACGTCACGCAATGAAGTAACAAACGCCGTAAAACTACAGCAGTCCATCTCCCGTGCCCAATCGAGTTGCTCAAAGTTCCGCAGTTCGCGAGCAGACGTCGCACGAAACACCTCCGGCCACTAACAGATGGCTCGCGCGTCGCGCACCGCAACGCATGCGCAGTGGGGACAGCGGCGAGGCGAGCGCGCGCTGCCGACACGTGGCGGATATCGATTGGCCTTGAATGACCTAATTATTGGGTCGCCGTGCTGATGGCGGCTTCGCGGCCGGTCCTCCCTAATTAACACATCGGACGCTGCCGCAGGCGCGCGGGCCGCGGGGCGGGGGGGGGGAGGGGGCGGAGGTGGTAGTACGAGCGGCCGGGGGTGGTCGCGGCGCGGTGGCTGGCGAGTAGTACGTCCCTTGCACCGCCGCCACTGTGTTTATGGAGCGCTGGCGTGGGGCGGTGTTTTTCAATGGAGGGCAGCAGCGGCGGAGCCAGTTTTTGCACCGCCTGGGGTGGTCTTCCGGTTGGCTACCCTGCTCCGAAAGAACTTAGTGGATACCCTCCGCTTAATTGTAGAATACGAAATAGGTAGAAAATATTCTGCGTATTTTAATGCAGCAATATGAGGATATTGGTCTCAGAGCTCGACCTTCAATTAGTCAAGAGGATAACTTCAACAATTGAATAAAACATCTTTAAACTTATAAATGAACGTTCTCCTCAAAGCAAAGTCATGAAGCGATTGTTGAATCGTACAGTGTATACTTTAAGACCGAATATTATTGAAAGATCGATATACTGGAACCAGAAAAGTCCTTTTAACTTTGTATTTTATGTTTTTACGAAACACCCACGGAGATGATTTTCCACTCAAGGGCATGGAACTTGCCTCTCAGTCGGTGTCGCTTCGTGTCTCTTTTGGAGGGAGAAGGCAACCGAAAAATTGAGAAAATGTGAAAAGGAAATGTAGTTTGGGATGCAAGTAGATGAGAGCTGGGAAGAGGATGGGGCAAAACCCGAAAACAGAGCCCAGTTCAAAGAAATTTGGAAACGAATTAGAACGAGAAAGTCTGTGCCATTCTGTAGCACCACTACTTAATTTTGTATTTTGTTATTTTGCAATAACACCAACGAAAATAATTTTCCACCCACGGGCGTTGATCTTGCCTCTCGCTCGTAGTCGCTCCGCGTCTACAGTCGGGGGAGGAAACGACCGAAAAATTGAGAAAATATGAAAAAATATATTTTGGGCGGCGATAAATGGCAGCTGGGAAGAGGATGGCGAAAACTGAAATCCAGCCTATACCAAAGAAATTTGGAAACGAATTACAGTAAACCCTTGTTAGCACGAACTCGCTAAACACAAAATTCGTCACACTAACGAAATTAGGTTCCCGCCAATGAAACATAGTAATGGAGATCTCTCTCTCTGTATATGTATACTATATGTGTATATATATATATATGTATATATATATATATATATATATATATATATATATATATATATATATATGTCGGGCATGGTTGTATTTGTGTTAGTCCTTTCTCTCTCATCATCACCATGTCACTTCATTCAGTATAAAGATACCCCTAACGTTAAATCAATAGTGGTCGCTAATGACCTCGTAGTTAATGCAACCTTAAATAAACAAACAAATAAAAAAATATTTATGCCTTTCTGTAGCACGACTAGTTAATGTTTTTCTTATTATTTTGCGATCCACCCACAGAGATGATTGTTTTACCCATGGGTTTGGAGCTTGCCCCTTACTCGTCGCTGCTCCGCTTCTACCGCTGTCGAAGGAGGAAGAGTTGCCGGGCCTGTTCCGCTCGCCCCGGCGCTGAGCTGGCCTGAGCTGGCCTGGCCTGGCCTGGCCTGGGCTGCGCTGGGCCGCGCCGGGCCGCTCGGCCTGGGCTTATCGCGTCGGTTGGCAGGGGGCGCGCTGCCCGTGGCAGCCCTCAGGCGATCCCGCTGGCGCCTGTGCCCACTTGGCACGCACCCCGACCCGGCATCCATTCACTTTATCTGCTCGCTGGACCGTGCATGATTTTGGGTTTCTTGGAAAGAGAGCTACGAAGAACGGGGTGGCTGAGATGAAGTGACCCAGATACGTTTCATTCATGATATCGAAGTGTTGAGGATTTTCGGTAGGATATTCCAGTTTCTAAACAGAACCATGACGTGAGGCGTGCTGAATTCTCGCAAAAATTGGTAAATCATTATCCGCAGTTAATTTGCTGATTGCTGTATTTCGTTTTTCTAATTATTTTGTTACATATTATCCAACCCAAAATCTTTCGACTTTAACGTTGGATTCCTTTATGTCTATTTATTAAGTTACAGATTATCGTAATTATACATTATATATTTCTTATTAATGTCTGAAACAAAGAAAATAGGCAACATCTGTCACAATCAGATTGGAAATTTTTATCATCGTAAACTATTTTTCTCTTCAATGCGTAAACGTCATTTAAAAAGTACTTATGTATAAAAATGTCACGAAGCATTCCCAAAATGTTAAATTAATGGCGATAATTAATGATAATTCAAGCTATAATACATTTTCTTTTGCCATTCACTACTCCGAGTTGAAATAGCGAAAATATGCGAATCAACTTACACTTTCTACATAAATTGCAGAATAAATACATAATCTATTTGGAACAAAACTCTCACAGCAATAAATAAGTTTTAATGCAACAATTTTAAGACAACATAAAATAATACGAGAAAACTGAAAAATTATTGATTTTTATTGGGTATAAATATATTTTTATCAATCCATTTCTGCTGTTTCCTTACAAACATATCCTTCATGTTTAAAATAGACTGTGTTGCACGTTAAGTAATTCTCCACTACTTATTTATTTCTACCTATCAAAAAAACAGTGGTTTGATATTTTAATAGATGAAACTGAGTATAAAAATAGAAAGTGAGTATAAAAAATATTTCTTTCATTCAAAAAATTAATTCTGTACTAAAATACATATTTTCATTTTCTTTTTTTTTCTAGTTTTTTTTTCGTAACACGTTGATACGAATACAGGATCACATTAACATTCTGTTCTCTTCTCCAATTATGTAAAACGCTTGAAAAAAGAAAACTCAAATCAAACCCGTGATCCGTCCCTACGTTGATCACTATTATGATACTATCAGCAACTTTTTTCCCCTTTCTACTGAAAAGAAACTCCGTTTTAATGGGAAATGTTTCAGAATTATTCTGTGTTGCATGTCTAAAATCCATTCAAGGCGAATGTGTTTTCCCATGTGTCTTACAGCTCGTGAGAGTAATTTTAGATAATGCATTCACCTGATATTGAATTATGACAAAATAGCTACCTTGCAAATAGTAATCTCAAAACCACGTTTATGTGCTATATTTGATTTTCCTGTAGTAATTAAGAAAATTGGAAAACAAATTTTGTTTAGCATTGTGTAGAATTTACTTTCTATTTGCAGCCGTGATGTTGAATATTAAGTTAGCATATCAAATCTTCGTCTTGCGATAGATAGGTTGTGTCATGAAACTACCTTCAACAAATCTTGTTCCAAAATAAAATGCATACTGGTGGTCGCTCACCATTAACCTTGAAAGGGGTGGGGAGGAGTAGACAATCGAAAATTTCGTAAATTAGAATTCGTTGGTATTGTAGTAAAAGACAGGAAGACTTTCTCTATAACCTACAGTACAATAATAGTAGTTTAGGCAATTAGTTTATAGTGTTAAGTTTTATTGCATGAGTACATGTTTTGAAAACGAGCGACGTTAGGAGCGAGTTTTCAAATTTGTACGAATGCAATAAAGCAACATTATAAAAGAGTTGCATACGCTATTTTTTGTATGACAGCATTATAAATTTATAAGAGAATTGAACTTAAATTTGCGAAGAACTTTCCTGTAATGTCTCGGGTATTTGATATCTGTGCGAGAAAACTGTGGTCGGCTGTTCTGTTTACCTCTTCCTCCCGCTAATTCTCTTGCTGCGATTGGCTGAATTCGTGATGTCATTTGTGCCATAAAACGCCAAATTATGAACGATTTCTTGCAACAGAAAAGGTTGTTTATAATGCTGGAATACAAAAAACATTCTTCTCTCTCACGTAGTATTACTGTAAAATTTGAGAATACTTCGTTTTTTACAGCGTTATTGACACTTACTATTCTTTTGAAATAAACAATTTTTAGAAAAAATCTGGCTTTTTACTCCTGTCTTTTTAAATATATTTTACAATTGTATCAGTCGTAAAAGAAGTAATATTGAAAAAAAATATTTCCATAAAACCGTCTTATTTTGTTTTGTTTTTTCTTATCCCAAACACGTACTAGTTAATAGCATTTTCCTTTAGCTTTAGTTTTATTCATCCGTCCGACCACATTTCCTACCATTTGAAATCCCCTCGCGTTTTTTTATGTCTTTTAAAATATTATTCTATCATTGTACTCCTTACTGTGATTCTGCGGGTTTGAGTCTTTCTTTTTAAACTTCAGAACATGTACATAAAATTTACTAATAATTTTGTCAATAACCTTGTTCTTAGTAGGTAAATTCTTTCTGTGTGTGAGATTATAGTCTATCCGATAGTTATTAATATAACAGTTCCATTTAAAAGGTAGATAAATGTCAAAAAAGTTTCAGAAAGTATTTAATATTTTTGGATGCAGGAATGCTTTTGGTGATATGATGGCTTTTTATCTATAAAATTGGTAGAAATCATCTTAAATCTGCTGTGGTCCTCGGGTCCATTTCGACCCAAATAAAATTTTAATTTCTTGTACCGCTTAAGAAAATGATGCGATCTTTCTGATACTCCATGACAATAATTTTTTGACTGTTTTCTACCAGCATATAAAATGTCATTCATTTATTTTCAATACGAAAGGAATTATAATTTTTTTCACACATAAGTTCTTCGGGTCCATTCGGACTCGTGAAATTTTTCATGTTGAACTCTCGTTAGAAATTTCATATAATAACTCGGTAAATTCGTAGAAATCTACTATAGAAGGATTGTTTCATAATTGGAGACTTTATCTTCTCATTAGGTGAGCAATGACAAAAGTTTGTCGAATAATACTATCAAACTTTGAAAATACTATCGATGTACTACGAACAGCTAGGAGCAATCTCAGCTTTCTAAACTATGGATAGACGTTTTTTCTAAAACTTGAACGTAGTATTCTGGTGGGTTTCTTCCTCGTCCGATATTGAGCAATCTTCAATTGTAAGTAACAATCAATGAATAATTAGGCGTTTTCCGAATCAATTGTCCATTTCAGCAGCACATGCCAAAGACTTGGCAAATACGGAGGGAAATTTTAAATGAAACACGTTACATGTGGAATGCACAACCTCTGGCAAACAAGAAGGGCAACCTAGAGAACAAAATTTGGGAATAAAAGTTGTGCTACAATTATCCTCGGGTCAGGAACTTCTCAAACAGGACATCACTCTCACGGTAGAACTATACGCAAAAACAAATCTTCTATACCGCCAAATTTCTCCAGACAAAGGGCACAACAAGCTAATATTCTACTGTCGATTTTGCGAGTTTCCCGACATTAGTATCGTATGTGCCACGAATGAACAAGTGTGTTGTCCTTCAGAGCACCCTTTACAATGATGCAAGAGGCTTCGAATCTGGAGAAAAGAAACCAGAAATAATGACAACCTATAATTCTACAAAGGGAGCTGTTGATACGATTAGTTCTTATTGACAGAAAAAATACATTTTTGTGGCCTATTGTGGTTCTCTCTGTGGTTCTCGGATTGCAAATAAAAATGTTATAAAAAAATAACAACTTTTATAGAAAACTTGGGGAATCTTTTGAAAAGCCGTTATTGAACGCAGAAAACACCTGCCACAAACTTCGTCGTCAATAGAAGTCGAAAACTAGAAATCCGATGCAAAATTCACCGTCTTCAAAATTAAGTTTTTTAGATTCTATTCGAAAAAGAGGAAAATGGAGTGTGTTGCAAAACTGATAATAAAAATTACTTTTCGTTGCTCTAAATAAAAACTTTTACAGATAAAAATCATGTCAATCACATTTGTACTACATGTGTGTAATGCAATTTTTCTATATGTGCTTTTCATTATTTTGCTATCATCACCATTATTTTACATTATTGCACAACCTTATAAATAAAATAAATGTATATAAGTAACATTTCGGTATCTAACTTTAACTTCCTATTAAGAATACTAAATATGATCATTAGAAAAGTAAATAATCTGCAAGAGAAATTATATGGGTCCATTTGGACCCAAGGATCTTGAGAAGGAGTAAATTTGAGGAACGCAGCCGGGTTAATATGCCATAGATTGAAATTATTTATTAAAAGATTACATTGAGAATATAAATAATAAAATTGTACGAAATGTTTAAAATATTGAACATCTACAATAGATGCACTTCTTAATTAATAATTTCAAAATGTTGCAAGTGTACGAGTAGATTATTTCTTTAAATTTTATCGATACAATGCTAACATGTCTGAGAAAATGTAGGATGCTTTAAAAATACTAGAGATTTTCTGAAAACCAGTTGTAATCTTTATTTAAACCCGCAAAACGTGCTCGTTCACACCCGATACAAAACAAGAGAACTCATTCACTCACTCAACATGAAAACCCACTCATTCTCCAATGCAGGGTTTCTCCCGAAAATTTTGGAAATTATATAATTAAATAAATGGAAATTAAATATTTTGTAAATTAGTAAGTGAATGTTACAAAGATTAATTTTTATGCTCTTTGAAGGAAATTCCTCAATGAAATTTCTCGAATTATAAATATTGGTTGGCTTGTCACGTTCTTGTCGATGCAATAGTGTAGAACTTTTTCAAGCACGATATAGGATATCGAGCAACATTGGCAATAGCATTTTCTTGTTATATATTTCTCGTCGTTTCAGGTGTAAATAGTATTGATGTTTCCTTCGATTTTCGAATCTCATTGTCATCAAGCAAAAGTTGAGCTTCTTGATACAAGCATTTGGTGTCAATATAAAACCAAATTACTCTTTTAGTCTCATTTTATATTCACTGTTTTTTACGAATATAACTGAAATCTTTATGAACAGTAATATTTGTGAATTACATTAATGAACTGTAGTATAAAATGTAAATGTAGTCCATTGAACAATAATACACTGAGGTATTAACTTAGAAATTTCTTTTGCTTCTACATATCAGACTTTTTACAATACTCATGCCGTTTACTCGAATTTCCAAATACGAAAACATATTTCCCTCTGCTTTTTTGCATGGTATGGTAAAGCCTTAATGTTATTATTACTTGTTAATTGGAATTATTTTTATTCATTTTACTAGTTAGAAATAATATTTTGGTAATTATTTATTTGTTTGAGAATATAATTACAAAATAGGAAAAGTACCTATATTTGAAAATATTGAATGTATATCAGTAGTAAGTTCTGGCAAAAACGTGTAAAGAATTTTACATTTCACTAGCTCTGCTAACAAAGTATTGCCTGACATTTATCACATTCATTTATTGTTACACAGGAAAAAGAATAAACTCTATTAATAGTGCAAAATAGAAGGTCATGCCTTTCATCAAACGGATATTACTTTCTCCTTTCGGTCTAGAGAGAAAGTCATCTAATGCTGCGCGAAAAAATGGCGAATTTTCAGTAGAAACACTCTTATTACAGGGCCCTGGTAGCGAAAAAGTGGATACATTCAGTTGCTAAATTTAGAAAAAATTCCTCTATTACGTGATGTAGCCAGAATCCATGTTTTGTGGGTCCTTGATGCCAAAAACTCGAATGACGGCAAACCGTCTGTCCGTCCGTCCTTCCGTCCGCCCTTCCGGCCGTCCTTCCGGCCGGCCGTCTTGAACTACGTTAGCGGCTAAACGTTCAGCCGATTTTCTCGAAACTTGACATTCCTCTATCTATCTGGCTCATGTCGGGGCTCCTTGAATTTGAAAATGATATTTTAATTTTGAAGGGTACTTTACACGAAGGCCTTGGGACATTTTCCAAATTTTCAAAACAATGGTTCCATTGTTTTTGATTAAATTTTGTTGTTGGATAGTGGGAATGACGTTTAAGAGAATGGTGCAGGTCTCATGTTCGTTGAAAACCCTGATTTTTCGAAAATTACAAAAGTTCAAAATGTTTTCAGAGTCTTCTTTCAACTAAAATATTAAAGATAGGGATTTTTCCCTTGATGAATTCTGTTCCTTGAAGATATAATTTGGAAAAAGGTCTTGTACGCATAACTGTGCGTGAACTTTGCGTGGTCATGCACACATTTTTGCATAACTTCGCAGTGAAAAAAGGGGAGAAAGTATGTGATGTTTCAGCACCACTAGTTGTTACTTGTAGACACGATATGCCATTGCGTTCCGGACTCCTCTGCCGAATCGCGTTGCCTGAGCTGGCGCGTGTCCGCTAAGTCGGTCCGTGCTCGGCGCGACGCGACGCGCTGCTTCGCCTGAGTCTTACGCGCGGGGATTCCGCCGGCCGAGGGCGGCGGGCGGGGGCGACCGCGGAGGCGGAGAGCTGATTAGCGCATTTCCTGCCAAGTGCCGCGCGTTCCGCGAAGCCCTCCCTCCGACCGACACGCGCGCCCGGGCTTCCCGACGCCACACCGCGCGCAGAGTGACGTGGCGCGTGCAGGAAACCAGTGGCCCCGCGCCCCTCGCAACACGATCCACGCTATCACGCCCCCGCGCCCCCCGCCTCTTGCCTCCCAACCCACGCTCTACACCCCGCGCCCCAAGCCCCCGCCCCGCGCTTCATGCCCCGCGCCTCACGCCCCGCGCCTCACGCCCTTTGCCACTAGCCCCCTTCTCCCGTACCACGCCCTTGAACACACGGTTGTGGTCCCAAGCCCCTCACCGCACGGTCCTCTCCCCACGCCTCTGACCACTCGTCCCATGACTCTCAACCGTCGCCTCATGACCCCATGTTCCTCGCCCCACGCCCCTCACCCCACGCCCCTTACCCCTCGTCCTTACCTCTCGCCCCTCGCCTCACGCCTCTCGGCCCACTCCAACAACCCCCGCCCAACAACCCCCGCCCAACAACCCCACGCCCAACACCCCCCCGCCCAACACCCCACGCCCCACGCCCTTCGCCCCCACGCCCTTCGCTCCGGTCCCCCGCACACCACACCCCCGCTCCCCAACCACCACACCCCCGCTCCCCAACCACCACACCCCGCTCCCCAACCACCACACCCCGCTCCCCAACCACTGCGTTCCGCGCTCTGCGGCCTTCCCGCGCCCCATGTTTCCCGCGTCGCACGCAATTCGCACCAAGTCTCGTGCCCTGAGCTCCACACGCCATTCTCCATAGCCAATCCACACTCTTGTGATCGTGACCTACGCTTCATGCCTGTTCAGCTTCCCCAATATCGCAGCCCTGCCCCGCCGCGTCTAAGCCCGTGCACTGCGCCTCGCGCCCCGCACAATGAACATTCCCGCACGCTCACTCCGGTCTGGACGTCCGTCTACTCAATTCCCCTTGCGCCCTGCCTTTATCTCAGTGGCCTGCACTTCACGTCTGGCTCAATGAGCTACCCGCACTCCAAGCCTTACTCCGCGTTCCGAGCTTACCCTAATCCTTACCCGTAAACTCTGGGCCTCGTGCTCCACACTGCACTCAACTCTCCCCTCTCCTCTTTCCCTCTCCCTCACCCCTCTTCATTCTCCCCTCTCCGTTCTCCGTTTTCCGCTCACCGTTCTCCACTCACCGTTCTCCGCTTGCTGTTCTCTGCTCTCCTCTCTCCGATCTCTGCTCTTTTGATCTCTGCTCTCTCCGATCTCTCGTCACTCCGTTCTCTCGTCTCTCCGATCTATCCTCTCTCCTTTTTACGATTTTTCCTCTCACCAGTATCTTCTCTTTTCGAACTCTCCTCTCTCCGATCTTTCATCTCTCCGATCTCTTCTCTCTCCGATCTATTCTCCCTCACTCCTCTCTCCTTTCCCTGCTCTTCTCTCTCTCCGCGCTCCATTCTCCCCGCACTGCGCATCGCTCACGGTGCCCCACGCCTAGTACACAGAGTTAGACGCCTCGTTTCTCAAGTGCTCCACCCCATTGTAACGTCCCTTACCCTGCTCTCACACTGTGACTCTCGTGCTATACCCCTATCTCCGTCCTCCGCCTCCTACTTTGTCACGCTCCGACATCCACTATTGACCGACTATTCCCCACCCTTTGTGTACTATGCTAGTTCTCCCATTCCATCGCTTTGTGAGGTCTTCCTGACCACAGTTCACTTCCTGTCAGTTCCTCTCTCCCAGCGTTGTAGGTCTTCGCATAATCGTGTTCTTCTCAATTGTGTTCTTGATCCATTGTCAAAGCATATTTTTCAGTCCGTGTCACTTCATTCCAGCGACATTTTACATTCTCCACTTACTTCGTAAGAAGAGAAAATATTGTAATCGTGCGCGGGAAAACAGCACTTTTTCGACAGAAAAACTCTTTTTGTCGGGTTCTGGTAAAAGTGGATATATCTCATTTATCCCATAATATGACAAACATAATTTTACTTTGTTTTACTTTTAGTTTCGCTAACTTTCATCCTTGATCTTCTTCCCCAATTAATATTCATATATTCTATATGGAGGCGTTATTTTAATAGTGTTACCAATTGCTCTTTTTGAGAAATTGAGTTAACTCCATTTTTAAGTACGCGCAAGTGTTATACATTTATTCTGAAAGTTACAGAACTCAAGTTCTTCTTTGGACGACACAGCACATCACAATAGAAGTCAGTCACAGAAAATTGCAATCTATTTGTTTGATGGTGGTCCAACTCTAATAGTACGGCTACATGGTTTTATGTAAGTATCGTAATGGTGAGTTTTCGAGATATTTACAGTGCCTGCGGCGATTTGATGATAAAGAGCTTGATTTAGATTTGGTAATAGAAACAACGAAAATAATATAATTATATTGCACATTTTTTATTTAATAGAGAAATTACCTTAATGGTCTGTGTGTTTAAAGACCTTCAAAAGTGTAACAAGAAGGAACAAAATGAACAAAATGGTGTCTATATCTGGATAAAAATTAAATGGATTAGAATTGTCAAACAAAAATCTTTTATAAATATGTACTAGTAAACCTTAAATCAAGGCATTGGTTTCTCCACAGTAAACTTTCAAACCTCCAGTGCATGAGGAAGAACTAAGATTTTCAAAAACTTAAATATCTCGCTTCTGCTGTCACAGCAAAGAAAGGTTTATGAGAAGAAACAGGATATGCGTGATTTGTTTCTATTTATTTCAAGCATTAATCATGCATTCCACTGATCTACAGATAGGAATCCAACGATTTCAAGAAGATGAAAACGGAATGTTTTAACGTGCCTCAACATAATACTGTGTTAATAAATCGAAATTGTCTTCATTTCTTAGAACGACATCTACCGATTTGGCCCACCAACCTCATTTTTACGTGGTATAACTCCTTTACACAGCCAATAATCCGCGAATCACACAGTATGCTTATTTATATCATCTTCAGACAAACAAGTGAATATTTTATTCAAGAAAAAACACTCAATGTTTGGTCTAATTCCATCCACGATTTTTTGTAGTAATTGACTTTAGAAAACAATATCTCGAAATTAGTGTCAATTGAGTTGTGCTACTATTAAATAACGCCTCCAATTACTAGCAGAAAGTTTGCAAAAACTAAAAGTTTTTTAAACAATGTCCGTGACTTTTTTATTGAGGTGATTTTCTTAAACAGAGTTTGTCTGAGACAAAAATCTCTATCTTCAATTTTTCAGTTCACCAACCTCATTTTATGTTGTTATAATTACTTTACATCGCCAATATTCCGCGAATCACACAGAATGCTTATTCATTTCATCTTCAGACAAACGTAAAGTAAAGTAAAACAAGTAAATATCGTATACGAGAAAACACACACATCTTTTTGGATAACTCCATCTCCGATATTTTTATAATCATTTAACTTTAGAGCTCAGTATCTCGAAACTAGTGTTAATGAAGTTGTACCACTATTAAAATTGTACCACTAAAAAAACCCTCCGTATAACCTTGAGTAGGCCAATATCGATCAGAGGATATTCATTTTGGCAAATATCCATTGAATGGTTTAGACACTAGTGATCTCCTTAGACGAGCAGACAAAATGTCATTTCTGAATAAGAAAATTTTGATAGCAGGGGATCTCAAAATAATGTTCATCAATGTATCGACTTTCCGTTTTTGAAGCATTGCATACATTTCTATATACTCTGAATTCAAGAAAATACAAATATTTACACGACAGTTCATCGCAGTGTTTAACATCTACAGCTAACAATGTCATCTGAACCACTGATGTTTTTAAAACACACCCCTAGTTTCCTTCTCTTCATGTTCATTTCTCACTACGGTTTCCACAGTAGAGAGTAAGTTATGTAATGCTACAAAAAAGGCAAATTTTCGTCAGAAAACTCTTATTACAGAGCCCAGTAACAAAAAATGGTTAAATCAAGTTGCTAAATTTAGGAGCAACTAGTGGTGCTAAAACAGGACGTACTTCTTCGCCTGTATTTTCACGCAAAATTACGCAAAAAGGATCCAACTTTTCGAAAAATTGTACATGATTTTATTTTAAAATCTATCATTAAAGAACAGATTTCATTAGCGAAAAACTCTATCTTTAATCTTTTTGTTGTAGGAAGACTCCAAAAAAAGTTTGAACTTTTGCAATTATCGAAAAATTAGGATTATCAGCGAACATGAGGCCTACACCATTCCCTTAAACGTCTTTCACACTATCCAACAACAAAATTTAATAAAAAAGATGGAGACATTATTTTGAAAATTTGGAAAATGTCGCCTGGTTTTGATGTAAGGTATACCCAAAATTAAAATATAGGTTTCAAACCCAAGAAGACGCTAAATCAGACAGATTGATTGAGAAATTTTTCGGCATCAAGGACCCAAAAAACATGGATTACGAAACTCTACACAATGTGTTAGAGGATTTTTTCTAAATTTATCAACTGGATTTATCCACTTTTTAGTTAGTAGTGCCCTGTAATACGACTTTTTCTGCCGAAAATTCGCCGCTTTTTTGCACAGTATTACATAACTTTCTCTCTACTCCGTAGCGAGAAATTAAAAATCTGTTAACACCTGGTGTAGCTAGAATGCATGTTTTTTGGTCCTTGATGCCCAAACATCAAATGACGACAAAAACCCTGTACGTCCGTCCGTTCCTCAACAACGCTGGCAGCTAAACTGTTCAGCCGAGTTTCCCCTTTATTAACAATCTCCAACCGATCTGGCAAATGTCGCGGCTCCTTGAAATTGAAGCCGGTATTCTAATTTTGAGGGCTGCTTTACATGACGCCCTGAGACATTTTCAAAATTTTCAAAATGATGACTCCATCGTTTTTGATTCCATTTTCTTGTTGGATAGTGTGAAGAACGTTAAAAAGGATAGTGTATGTCCCATTTTCGTTGAAAACTTTGATTTTTCGAAAATTGCCCAAATTCAGAAAGTTTTTCGGCGTTTTCCTACAACTATAATTATGAAGATAGAGATTTTTCCCTTAATAAAATCTGTTCCTTGAAGATATATTTTAAAATAAGGTTGTGTACAATTTTTCGAAAATTTCAGCACTTTTTCCCGTAATTTTGCTTGAAAGTACGGGCGCGAAGGTAGTTTTAGTTTCATGTCATTAGTTTTTTGTCCGTTAATAATTGCATGAAGGAACAGTGCGTTGTTTGCCGTCTACCGTGCCGTGCCACTCGACGCCTCCCTTGTCGGATCTCCCCCTTCCCTCAACCGCCTTCCGCTTCCGGCCTTCACCTGCGCCCCTCGCATGCTCCACGAGGGCAGGTGTCGGGGGAAGGGAGCGCACTTGCGAAGTGCGTGGATGCCGCCGCTGTCTAGGCAGACAAGTGCTCTGGGGGACGCGACCACTATGAGACTTGCCAAAGAACGTGCGAGGGAATACGTCAACACTACTGCTGCAGTTACATTACTCCAAGAAGCAACCAGTTTAATAGTTCGATAAACAAATGAACGCCGTGTTGGTATTGCAAGGGATATGTAAGTTGATGTGCTGAGTGGACTGTATGAGAATTGATGACATCTCACTAACATTTTTCCTTTGATAGCGGAGGTCCGCTGGCGGTAATACTTACAGATAAGCCACCAGTCTTGTGAATTCTGTAAGGAAGGTTTAGATTGTCATTGTCACAAGTGAAATTATTGAAATGGAGTTAAATATCTGTATTATAAAAAATAACAAATTACAATAAAAGAGGTGCACCATGCAAGAGGTTAATAACTAAATTAGCATTGAATACAAACAACTGGAAATGAGGTTTGATCATAAGAATTATATGTGCATGACTTGTAATGTACGCTCCGTGGTCCCGCGCAGCCCGCTGTATGACGTCAGAGCTGCAGGCACGTTCTGGCAGGCGCCAGAGTGGGGGAAAGTCTGCATGGCCGGACAAAGACGAATATGCTGGTTAATCCTGTCTACGAGGCACCTCACGCGTTGCAAACCAACCATCGGCGACACAATGCCACCAACTCTGGCATGATGACCTTGTTTTACAACACAGTAAGAAGCAGGAGAACACACGTTGCGCACTGAACTGAATTGTAGTATTGCACGTGAGTTTAGTTACATATAAATTGTCACTGAGTTATGCATGTGCTAGGACACGTGTTCCGTACAAGCTAGTAAATGAACAGTTACGCAGTTCACTGAATTAACACAGTTTGTAAATGACGGCATATGACACAGTTTCGCAGCAACAGCAGTAATACAGTCACTAAGCAGTGATAGCAAGTTCAATAGGTGGCGGGGCTGCACATCGTATGAAAGAAATACTCACTCATCATATGTAGAGACGTGGAGTGATTCTAACGTCGGCACATAACAAGAGCTGTGGCACAACAAGCAAAGTTTAAGCTGTGCATTTGCAAGATTGCGTCACACACAGAGCAGAGAGTGGCACGGGGTCCGCGCCGTGTGATGGTTCTCTCAATACTGGCTTTGTGTTAACAGGCTGTCTGCTCCCCAGGGGCGCTTTGGCGTGCAAAGTAAGGAATGGCCAATCAGAAGACACGTAACATTATGACAAATGTTAGATTTGCGTTAATGATTGAAGTGTATTACATTAAAATACATGTTATTAAATATTAAAATTTTACATGTATGTTACATGATTGGGTTCGTAACGAATGTGAAATTGCGTCTGCAGATTAAGATATTCTCGGAACGCGGAACAAGGGGCGGCAGAGTTGGCGGAACTGCCGGCTGGTGTGCTGTTATAATTAAGCTTGCTTGTACGAACAAGGTATACGTCGATGCTATTTGCAGGTGAGCCAACTTAAAACGAAATTGACGAATTGAGCACGTGGACACAACCTGCATTTAAAGGCGAAGCTGTCAAAAAGGTTCTTTGAGTAAACTCTCTTTAGATGAATTTGTTTTCCATAAAGAGTTAAGAGGTGTGTAGGTCGAATATTCGATGACAGTTGGTTGGCCGAAAGAACTGATTTAACGTAAATATTTTCTGAAATAAGGGCAAGGTTTCCACCACTTTCTTCTTGCTGCTAATTAGTTTTCGAAGCACTATTTTCCAGAGTTTGGGCTTGTTGGGTGACTTACTAAGTGAAGTTGTTGACAAAATAGGATCCATTGCAAATATGGTAAATAATTGGCATTTCAAACCCAATTACGTAACTGGCGTGATGGTGCCGTTGTGACCCCACAAATATTTTAACTCATGCCACTCTAAAACAACTTCACAAAATTCAACAATACTTCTCAAATCAAACGATAAGGATGTTATTTGAAGGTAAGCAGCATACCAACATTCTCATTTAAAAAATAGGAAGAATATCCAACTTCGAAATTCGAGTGGGGTCACAATGGCACCACGACGCCAGTTGAGGGTTAAAATGAAATTATTAGGTCGTTACATCAGTTTTTCTTGCAGTATGTGTGCTTTTGAGTTTATTTCAATTTGTGAATTTGTTTCTTAAAATAATTCGTGTGTATTATTAGTAACAATCGTATCTGAATGAAGGCTTTGACACATTTCCTCCGCCATGAACACCCTAAGCTCGTACATTATTTTTCAGTGAGAATGAGAATCCCGCGATAATAAAAATTGACGAAAGAACTAGTTCAAAAATATAGCTTTATTCTCTTTTCGTTAACGATATTCCAAATACACCATTATACCTGGAAACAAAAAACGTCACGAATGTTTTACTGTTAGCCAACTTTGTATGCTATTTATATTCTACTTTCAAGTATAATACGTTAACTTTCAGAATAATGAGGTGCCACCTATAATGGCGAGAAATTGAGCTCCTTTACAGGATATGCTACCATTAAGAACCGATTATAAAAAATACCACAATTTCCATTTATTATGGGAAAACATTGGTTATTATTGTGGCTATTGTATTAATAACAGGATGTCATCTCGACTCTAGGATGAGGCACTAATACAACGTGACACCTAATGTTCTCAAGGAAATCGTGCCAAAGTCGCTGCCATTCATGCTCCAGATCCTGAGTATTTGATGCTGCCCATAATAGTATCCTCCTCGGCTCCCAAGCATATGGGTGACGTGCTTGCCAAGAAAGGATGTTCATATCACGAAGGTAGTTAAGTGGCACTTATGAGTACGAGCGTTAGTTTGCTGATCCGTAGGATTATTATGCTATCCAGGGAGACAAGAACATTTCGTTGCAGGACTTCCTCGTCGTACCTGTCAGCCGTCAATTTTCCCTGATTCACTACTCTTGGAGAAAAATGCAATGAAACACGAGACAGTCTCTCTAGCGATTCGGAAGTGTGTCGTTCAACTTTGAATGTACTTTTTTTTGTGGTACCCAAAACATTTTCACGCTTATATTTTTTTACCCTCAGAGTCCAGTCAAAACATTGCTGAACTTGACGACATTCCACAAACATTCAAGGCTTGAGCGGAAAGCAAAAGTATCAACAATTCTGTCGTCACTGAGGTTTTAACGGGAGGCAACAGGAACTTCCTGGAGACAAATTATATTCTGAAAGTCACTGTGATATGGTATTATCACTCAATGGATTCCTCATCGATGATCCCACTTGTCTCCAGTTGTTCGCGATGGCCTTGGATTGCCACAAGCTTGTGGGACGATCTTGTCTGCTGGTGGACGGCGCAGGTCGTCCAGACCATACCTGATGCGGGATACGTTCCATCACATTCTTTCCAATTCCGTCGTAAAGTGATGTCAGAACGTCTTAAATTCTGCGCAATTCACTGAAATGTCCGGTCTGTCTCATAAAGTCCGCCAAGCATGACCTCCCCAAAACTCGCAAGTTATTCAAGACGCTCTCGTCAATTCGTCTTTCTGACAGCTGCTAACTTTCTCTGTTAATTGATTGACTGGTAATTCCATGCACGTCGATTAGCGGGGTTTTCTCCAAACAGATATTTCCCAGGAGGCAACGTTCCAGCAAGAACAAGCTCTAAGCTCCTGACTGGTCTCCCTGCATGTGTGGTAGTGTAGTATGTGTAATTGTAAGTGTGTGTAAGTAAGGGGTGAGTATAGGACAAGGATGGGGAGGGAAAGATCGCGCGTGGTTCGTGGCCTGTTTGTCAGGGTACTGCTCTGATATTAGCCTGGTATTGATCGGAGAAACAATGGGAAACAATTGATCAGAGCAGCCAGCTGCTAGAATCCTCCTCCAGAGAGCAGCTGAATTCGACCTAGCTCTCTGTCGAAAATCCTCACGCCCTCGGGTTCCAAACCCTGGGACCTCTCTGCCATTGGCACTGCAGCGAATCAGTTAATGTCCTGATCCACCTTCTCTGTACGATCTCTACTGTCTAAAGTCACGTTACCAGGCTATTCACAGTTGATTACATCATTCAAGAGGCAAATTCCAACCTCTGTAGGCGATTGCATTCCAGTAATAATATCTAAATTGTAATCAGAGGCACCACTTGTAAGCATACTGCCCGTCAACTTTCGCTTTTCTTACATTCTTTGCTGGTAGTGCTTCTTTTGTTTTGTAAACCCATACAGAAATGTATTAATTGCAATTATCGAAAGGTTTGTAATGTGTAAATGGTAAGATAAATGTCTCAATAACATATTGAATGGAAAGCTCATTACCTAAACATATTACATTACAAACTCATCGTCTTCTTATTATTTCAGTAGTATATCTTTCCGTTGCTGCTCTCACACGCAACCAATCTTTATGAGGTTTCTAAAGAAAGAGAATTTCACGGAGACGTGACGAATTGCACTTTGACATTAAAAATATGAAGTATTTGTTTAAAAACACGCATCTATGAATCTTGGCCGAGTAATTCTTCCAATTCCGCATCTTCGAACTTTTTCGGTTGACCTGAACGTTCTCTGTCAACTGTATCGAAAACACCACTTTTAAAACGTCAAAACCAATACTCTTACGTTTTTATCGACGGAGAATATTTGCCATAAGGTTCCAATAGCACTCGATGACTTTCAGCAGCACTTTTCTTCGAATTAAACAGAAAAAGTAATACTTCCCGCACCGCAAATGGTGTTTTGTTGGCTCGTACTTCGACATTTTCAGACTTGCAAACAAGTGTGTTGTTTACACAATCAGCCCAAAGTCACATACTAAACAGTAAAGTCCTATTCATATAGCTTACACGAGAATATAGTTAGAGAAGTGTCTGATGCGATATAGCACAAGTTACGCTATCTATTGTAAATCCCTCAAAACTAATTCATATACCTTGTATAATTTGTGGAATTGTATGAATTATTTATATTATGTAAAACATATTGTAGAATATATCGGTTTAAATTTTTTGCATGCTTAAGAATGCGGATGTGATTATTAGCGACTTATTGGTATATCATTTAACTTGTATCATTTACTTGTAACCGCCTAAAAATGGATTTTGTTTTTCTCTAATTTTAACAAAAAACTGTGTGGAAACAGAAAGGGATGAAAATAAAACTTGAATAATAAATTTGAGATTCTTATTAGAAGTGTGTGATAATGTAGAACTTAAGAAAATTTCAGTAAATGTTTTAAATTATTAAAAGATTCAAGAAAGAAAGAAAGCCAAAATTCAGAAGTGTATAATAATTAAGTTGCATCTAAGCAAACAGACACGACACGAATATCCTAGGGAAGAAGTTTGAAAAACTTACCCCTATGTGTACGTAATACGTATTGCGATTAATATTTGCACGAAAGCACGTTTGCTTTAACACGCGACTGCTGTCTGCGCAAGCCGAGTTTCTACTAACTCTCTACAGCCAGAGGCAATTTTTATTAATACATAGTTTTAATTGTTCGTTTTCTTCTGCATGCAATGTGCACGCCGGCAATGCTAATAGGTCGCTGTCCTCCCTTAATCTTCCTCGTGCGCGCGCTTCTAACGAGGCTGCGTGTCGAGAACGCGCTGACGGGCTAATCATCCCTCAAACTTTGCGTCGTGTTTTGATGGAAAATTAGTTTCCTGGTGGGGCGCGCATTTTGCCAGTTACACGTGTGCAAATGACGTGGAACAACCAGCCGGTCATTTTCTTGTGTTTGTCGAAACGTGTATTAGTCAACACGTATTAGTTCGTTAAGTGTATTGTGTTTTTCATTTCATGTAGAATGTAGTTAATATTTGGGGATTTGAGAATTTAAAATTTAAGGTTTGTAAAAGATTTTGTAATTTTGGAAGGTTGGTATTTGTTCTATTCCTTTTTTTCGATGTGCAGTAAATGTTACTCCCAAAATAGTATTTTCTTTAAAAAAACATAATTAATATTACAAGAGCATTTATTTTTCAAGGCAGATTATTCTCCAAAATGCGTAGAGCCTACTGTTTATATGAAGTTTCGTAGAAAGTTTCAAATGAACATTGTTTCTCTTGTAGTCCTGTTAGGATAGCAAGAAAAAATGGAGAGACAACTGGAAAACCAGGCTATTGCGGGACGCAATTTTGTTTTCATAAATATAATTACATTTCCATGTTTGTGTTTTCTGCTAGAGCTTTCCTAAATATTAAAAGAATTTTCAATTTTTCATTAACTTTCTTAGCTATCAAGATTATTTCAGTAACTTTGCAAATAACAATGAGTATAATACATTTACATTAGTACGAAAATTTACACTGAATGTAAGACAGAAAATTTGAATTTATATTATACAGTCATTATAGTCCAAATAATTGTATGATATAATATTTTGCTTTTTTAGACAAATATTTCTAATAAATTCAGAAAAGATTGTTTACTAACTTTAATGACATCGTTTGTTACTTAAACAAAGCCTGTCCTTAAACTGACACGTGTTAAAGATTTGAGTGGATCTGTAAACTACAGACTGTCGCGTTAATACCAAAGTATAACAATGAGTTACAAAATGTGTTTCCTGCTACAGCACATTGCGACTGGGATTGCGACCTGCACCAAGTCGACACATGGTACGAAGGTGTTTCGTTAAGTTAATACAAAACACATGGTATTGTTCGAATTCAGCCGCTGACTGGAGGAGAATTCTAGCACTGCTCTGATTAGTAGTTTTCCACGTTGTGTTTTTCGATCGACATCAGGCAAATGGCGGATCAGTACACTAACAAAGCGGCCACGGATTGCGCGC
This sequence comes from Acheta domesticus, assembly GCA_031308135.1. Classification (NCBI taxonomy): domain Eukaryota; kingdom Metazoa; phylum Arthropoda; class Insecta; order Orthoptera; family Gryllidae; genus Acheta; species Acheta domesticus. The sequence continues at coordinate 108,261,376 of JAHLJT010000631.1, read as the reverse complement.
AATCATTCCTTCCTCTTCCTTCTCCTATCCCTTTCCCTTACATGCACACTTACTGCACTACACACATATCGGAAGATCAGTCGGAAGCTTAGAGTTTGTCCCAGCTGGGGCGGTGCTCTACTGAAAGGAGATACCTGCGTTGAGGAAAACCCTGCTATATGACGTATAGGTCGCCGCCGATTCTCACCATCCAGCAGTGGAAAATAACCGCCACCCTCAAGAAAAATTCATGCTTTACATCTACGGAACTAATGACCTTAGCAGTTAACGTGCCCGGAATCATTAATCAATCAATTAAACGTGGCATTGTATTAAGTCAGAGCCTCATAAACTTCCATTGTCAATGTTCAGCTCACTCACATATTTACAAGGAGCAGCAGCCAAACATCTCGAGATCTTCTCCCTTTCCTTCTTCATAATCGACGTAATTAGTCTATGCGTTGGCAGTATCAACGTTCACGAAATAAAATACCTTGACCCACAGTGGAGTTGGCAGAATACTTATCCCAAATGACCTCCGTTTTGTTTTCCCTCTGAGATCAATATGAGTTTCATACGGTATTCATTGCTCTCCAAATCAACTGGTAAAAGAAATGATGCGGGCCTCTCTTGCGGTTTCATACTTCCTAATCGTTTTATCTCTGAACAAGCAAACATTCCTGTACACAGACGCTCAACCTTATGAAAATTTATTCATGTGCATCACTCAGCGATTCTCCATCATAGAAATGCATACATCACACAACGGATACGGAAGTAAAGTTTATCCACGTGTAATATAAATAAGTACAATTTATTTCTATGAAACTGTTATAATTTACTAATATAAAATATATATACGTGTTTATTGCATTAAAAAGCGCATTAAATTCTCCATGGCAACAGTATTTATTAAAACAATGTTACGTGTGAGCGACAAAAAGACTATTTCAACCCAACATAGACTATAGTATTTCATTTTAAAATTTTAGCCCTTCATATGAAATATTTAGGTACCTAATTTCCACTTTCTAGTTCGCGCTTATAAAGAGATAATTAATAACTTAAAATTTAATCAATAAATATTAATGTACGGTAAAGAAAGTAAAGAAAGTAAATTGAGTTTATACTCATTTAAACAGTATACCTATTGTACTGCTTGATAGATCTTAGGCGAACATCAACAAACGGGCCATTAAAAGAAGGGTGTTTTTTGTATGTTATTATTTGCTTCGTTTAAGATTATTTTCATTATATTTGTGGTGCATATAATTTAGCCTTTGTTTATTTCGGCGTATAATAAATAGCCCAGTCAAATGAGACAAGACGAAAAATTACGCAGTAGGAATTAACAAACTATCATACCAAGTTTCAAAACTCCGGGGAGTTTTGAAACTTGGTATGATAGTTTGTTAATTCCTACTGCGTAATATACTAAAAATCCTGAAGTGGATGGGGTGAGCCGGGAGTTGGGAGGCAATTTGGCAATGATTTTACGACAGTTTCTTAAACATTTCTCCATAATCATCAATCCCACAGAAAATTATGCTGTATACAAAATTCAAATAGAAACCATTTCCTACAAAACGTTCCTATGAAGTTTTGTTGTAAAATTAATCTTTTTAGAGTTGTAGGCTTGAAAATTTCTTATTTTGTTTACGACAAGGCCCTAGTAATCTCCCTTACAAAAATGATGTCTGGTAAGTTCAATACCCGGAAGGAATTTTAATGTTGGTTCAACATTTATCAATAATATGTATTTTCATATTTTGCGCAAAAACAGGAACATTTTACGCATCTACAAATCTTATTTTGGATGTAGATTTGCAACTATCCCCGGTCATTGGGGTCTGAGATTACCTTGGGTACGAAAACTGATAATCTATAGTTTATTTGATAAGGATCGAGTACAAATGTTTGGTTAAGAATTGTGTAGACTGTCAACATACAAATTATATAAAACAATACAAATTTACCGATTAACTGAGGCAGTCATTAGGAAAACAACATTACAAAACACTCGAAGCCGTTCGTAATTTAAGTAATGTTGGGGCTTCCCCCAATTCAATAATCTTTGGATCCCTTCGCCAAACATTGACGATCTTGTCGTTCGTCATTGACATTCTCGGTTATAGTTGTCTCTCAATATTCAGGTTAAACGTGATTATTTCATTTGTAATGTTTTATATAATTTGTATGCTGACAGTGTACATAATTCTTAACCAAATATTTTAATCGATAGTTATCAAATAAATTATGGAATATCAGTTTTCGTACCCAAGTAATCTTGGACCCCAATAACTACGAATACTCACAAATCTATTTCCAAAATGAGATTTGTAAAGATGTAGAATTTTCTGTTTTTTGCGCAGAATTTGCAAATACATATTGTTGATAAATGTTGAACAAAAATAAAATTACTTCCTTGCATTGAACTTACCATAACATTGTTTTCATAAGAGAGAGATAACTAGTGCTTTGTAAACTAAAACAAGAACTTTCAAAAACCTGTTACACTCAAACCTGTTACACTAAAATGGTTGAATTTACAACAAACTGTTACAGAAACTTTTTGTTGGACCTTTTATTTACTTTAATTTTGTATAGAACATAATTTTCTGTGGGATTGATAATTATGGAGATATATGCAAAAAACGTCAAAAAGCACCTTCAAATGACCGCCCCGCCCCAGCTCAACCTCCACACTTCAGGATTTTTGGTACGTAATGCAGTGGATCGCGACAAATAATCATGCAAAATTTCATAATTTCGGGATTTTTCCTTCGGTCGATATTTTTCGATCTAATTTGACTGGGCTAAAACTGCACCAAATGAGAAACAAATAAATCATGTTTCAAGTAAGAGCTTTCTAGGCTAACTTGATGTCCTTTTGAAAGAACAGGCCTTCTTTGCGCAGCCTGCCCTCCCACAATTTGTTGATAGAGTATGACGTCCAAATGCTGTCGTTTGTACACTAATAATTTAATGTTCACTTTTTGGTAAGACAGTAGAGAGTCGGACCCCTTTCGTTCATTCGCCGACAAGTGATTTTCCAGTGAGCTTTAAGGACAAGGAAGTGGAAGGAAAGATCGTGCCCCATCCGTGACCCTTTGTTGTGGTAATGCTCCGACATTCGCCTGGTACTGATCGGAGAAATCACAGAAAACTTCCGTTCAGAGCAGTCGGCCACAATAATTCTCCTTCAGAGAGCGGTTGAACTCTACCTAGCTATGTAGCTAGTGTCGAAAATCCTGCCACCGTCCGTACTCGAACCCTAAGAAATCCCGGTCAGTGGCATTACAGAGACATCAATTGATGCCTTGAGCCACCTTTTCTGATATAAATAATTCTTTATAATTAATATTGTATATTATTCACTAGAATACTACTTAGGTTGATAAGATTTCACAAAATTGATCTAATAAGATTTTACAAATTACTTACTATCTAAGAATAATTTTTAATAGTATCAACTGGAGCTATTAAGAGACATAAAAACAAACTTTTACTTTATCGTCTATTTTATTTGTATCAAACATATGGAAAACGACTTAATATTTGCCTTTTGGTGCTAAAGACGTGAACAAAATAAAATATTACTTAAGACCTACACAACTCTTAAAAAACATAAGTTTTAATCCAATTAGCCTCATCTGATGGGGCTAATATGATACGTTGTTAGGGCTAAAGTGATACAGCTTGATGTCTCGATGACGTGACTGGGAAACAACGAGCAAGCTATAGTGAGATATCTCAGGAACTTGTGTTTCAATATTTTTTTTTCAATTTTTAAAATCTTTTTTTGCTGTGCCCATGTACTTCAACATTTTAAGTTCCTGGCATAAAATTATGAATATTAGAATATATTTCCTTAAAGCTAAAGTACACCGCGTTGTCCGAGTATTTATGAAAATAATTTATAGACAGGAAGAGGTATTCCATCTATTCCCGTTCTGTGGCAAAGCCTATTCTATTGTATCTCCTCTGCGCCCTCTCTGCCTTGCTTCCATCTGGAAGTACCTGATCTTCCGTACTTGCTAAAACACATTCTCACTAAAAAATATTTATTTTTTTATTATTGAGGTTCCCGCTCTCCCCCACCTTTATTCACTTTATAACTGAAAATAATAAACAAATATAAACTAAACAAATAAAATACATCTACTAAAAGTATATTCTTTTTGTGGAATTTTAATATTATTCCAATACTTTCAATTACTTTTTGCGTTGTAAATCTTACCCTTTTTCATATTTTTTTCTTCACACGTATTTATAATGAAAAAGTTTGAAATTGATCTTCCCGCGGCATTTCATGTTTAAATACAGTTAATGTAATTTTAATTGAATTTGAGTACACATTTTAGGGTTCTTGATGAAAAGGCTCATGAAAAGGTTGATGAAAAGGAGCTATTAAACACTTAGACAATTATATCTCCAAACATCGCAGATCAGAACGGATCCCGGTTTGACAAAACTTTTTCTATTATTTAAAATAACCTCCTTTGTTCTGTTTACAACATCCTTCAAAACCAACGTTGACACACATTCAATTCCTTCAAATACCCATTTACCATTACTGTTTTACTTCAAGTATACTTCTTGCCGAACTTTCATCAATTTAAATAACCATTCCTTCACCCATAGGAACCTTTGACTCTCCACTATAATATTTCCCTAAACGTCCCTACAAAATTTCAACTATCCGTGACAGTTTCAGCGCAACACCTAAATCATTCGTTTTTGCTCGCACTATTGCTCGTGCAACTGGCAAATACATAATAATGCTTCATTTCAACTAAACATGTGTGCATTCATACTTTTTACGACAATATTCAGCACATACATTGTGACCAGCAGTATGGGTCGGTCGTTGGTATTCGTGAAAGTGGCTCTTTCTTGAAATTTGGAAAATAAACACGAAAGCCGTTACCACAGAACAACATTTAATTAAATAAGCTTTGATGACAAAACACAAAAATACAGTATGACAGCAACATTGGCAATAGAATGAAAAAAAACAACAAAAACCCTTGATCATTTACCAAAAAAAGCATTGAAAGGATAATTAACTGCAAAATATGAATTTCAAATATGCATAAATAAAGATCCTCTCAATGTCTTCTGAGACAAAATAAAAAGAAAATGAACTGAATTCACAAAGTGATAAAAGAAATCTCTAGGGAGATGAGTGCGCACGAAATTACTTTACAGGAAAATATCACCGGTATTTAGGCGTAAAATGCCGTGGTGCTTACAGTTTACAGAATTGCAGTCATTATCCACCCACATATACTGCATAATCACTCTATAGTAGATTATTTGCAAAGAATTCACTGAATTACCATAGAATATTTCACACACAATCGGATGAATACATATTTTTTTAAAGAAAACACGAAATGTTATCAAAGTTGCATGAAACAAACTAAACGTGTTCATTATCACAATGGGAATGAGTAAATAGTTTTAAGAACACGAAATGTTACCACAAATTGCATGAAACACACTGCACGTGTTTCATTTCTTACAATTGAAATGAATAAATAGTTTTGAGAACACTAAATGTTACCACAAATTGCATGAAACACATTACACGTGTTCATATATTACAATTGAAATGAATAAATAGTTTTAAGAACACGAAATGTTACCACAAATTGCATGAAACAAACTACACGTGTTCATATCTTCCAACTGAATGAATAAATAGTTTTAAGAACACGAATGTTACCACCACAATTGCATAAAACACACTGCAAGTGTTCATTTCTTACAATGGGAAATGAATGAATAAGTTTTAAGAACACGAAATGTTACCACAAATTGCATGAAACAAACTCCACGTGTTCATTTATTACAATTGAAATGAATAAATAGTCTTAAGAACACGAAATGTTACCACAAATTGCATGAAACACACTGCACCGTGTTCATTTCTTAACAATTGAAATGAATAAATAGTTTGAGAACACTAAATGTTACCACAAATTGCATGAAACACATTACACGTGTTCATATCTTACAATTGAAATGAATAAATAGTTTTAAGAACACGAAATGTTACCACAAATTGCATGAAACACACTGCACGTGTTCATTTCTTACAATGGAAAATGAATGAATAGTTTTAAGAACACGAAATGTTACCACAAATTGCATGAAACAAACTCCACGTGTTCATTTATTACAATTGAAATGAATAAATAGTCTTAAGAACACGAAATGTTACCACAAATTGCATGAACACACTGCACGTGTTCATTTCTTACAATTGAAATGAATAAATAGTTTTGAGAACACTAAATGTTACCACAAATTGCATGAAACACATTACACGTGTTCATATCTTACAATTGAAATGAATAAATAGTTTTAAGAACACGAAATGTTACCACAAATTGCATGAAACACACTGCACGTGTTCATTTCTTACAATGGAAATGAATGAATAGTTTTAAGAACACGAAATGTTACCACAAATTGCATGAAACAAACTCCACGTGTTCAATTATCACAAAAACTGCACTCACGTATTATTAATCCAACAAGTTTCTTTCACAAATCAATGCGTTTCCCCTCCAAGAAAAGCACATTACTTCTGATGCCTCTTAAAAAAAAAAGATAGTTCACAATGACCATGGAAATACCAATGGAATGGGTATGCCGGTCAATATGCAAAAATGTTAATGGTAATAGACTTTGAGAGTGAACTACAGGGATAATCCACCAAACTGTATTCTATGGTCAAACAGTTTCCGCTTCTTACTACTTTTTTTATCACGTCCTATTCAAAATTATTATTATCTGGAACACCGACCTGAATCAGTGGCCGTGGCGTTCGCCACTATCGCAAAACTCCCAAGCGAAGAAATGTGGCGGCGCACGTACTATCGTAGGCCTCGGCTCGTGCTCACAGCAACCTCTTCCTCCTCGCTTACGTAAGTTCACGACCAGACTAGTTGCGTAGAACCTGCCGCTCCGAGCTCCGAAAACGTTGTGAGCAGATCTAACGGAGCTCTTCCCCGTGTAGTTGCGGCGGCTCACCCGACTTGCCTCCCCTCCAGCGAAAAACATCGCCCTTGTGTCTTTATACAGGATGTCCCACCAACTATGGACCACCCCCATAACTTCTAAATGGTTCAGGATACAGAAATGTAGTTTTCGATTAACGATGCGGAATCATGGGGCAAGTAACATGCCGTAGAGAAATTGTCTATAATATTTTCAGTTTTCGAGAATTGAATCATCTTTGATTTTTTAAATGAAACTATATATTTTTTTCACCAGCAATGGATAGATCATGAAAAGAGGAATAAAATGATGTATCATATGTTAGTATTTTGATAGTAATTTGAGTATAAAATTAGATTTTCTGATATGTGATTTTGAATTAAACGGACAATATTTCATGAAGCAGCCCTTGCAAATCTCGCCTTCCGGAAAAGCGGCCTTCGCGGCGTCAAGACTTGCGTGGAGAGAGAGGAGACTAAGAGGGGTGGCAATGGGGGATAAGAGGCCTAACTAAAGCAATCCAGAGTCTTGTCACAAAGGTCACATTACGAAACACGAATTTCAACGATCAGAATAAAGATTTTTTTCCATTGATTTAACTGCATTTCAATTTCAATTTTCAATTAAGATGATTATTCGTCCACTGCGCAACCGTACCTCTACTGCTGTTCATAAATGGAAAAGAAAACAGTACACTTCTGTCTTCTCCCGTGTATTTTCAAGTTTGTGGCAGCACATGGCATTATGAAGTGAGAAACTCTCCAATTAGTATTGACAGTTGTGACTGCAGATATGCATTTGTGTTAAAGTTTATTAAATTTACACTGATAGACTGTCAAGATTATTTCAAAATTTTTATAGCTTTGTTCTTTTTGTACGCGTTTAAATAAGAAGCTTATTAACAATAAATAATAATAGAAAATGTCTACCTATCTATTATTTAATGAATTAATCGACATATTACAATAAAAATATTTAATCATTCATTCATTCATTCCCTTTCCATGTTTTAAAACGAGAGCTTGTTTCTGTCAGAATACACTGAGCTCGATTCTTGTAAGTTTGAAAAGGACCTTTATGACTATTGTTCTTTTTGATTATCGTTGCTTGGTATTTCAGTAGAAGAAATGTTCAATTCAGATTAACAAATGGCAAAACTCTCTCATTCTAATCGTTCATATTGATGTTTGTTCATATGATCTTCATGTCAAGACCATGAATTGCTGTAGTTACGCCTCTATCCTTCACGGCCGCCCCTCTCGCACACCCTGTCTCCACGAAACAGTCTCGACGCCACGAAGGCCATCTTTACCAACGGCGACTGTTGCAAGGGCTGCTACAAGAAAGACCGTTTACTTCAAAATCACATGTCAGAAAGTCTAATTTTATACTCAAATTACCTTCAAAATACTAACATATGACACATCATTTATTCATCTTTTCATGATCTATACATTGCTGGTGAAAAAAATATATAGTTCCATTTAAAAAATCAAAGATGATTCAATTTCTCGAAAACTAAAAATATTATAGACAATTTCTCTGCGGCATGTTACTTGCCCCATGATTCTACATTGTTAAGCGAAAAACTGCATTTTGATATCCTGAACCGTTTAGAAGTTATGGGGGTGGTCCATAGTTGGTGGGACACCCTGTATATTGGGATAAATGAATAAATAAATAAATAAATAAATAAATAGTCTAGACATAAATTAATATATTAGTATAAATTATTTGCTATTTTTATTCATTTTGGAATATCAATAACTAACAATTCTTAAACTGTGTCACATAATCCCCAAAGTTTTTCTGTATCATATTAATCCCGACTGTCTATATGTGTTCTTACCATCTAACAACAATGTGTTCACCTTCAAAAGTGTTTTTCGCAAATACAAACTTTATTGTTTAATTTTCTCTTTTTTCTACGACACAATTGTCTATACATGCCCTGTGAATATCTTCCCGCTTCGCAATGGAAAATAAAGTTACTTCATAATATTTACATGAATCACTTTCGACGCTTACAAACAGTGGCCAACATGTGGGTTAAGAAATAATTAACCACAACAATTTTAGTTATAATATTTATTTCAACATCCTAAAGGGGTCCCATCCCATGATGTCCATACTTAATATTATTTTTTCATTTTTCCTTTTCTATGGTAAAGACCCAATGAAGATGGGAAAAGGGTTTTTTCGGAAAGTTAACTTTGTGATATAATAAATATTATAACTATTATTGTTGTAGTTGATTAATTCCTAAGTAACCAAGTAAACCAAATGATTTCTGCTACCACTAGTGAATTTATTAATAATCAATATTTTCGATCCATTTTCCCAAACTTCTAAATTTATTTGTTTTAAATTGTTATGTAGTTTTCTCCTTACTGTTATTTTGGTTTTAAATTTTCTTTTCGTGCGAAGAGAATTTCTTTACAAGTGGATCACCTTCACCCGGCCTTGACTAAAAAGTGGCTAAGCATTCAATTTGTTGCAAAGATGGAGGCGCTTCAATCACTCTACGTAGAATTATTCTATGTAGTTGATTCCTATATATTTGTTGACTTTATTTTCATTTGTTACCACAGATTCGTGGTGACACCTCGGATTAACGGTGCTCCCGAAGCATGTCCTGCTATTGCACATACTGGTAATTCTACTACATACATTATTTAAGTACATTCATTATTTAAGATATGCGTCTTTTATTTCGTTAAACGCTTGCTGAAAACTATAGTTTTGTGCACTCTTTTTATTTCTGCTAAAATTCTCAACATTTCCTACGATATTTGCACTGGTCATGAGGCACCGAGTGTCTTACAAATTTAAACTCCGTATGTATCATTCTAATACTTGCAATTCAATTCTAGTTGAAACAAAAGTGTTTTAATTTTAAATGAGAAGTATTAATTTATTTTCAAAATTCCATATTTGTTGTTGAAGTTTCAATTTCAACATATTTCTTGAGTCAGGATATAAGAAAGCAAATATAGATACACTAAGAAAATGTGAGATGCGAAATTTAGCTAGAGGAAGAAATCACATACTCAGTCGCCTTTTCCATCCTCAGACGATACAAGTACCAAAACGTAATTAATGTACAAATATAAAATATACCCACGATAACTATAAAAGTAGCACTACCATTTGATTAATTATTTAATGGAATTGAAAAACTAGACATAATAACATTCTTGTTTGATTTATTTCCATTTCTTTTATCTACAGCTGACGACAATTTTGTGACTGGTCGCTTTGAAAGTAAACAATAATTTACTTTCAAAAAACGATATCTGAATGAAACATCTTTGCGCTTAATACTTGTTGCCCTTTCTTAAAATCTATCCACAAGCCTAATACGTTTCTTTAATTGGCTGGCGTAACGCCCTTTAGTGATTTCGCCAAATGTTCTTTTCGCCCCTAAGCACGGCTTTTCAGTTGAGTAGCTCATTTCCTGCTCTTGGTGAGAAGGACCTCCGCCGGTGACCTGCAGGCGGGAGAGCGGCGCATGCATGCGCTCCCTGGAGCCATGGCGCTAAAGACGAAGCCTCGCGTTTGTGCCTTTCCGCGTCGCCCTTCCAGAATCTCGGGCAATCAGATAGAAAGTTCTCGCGAGCAGCGTCAGCCCCAACAACACCCGTTCCTGTTACTGTCTTCGCATTCGGTTACTGGTAGAAAATGTACTGGACTCAGTACGAATCCCTAAGCAAAGCTCACTTGAGATTTAATGTTTACAATTTTTCTCTGTCGGATAAGTGCAAATAGTGTGAATACCTAAATCTGCTTAACCATGGGAACGAAGTCAGAACCGTGTCAATTGCTGTAGAAAATTGTGCCGTAGAGGACGACCGCGTCCATTTAGTTTGGCGATTTCTTTGAGAGCATTGTTTTCTGAGGAGCTTCGAAACTGATCGGCCATTGCTTCATGTAAATAGCAGCTCTTATTAGGGCAGGCTCCCGTTGTCTGATGGGATGAATTTTCCCCACAATAACACTGCAAAGATTCAATTCTAAAGCAAAGATCGACAGGCGACTGTTTCAATAGCTTGTGGCGGTCTAGGGGCGTCTGTTGGGATGCGACCCTTCCGCCCCCCCCTGACCCCTACGCTTTCACACATAATGATCTTTCCTATTATTAAAATGTATAGGGAGACATTTCGCAGTGTTTTTTGTGGGTTTCAAACCTGAGAAAAGTGATCCTAGTACGGTACTATTATGACTGCATTCTCACCTAACTCTTGCGCATGTATAAATACACTAATATCTCGACTGTCTCGAAATCTCTCTTCGGGACCTATTTCATCACAATGTATTGTAATCGTTTAACCTGCACACGTTCATTGTGCAGGTTACACATTGATTGACAAATTGATTGAAATAATTTTCAGTCGTTTGTCTTCTTCCGAGTAACTACGAGTAATATGGGAACTAAGGTGTTATTCGAAGCCTCTAGGTCTCCTGGCGGAGAATTGACAATTCTTTACATTTTCAAACATTAAACAAGATTTATTATAAGGTTTCGAACTGTCTATTCGTTATTTTATCATAACGTTAAGGATCCTTATTTTTGAGTAAGTTTTTATTATGTTTGTTCTAGTTTATTGTATGTGCTCTTCTACTGTATTTGTTCTTTCTCATAAAAATGAGGTGGGCTTTTAGTACAAAATAAATATCCTTCTGTATTGTGTACTCATTTCTATTTATTATTATTTATAGTAGTATTATATTTTTATGTATAAATTTCTTTATGCTTCTAGACCTTACGAAGTCAAGATCAACATGTATAGTATATAATAGACAATTGTATACCTGAAGATGACGGGAAAACCTCGTCGAAACGTTGTACGACCCAAAAATAAAATATGAAATAAGAATTACAATTCGTATGTGATTCTATAACAAATACAATAAAAACTGTCTCAAAAATAGGAATCCTTAACGTTATGCTAATTCAACAAGATTTTAAAGAAATAATTTTTTAGGCATTTTAGCACCTGTAAACATTTTGAGGGATTTTAAGGATATCTAGAGTGGTGATCAATAGCTCACTTAATTTTTTGTAGAAAAGACAAATTAATTAAACATTATTTTCAGTCGGATTCTTCTGTAATATTTTGAAAGAATTCTAGAAAAAAAAACTAGGAGAGAACTCATAGGAGGGAACGTTAATGAACCTATAGAAATGCAACTCCGGCAAAATATAAATTTTACGACTGACAGACTAACAATAATTAATCCTCTTTTTGTAATGAAATCTATTTAAAAAATATTTCTGACGATACATTTTCAAGGATATTTATATGCCCGAAGTTGGAGTACGGAGAGGACAAATGTACTACTTTAAATTTTATTTTTATTGTTAATTTTTATAACATAAATAAAATGTTCAGCAGAAGTATACCTAATACATATAAATAGGCAATAAATATATAATACAGGATGCCCATTACGATACTAAAAAGTAAATGATGAAATGAATTGGAAGACTACATTAGCCAGTAAATTTTTTACAAAGAATTGCGATTCGGTTGAAAAATTTGAAAATAAAGCACAACATCGTGAAACTGCATTATCTTCGTACTAGAGGATTATTTTCACAAACCGGAGTTGCGAAGTCGACGCATAATTTTTTAGTGCGGTTTCCACTGTCGCGGTCGCCATCAGGGGCGATGCAACCCGCACCCCCTGCGAGTGCACTCCGCCAAGACGAGTTCCAAAAGCGGGCCGGCTCAGGCGCGCTGCCAAGCCCTCGTGTCTGGAGCGGGTTTTGCGCATGGCCGTCGCTGCGCGGCGCGGCGCGGCGCGGCGCTCCGTCTCTCTCGCCAGGAAGCCTGGGCGCTGCTTGGGGGCGGGGCGAGCCGAGGCGCGCCAACAGTAGGCACAGTGGAGAAAATCAAAATAATTTCATGTGGAAGATTTATGATTTTATGTAACGTCTGCTGAAGTTAAGAAAAGAATATTAAAATATTTTTGTACTAGTATTTCTTAAGTGTAATTATTGTATTTTTCTCATCAGAAAAGTTAAGTTTAAGTTATTCACTGATTTTGTTTGCACGTGCACTACCAAGAAAAAATATTTCTCAATAGATGCTTTCGGTCGGGTATCGGTGTCAGTACACCAGTGAATATTTACCACTTTCGCAACCATTATGCAAACTTTTAGAAATCAATTTGCATTTCCAGCCGAAACTGCTATTTTGAAAAGTGTAACGCAGACACAATTTGCGGGCCCTTCCTGGCCATTCTAACTTACATTTCGGATATCTATATAAAATTATTAATTGTTGCAAAAGTGTTCAATATCTTTCCTGGGACATCGAGGTATTATCCCCACTATAGATTGCCAAAATTTGAAAATTACTTATAAATTTACAAATGTTGCACATTTTTTGTCTCTGTATGTTCTTTAAACGCAATACAAAATTCCGTAATCCGATCAGTGCTATCACCTTTCGTTCTCGAGATCTGTAATTATTTATAAGAATTTAGCATCTCATAATCACCCTCACTTTCTAAAGAAATTTGTTTATTTAGGCCAATACGCTAATAATCGCAAACGAATCTAACGAATAATCTGATGAATCTCAAGTCATGCGAGGAATGTGTCCTTAATTTTGGAATTTCTTAATGTTGGCTACGTTTTTAGTGCACATGTTTACTTTGTTTTCCTTCTTTATCAAACTATCACGATTCTTTGATATTACCCATACTTCAACAATAAAACATTGCTAGATGCAAATTATCACTCTGTCAACTCTAATTAAAGAACAGTATTCGTCTCGGCATCGCTAACAAAGAATTGATAGTTTCATTTATATAAACAAATATTATATAAATAAATAAAATAGATCACGAATTGCGTTTGCGGGTAATGTTTCTCGGATTCACGTACTTTTATAAACATTTTCCGCATCCCCAAAGAAACAGCTCTTTCAGAAAACCAATCATAAAAGATTCTGTAAATTGTTTGAAGTTGTAGCTTAAACTTTATGAGAAATATTTTTACAAATGGAATTGTGAGGTTCCATACACCGAAAATACAAGAAAATATTGAAAGTAAATAACACATTCCGAATAGTAATATTGATAAAAAATGTGATAATTAAAATATAATGTATCTCAAACCAGTTCAAATATTTTTATTTAATTGTTTTAAAGTATGAACTGGTCGAAACATTCTTTGAAATGATTGCCAACACATCGTGTGTATGAGAGCGTGGATGTGGCCCACTGCGTCCGTGGCGGGTCCCGCGTCGCAGCGGCGGCGGAGGCGGCGGCGGCGCCACGGCCAGCCGCGCCGGCGCCAGGGCGACGCGGCACCCCTCCCCGACCGCCCCTACCCCCGCCACACGCCTCACCCCTCCCGCTCGGCGGTTGGCGCGGCCGCTGACTCACCCGGCGGAGCCTGCCCGAGATGCTGCTGGAGCGCGCGCCGCCGCCGCCGCCGCCGCCGCCGCCGCCGCCACCCGCAGGCGCAAATACTGCGGCGCCCACGCCAGGTCGCACCTGCCTGCGAGCAGGGCGAGGGCGGCTGGGCGCCAGGGGCGCGGGGGACCGCACGCCCGGGAATATTTGGGTGGCCAGGTTGGCGGCGATGGCCCCAGGGCTATTTTCTTTATCTAAGGGAAAGTGATATGCTGCAGACGTCCGAAATGTTCATGTTGTTGTTAATGAACTATTAAAACTTTATGACAATAAAATAACGCAGTGGCGTACATTTGGGAGGGGTTATCATCCTGATTTTTTTATAAATACAATTTTAATTTGAACAGTAATTCAGTTTAGTACACTTAAATACAACTAAAATAATTTATGTAATTTAATATTACATGCATTAATATTATTTTTAATATAATTTCAGTTTCTAATTGACTTTTGTCAGTTTGCTCATAAATTACTATGTTCACGTACACCGAAATTCTGAAATTGCACTTCGTGAACCCAGAAATTTTGATTAAATTTCGAAAAATGCACCGTAATATAACGATGGAAAATTCGAATCGTTATTTCGTTTCTTAGTTTCTGCTGGTGATGATATTTTGAAAGAACGCCTACTTCAATCTCAGACAGCTCAGAGTTAAATTGGGGAGGGGGGTAGAAGAGTTGATTTAACTTTGATTAAAATCTTTCTTTATATTGATATAATTCAGTTGGTCTTCTATGAAGGATGGAGAACATTTAACCATAAAAACGCAATTTGTTACTCTTTGACAGAAACCTCTTACAAGAGAACAATAAAAGTACGCCAAACGCGAAACGCAAATGCCCATTTGTTTACAGTGCCAGTTACATCACCTTTATTGAACTTTAAATTATTTAAAATTTAAATAATTTAAAGTTCAATCAATGTTTGTATGATATTACTGTCGGTATATTACTAATCGTAGAAAAGGTTCGACTAATGAAACAGATATACTAAACAGTATTAATATATATTGACAAAAATATTAGTTCACAAATTAACAAGCCATAAATTCTTTACGTAAAATATTTCAATATCACAGTGCAAAGTCGGTCTCCAAAAGAGTAACAATAACAAATAAAACAATTAAAAATTGTTTGAATGAAAGTTTGGGTATATATAAATTTAATAAAAGAACGTGAACTTAGCCGTTTGGGGTCAGTGAACTGAAGACTTCCTTTACAAAAACACAAGCATCAAAAGACATCATGGACTTCATGGGGCAGAACCAAGATGTTATGAGTAATATTTGTTACAAATAAACCAGTGGTGTCAGAAATATTGAGGACCCAAAATATGTTTAAATGTTTACAAAACTTATAATTTGTTCACATGTACACTAGTCAAACCTTGTAGTACCTTGCAAGTATGCCACACTACATGAGTCGTACAAGTACACGTATTAATTATACAGGCTTACTAGCCAAACCTTTTTACTGAAAAAACACCTCTGTTAAAACGTCGTCAATGTCATATATAAAGAACACGACAAAACAATAGCAATGGCATTTGTAATGGTACAAATTAAAAATGATCTTTCGTAGAACCCTCGGGGTTGTGAGGAAGGCGGTTTCCAAAAGTTCACTTAGTATTTAAATATAAGTACGAATAATATTCTGTTTCACTTAATTATTTTCACAGCATATGAAAAGTTGAGACAATAAAGTATTGATATGGTACGGTTTGAGGCAAATTTTGAACTGACTTTTGTATTTTCGATTGCACTTTTTGTTTAAAATTTGGATGTGGTATTTTATGAACAAGAATATTTAATAGATACAATACTTTTGAAAAGAGTTTGTTTTTTAAACCTGTTATTTAAGTTGATATACATTTTTGTAAAACTTAGCATCAAAAAGTATACAGTTAACAACGTAGAATCTGAGCAAACCAACCTTTTTAGTGGATATAGTATTTTTAGAAACAACTTTCTCATTACTGAAGATATCATTTTTGAAACAAGGAAGAAGTAAATATGAAGTGGATGTTTGTTGAAAAGGGAAAGAGCGAAGATGAAACTCATTCATTCTAAGAAGAAAAAGAATCAGATTGTTATGAAAACAATAGATCAGTCTATCTCATACTAATTAATTTTATAATCTTCAATCTAGTCTAGCTCTCCGGTATTGCACCATCTCAGCTGCTATCAACAAGCACCCAAATGATATTTTTCACATTCTCTCAATTTTTCTGTCCCCTCAAATGTCCCATCAATAGCAATGAAATATTACTTTACGAATATTTTAGAAGAATTTATATCTTGACATATATGAAAACAATCAATTCAGATTTTGGAGCAATTTTTTAAAAAATGTGTCTTGAGCCTTCCTGAAAATCCAGAATTTTCAGCTAAAGTAAACTGGGCTGAAAACTTTCGATTTTTCAAGAAAGTTCATAAAATATCATTTGAATCACTTGCGCACACAATTGCAATAATGCATAAAAATGTCAAACATGTTTTACTATGTGAGAGATATTTCAAAATTAGTGGTGCTGCTGAATTGCACAGACTTCCTTGCATTAGTTTTCTAATCTCTTTAGTCTAGGCTAGTTTTTCGGTATTGCCACACCCAGATGTTGCAGATGTTAGCTATAAACGCCAAAAAGACATTTATTCACATTTTCTCAAAATTTCGGTATTTTAATGGAAGAATCAAAAGTGTCTTTAAGAATATTACAGGAAAGTAAAAAGTTTTCTGTATGCAAGCCGTTCTTCATTAAATGTCGTTGGAGCTTTTCTGAAAATGCAGAATTTTGAACTAATTTTCTCAGAGAAGTTTTGGGTTTTTAATAAACTTTATAAGAAATCATCCCAAGCACTTGTGTTCACAAATGCAATAATATGCAGAACATACCCATAATGCCCAATATTAACGACAGAGACATTTCAAACAATTATCTTTGGGTAATTTTTAAAAAAAATCAAAAGAATACATCAAAATGGCTTATGTTTCGTGTAATTCAGTGCTACTAACATTTTCGTACAAGACGTTTTAAGAAAAAAAAATTTTTTTGATAAAATGTCATTTGTGCATCTCTGAAAATGTGCAATTTTGAGGTCATTGTCACACAGAAGTTTTCAGTTTTTGAAAACGTTTATGAGAAATCATTTGAAGCATATTTACTGTAAAAATATATAACAAACGCCTGTTATGTAGATATTAACGACGTGACTAATATATAAAGAATATTACGTATGTGTAATTTTTGAAAAATCTAAATAATGGAGTTTATGACACGTTATTCAGTGAATGTAGCACTGTCCGCGAAAAAAGTTAAAAAAAAATTGGTCCCTTTTTAAATTTGTTTAATATTGTCCATGTTTTAATCAAAATAACCATAAACGTGTTCATATTTTGGAAAATTTGTGTAAGTTCTCATTTAAAGATATAATTTTGAAGAACAGATGTCATTCAGAGGAAAAATCTCTTCTTCATTACTGTAGTTGTAGGAATCAGCGAAAAAATTGAACTTTTGCAATTTTCAAAACTTTAGGTATTTCAACAAAATTGAGACTTGCTCCATTTTTAGTGTCCTTTACACTATCAGAAAACAAAGTTCAATCAAAAAAATTGTAGTCTTTTTTTAAGTTGAAAATATACTTGAGATTTCATGCGAAGTACCCCCAAAAATTAAAACATCTGCTTCAAGTTCAAAGGGCCGTGATATCAGCCAGCTCAGTTTAGCCGCACGTTTTGTTGGCAGACGGAAGACAAGTAGACGGACCGATAGACGTTTTGACGTAAACCAACTTTTGGGTATCAAGGATCCATAAAACGTAGATTCTGACTACATGTCATGTTAGAGGAAGTAATAAACAACATATAGGAATCAGAATTATCCTTTTTTTCTGTATTAGGATTTTACAATACAATTTACTCTGCCGAAAAATCACGTTTTTGCTGCCGCATTACAAAACTTCCTCTATACTACGTAAGTAGTACGCGATTTGTGCATTTTGTAAATTACTAAATATTTAAAGGTGTATATCTGCTTGCATTTACTTAAAATGTTTTAACCAAGCTGCATCTATAATTTTACAGGCGTAGGTTGAAAAGTTTTTGCGACTATTCCACTCGACAAGTTAAAACCAATAGTGTGTAACTATACACGCAAAATACCCCAATCAGGGCGGTGTATCTCAAAAAAGTTTATTGCTTTTTCTATCCTATCTTTTTACCGCTTCTCCCTATTGGCCAATCATAAACTGAGACTCATCTATCTTTGGAAGTGGGATACATCGATTGCTATGTCGATGTCCAATAAACTGCGTGTGTACTATAACATACTCTCTTTTATTTTAACATAGCTTTCAGTTATTTTCAATATTTGGTACATTTTGGAACTATGTTGGACATAATTTCATTTGTGGAATAGTCCTATTCAATACCACTCGTGCTTTGGAAATTCTCGGATAAATCCCCTCCTCGTTTCGCGAGTCGGGGATTTCTCGACAATTTCCGAAACACTCGTGGTATTACCTATTATAATGTGCAAAATGTTCAGCGAAATGAAAATGAGAGAGGTGGGTCTTTATTTCTCCCCTTAATGAATATTGTGGTTATGGAATGTAAGGTGATTTGACATTTCCTTTTACGGTACAATTCCTTCTGTCAGTTGCGTTCTGACCACCGTCGTGACCGCAATAGACGAAATCACGTGGTGTGTGCGTTTGCTGACTCTGTGGTTAGCGGGGATCAGTTCCGCAATAAGTAAAATGTGATAGCTGTTGTGGATTTTTTAATTAATGTGATTTATTGTGAAGTTATTAACTGTCTTGTTCATAACTCTGTGAAAGTTTTGGCTCTTTCCGACCTCGACAATTTAACCTCAAACGTGAGAATTGAGTCAATCTCAAATTCAACAAGCTTCTAATAATCTGAACAGTAAGAACAGAAAAATTTTATATTATTGTTATTTTTATAGGTCCGACAAATACTACACCAATTGTAGTGTTCATTAAAAAATTATCTACTAAAGTTTACCTACAATGTATTGTGATAGAACAGACGTCCCATAAACTTTTGTTCATATGGGATTTAATAATCCAAATTAGTCACGTCCTTAGGTTTTCGCCGCCAACCATTTTTTCCTCCGGATGATGAACAGAAATTACGAGTCTCTTTTCAAGTATTTTTAGAAAATGTTTCCCATTGGATATGTGTATCCCCGGATGAATTTACTGGTTTTTGTGTAAGAAATAGTGCCATAACGCCCAAATCGACACACATTAATGTATATCCTGATTAACTATTCAATTTCCTCATCCCACTGAGGTAGAAATCACACTGTACACTAGAGATGCCATTAATAACACTCAGATGAACCTCTGTAACAGTTCAATCTCTACCTCCCAAAAATGTTAAAATGAACATTAATTCTAGTATTAACCTTGCCCCTGGTCGCGATTCAAGTTTATGTCAGCATTCCAGTACTTAAATCAACTCCCACTAATGCAGTTAACTCAAATGAGTACTCTACGAACGTTGACCTATTAACTTTTCACCTACTTCCTTCGATTGACTGATTAGTGATTCCGGGTGCGTCAACCGGTTAAGGTGATTAGTCCCTTAAGTGTAGTGCATGGGCTTTCTTCGAGAGGTGGCAGTGATATTTCCCCACTGAATGATGAGATCCTGCCCCGACCTACGTCGGCTTACAGGTGTTCCCCAACACGGTATCTCCCGGTATCTCGGGGCATCGCACCAGCCGGGACAAGCTGTAAGCTCCCGACCGGTCTCCCGGCATATATGGTAGAGTAATTCAAGTAATTGTGTAAGTAAGGGGAAGGATAGGACAAGGAAGAGGAAGGAAAGATCGCACGGTCCGTGGCGCGTTCATTAGGGTACTGTTCAGGCATTCGCATACTATTGATAGGAGAAACCACGGTACACTTTCAATCAGAGAAACCGGCCGCTAGAATTCTCTACACAGCGACTGAATTAGACCTGTCTATGTAGCTAGAGTTGAAACCGCTCCTCTTTCAACATCGGCGGATAACGTTCCTGATAAGCACAATGAAAGAGACTCGTCCAAAGGCCCTGTAAGTAGAAAGAAAATGCCTATTTCTACGAGCAACATATTGCAAACTTCTCTAGCGAGGCCTGCTCAACCCAGTGCTTCGCAAAGTCGCCGCGAATGTCTCGTAGTCCCACAAAACCAGAATTTCGCCCGCGAGCTGCCTTGTGTTGGGAAGGGGATGGGTGGGAAGGGTCATTCAACTAACATTGATACATCTAAAAAGGTTTTCAATGTCGATTAAAACATCGACAAAAACTCAATGTTTACAATATCTATGTTTTAAATATGAAACATGTGGAAGTAAAATATCCTGGTTCTAATGTAATATATAACACGTCAATATTTGTTTCATGTATATTCTTTGTTGAATTTGACTGTCATCTTAATTTTCTAATCACTGTTCTATGCAAAGTTCAAAATGCAGTTTAACAATATGACCACGTAAAAATCATAAAAAAAATTAATAACACTGCAGGAAGGTTGCCTGCCGTCTGGGGATCGACAAATGTGAGAGCAGTGAATGGCTGTAGATTGCGAGCAATCCACAAAAGAAATTAGATACTGGAACTTTTATTTACACCATGAGAAATGTTTGTTTTTTTAATTTCGATATTTCTGAACAAATATACCGATCTGAAGAAAACATGTAAAACAAAACATGGATGTTATAGATCTATGTTTCTGCTCGAAAATATCGACGTTTTAAGAACATCCATTTTTCTGCCATCTAAAATCAGTGGCAGGGAAAAATCCTTCGAAAAGGGGCTGCGGGGTAGGTTTAAGGGTCCCCTACTGCCACCGGTTCCTGACCGCATAACACCGGAGCAACGTGTATTATCTTTCGCTTTCTGGCCTCACACTCAGAAATTTCTGTATTACTTTTAATGCAAAAGAACATGAAAGTAATTATCATGTACGTAAATTAAATTTAATGCACACGTATATTAACTTTAAAGTACGAGTACATTAAGTATATACTGTACGTGCTCATTAAATTTACTATACGTGTACAGTAAATTTACTGCATGCATTAAGTGTGCATGAAATGTATTGTACATATACAATTAAATTTAATGTTTAAATTAAATTCAATGAAGATTTAATGTACATCAGTACATGGAACTTAATACACCTTTTACATTAAAGAGATATTACTACAAATCGACATTAAATTTAAGTGTTTAAATTAAAATTCACGCAGATTTAATAAATAATTATGGAATATATATAACATAGATACTGTTTAAAAACCTTACAAATATTTTCTTCCACTATTTGAACTTACGTAGTAATAATTTAAAATAAAATTTCATGATGTATACAAAATATATAAATTTTTAAAATTCGGATTTACATTATAATTGGTAACCAATGAAATTAGTCGTGTATTAAATCGTGATTTTAATTTACACTAATTAATATCGTTTTAATGTGTAAGGTACATTAAGTTATAATGTACAGTAGTATATTAAACTACAGTACATTTCATGTAATTTCTGACAGTGCATTTTAGTAAATTTAAGACCATAGATAGTAATGCTGAACTTCTTGCAAATCCTTTTCCTAGTGAGCATCACGAAAGTCTTACCAAATTGTAGTTTTAAGTTTCGACTACACGTCGCCCGCACGGAACAAGTGCCTTTCCTTCGTCCCCATTTGCCCCTTGACCCATTTGTTCCCTTGATCTATTTGTATCATTGTCAAATTTTATCACCTGGTCCCATTTGTCATATTGTACCATTTGCCCCATTTTATCACCTTGTCCCATTTTGTCACATTGCCTCCGTGTCCAGTTTGTACCATGTCTCATTTTCACCCCTTGTCGCATTTTGTCCCCATGTCGAATTTTGTCCTCTTTTTCAAATTAACACTCGCCTAAAAGAAATATGCTAGACGTTTCTCAGTAGTTCAAGAAAATTCGAAAACATGTGGTTGATAGGTTCAAAAAATAATGAGAAGAGTTTTTATTCAGATAAGTGTAAAGCATAAGTACTACGTTAACTAGTGGTGCTAGAGAATGGTACAGAGTTTCCCGTATTAGTTTTCTATTTCCTTGGGTCTGGGATAGGTATCCGAAATTGCCACATACTCGTGCCAGCTGCCATCTATCGTCGCCCGAAGTACATTTTTATGACATTTTCTTAATTTTTTTGTTCTCCTAATGGTCGAAAAGAAATATTAATTTTAGAATATTAAAGAACAGTAAAACCTCGTCATAAATGGCAATTTTCTCAGAAAAATTTGGAGCTGTTTTTAAGAAAATTACGTTTAAGCGCTACTGTAAATTCGAATTTTGAACCTCATATTCTCAGAAAATGTTTTGAGTTTTCGAAAAACTTCGTTGGAAGTTATTGAAACCACATTAACTCACAAATACAATAGTAGTGTTTACAAATTGCCTGAAATGTGAATATTAACGGTGATTAGAGATCCTTTCAAAAATCTACATTTATATAATTATAAAAAATTGTAAAATTATGTAACAATTATGTAATTTTTGAAAAAACAAAAAAAATACTCCACAATTAACTTCACTTCATATTAAAGAGTGCAATTAGCACTATCCGTTTGAAAACATTGAAGATAAAAGTTGTGCCGTTTACGAAAAAATGGCGTTTGAGCGTTTCTGAAAATGCAGAAATTTGAATCTAGTTTTTACAGAAAAGATTGACTTTTCGACAAACATTACTTGACATTATTTAAAGGACCTGTACACTGTAAATATAATCATGTGAACAATTTTGTAATTTTTGTAAAAACAACATTGTAAATAGATTTGTAAAAATACAAATCTGTGTTGTAATTTTTGAGAAAACCAAAGAACAGAGCAATAATGCGTTTATGTCATCTCATAGAATACACTAGGCACTATCCTTACCAAACTTTTTAAGAAAAAATTTGGAGCTGTTTTTGGAAAAATCTAGTTTTTGTACTTTTTAAATTGCACATATTGCACGCATAGTTGCAGCAAAAGCTACTAAAATGTTCAAAAAATGTTCATGGCCTTAATGAAAGAGCTCACTATGGATAATAAATTTTAATTGAAGGAAAAATCTCTGTCTTTTAATTTGTATTTGTAGGAAGACGCCGTAGAAAATTCAAACTTTTGCAATTTTCCGAAAATTAACCGTGAAATTCTGACCAACCTTAATAAGTGTATTTAACTCTTTTCTTACGAGAAATTTTAAAAAATTGGATCCGTTTTTGAGAAAATTTTGAAAATTTCCGGGGGGCTTCATGTACAGTACCCCCAAATTTTAAAGAATGTTTTTCAAAATCTCAAATCTTTGACTCAAACCAGATCGACAGGAGTTTCTTCAAATTAGAAAAAATCCCACGCATGGTTTCGGCGCTAGGTAGTTCACAGACGGATGGACAGACGGATGGACAGACGGATGGACAGAAGGAGTTTTGCTTTCAATTGGTTTTTTTTTTGGATCAAGGATCCACGAAACAGGGATTGAGGCTACACTTCATGTTAGGGGATTTTTCCTTAATTTAGCAACTGGATTTATCCACATTTTTCGTTCGGGAATGAATTTTCGGCTCAGCTATGAATTTTTTTTCTGTCGAAAATTCGCCAGTATTTTCGCGCAGCATTACGTAACTTTCCCTATCCTACGTCTATTACTCCGTATTTACGTATGTATACGGAAAAGTGCGTACAAAATTTAGTAATATAAAAATGTTTCATGACGGAGGGAGATAGAAATTAATTGTAATTTATTATGAATTAAAATCATTGTTCAGACGTTTTAGGTTATTTTTCTTTTTTACTGTCTTGCCCAGCTAGACCCTTTTCTCAAGGTGAACAATACGAAATATTTTAAGTATTGTTCATGCAAATTGATACTGAAGTTTGTATAATTTAATTACTGACACAGAAATGCCAATGAATTTATTGCGTCCATTTCGTAGTTTCATCTGAATGGGAACCTGTCATCAGGTCAGCGATGCATGTGGCGTTCGCCAGACTATCCTGAAGGTCACTCGACTCCGCTGTTGTTTTCGCTCCTCACCCCAACCCTCCCTCTTTCCGCTAATAATCCCTTCTCAGCTCGCGCGCCAAGCCGCGAGCCGTTGCGACATCTTGCTCAATTGTGAGATGAGTTGGACAGGCCAGCTTAAGTATATTATCTACCACCGACATTAAATCTATGTGCAGTAATTCTGCTTCTGACATAACAAACTCGCAACCAAGATGAGATTGTTAAAAAAAGGAAACTTACATCGGAAAAAATTCTCCTCAATATGAAAATTTAAACTAGCAGTATGGATGACTTATCATGAATGCTTATAATTAAGTCTTAGACTTTCAAGTAAATACATCTTTTTACTTTCCCGTATATGTACGTATACACGGAGTGATATACGTAGTATAGGGAAAGTTATGTAATGCTGCGCGAAAAAAATGTCCAATTTTCGGCGGAAAAAAATTAATTGCCGGGCCGTGAAAACGAATAAGTGGATAAAACCAGTTACTAAATTGAGAAAAAAAATCCCCTAACACGTGGTGTAGCCAGAAACCCTGTTTTCTAGGTCCTTGATACCGAAAACCCAATTGAAAGGAAAACGGTCCGTCTGTCCGTCCGTCCGTCCGTCCGTCTGTGAACACTGCTAGCGCCTAAACCATACGTACGATTTCTTCCAAAATGGATATTACACGGTCGTTCTGATTCTAGTCAAAGCTTTGAGATTTTGAAAAAGATTCTTCAAAATTTGGGGTACTTTATATGTAAGCCCCCCGAGGATTTTCAACATTTTCTCAAAAACGGCTCCAAGTTTTTTCTTTAAATTTCTTGTATGAATAGAGTAAAATACACTTTTTAACATGGCATAGGTCCTATTTTCACGTACAGCTCTGAATTTTCGAAAATTGTGGAAGTTTGAATTTTTTTCGGCGTCTTTCTCCAACTACAAAATTGAAGATAGAGATTTTTTCTTCAAAAAAATTATTCTGTATATTGAGTTCTTTCATAAAGGTCATGTAAATGTTTCTCAAAATTTTAGTAGTTTTCGTGTAATATTGCGTGGAATATGTGCAATTTTAAAAAATTACAAAAACAAGATTTTCTCAAAAACGGCTCCAAATTTTTTCTTTAAACTTTTGGTAGGGATAGTGGTAAATGTACTCTATCAATGACATAAAAGCCATTTTGGTCTATCGGTTGGTTTTTTCAAAAAGTTACAAAAATGTAAATGTTTTTACTTGTCTCTCACGTCGTTAACTATTTACATTATCGGCGATTTTTTCACATTATTATATTCACGAGTATATATGCTTTAAATAATGTCAAGTAAAGTTTTTCGAAAACTACTACCGTTTTCTGTGAAACGTAGCTCAAATTTCGGCATTTTCAGAAATGCTCAAACGCTATTTTTTCGTATATGGCTGCAATTTTTTTCTTGAAACTTTTGTAACGGATAGTGCTAATTACACTTTTTAGTATAGCGTAAAGTTTATTTTGAGTTATTCTTCTGTTTTTTTCAAAAATTATATAAATGTAAATTTTTTGAAAGATCTCTCACATCTTTAATATGCACATTATCCGCAATTTGTAAAGATGATTATATTGTGAGTAGTGCTTCAAATAACTTCAAATAAAGTATTTTGAAAACTCAAAAATTTTCTGTGGAAAATAAGCTTCAAATTTCGCATTTTAGTAGTGCTAAAACGCCATTTTCTCTTAAACGGCACATAATTTTGAAAAGAAAATTGCCATTTACGGCTAGTTTTTTGTGTTCTTTAATATTCTAAAATTAATGTTTCTGTTCTACCAATAGGAAAGCGAAAAATTAAGAAAATGACAAAAAAATGTACTTTTGGCGATGATAGATGGTAGCTGGCAAGAAAGAGTATGTGGCAATTCCGAATAGCTAGCGAAGACTCAAGAAAATAGAAAACTAATACGGGAAAGTCTGTGCCATTCTGTAGCACCACTAGTTTGTTATTTGCGTCGTGAAACACGCGCGTAACTCCGTAGGAACCATCTTAACAACGCTTTAAGAGCGCGTCCATAGCAACGGCCGCTCAAATGCTCGAGAGTCAATTAAAATATTTTAGCGGACTCTCAGATTTAGATTTTACCAGTGTTCATAAATGTTTGGATAAATCTCCCTTTTGTCCCCATGTCCCATTAGTTCCACTTGCTCCGTTTGTCCCCCTTTTCCTTTTGCTTCCGTATCACAATTTGTCTCGACGTCCATCTTGTCCCATTTTCCCCCCTTGTCACATTTGTCCCCTTATCGTATTTTGTACCCTGGACCCATTTTGTCACCTAGTCCTATATTGTCCCATCGTCCTATTTTGTTCTCTTATCGAATTTTCTCCCCTAGTCCCCTTTTGTCCCCTAGTCCCATGTGTCCCCATTTCTCATTTGTCCCCATTGATCCCGTTTGTTCCTTTGACTCAATTGTTTCCTTGACCCATTTTGTCTCATTGTCCCATTTTTTCACCTTATCCCATTTTGCCACATTGTACCATTTTGTCGCCTTGTCCTGTTTTGTCCCACTGTCCCATTTTCGCATTATCCCATTGTGTCTTGTCCCATTTTGATCCGTTCTCCTCATTTTTACATTGTCCCATTGTCTCCCCTTGTCCCATTTTGTCCTGTTATCCCATTTTTGCATTGTCCCATTGTGTACCCTTGTCGCATTTAGTCCCGTTGTCCCATTTCGTCCCCTTCTCCCATTTTGACACATTGTTTCATTTTGTCCCCTTGTCCCATTTCGGCCATTTGTCCCACTTTGTCCTCTTATACCACTTTTCCCCATTGTATCACTTTCTCACTTTGTCCCTTAATGTCCCCTTGCCACACTTTGACGGAGGGGGTCTGAGTTACATAGGGGTAAGGGCGCATTAGTTAAGTGTTATGTAACGTTGATATATTTTTTTACATTTTTACAACAGTTACTGAAATAATTATTTTTTCAATGCCTGTACTAAAACATTAAAACATTAACTAATTAAATTGTTTTAAAAACAAACTAAAATTATTAATTGTAAATTGTTACAATAAATAGGAATTGTTTTCATTCTTTTTAAATTTGTAAGATTACGAAGAAAATATTGAAAATGGTATGAAGAGTACTCTAGAATCCATTTATATTGGCGCTGCAGACTCGCTCTTGTATCACCCACGACGGCGGGTGCATAACTTGTGATGAACCATTTCTCGCCCAAGAATTCTTCCTTCACTCACAACTTGCCCCAATCATAATTGTTAGGTGCAGCCAGCATCGCAAACTAATTTCTACTTTAATTATTATTAATTTTAATATTCAACACAAGTAAAATAAATACAAATCGTTTTTACAGTGCTATAACTTTTCTCACTTCTTGCATTTAAAAAGGGGGGGTGTCCCAAGCGTTGCGTAATTAATTAGGGGGGTTCAAGTGCGTGTTACGGGTGCGTTATAAGAGGGAGAGGGAGTATTGAAAACACTTGAAATTTGCCTGACGTAATTTATGGATGGCCCCTTACCTAAAAATAAATATTTTGATTAAGTTGTATAAAAAATATATTTTCCTCAAAACAACTATTATTACAAGTTTCGCTAAATTTTGTATGAAAAATGTCTGTTTTGAGTATTTTCAAATTTAATACTAAGGAGTTTTTGGATATATGGTAAAAGATGCTTCAGTTTGGAATGCAGCGGTTGGTGACACATCACATGCTACTGTGGAACTTTCGCGATTGAGTGGAATGAGTCCGGTTGACGACCTGCCAAAACGTCTTTTTACTTTCCATTTTTACTTTCTCGCACTTACTTCGTAAGAAGAGAATGTTAGGTAAACGTGTGCCGGGAAGACGCAAATTATCGGCAGAAAAACTCCTGTTTCCGGACCCTCGTAACGAAACAGGGAAACATTATGTTGCTATATGTAGTAAATTACTACGTCTACCCTCTGGTGTAGCCAAACTCCGTGTTTTGTGGGTCCTTGTCACTGAAAAATCAATTGACAACAAAACAGCCTATCTGCCTGTCCATTTATGGTCATTTGTGGTCCCTCCGTCTGTCTGTCCATTTGTGGTCAACTCTAGCCCCTAAACCGTTTTTTTCGATTTTATCCCAAATTGATATTCCTTAATCGATCTGAACGAGCTCAAGGTTTTGGGAGTTTCAAACGAATATTTTAAATTTTGAGGGTTCTTTACAATAACATGTTGGTTAATGGTTTTCATAAGTTTGGAGTCAGGTTAATATAATATTTAGGTCGTTACGCATCATCCGCTTTTTGCATGGGTAATAAATACATGTATTCTTGGTTTTAACACATATTTTTCACTGTTTAAGCATATATAAATTAATACTTTTGTGTTTTTTCGCACTTAAAAGTCCGAACACTTCTTATAAATAATTAACCAATGCCACCTGGGAGACCTAGGTGAATATCCGCTAAGTGGCATCGGCTGAATACAGCATGCCATCTGCGACAAAATTGATCAATATAATGTTTTAACTTCTAATAGTTTTCGTAGAGTAGTCGTAGAAACTCAATGTAATGGTACTGACTCTCTTGAATTAAGTTTACAATATTGCTTGTATTATAATATCACTTCACACTCGTGTATTAACACCCATTATTACATCACCGTTTTATAGTATACTTTATTATTATTGTTATAAATATTATTATTGTTGTTGTTTTATATCAGTCCCCAAACAATTAATTCGAGTACAGCAATAGAGGCCAAATTCCGAAGGTGTCTAAGCCACACCAGCTGCACCCTGGGCCGTCAGGCCGTGCTCGGCGTGGGCGCCGGGCTGGGCGCTGGGACGGGGTTAGGCCGCCCTCTGTCGCCCGCGCCGCCCGCGCCGCCCGCGCCGCCCGCGCCGCCCACGCCCCCTTCGCCCCTGGTGGCACGTGATGCGCAGCGGGGTGCGGGCGGCGCGGCTGCTCAGAAATTGCGAAACTCGGCACTCCGATGGCGCAGCGGCGCCGCGCTGACGCCGCGCCGCCCGCCGCTGTCACGGGGCCGCGGCGCGGGCGGGGGTGGGGCAGGCGGCGTTGGGGCTGAGTCAGCAACGCAACAATGCGGAGGGCACGGCGCGCCAGGAGGCCTAGTCATGGCAGGAAATGCCGTTTTGAATGAGGAGCCAACCACAAATGGGGAACACCTCGGATCGGTTCGCTCGTTCTATTCCGTTCAAATGCTTGTATGTCATGGCGACCTATTGTTTCCTTTCATTAGTTTAAAATTAAATGATAATATGCATTATCAACTGGTTGAATCAAAAATAATTTCTCAATGCTGCGTCAAAGATATTTAATATATAAAACAGAAGTTCCAAATTGTGGCTTATTCAGGAACTAGGCGCACAAGCAACTCACAATACACATTACAATGCAAGACACTTATCATTATGCACAACTCGGAAACGATGCTCGTTGCAACGCAACTCGTTCAGGAAAACGAGGACCTGGTTTCGTTACTCTCTGAAGGAACCGAGTTATATCGTCATCTCCAAAATGAGATTTTTGGAAGTTGTCCATGCAGTTTCTGGAAGGTACTCTCAACACGTAGCATGAGTTGGTGGAAACCCTGGGAATTGAATTTATCGAAGAAGCAGTCACGATTATCAACATAGAGCAGATTCCTTTCATTATTCTCTGACATTAATTATTGTATTCAGATATCATGGTACTCACATCGCACACACAAAAAGAAGAATATTTTATGTCTTATAAAGAAACAGATTACAAATGAATATTATGTTATTCACTATTACATTGTACCTTCCACTTTGGAAGTGGTAGACAACATCAATCGAAGTCAGCGTATACAAGCTACTAGCAAAGGTGCGTGATCTACCGTAAGGTCGATTCTCTTTAATTTTGCCTCAAAGTAATTGCTTACCCGAATCCATGGAATCTTCGTGAATTCGTCTGTTGAATTCGAGACCATCATTTAAGTGAATTCCTGATACAAACATGACAAAGAGCATATAGTCATAATAGTGTGGTTGTGATAATGTTATATATTTGTTAATAACATCAAATGTTTTCTCAATATGAGCATTCAATATGTCAGCCGAGTCAAACTCCTGCGACAAATTTCTCACATTTTTTTGATTCGTTATGAAACAACGTGTTCATAATTTTCATTTTAGCTGTTTGCGTCAAATACAACAATAAATATCATCAAACCCATGCCTACATAATGTCTTTTATCGCAGCAAAAAACGTGGATCTGTTTGGTATTTCATTCAGATCTGTATTTGGCGGAAATTTCATTATAACACCCAAAACATGAAACTAGTGAACTGTCCATCCTAAACAAATCAATATACTCCGATCGACCGAACTCTTATGAACACCTAAACGACGGTTTGGTACTTCTTTGCGAATGTTTCTGACTAACATATGTGGGACATTTATTTTCATTTACTTTCAGATCATGTCTGAAACAGCATACGCAGAATGCTTGGCGCTTACTTTGGAGAGAAGTTCGAACAAGAGTTACAGCTCGTTTCATTAGCATCCCGTGTACTTTGCATGGTCTCACCGTGCGTTGTCTTACGAAGCAAAAATGGAAAGAATTCAATTCTATTTTTAATTTCCGGTATATTATACGTACGTATAGTACAGGGAAAGTTATGTGATGCTGCGCGAAAAATCGGCGGATTTTTGGTAGAAAAACTCATTACAGGGCTCTGGTAACGAAAAAGTGGATAAATTCAGTTGCTAAATTAAGAAAAAACCTCTAACACGTGGTGTAGCCAAAATCCCTGTTTTGTGGGGTCCTTGATACCGAAAAACCAATTGAAAGCAAAACGTCTGTCTATCCGTGAACAACGCTAGCGACGACTAAACTGTTCAGGCGATTTTTCCAAAATTGATACTCCCCGATCGATCTGACTGATCTCGTAGCCCCTCGAATTTGAAAGCCGATATTTTAATTTTGGGGGGTACTTTACATGAAGCCCCTGGGCACATTTTCAAATTTTTCAAAAGAATGGCGCCAACCATTCTGACTAAAGTTTGTTGTTGGATAATCTGAAGGTCATTTAAGAGAATGACGTAGATCTCATGTTGGTTGAAAAACTCTGATTTTTCAAAAATTGAAAAAATTCAAAATGTTTTCGGCATCTTCCTACAACTATAATTATGAAGATATTTTTTAAAAAATGATATGTGTTCATAAAAATCAGGTCTACAAATAAGGTCATGTTCAATTGTTCAAAATATAAGTATTTTTTGCGAAAAGATGTGTTAAACATAGACAATTTTTTATTTTCTTTAAACCATATTTTCTTCAAATTATCACGTTTTTTTATTAAATTGGGACCTGAGATCAAAGGTTAAGAGAATGGTGCAGGTTTCATGTTCGTTGAAATGCCTGATTTTGCAAAACCTTTAAAAACGTTAAAAACATTCGGCGTCTTTCTACAACTACAATTATGAAGATACAATTGGTTTTCTTAATGAAATATGCTCATCTAAAACAGATCTTCCAAATAAGGTCGTGTTAAATTTTTTGAAACTGTGAGTTGTTTTTCTATAATTTCAACACAAACATAATAGTCCGTTCGGCATTGACTGAGCTTCGTTTTCGGCGTCTTCTTACAACTAAAATTGTGAAAGTAGTATAATTTGTTTCCCAAGGAAATGTATTTATAAAAACTACATCTTCAAATAGGCATGCATATTTTTTTGCAAATTCGAGTAGTTTTTCCATAATTTCGCGACAAACATGATAGCCCGCTGCAAATTTACTGCGCTTCAGACAGCTGAATGCGTCATAAATTAGAATTTGCAATTTTATGTATTAGTTCTTTGTTCGTTTTATACATTCGACTTTTGTGTCATATTTACACATTAATATTTTACAAATTATTTATTTTGAAATATTTGAAATAAAAATTGCTAGCTCTATGAACAATGCAGGGAAAGGCAAGAATGAAATTCCGTTTCGCGCTCGCGAATTTCTGTGAATTAAGTGTCATTGTTGGGATTTGATGTAGCTGTATGAAAAGGAGTTATAATTGTCAAAATTATGTTGATATTTGCATGAAGATATTTAGTTTTCGCGCCAAATGCTGTACCGTTTGAACTGAGCAGAGTATTTTTGCATGGTTTTAGAATACTCTTCACTAAACTGCGATTTTTCTAACTTTGCCTCTCAAGACCCGTCTTCACGATGGAATATGTCACGGTATTTTGCGACTTTCTCAGTCGTGCCACCAGATATGATCGTGTCTGTATCAAGCAGTGCTTGCGATCATGTGACTCCTAGCGGCACGACGGAGAAAGATGCGAAATTCCGTGTAATATTCCATCGTGGCCCTATGGGCTTGAGGGGTAGAGTTAGAAAAATCGCACTATAATAATGGCCCTATGAATGCATTTCTATATTGTCCGGGGTATCAGGTATCTTTTTCCAGTACAAGTTTACAAAACTTTTGTATTATATTTTTATGCAGTTGTGGAATTCACGTAGTTCTGACAACACTGCGGTGGAAACAGTGAGTTGTTCGCTTCTTGGTTGATTTGGACGTTTTTAAATAATAGCTAAGATGTTAGTAGCGCAGAAAGTGCAATATTTCAATACTACGTAGCTGTTTCCAATAACGGGGGAAAGTATGTGCTGTTGTAGCACCACTAGTTACTTTCTTGCTACTACTTACGCAGTAGAGAGAAAGTTATGTAAAAGTGCGCGAAAAAACGGCTATTTTTCCACAGAAAAACTCTTATTACGGAGCCCTGGTAACGAAAAAGTGGATAAATCCAATTGCTAAATTTAGAAACAATATTCTCTAACATGTGGTGTAACCAGAATCCATGTTTTGTGGGTCCTTGATAGCAAAAAAAATTAATGACGGCATAACGTCTGTCCGGCCGGCCGTCTGTCCGTCTGTGAACAATGCTAGCGACCAAACCGTTTATCCGATTTTCTTCAAAATTGATCTGGCAGATGTCAAATGGCAGCCCCTTAAATTTGAAACTGATATTTTAATGTTTGGGAATACTTTGGATGAAACACCTAGGACATTTCCAAAATTTTCCAATAAATATCTTCATCGTTTTCGATTAAATTTTTTTGTTAAATATTATAAAAGACGTTTGAGAGAATGGTACAGGTTTCACTTTCTTTAAAAACTCTGAGATTTTTGAAAGTTCCAAAAAGTTATTTTTTTCGGCGTCTTCCTGCAACTACAATTATGAAGATAGAGATATTTTTCTTTAATGAAATCTGTTCCTTAAAGATAGATTTTGAAATAAGGTCATGTAACATTTTTCAACAATTAGAATACTTTTCGCGTAATTTCATGAAAGTGCGAGCGAGAAAGTACGTGCTGTTTTAGCACCACTAGTTTTTGTACTATTTCATAGTCACTTATATTCATTATCACAGTGTCTTGGTCGTAATGAAGAATTACATTTTGATCTGGAACAGCCTAATTCACATCGATACTGTTACATGAAAATTGTCAGCTGAGACGTTCCTGTAGACTGTTTCACTCAGATTGTGGCACCATGTTCAGTGATGCGTTCCGTAAACCTGAGAAATACTTAGGCCAGGAAGCTTTTATCAAAAGCTTTTTGGACCCCTCTCCACATTCACACAATGTTCAACAGAGATGCAATTTCATGTTATTGACACCTATGCGAATGCGGCCATCGGCACAATGCAAGAGGAGACTTAACTCTTGACCACCGTCCTCCACGTGTCCATTGTCCAAGGTTTATTGACGCTTTTCTTTGGTGTACATGAGACCTATTGTTTGCGATGCCGTGGGGGTGAACTGGAGAACCAACGACGACTCTGGTTACGGAAACCACCTCGAAGCAATGTGTGTTGCATGGTATTGTTGTTAACAGCTGCTGTACTGTTGTGATGTGAATTCAGCAGTGATGTGTTGTACACATTGGCCACGTGAAGATAGCATTCGTGACCGGCAGCAATATATTCTTGGCGCGATTTTGTTGACCGCGATAAATTCCAACATCGGTACATACTGAATACTCCGCTATATGAGCGCAAGCAAGAAATGCGATTACTGAGATCGTGACACCGAGGTTTCGGACCTCGTTTATGGTTAGCTCTCAATCAAAGTCTCTTTAGTCGACTGCTTAATCTTACTGTCTATTGAACAGATGAATATTCATCGTGTAGTTCAAAATTGGTGTTAAAAAATATTACACACAATTCAATTGCAATAAGTCTTTTCTATTTTGTAAGATTATGCGTTGCAAACAACGTATAAATGAGAATATATTGTACAAGTAGTAAATTAGGGTTTCTCTCTTCTAATATTTTCATTTAAGTAATATTGCCTTAAGTTTGGGAATTTTATATTTGCCCCTACAACTAGGAGCAAATTCTTCAGCTAAAAGTTGCAAGCAGGAAAACAACGCCGGATATTCAATTTCACAATTTCACTTATGTGTGCCTTTTCTCAGGTATCTTTATTACTAATTTCCAGAATGAAGGGGAAATATCTATCTTGGATAAAATTGTCTGAATGAGTTTGCCGGTAGCGTTGACGGACGGACATACTAAAAGAGACGATTTGCTATCAATATGTTTTTCGCTCTTAAGGACCCAAACCACGTGGAATTCTGCCTGCGCAATGTGTTAGAAGAAGTAATGTACTACACGTAGGAATAATATTAACTTTTGCTTTACCTGGGCCAGACAACGCGCGTTTTTCTGTCAATAAACCACCCACTAACAAGGATAACGAGCTGGCACCTGCGCCACGAGTTGCCCCAACGCTTACTGGTGTGATGGTGATGACTACGATGCGTGTGATCACGAGTACCAGACCTATTCACGAGCGTAGACTAGTGGAATATATTTACAATCTCCCATTTCCGTTCCGATGTCTAAAATGGTAACTTTTGTCTGTAACTGCACGGATACCCGGTGTCAAGATTTTGATTACGTCATGTGCTCAACAAAGTCATAGAGCAACAAAAAAACACTGTGGAAAAATAAAAGTGTTTAATTTATATGTCTACACTTTTATTTTATATTTTAATGGAGATTTAGAACAGAATTACCATTTTAGAAATTTCACTAAGTTTTCCTTTAAAATGTACCTACGGCATTTTTATTATTTTGCCATTCTATTGATTATTATTCTGTCAATTTCATTATTTCATCCTATCCATTATTCTTAGTTTAACTGTTCTTTAGACACACCATTCAACTAATAATAGGTTTCATTGTGTACGCGATTAGTTTTTATGATTAAATTACAAAATTTGTTGTCTATACATTTTTCATGGACAGGATTTCTTCAAACGAATGTTACAGAATGTGTCAGGATGATTCTTTTTCACCAATGAACATGTGGGGGTGAGTACATAAACACGGAGAACGAGTTCCATACGTGCATGTTTCTAATTCTAACACTTTAGAACTACTGAAGTGATTGCTTCGAAATTTAGCGCCAATAATATTGAAGGACCAAGAAACAAAATAAACGTATTTGCGATTCAAAATATTTCCTCCAAATGTCTTTTAAAATATTTAATCAAAAACAATCCTCAATACATTTGAGCGATACTGTTGCCGAGTGGCATGGGACGGGCCCAGCGAGACCAGATGGAACGATCTACCGGAACTGAGAGGGGAGAGAGGAGAGTGAGCGGAAGCAGCGAGAGGAGCTGAAGGAATGCGAGGAGTGAGGTGTGCGAGTGAGCCGGAAGGAGAACAACGATATGGGGGTGCAGAGCGGGAGGAGCGGAAGGAGGAAACGCGGGGAACGGTCGTCGCAGATAGAGCGGACGAAGCGGGATGAGCATGAGGAGCGAGAGAAACAGACAGATAGGAAGGAGTGTGATGGAGGTGGGGAAGTGAGAGCAGGACTGTCATGGGAAGCCGGATAAGACAGACGTGTGAGGCGAGCGAAATATCCAAGGTGGACGAGGCTGGTTATTAGGTGATAATGATACAAGGGTAAACCGGGCAACACCGGAGAATCAGATCCTTTCATGTAAAGAAAGTTACTCTCGTGGCCTTTGCCCTTGATTTCTTGGAGACTCGCCGTGCATTGATGTTTGTCAGGTACACGAAATATTTTCGGTTGCGTCATAAAATATATTTCTGACGCAAACACTAATATTATTATCTCAAACATTACATATCATTACCTCTCAATATATCTTAAACACCCATGTCCACAGTCCAAACCACAGTCAGGGTCACAAACACTTCAAAAGTGGTCGCACACCAGCGTAGAGTGAACAGCGCTCAGGTAAAACTTCAATAACCCAAATGAGAATTGTAGGAATGAGGTGTTGTTGAAAATATCTCAATATAATTAAATGATGAAGTAATTGAAGTCATCTTCGTCAGCTTAATGGATTTATTCAGAGATCCGGCTTTGCTTTCATCACTGTGACAGACACAATCTCCCAATTTTTGCCACATGTAGCGACACCGATGATAACACAAACCCGGCGAAAACAGGCTCTCTGAATAAATCTTTTAAGTTGACGAAGATGACTTCTCTTGTTACATCGCGAAATGAAAGTGTAATTGAGCATTTCCAGACTTTGGTGATAGAGGACCCGGAAGTTACAGATGAGATCGGGGTAAGCATTGGATCGGTACCAATTTGGCCATGAATGGCCATGAGAATGTCCGCGAAATTCGTACCGAAACTGCTAACAACGTACCAGATGCAATGCCGACTGGAAATGCACCAGCACAGAACATGTATTGTCCAGCACAGGACATACTGGACAATACACACAATGACCGCAACTTTGTGTACGCCGTTATCAGAGGCGATAAATCGTGGGTTTATTTCTAAGACCTAGAAACCAAGATGCAGTCGTCTCCGAGGCCAAAGAAAGCACAGTAAATCCGTAGTAATGTCAAGGACATGCCGGCCGCTTTCATAGATTCGCATGGGGTTGTGTCCCAAGAGTACACACCAAGCCAAACCATCACAAAAGAATACTACCAGGATGTTCATCGACGCTTTCGTGATGCTCAAACGAGCTAATTTGTGAGCATCAAAAACGTGGCAGCTCCATCATGATAACGAACTCACCTATTTCAAGAACACTCTCCTCCTGCTGAAATGCATGGTCAAATTGGTACCGATTCAAAGCTTACCTCTATTTTATCCGCAACTTCTTGTACTGTGATACGAGGGTCCTCCATTACCAGCATACGAACTTGCTCAATGACATTCTCATTTCGTGATGTAGTAAGTGAAGTCATCTTCTTCAAGTTACTATATTTATTTAGAGTCGGCTTTTGACGGCTTTGCGTCATCATCCTTCTCGCTATACTGGCAAACGTCGGGAGACTGTGCTTGGACAGTGATGACGGCAAAGCCGGCTCTCTGAATAAATCCTTTAAGTCTGCGCATCCCTACTCCCCAAACATGGTTTCTTGTGATTTTTGCCTATTTTGAAGCTGAAAATACTACTGAAAGGGACCCGATTTGAATCAAGAGAAGACACTGTTCTGGATGCGATGGACCGGCTGTTGGCAATTCCAAACGTTGCTATCCAGAAGAGTTTCCAAGAATGACAGGTGCGCTGACAAAAGTGTGTATAGTACCAAAGAGATTACTTTGAAGAGGATTGGGGTTTGTCCCTACAAATCAATAAATGTATTTTTTCCGACCATAGGATCGAAACTTTTTGAACACACCTCGTATAATTTCATGCAATGATATATTACAGAAGATATTCAAATCTTTCTACACGGACACTTCATGAACCCTCAATGCCAACGAGACTGGTATTCTTGGGAAGTATTAATTCGCCTTCCTTTTTTCGCTTAATCCACGTCAAAACAAAAAGTGTCTTGAGGAGCTTTTAAATTGTTACTATGTCCCAAATATCCGAAGCTTTTCGGGAATTTTCTGAAATAAATGGAGAATGGACCAGATGAAGATGGAGATTATTCATTGCTCTGCCACTCACCAGACACTGGATGAAGAAAAATGACCTGCCCTAGATCTACAGACCGTCATTTGAATGTATATTTCAATATTTGTCTGGAATCGATGGAAAGTAACCACAGAAAAGGCAGATTAGAGCAGCCGAACTGTAAACCCTTTTCATCCAAGCAGCTATAGGTAAATAGATGGCGAAAGTTGTACTCCATTGAGGCTCCAACCAAGAATCTATCGGTTTACAAATCTTATGATACTGACTTGCCACTCATTTGCTACAGACCCCAGTGATTGAAATCGGATTTTTCTCTTTTCGCACTTCTCCAGTGGTGTTGAAG
Organism: Acheta domesticus; assembly: GCA_031308135.1. Lineage (NCBI taxonomy): Eukaryota > Metazoa > Arthropoda > Insecta > Orthoptera > Gryllidae > Acheta > Acheta domesticus. The sequence goes on along the minus strand of JAHLJT010000631.1, from coordinate 108,222,688 downwards.
ATATAAGGCACTGGTCAAAAAGGGAATGAAATATTTTGAATGAGAGATGAATGAAATGCGATGAACGAGATGCGATGACCGAGATGCGAGATGAATCTACTTACAGAGTGGTTCGGAATAAATGCTACAAATTTCTCGAGAATGTAGATAGTTTACAGACATTTCTTTTTATCGTGGGAAATAAGAAAGTTACATATTATATCTTCGACACTGCGTTCTTGATTGGTGGGCAAATCATAAGCTAGGTTTTAGGATGTGTGCGAACTATCATGGGACTTACTGCCTACTGGCAAATACATTATTGAGCTTTTTGTATTTATTGTTCATTGCTCTGAACAATCCATCGACAGAGGTGGCTCAGGCATCCACTGATATCACTGCGGAGTCTTTGACCGGGAGTTCTAGGGTTCGGGTTGCGACGATGGCAGGATTTTCGACACTAGCTACTTAGTTAAGTCGAAGTCAGCCACTGTTTCAAGAATATTTCTAGTGACAAGCTGCTCTTATCAATAGTTTTTCCGAGGTTTCTCCGATCATCGCCAGGCGAATGTCGGATCAGAATCTTAACACACGGGCCACGGAACGCTCCCAGCATTTACTTCTTCCTTGTCCTATCCTGTCCCCTTATCAACTTACACTTTCCTGCACTGCACAACTACACATGCCGGGAGCTTAGAGTTTGTCCCGTCATTGGAGGTACCCCGCTGGTGGGAGATACCTATATGAGGAAAATCCCGCAATCCCAGTGAATATCGGCGCCAGATCTCAGCATACAGAGGGCAAACATCACCGCTACCTCGCGTGATAGTATCATACACTACACTTACGGGTCTAATGACCATAGTAGTTGATGCGCCCAAAAACAGAAACAATCATTAATCCTGAACCATCCTTTGTAAGCTATCGCAGCTGGTAATGCACAGCTATTTTCCGGCGAATTTATTTAGTGTGACTTGGGACACTACCAGCGGGATGAGCGGGAAACTAGAGGCGCCGCCGACGCCATAGGCCGGGGGCGAACGTAGAGGCGCATCAGTCCGTCGTGTATGTCGGCGCTGGACCTCATCATCGAGCCGCGGAAAATCACCACCACCTCCCGTGATAAAACATGCACCACTCTTCTAGGAAACGACCATGGGCCGCTGACGCACCCGGGAAACAGAAATAACCAATCATGAAACCTGAACCATATCTCGATGTCTATCGCAGCTGGTAATGCGCAGCTATTTGTCTGGCGACCGTCTTTTGTGTAGCTTGAGGCGCTACGAGCGGCTCGAGCGGGAAGCGAGAGGCGCCACCGACGCCATAGGCCAGGGGCGAACGTAGCGGCGAATCAGACCGTCGTGCATGTCGGCGCCGTATCATCAGCATCATCACCACCACCTCCCGAGCCATTGTCGCGCCCGAAAAACAGAAATAACCAATCATAAAACCTGAACCACCCTTCGAAGCCTATCGCAGCTGGTAATGCGCATCTATTTGTTTGGCGATCGTCTTTCGTGTGGCTTGGGGCGCTACGAGCGGCTCGGGCGGGAAGCGAGAGGCGCCACGGCCGCCAGAGGCCAGGGGCGAACGTAGCGGCGCATCAGACCGGTCGTGTATGTCGGCGCCGGATCAAATCATCCATCATCATCATCATCACCATCACCACCTCCCGAGCCAGTGTCGGGCCCGAAAAACAGAAATAACCAATCATAAAACCTAAACCACCCTTCGAAGCCTATCGCAGCTGGTAATGCGCGTCTATTTGTCTGGCGCCCGTCTTTTGTGTGGCTCGGGGCGCCACCGGCGCGGCGGGAGGAGCAGGAAGCGCGAGGCCGCGGGCCGGGGGCGAACGCAGCGGCGGCGCATCGGGCGCCGGGGCCGCGCGCCTGCCATTGGTCGCGCGCACCTGGCCGCGTGGAAGCGCGAGCGCCGGCGCCGCCGCCGCCGACGACCCTCTCGGTCGCTCTCGCTCGCCCCCGCATCCGCCTCCGCCTGCGCCGCCTCCGCCTCCGCGCCTTCGCACCTCCCGCCTCCCCCCTGCCCCCCCTCGGGCCCACCCCGGCCCCGCACCGCCACCGCCGCTGCGTGTTCTCGGGGTCATCCGGCGAGTTGCCACGCAACGGGCGGCGGCGCGGCGCGGCGCGCAGTGCGCCCGAACAGAAATCATTTCTGGAGGTGCAGTGCCCATGTTTCTTTGATAAAAGTTCTCAAAAGTACTAGAATGCAAATTTTACATAAAAGAAGAAATTCTGGCTGTAACGATTCTGGCTGTAACGATTACTAGGAACGATCGCTTTTTCTTGGAACTATGTTATTTTTCTTCCTCCTCCTATTATTATTTTTATTAATATTTATTATTGTTGTTGTTGTTAAGTTCACGATAAAGATGAGAGGTGTTGGTTAATTGCAAAATCAACTCTACATAACAACCAGCTTCCTCAGGAATAGAACTTGTGATTGCAGTTGCCTCTACAATACTTTGCACAAATTATGGGTTCTTCCCAATAATGCAACGTCTTCTATTTTCCGATCCTTTGAATGATCTTGAAGTTATGAATTCTTACATAAATTCTGCAGACCATATCCCAGAGCTCCGATAACTGTTGGTAAAACGTGTGTTTTTGATTTCCACAAGCCGTTGATCTCAATTTCCAATCTCCTGTATTTAAGACGTTTCTCTGCCTCCTTCTTTGTGAAATTCTGATTGCACAGATTCGATACAAGTAGACATGTTTTTTTTTCTGAAAATTCCGAATAATAGTCTCCAGTTTGTTTTCTGTTATCTTACAATCAGTGTGGATTTCTTGGTCGTACAGTATTGCGCTCACTCCAATAAACGTTTCACAATTTTTGTGAGTGCTCGTATCACTTGCAAAACATATTTGGAACTTGAGGGCGTTTGAGATCTACCAGTGAAGGTAACTACAAGCCTTATCATCCCTTTTCATGTATTAGGACTTTGCTATAGTTGGGCAACCTGTGGCGATATGATCAACGGTTTCTACTTGTTCCTCTCTCTACGAAATTTATTACCCTGGAAATACCCTTCACATCCGCTGTATCGTAATGTGTGATCAATGCCTGGCCGTGAAAAACAGCTTCCGATTACGGTTAATCTTTGTAGATCTGTATTTTCTTCATTCTTTTGAAGACATTGCCAGTAAAGTGAATTGTCTCTACACATTCTATATTATTATTATTATTATTATTACTGTCGTGCTCTGTGAATTAGAATTCTTCAGATTTACTACTTATATTCTTTATGAAACCGTCAAAAATAGGACTCCCGTCTATTTCAAACAAAGGGAAGGATTTTCTGTAAAATAGGGAGCAAGTGCGTCAAGTCATCTAAAACTAAAAGAAGTTTTATTTAATCAAGCAAAGCGCACTTAGAATATAAGCCTTCCATAATATTACTGATTGGTATCTCAAGCGGGTAGGTGTGATTTGTCGTTAACTTATTTTGAACCCATTTTATAGCCACATATCATCCGTTGGAGTAGATATTGTGATTGACCCCAGCGTTGATAGCTTTGTTTACGTACGGAGTTACTGTTCCATCATTTAGGACTTTTATTTTTAAAAGATTTTTTAATACTAAGTGATAATTTCATCTTTCAACTGTTTTCGGATATTTACAAAATGTCTTCGAAACCATCGCCATGTGTAAGAGTTTCGTTGAAGCTCCGCTATTCTTTTATAGCCAATAAACACGAGGCAACCTTACTTTAGTACCTGTCAATGTAGTTACTATTATATAATCGACGCAACACAGTGAATATTCTTCAGGAAAAAGGGACCAGGCAATCTGCATCCCCGTATAAAGGTCTGCAATTGCATAAAATGCTCAAGTATACACCATCTTGCTGCAAACTGAAAATATTTTAACACGAAGTTCCGAAAAACGTTTGTAATAAATTGGTAAATATTGTAATGATAGATAATTTCGTAGCGAATCGTCGTAAGTTTATTCATATTAAGAAATGCGAATGAGGTGGAAGTTAATCACCAGTAACATATACTTCTATATCTACTAGAGTCTGACAACTTTTTTAATTCCTCGCCTGATAGTCTAATTATTTGCATCTTTGTGTTTAGTGTTAAGGAAATCGTTAAATCAAGTATGAGATACGTTTTTATCCGGAAAGGAATTTTCTGGTAAATTGTTTCATAAAGAGCACAAAAGATGAATATCTGTAATTAAGCTGGCTGTGGAATAATTTCCCAATTCAACTCTTACATAATTTTGTCAAGTTCGCAGAGTGTGGGCGAGCAATATCTTGTAGAACAAATTCACTTCATGCAGCCTTCTTGGTCGATTTTAATGGATTGCAACTGCAATATACGTCAATTTTTGGTAATAAATCTTGGCTGACACGGTTACACCTCGAGGAATAATTCGTAGAACATCACACCCTCTTTGTCCCACCAGATGCACAACATAATCTTTTGTGGATGCACTTTGGGTTTTGTTCGGTAAGTTTCCTTTTTGTTAGGACTCAAGTCATTCCCTTTTCTGCGATTAATATCAAGTCACCATTATTTTACGTCAACAGTAAAACATTTTTGGTTAGGAATGGTCGATGTGGTTCACGATCCTATCGATAACGAACAAGCAAATACGCACACATCATTCGCTGATTTATGAGGTTTTGTCTTAGAGAACGCAGCGCCCATACACCCGATTTTCAACATTTCCCATTGAATACAAATACGTGGTTGAACGATCACACTTCATCACATTTGCCAATTCTCGCATGCAGTAACGTGAATCATCGTGAAATACGGTGTTAAACGGTCTTCAACAATGTCCGAAGGTCTTTCTGAATGTGGAGAGACTTCAGAACGGCCCTTCTTTAAACTAGAAAATTATTTTCTTCTAGTGTTCTCTCCGTTGAGATTGTTCTAGTACACTGCAAATATTCCTAGCCGCCTCTGCAACCTTTGCCTTCTCTTGAACTCAAAGAGAATAATATATCAGGAACGTTCCATTGTACCCTTTTTTTATTTATTCTAGCTTGGCCAATGGCCCTCTGCAGCCGCATAAGATAAATGTAATAGTAATGGATATATACTTAGATAATATTCTAGTTTTATATATTATACAATTGTGCCCTTTTGACATTTCATTTTCCTCCGTCCACTGCAACACTCACGATTTGCAACAATGAATACACAACCTTAGGTACAATATTAGAACTTAAACAAAAAAATTACAATTTAACATTTATCTTACACCCACAATTGCGCCAAGACGCCGAACAAAACTCTATGGATTTATGCCCCAACCCAGTACAAATATCATTTGTGTATAAATATATACACAATTTATCCTGAATTCTACCATTCACACCTCCATTAATGTTCTGCAGGTGCCAGAATTATATTGCTATGCTACATTTAAATTACTGAAATAATTACAACTTTAAAGTTTTTACTTCTTAAGCGTATATATCACTATCATGATACCGTTATTTTACTTTCAAATCGTCAGTACATTTGTTGTCATTTGCATTACATCTCTGTAATTTCCAGTGACATTCTAAGTCAGCTATTGATTTGACAACTTTGACACAATTTCTTGTAAAACAATAAACGGAAAATACGAACGTATATTGAAGGAAACAGAAAAACAGTTTCCATTATCATTATTTAGTTTTGAAAAGCAAATTATAATAATAGTTTATTTTCGAAAAACGGTGAAATCGTTTATCCTAATAAAGCAGGTTACATAGCGCAGCTTAATTGAATCCACAATCGCTCAAATCAAGAGTAATCGCGATATTTATTCAATTACTGTCTAAATTACGAGAATTGTTTAAATACTTTACAATTCAGTACTTTATTAAGCATTCGTGTTTACATCAATCTCATATTTGTTGTAGGTTTTGTCAATATACTCTCTAAATGTTAATTTGTTAAGAGGGATAAACAGTCTTTTACGTTACAAAACTAGGCCTATGTGCTCAAAGACTAATTAAACTACAACCTTATTTATAAATTGAAATTTCGTATTTACTTTCAATGGTTTTGTTTTGGTATTAAGAAGATTGAATGTCACTTATTAACAATACATAGGTAGACAGTTCTAATAACGTGAACGATTAAATTACAAGCTCAAATTGTTCTGGTGTCTAGAGCGTGTAATACCTACTGGGCGCTTGTGAGGGATTATGGATTCGAATCTCGACCTCAACATGAATTTTCGTCTTTATTCATTCATGTGTGTTGTGACCTGACGGGTATGTGAGTTGTACTAAACCATAGGCCAGCGCTCCACACATGTGTGGATGTCCCATTCAAGAATTACAGATCTCATAAATTGGAATGTCATACAGATAAATTACGAAAATAATAAGGAAACCATATCCAAAGGCTTTTAATACATTCTGGGAAGAAATCTAGATCCAAAGATAAATTAACGGATTAGGCATCATCAGCTTGGAGAAACATGTAAGTGTCGAAAATATACAAGTACATTGCATAAAAACGAAAAGTAAACCATTGCATTTATTTAAATCTTCTTGAAATATTTTGGCTTATAACGTTTTGTTAAATGTCAGTAAATATTAACGAAAATGTACTTTTTTACCTTTGGTGCTTAAGAATTAACAGGTGGACTGCGAAAAAATTGATTACTATGACGAAAATGTTCAATAAACAATGTATCCTGACGAGATCAAATATATTAACATGCTAGCAATTGAAGGTAAAGTTTCATAGATATCTTAAATAATAATGTTGTTCGATGTGGAATATTGAAAAAAATATATAGAATAAATTCGTCCTCGTAATTTACTACTGGCGTAGTGATTATCTTTCAAGTGCATTAGCTGGAATCGTTTTATATGTGAGGTGGGTTCTTGTGGTGCTTTTGGATGCAAAGAAAATATTGCAAAGAGTCTCATACTCCTGCCAGCATTGAGTGAACTGTCAGAAAAAGCAAACGAAAGTCTTACTAGAGTTCTTGACTGTCCGGGTGACGCCGCATCGCAGCTTTCATCAGATCTCATAAATTGGAATATAGATCATATAGATAAATTACGAAAACAATAAGGAAACCGTATGCAAAGGCTTTTAATTCACTGCGGGAAGAAATCTAGATCCAAAGATAAATTAACGGATTAGTCAACATCAGCTGAGAAAACTTTACTTTCAAATCGTCAGTATTTCTTTTTGTTGTCATGTGTATTACGTCCCTTCAATTGTCATTGTCATTGTATGTCAGCGTTTGATTTGACAGCTTTGACACAATTTCTTGTAAAACAATCAATGGAAAATATGAATGTAAATTCAAGGAAAAAGAAACAGCTTCAATTATCATTATTTATTTTTGAAAAGCAAATTATAATGATAGTTTGTCTTCAAGAAACGGTGAAATATGTTATCCCACTAAAGCAGGTCACATAGCGCAGCTTAATTAAATCCACAATTCAAACCAAGAGTAATCGTGATATTTATTCAATTAGCGTCTACTTAGTTCTGGGTCTCATGACATCGTTTTGCGCTCTCCGAGGCTCGATTGGGCGCTCTGTGATGCGGGCGGCAGCGGCGGCCCGGGTTCGGCGCGGGGCTCGGGCGCGCGGGCGGCGGCGCGGCGGCGCGCGGATAGTGCGATGCGCCGGCGCTAGATGGCGGGCACGTGCTCCGTCGCTTGTTAGCGCCGCCTTCTCCGCCGCCTCCGCGCCGCCCCCGCGCCGTCCGCCCCCGCAGGGCTCGATGACACCGTCATCGCGACTGTTTGCTCGGAAAGGGCATCGTCCGCCGTGCTTTTACTGAGCTGGCTATTGGGACGGATTCCGCTCAAGGAAACCAGGCTCCCTTCATGAAGTTCAATGTATTTTAAAGATTATGGTAATCGAATTAAAAGTTCAACATGATCAGTCATAGTTTTCTGAAGTAGGGAATAGTGCTGGATAATGATGAATTTCTTCTTTGTGATACTAACTTGTATTAATAATCAGCTTTTTATATGTAGCTAATATACCATTCGCAAGAAAATGCCATGACGCTTTGGAAAATAACATAGAATAATATACTGATATTTTACTTGTAGAAATTTTAGATCATGCGAGTAAAGTTTGTAAGAAAAACAGTTATATTGATTATAGAATGAGATTTCTACTGATATAGATATTTTGTAGTATTCATGTTCGTATAAAAGTTGTAAAAGCGGTCTCTGAAGTCCTAGTATTTAAACTGCTGAGACATGACTTTCACAGGGGTTATGTACAGCGAGGTCACAGGTCAGCTCTCAAAGGTGCCCGGTTTGGCACCTCCCACGAAACTCGCCTACTTTCAATATGGGCCATTTAAGTTCGCATAAATTGCCAACTCTGGCGATTTGCCTATTTCATCCCCTTGCGCGCCAGAGCTGGCGATGTCGGATATGGGGTTTGGAGGGGCGCAGCAGGGCGGTGCGGGGGCGGCGCGGGGGCGACGCGGGGCGGCGGGGGCGGCGGCGGCAACGCGGGGCAACGCGCGGCCGCGGGCCCGGCCGAGGCACGAGAGCCTCGGGCGGCGGCGGGAGGGGGAGGGGCGGGGGCGGGGAGGGGCTGGCGGGGAGCGCAGGCGGCGGGGAGGGGGCCGCCGGAGAGGGGCTGAGGCGGGGGCGGGTCGCTCCACGTGCTCCTGCGTTCAGCAGCGCGCGCCCCCTCCCTCGCCCCTCCTCGCGGGTCGCGGGGCCGCCGCCACCGCCGCCACCGTCCCCGCCCCGTCCCGCCCCCCGCAGGCCTGCCGCGCGGTGGCGTGTGCTGCTATCGAGCTGGGCGGGTGGCCTAGCCAGGCAGGCGGCGGGGCCAGCAGTGTCGGGGCCGGCATCCAGCGCGGTCGGGACTGGGCAAGCAGAGAAATGGCGCGGTTAAATCGTTGAAAAAATGTTTCACGCGAGTGTTTGCAGTTACAAGGCGGTTCTCAAGTGACAATAGTGTTGTGTCGGCATAAGTTTGATTCGTTATTTCAACGCAACGTCCCGGGAATATTTTTTTCGTAGGCCAAACCGATACTCGCTTCTCGTCCATCCACCCCGACGAGCAACGGCTTTGTTTCCTGCTGACTCCCGCTTTCGAGCGCGCCTCCTCGCGGCCGAGACGGGGAGCCGCAGCGAGCGCCGCCGCCGCCGTCGCCGTCGCCGAGCCCATTCCGTGTCCCAGGCCGTCGGGTTTGTAAGGAGCCATTGCGTGGAGCCCGGTGCTGGGGTGATACAAGATGGCGGCCATTGCAGCTCTGACACAGGTTAGAAATCGCTGAGGACAGCTCTGTTTTTAGAGCGCTTCTTTGAAAAAGAGAGGAGTTGGGCAGCGGCGCGGGAGCGGGCCGGCGGTCGCGGGCGGGCGGTCGCGGGCGCGGGAGCAGGTGAGGGCGGGCGGGCGGGCGGGCGGACGCGGGAGCGGGAGCGGGCGCGCGCGCGGGGCGAGGGCGAGGGCGAACGCGGGCGGGCGGGCGCGAGCCTATGGTGCGGGCGTGCGGCGGCGGGCGGGCGGGAGGTTGCCGCTGCCGCTGCTGCAACTGCTGCCGGCACCGCCACCGCTGCTGGCCGTCAGCCGCGGGGTCCGCCGCGTGTAGTCCGATCGCCACGCGTTTGAGTGCTCGCGCCGGCCGTCGGGAAGCCTCCGGCTGTGCTGTCGGCGGCTCCGCGATGTGGTCGCTGCCCCTCGCGGCACCCGCCGCCTCCGCCGCCGCCGCCGCCGTCGCCGCCGCCACCGCCATCGCCGCCGCCGCCTGCACCGCCTCCGCCGCCGCCGCTGCCGCCGGGCCGCGAGTGCGGACCCCCGCGTCGAACGCCCCGCCGCCGCTGCAACGTGCTCTCTTTCGTCGTCGGCTGGCTGCTCAGTGAATTCTGTATGAATTTAGCACAGCCGCCGCCGTGCTATAGTGAGTCTCTCCTCTCTCTTTGGATTCTGCTGTTACGCCTGGCGCTGTCGCTACGCTGCTTTCACGGCGCCGTGTGCCGAGCGCTGGCGTGAATGTGTGAATGAGTGTTGCACTCCCCCCTTCCTGCGGGGCTAGGGGTGAAATTGTGCTGCTGCTAGTTCATGTAGGATGCGGGATCTTTACGATAATTCTTTTGGTATTTTATTTTAGCAATTTTTCGGAGTGTTACATTTAGAATAATCGATAAAAGAAGACAGTGTTCTTAGTTAACCTTGAATTGTTATTACCTTACATTGCTTGTTTCACTGTCTCGGTTATTCTGCAATTTTTAATTCATTTCTTCTTCTCTTTATTTTGACGATCAATTTGTTTTTCACATGACGAAAAAGCAGGTAACGTGTGTTAATTTTGAATGAATAAATTTTCATTATTAAACTGTCATTTAGTACACAAAAATAATTTTCCGGCATTTTTAGTGAAAAGGCAGATCGTGCCCTATATACCATATTCAATTAATGCGTATCGTGGTTGCCATTCATAAGAGTTCGTTAACTTCTCCGCCATGTCTCGTGCCACTTCGAGTGCAGCTTTGAACTATTTCGTGATTTTTACAATCATGTAGCTATTATTAGGACAATATGAGTGGATAAATGATGTTCGACAACGAAATAATCTTAAATATATTCGCTTTTGCGAAGATTGTTACAAATACACATTCAAGTGACATTTATTCTCAAATAGCGATCGTATCTTGAGAATAGTAATTTATGGGTGCTGCAGTTTGTGAATGAATGAATGAATGAAAATGAGAAAGAGAAAATGTCAGTAGTGCATGATGAGAATTGTTTTTTAGTAATTTTATGACTGAGAAATCCTATGTGACATTGTGACCTTTTATCGCATATGACTAGCGTCACACAGCCGCTTTCTAATCGCACCGCAATTATAGTGCATCCCTCTCTGAAGCACTCTCCCTTTCGCACTTATGAGTATCTGTACAATGTATTTCAGATGACCTTTCCCTGGAATGAAGAAGAAACTTCGTAAACAACGCTGTGGAAACGTTAGAGTGCGTTATTGATCTCATCTACTTGTGCAGTATTTATTTGAGCAGGGAGTCGGTATTGAACGGATTTCTCGTAGTTCCGCTATGTGGCGACCATAAACGTGGGAAATAAATATATTTTTACCTTCGGCAAATCTTGCTAAAATGGATCTGGGCCAGTGTCGGGTCCCGTTTCTAATGCGAATTACCCGTTCTTCTGGATATCTTTGGAGGCAGAATTTCCAGCCAAGTGAACACGTCAAAAATGTGGTGAATCTGCCGGTGAAGGGCATCGTGTTGACCGACGGTGCAGTTTTTGAGAGCAGGAGTGCGGGACGTGCCATTTCCCGTCACCACCCAATCACCACCGTCACCACTCCCGTTCCCTCCTCGACTCCTGCTTCCTGCCCTGACTGTTCGCGCGACAAGCACGTGCTCAACCGCTCGTCAAACGAGACGCGACGTCTCGTCCCTGCCCTCGCACCTCCCACCCTCGAGGATGAGGAGGAGGGGGAGGGGAGGGGGCTGCGAAACAATCAAGCGCCACCCGTGGCCGCCGCCGCCGCCGGCGTAGGCGAGAGGAAAGGGGTCGCAAGGCGCCGCGGGTCGCACGCACGCGTGCCCCGGGGTTGCTCGGCTACGCCCAGGCACGGCGCCACGTCCGTGGTCCGGGTTCCGTGCCCCAGGGGACGTTTGCCTGCGTGCCTCCTCGTCCGCACGCCCCCTCCCGCCTTGGCCCACCCGCCCTCTCTTGTGCTTGGAGTGGGGATGTGCTTCGCGGTTATTCCGTTGTGGCCCTCCGGGATGAATCGTCACGGGCTCCTCGATTCCACGGCTGCCCGCTCGGACCACTCGATATTGAACGTATCTGCTGCCATGTGCACATCCACGCATCGTTCCCTTCCCACGCTCTGAGTCTTCGCCGCGCGGCGTCCGTCGCCTCTGCCGCTGCCGCCTCCCCTCCTTCGGCCCATTATGTAACCGTGGCACGGTCATAGCGGGCAGTTGTGGCGCTCCCGCCGGCCAGTCGACGAATTGATTCGAAGGGAGGGTGGGGAGAGGAGAGATACGGACTCGTTTACGGCCGATGCCGAGAGCGCGTTAACTAGCTAATACGAGCAACTCATCCCCGCAGCTTATATGGGCAGCGAAGAACCCACTAGCGCCAATGCCATTGCTCGGAGCTGAAGTAAATATAGCTTTCCTACTTGCCTTGCTCGTAGTTAATACACGAATCCCATCACGACAAATGTGCATAAATTCTAACGAACTGAAATATACTTGCCCTTAGTTTTGAGTTTTTACGGATAAAAAAAACATTTTTGTACTAAAGTTTCACGGAGTCTGAAAGATATTCAATATTTTTTTCTATTTGTAAATTAAACAAATATTCACTAAAAATGCAAACAATAAATTATTCGCTGTTTTAATCAATAGAGATAACCAATAATGGCCGTTATCAGACAATACCTAAACTATTAAATAAATTATTGATTCGGTACCTAGTACAAGAGAGAAGAGTGTAATTCACTTTTAATATATAGATGTGTCAAAGTGGAATTCAAATCAAAAATAGACAAGCATTTGTACCACTGTCACCTACAGCATTCCCACCAAATTCCGGAGAAAAGAATAGAGTTAAGTTTAACAGAATAAAGTTAAGTTGAAGAAATAGAAATTCGTCAATTTAGTCATGCATAAACAGTAAAATTCCATGTTTCTACCACCTGTGTACTTGTCTCCGTATCACACCTAGCTCAAATTTTACATCAAACCTTTATGTTTTGCAAATTGAAGGTGAATGTGAATGTGAATTGAAGGTTAAAATGAATTAATTTATACATTCGAGAAGTATATGCAAACAAAGTATATAGTATTGCATATGATTTGTCTCCAACTCACAATTTACAACTCCATATCATGAAAATATTCCATTAATATTAAAACTCAACACCCCGAGTGATATTCTGAGATAAAATTAGTACTTTAAATCATTTATTTTGAAGTTTAATAAATCCTTATTATTACATATAACAAACTGTCCCACTCAACGACATATTCCCTCGTTTTTAGTGGAAGTTATATCCTTTCTCACAGCTTATTAAATGTTTATTTGTTGTTTTACTCATACTTTGTTTAGAATATTTCGTAAAGATTATTCACTAATAAATGTTTACTAGGTTTCATTATAATATTCAATTCCCTTTTTCTTTTATACTCAAAATGTACTTGATGAGTTAAGAAATTTGTTCCCCGACACTGTAAACCTACTTAATATTATGCAGTTAGTTTTCCCGTTTTCAGTCATGTGAGCATATTGATTTCAATCGTGCACTTCGTTAAAATTAATGAAATATTAACAGGACAATTCTTTCAAGTGATTTCAGGCAAAATGTTTCGGTGGATATTTTTTGAACTTGCTGACATGAATACTTCATTTCAAATTCTCTAAATTAGTTATACATTGCCCCAAGAATTTAAATAAATATTTAGAACAATATGAATAGAACACAAAACAATATTAAGAGGTATATTTCTTATTGAATAACATAAAATGAAATCGCCGTTTATTGTGCTGAATGTTCTCTTCCTTTCACTCCAGATCGTCTGCGAAAGCAGGTAGTCGTGAGAGGTTTGATCAGGTGCAAACTTGTCGATGTAGGCAACCCCTCAGCCCTCCCTGAGAAATCTCCTTAACCCCCTCCAAGGCCGACGTCCTCGACTTTCCCTTCTGCCCGCTCCCCTCGCCCCCCCCCCGCGGGGCGCTTGGCGCCGGGGCACGCCTCCTCGCGGGCGGTGAGCGCCGCCGCGCCGTGCGCCAGGAAGGGGCGGCCGCTGCTGCCGCTGCTTGCTCCCGCGGCCGCGCCGCCGGGGTGATGAGCCGGCGGATAACAAGGCGACATGAAGCCGCGCCTCCTCAGGAATGTAGGTCAGCTGCCTTGCTCCTCCTCGGCCCTCCCCCACCACCCACGCCTGCCCCTGCGGCTCCGCCTCCGCCCACGCCTCTTTTTCCCGCCTCCGCCCCGTCCCCGCTCACGCCTCCGCCCCCCGCATCCATCCCCGTATCCGCACCCCGCCTCTGCCTACGTCCCCGAACCCTGCCTCCGTCCCCACCTCCGCCTCCCAACTCCGTCCCCGCTTCCGCCTCCGTCTCGACCAACACCTCAGCCCTGTCCCTCGCCTCCGTCTCCACCCCTGCCCCCCTCTGCGAGCACCTTACCCGCCTCTACCACTCGCCCGTCTGTCCTGCACCCGTGTCGCTACGCTCTCGTCCCTACAACTGCCTCTCCTCTGCGCTCGCTCTTACACGCGTTCACCCTTTTTATTCGCGTTCTCCCTCCCGCTCCTCACCGGGCACCCTTTTAGTTCCCTCCTGGGCCCTTCAGGACTCCTCTGTTTGCTCTTTCCTTTCCCTTCGCGCTATTCGCCTCTTTCCCTATTTCTTCCTTCTTTTGCCTTCCTTCTTTTGCTTTCATTGTCAACCTTCCACGCTGATCGACTCGCGGTCTATCCACCGCTAGTCTTCCCTGCCTCCCCCGTTCCCTCTTCTGTCTGCGAGAGCCTGTGCTCCCGCTTCCCGCCTCCGCCGCCGGTGCTGCGCTGACGCGAGGTCGGGCGTCTTACCGTAAAGGCACGTTTCGCTTTTACGCCTTCTTCGCACGCACTGCGCGAAAGCCACTTAGATACTTTGCTTCGAATATGCCCTTCAGTTGCTTGCAGTGTGACGCGAGAGGCGGTAACTTTGTCTCAATGAATATTTTCGGCATCCTTTTAAGGTCTAGAAATATAATTAAGCATGTCTTAACTAACGTGTCCGAGGTTTCGACCTAAATGGATTTTTTTATTAAATATGCAATAATTATTATATTATAAAAGACACAATAGTATTTGCGCAATTTCGTGATATCAAATATCTGGGAAGTATCATTAATTTTTAAATCAACACCTATAAAGTTTGAAAAATAAAGTTCAATACCAAAATAGAGATTTTGTGGGAACTTAGAATGCAACTACTAAGATTATCTCGAGTTACCGAATAAATAATTGTAATTTTTGATCTGATCATTTTAAAATTTTATCTCTAGCAATTATTTTTCTAAAACGTGTTTTAAATTATCTATCATATTACCCAAGTATGTATGTAAAATCCATGAAATGACGATTACGGCAATGGTTAAGCATCAATAAATCCTGTCTCTTTGCAGTAAAATGTTGAATTTGAAACCGAAATCTTTGAATGATATAAATAACATGGTATTCTGACTGAGATGTCATTTCTTAATCATTATTCTTGGCCTTATTTATTATACTAGTGTTACGTTCATAACGCATCGAATCCCTTCTCGACGTTAAAATACAGCTTGAAACATTTCCATTAAGGAAAAATAAAGTATAATTTATCTAAAAAAATATGTAAGTTAACATTGTTGTTCATTGGTTATATACCATGCAAAACAAGAAAGTGAAATATCTGTTAAGTGTAATGTTTCAAATCCCCTTAATATTTTCCAAGATCTTCATGGATTTTTTTGGCAATTAGAAAACTAATGAAATGAAAGAAATTGTTTTATATACTCAAAACTAAACTAACATTGTGTTGCATAATATTACAAATTATAGTTTCTTTTTCGAACTGGAAATTGTGACTACACACATAACTGGAATATATATTATTTCCTACATTAAACGAAAATTTGTTTTTATTTTATTATAGTAATTATATAATTCCGCAAGCTAAAACATGTAAGTTCTAATGTAGTTTTTAATGTTAATATTTTGAACATTTTGCAGAATTTATTTGATTTTTAAATGCTTTCGAAATGAGTTTGCTACGTTTGTTGTGAAATTGTTTTTCATAAAAATAATAGTACACCTTTTGAGGTGGTTTTACTGTTCAAGAGTATTATTATTGCCATAATTGAAATAAGAATATAACAAACGTATTGAGAAAAATGCGATGATTAACATCATAGTGTTTACATTTCTTCATCTATAAGCGATATAATATTTCTAAAGTATCTCCATATGAGTATGTTCTCCAAAATATTTGACTCTTAGAAAGGAAGTAAGTAACTGATGAACATTTCATGCTACTGAACTTTTGTTTTCAAATAATGTATCCAATAATGTTCATGGATTACTTCTTCAGTCATGTTTTCATGAATTTCATTTTAATGGTTTAACTTACTCTAGTTTTATCTTTTTAGGCAATATTTTTAAATTATTTTGCGTATCTTTAAATACGTTCGTGTATTTTTTACCTTGCTTAAT
This sequence comes from Acheta domesticus, assembly GCA_031308135.1. Lineage (NCBI taxonomy): Eukaryota > Metazoa > Arthropoda > Insecta > Orthoptera > Gryllidae > Acheta > Acheta domesticus. Next base: position 108,206,514 of record JAHLJT010000631.1, on the reverse strand, counting down.
TTGCTTCTAAAGATGAAGCAACTTCATTCTCCAAAATATCAACTTATGTCACTACCGTGCCTTTGAACGGGAGGTCCTAAGTTTCGAGTCCCGACATTGTTCGGATTCTTTAATCTAGCTACATAGCTAGCCCGAGTTTAGCCGCTGCGACTGGCAGGGAATTCTAGTGGCCGGCTGCTCTCATCGATAGTTTGCCTTGGTTTCTCCAGCAGAGCTTTCAGAGTACTCTGACAAGCGCCGTGGACCTCGCGCTATCCTTTCTTTCTCTTCTTTGTCCTATCCTCACCCCTTACTTACACACACACACACACTAACACTTGCATGTACAAGACTACTACATGTGTGGGAGACCTGTTGGGAACTTAGAGCTTGTAACAGGTGAGGCTGGTGGGAGATACCTGGTTGAGGAAAACCCTGGAAGTCGGCATATAGGTCGGCGCCGATCTTACTATTCACCGGGAGAACACCGCCATCCCCTAATAAAAGCATGCATTACATTTACGGGACTAATGACCGTAGCAGTTGGCGAGCCCAGAACACGAAATAAACAATCATTATTCAACATTCTTTCAACCAATATTTTATACGAGTATTATAAAACAATTTAATATATGTTTCTGTACCAACAAAATTATTTTCTCCCATTCTTAGTCACACAATAAGAAATGAGTGTTTGTTTCTTTTATTCATTTTTTGGCAACATACGTGAGAGAAGATGGCCCAGAAGAAGTATTTTTATTGCAATCAGTGCGTACGAGCGTGCTCATCGGGAAATCAGAGTACAGTAGCCACAAACTTCTAATGTAGGTAACTAGGCAAATGGTAATGAAAGGTTGAAGAAATGAAATCGGGTGCTCTTCTGACTTTAAGAAAATTTCTAAGGAGTTGTGAATCACCTCGCATTTATTTATTTGATTTCGACAAGGTATTCCTTAAAACTGGATAAACTTCTTTCAGGCGTAATGACTTAAACAAGTTTTCATTCTATCATTATTGAATCGTTTCAGTTCGTAGTTCTTTTATTTTGTCTACATTTTAGTATCATAGAGCTTACTTACGAATTAAGAAAGGAATAATTGTAGGAGGAAGCAAAAGTTGCTTAAGAAAGAGAGATCCGGGATCTCATTTTTTCTCCGAAAACTCCTACTCTGAGCTGCATTATCGCTAGTGAAAGTCGAATAGTCTCACCGCTGTTTTGCTTGTTTCTTCCAATAAACCTGTGCCTGTCCAGCAGCGAGAACTTCTGGGGGATATATATTGTCACTCTTCACTATTATGTTAGATGAGCTAAACTGGAGGCTGGAAATAGTATTATGCTAAGAAAATCAGTTGTTCCAGGTGGCTGGTTGGCCCAGTTGTTCAGGGACTATCTGTGCCGTGGCGGCCAGTGTACTATTCTGCGGACATGCATTTAATTACAAGTCATAATTCAACAAAGTATTCTTGTGTCAGACAGACATAGCACGAACGTGGTTGGCTTCCTCAAGATAATGTCGTTTATCATCCTTCTCATTACCCCATTCCATTTTATCACCATTATTATTTTTCATGAAATATTTTTAGTATACAACCGAATGAAGTGGACAGAAAAATAAAGGAACTAATAGAGAGCTAAAATGTGTCTAGTGTCTAATTTGACGTAGAGCATGGGTGTCTTCCTTTGATTGTGACATGAAACAAGTAGCACGACACAAAGAATCCAATCGCCAATTTACAATTGAAGGATTCAGGCAGGACTATGACGAACCAGATATCAAAATATTTATCTTAAACTTTTCCTCAAACATCAACACGAGCCCAATGCTCTACAAACGTGTTCATTGAAACACAAAATACCCCTAGAAAGCATCAAATATTGTATGTACAAATTGAAAATTGTGTGTACACAAATTTTACTTTTTTTTCTGGCTATTAAACATTTTCAAAGTGATAATTATTGCAATGTTACTCTGATTCTTTCAATAATTACTTTCTCTAACTCTTTCAATAATAGAGCAAAACAATTATTCTAGAGCAATTATCTACGTAAATGCCTTCTTAAATTCGCTCCTTAGATTTTCATGTTTTAGACGCAAAGTGAAGTGATCAGATGATGGAGAGCTTTAAAACCATCGACCTTGTCTCTTCCTTTTTATGGTACTACGCGCACACAAATGCTGCTGTTGCGAACTCCAAATCGGTACTACTAGATAATTTGTTTTTTCCCAAAGTATTGACACTTTTCAATCCAACTGCTACGCTACAATTTACAGTTTGATAATCTGTTCCGTGAGTGCCAAACAAGGAATGTGGCACCTGCCTAAGGGTGGCCTTATCTCTTCTGCTAATGAAGCGGTGCCGGAGGCCCAAGGCAGGCGAGCGCGCGCACCTGGAGATTCAGGCCAAGCGCCTCGTTTGTCGCCTGCGGGGCGCCCGTGGGCCGCGGGCGCGAGCTGCGTACGAGCTGTTCCGGTCGCGTGCTCAATGGCCGTCACATTCCCTTCCTGCTGCGCCGCGCGGTGCGGCAAGCGCGGGGGCGGGCGCGTGGGTGCACGCGGGGGAGAGCGAGGGCGGGGGGCCGGCGCGGGGGCGGCCGCGGGGCGGCCGCGGGGGCGGGCGCCGGGGCGGGCGCGGGGGCGGGCGCGGGGGCGGGCGCGGGGGCGGGCGCGGGGGCGAGGCGGAGGCGGAGCCGGCCCATCGATTACCAGGCCAGGGGGATGTCTCGGCGGCGCCTCGCAACCCGTTGACACGTTGCCGCATTTCGACCTCACAAACTATTTGTCCACGTGACTTGACCACGCTGTATTGGAATTATTGTTAGATTTTTGTAGAACCGACGTTACTGTCATCATTAGAACAACCTGCAATCGTAGCGGAGAGTCATATGTCCCTGATTTATACCTCTGCGTGCTACAGTTTAATTTACATATCTTCACGTGAAATTGGTCGTGATTAAAATAGGTTCCCCAGAAATTTCCGTGAGATGTTTCCTATTCCTTGACTTATTCCCTTTCTACTCCAAACCGCACCTCAAACAGCACAGAGCCTTATTTTCATCATCATTTCTTTCATCATAAAATAAACGGGAAACTCGCTGCTGTGCTATCCTTTCCATGCTATCGTAAGTCAATGGAACTAAGATTAATCGCATCCTGGGCTTTTCTCACCTGCCTACCCATGCAATAAATAACAGTGTTTGTGTTTTGGAGACCAGAGGAAAGGATTTATTTCTTCAATAATTCTTCATACCCTATTTATTTAGTTCTTTTCAATTCGCTTATGTCAGTTCAATATGCTGAAAAAGTGTACTGTGAGGAAGTGTAGAGTTGTAAATCAAACTGACTTAGTGTGACGGACTCCAAATTAATTTTACTTTCATGCATTACACATAGTAATTTAATAAAGGTAATTTCTTTGTTTGTAACTATAATATGTTACAAATGACATGTTTTACTTGTTTACCACACGTATTCAAAAGATTTTTAGAAAACGGTAAATTTTTACTGAATTTAAAAATTGTTGCTGCTACTATCGAAGAAGATACTCATTAATATGTAATTTAACCAAACCAAGTTACTAACAATGCTTGAATTAAACTTACTTACAATTGATATTTGTGAATGTAAAATGTCATTTTAAAAAGTTTTAATGCTTTCACATAATCGTTCTTTTGTTTATTTACTTGCATTTGTTTGTGGTTGTAGAAGTATTATGACACATGATATAAATAATTATTTAAAAATAATGATGAAAAATGAAAATATTTTCTTTAGGAAAGTAATCAGTACAAGTCACAGAAAATAAATTACCGTTACAAGTGACGAACTCTGAAAGAGACAATTTTCTGAAAAGTGACAAATCTGTGTAACAGTCCTCTATGAAGTTCTCTACACCACTGCAAATGATAAAATAACGATCATTTGAACACTGGTTATGTGAGACACATGTTTCAACAATATAGACTACCGGCCGGTTTTCTTGTCACCTTGTGGTCCAAAGCACATATATTGTACCAAAAATAAATATATTCTTTTACATATTAGGATTTACTTCGTCTAATGTGAAGTGTTTAGCTGCCTCCAAGGAGAACAAGTAGTCAGCATAATCAATCATTAATGCATAAGAAATTAAAATCTACCGCCAGTATGTTTAACAAATCTTCCTATCAAATAAGCTAGAAAGAAATATCTTTTATGCAGTTCAGAGCTTTTTCATCCTTAATACTATTCCAAAATTAAGTCAACATAGTTATGAAAAGGAAAACAATTCTTTAGAAGTTGAAAATTGCCATAGTTGTTTCTTAATGCTTAGTAAACAACTTATAAAAATCACCATGGGTGAGATGTGAACTAAATATTAGTGGGGTGCTTTGAATGCCTCTTTTCTCCAGTCTTTGCAAATATGAAAACTGTTGGATTAAACACAAAAATCGTATACTAAAAGTATATATAATTTATTCCAAAACTGAGATTTTAACGTTTTCTCAGAATCAGCTGTTCCGAATAAGAAATAGTACAAATGGAAAACGTCTCAAAATAAGGCATATGATACATTTAATCGAATAAAATACAATTATTCTATTGCATTTGCTCTTTTCCTCCGTATCAAACCAAATAAATAGATAGATCTTTGAAAATTTCAGTACATTCGCCTCAATATAAAGAGTTTGCTGAAAGTTTACTAGTAAAAAATTTGCTCGTAATTTTTTGCTTTACTTGAAACAATGAGTTGTATCTGTTCCAATTATTCTCAAAGAAGATTATTGTCTATACGGACAATTTTGAAAATACAAAAATAATTTTAAAACATATTAAACTTCATTTTATGGCAATGTACTTTTCTTTACTTGAGAAAAAAATATATCAGTTATCTTACCATTGTAATGTTGAAAGATCTGATTATCGTAGATATAACAACACAGCTTTTTCTTAGACTTCGTTCCCCTTCTTTTGAGACAAATTTCCTTGAAATTTAAAGCAGTATTTTTTTATTCTCTAAAATTGCATTAAAATGTTTTTTATTAAATATTACTATACTTTTCGGTTAAAATAAATTAACTCTAATAGATACGATGCAAACATATGCTTCGTAATATATTCATTTTCACACTTTGTAAGCAGCATTCATCGAAGGCCAGTTAGTCTTCTTCTTAATAAATTTCTACACGTACGTTTTGGTTAACAAATGAAGTCATTTCATTTTCATTTTGTAATCAAGTCATCTCGTAATCTGCAGCAAATCACAGTAGCGAGTGCTACTGAAGAAAATACTCGCATAGTGAACAAGATATCAATTATTACGATGACGAACAATCATCATTATACTAGCCTGCATGGTATGAGATGATTGAAATTTAATATGTGTTTTCAACTCAATTTCTTATCCTGATTCCAGAACTGTTCTCAGTTTTTGTCTATCACGTACAGTTTTTTTTCGCTATGAGAACGGTTGCATTTTAGGGATTTGGAGAAGGAAATTTCACTCTAGAGTCTTGTAAGCCGTTGTATTGCCACAACTGGACCAGCTGATTGTTTTGTTGTTGTTTGCAAGTTAAATGAATGCACAGTATTTCTTGCAGAGGCAGTGATTAGTGTGATTTCTTGTGGGAAGACAGTTTTATGTAGAACTTTTCTTCGAGGGGTATTCTTAATTTTATTTTACTTCTGTTAAATACCTATTCTATGTGTGATAATATCGACTCTCAAATGTATGAACAGTCCTGATATTTTGTGTTACATTTGTGGAAACTTCATAGCGCTTAAGCAACGAACGGACATAACAGACTTTGTGAAGAAAGCTTATTACGCTTATTTTAAACTTGGAGACCAGGACAAGGGAATGGACGCCAAGAAAGTTTGCCGGTATTTTTGAGAGATTGAGGTTATGGACTAAGGGAAAGAAATCATGCATGCCATTTGCAATTCCCATGGTTTGGAGGGAGCCGATAGACCACCTTAATGACTTCTACTTCTGTTTAGTCAACGTTCAGGGATGCAGTGTGAAAAATAAGAAACACATCGTGCACCCAAATATTTTTTCTACTATAAGGCCCGTTCTACAAGGAGAGGACCTGCCTGTCCCTCTCCCCCAGTTGATTTTGAGAAAACGGGACCAGATGGTTCTGAAAGTGTTTGCTGCCGAAGGTGACACTGGTAGTAACGATAATGACTACAAACCTACACGCTACGTAACACCACAACAGTTCTCACAGAGTGAACTAACGATCTAATACGAGATCTGAATTTGCCTAAGGAATCTGCCGAATTACTAGGGTCTCGGCTAAAAAGTAAGAATTTTCTGGCACCAGAAACAAAGTTTTCATGGTACAGACAGAGAGAAAAAGAACTAGTTCCTCTATTCTCTCATAAAAATTTATTTAGTGTACTGCAATAATGTTAACAAGTTAATGCAGTTCTATGGAATTGAACATGATTCTAATCTGTGGAGACTTTTTATAGACTCATCAAAGAGGAGCCTCAAGAGTGTGTTACTTCACAATGGGAATATTTATGGATCCCTTCCTATGGCTCATTCAGATCAAATGAAAGAGACATTTGAGAATCTTGAGGTACTGTTAAGAAGTATTAAATATGAGGAACATGAGTGGTTAATCTGTGGTGATTTCAAAGTTATAGGAATGCTACTAGGACAACAGGCGGGATATATGAAAATATCTTGCTTTTTATGTGAGTGGGACAGCCGTGCGAAACAAAGGCATTGGAGTATGAGAGATTGGCCAGAGCGGAGGAATTGTACTCCTGAAACTGAAAAAATCCTGCACAGAACCGCTTGTGGATCACAAGAAATTTTTGTTCAGTCAGCCCAATAAGTGCTGCTTTTTGGATTTATGTGTACATGAAATAAGTGGTCAGCAAGAACCGTGAAGTAGATAAATGATTCCTTCCCGATGAACCCGAGAAATGTTCTAGTGAAACCTATTCTCCTTGTCGATTGGCACTCAATATTCTCTCTAGGGTGGTTTGTAACATCAAGGAAAGAAAGTATCTCATAAAGCAAGGACCTGAAATTGCAAACGGGAGCACGGCGACATATATTTGAGAGCTTGGGTAATTTTTCCGCTCTTCACCACTTTCAGCGCTTTCATTACGACCAACAATACCACGTGCGACGCTCTACACACATTTGATTATCAAACCAATCCATCAGTAGCTGTTACTTTTAATGAATGTGTACATGAATAGAGTACTTAGCTAGTGAGAATAATATGAAATGAGCGAGTGTGCAATACAACTGAGCGATCTTCAAGAGTGCAGCTAAGTCAGACATCTGAGTGAATCTTGCAGCGCGTCCAATAACCTATTTTGTCCGGCGCTCGTCCGCAACTTCGCAAAAGGTACGAGGCTCGCGAGGTGCGGTAGCGGCGGTGACGTCCTCGATCGCGAAGACGGAATGCTTCTACGGAGCCCCCTTCTTTATATCGCCCGTAATTGGTAATTGCAGAGCGGATTTGCAGAAGTGAATCCGTGGCGCGGTGCAAGGCGGCGCGGGGTGTAGGGCGGTGCGAGGTGGGGCGCGGGGGTGTAGGGCTCTCACAGCGAGGAGCGGGGCAACGTGGGGGCGGTGACGCGTGGTGACGCGGGATGATGCGGGAGACACCCGAGAGGTGGGGTGACGCTGGGGAGACACGTAGTGACACGGGGGCGACACGGGAAGACACGGGGTGGCGCGGGGTGGCGCGATGTGGCGCGGGCTGGCGCGGGGTGGCGCGGGGTGGCGCGGGGTGACGCGGGGTGGCGCGGAGGTGGCGCGGGGCGACGAGAAGCATGGTGACGGTGGGTGACGCGGGGCGAGACGGAAAGACGCGGGGTGAGACGGGGAGACGCGGGGCGAGATGGTGAGACGCGGGGCGAAGATCGGGAGACGCAGGGCGAGACGAGGTGACGCGGGGCGACGGAGGAGACGCGGGGCGGGGCGGGGCTGGCGCGGGGATTCGCGGGGCAGGCGCGCTCTGGCGAACGGGACGGGCGAGCGGGCGAGAGGGGCCATTCACGGGGCGCCATCGATCCAGCGCCATTGAGGAGCTAGCTGCTCTGCTCGGCTCGGCTCCGCTCCGCTCCGCCCCGGCGCAAGGACGCCCGCCCGCCCGCACGGCCGGCCGGGGGGAGGGGCGAGGGTGAGGGCGAGGAGGGATCGGGATGCGAGGGGTGGACGCCACCCGGGACATAGCCGCCGCCGCCGCCTACGTCGCCGACACCGCGGCGTCGCGGACGGCGGAAAGTCCCCGACGCCCGCAGTCGCCCCCGCGTCTAGCCGCCTCCTCGCCCCCCTCCCCCCAGCCTGTTCAGGTCGCCTTGCGTTATTGTCGCTCGTTTCGCTCGCTCGCTCTCGCCTTCTACTCTGTGCGTAGCAGTTCGAATTTCGTCTCTTTTCTTGAAAATGTCGATGGGGCGTTTGTTTTCCCCACCATATTTCGTACATTATTGATTCATTTTCTTATTTAGTGAACATTTCTCTATGCCCACTATTATTTTCTTGACTTGGATTTTGTCGCTAATGCTATCACAGCTACGTTGATGCGGTGTGCAGTCCTCTTTCGTCACTTGTTTACTCTCTGCATGGTTATTCGTTCTCGTACTTCTCGACAATCGTAGTCGGTCACAGTGTAGTCCATTTGCAGCGTTGACGTATTGCCTTGTTTCTATTGTAGATTTGCTACAATTAGCATATTAGGGTTTTTTCAGCTGTACCATGGACGCCTTTAGGCCGCAGAAATTTACTTATGTTACATTTACAATATTTTATTAATTATCTAATGATCACATGAAAATTCTATTGATGCGTTTCCAGATTACGGATGCTTAATAACGAGTGAAAAAACACGAACACAATGTTTTAAACCCTGTAATTTAAGAACACAAGGTGCGAATAATAATTATTGTAGTGTGTTGTCCTTTCCTTACATTGCATTCTTTGAATTTTTATTCACCATAGTGCTACACATTGCGTTTCGGCTCAAGTAAATTGTAGAATCTCCATATATTTTCAAATAAGTTCGAATTCCCGACTTAATGATGTGTTTGAAAACTGTTATTTTTAGCTATTTTTACGAGTTTTTATTATTTAAAAAGACTTTTATTATTAATTCAATACAAACATTAGTATTAATAAAAATTCTTATTTTGTAGAAAATAAACGAGTCCTGTATCCATGATTTCGTATAAATTGTTCTACTTCCTGCCATTGTGAATCAAATAATGTAGTTCTGCAGTTCATAATTTGATTGTCTCCCTTTCTATTTACGATCCTCCACGTCTTGGGGGGATATAATATCATCACTTGTATTCGCTGAAGCCACGGACCCAGTGAAAGTTGAACACACGACCAGTATGAAACTGGAAGTTATACTTCTCCACCGCCTTCGAATGTGACCTCCGCGCCGGCATCAGGGGATTCGCCTGCACGCAGACCCCCGGGGAACCGTTTCCCTCGTGGCCACCTGGGTCGGGCTGCCCCGGCCGGAAGGCCGCTACTTCTCCAAAAGCACCACAGGGGTTGCGGTTTCACGAGGCGCGGAATGAATTGCTTCTCTTTCCATGAAGTTGAGCGCGGCCACGGCGATCTTGACCCGAAAGAGGAATCTCCAACGTGTTGTACAGTTGATCACTTAACTCATGTCCACTGAGTTCTTTCTTCATTATGAACTCTGCGTATAGGGAACTATTATTGGGGAACCTGGGGGCTTTGTACTACTCAGGGGCTTTATATGGTTGGTTTGATTGATTAGAGATTCCGGGTAGTTAGCCTGCTAAGGGCATTAGTCCCATATGTGTAGTGCACTTTTTTTATCGCGGGAGCTGGCCGCTTAATGGCGGAATCCAGCGCCTATTATCGGTTTGCGAGGATTTTCCTCAACCATGTACTCCAAGCCGTGGGGCACCCTCCTCAGCCGGGAACAAGCTCTAAGCTCCCAAGTGTAGTGGTGTAGTGCATGTAAGTGTGTGTGTGTGGTGTGTGTTTAAGTAAGGGTGACGGATAGGTCAACAATGAGGAAAGAAAGATCGCGGGTGGTCCGTGGACCCATTTGTTAGGGCGCTGCTCCGGGATTCGCCTGGTGTTGATCGGAGAATTCACGGAAAACTGCCGATCTGAGAAGCCGACCGCTAGAATTTCTCCTCAAGACAGCGACTGAATTCGACCTAACTACGTAGCGGAATACAGCGACCTAGCTATGAGTCCGAGACTCGAAACCTAGACCTTCCGGTCAGGGGCACTGCAGCGACATCAATTGATGCCCTGAACCACGTTTGCCGCAGGGCTTTCTAGGAGTAGAATATAGAAAACGTGTCAGTGTGCGGATATCCATTTCAATTTCACTTTATTCTACAGGTCATTTTGGTGAATTCAGCTGATTATACACATCATCTAAACTTTTATATATTTCTGAGTATTTTCTCCCAAATACTTCAACAACGTTGTTTCCTTATGTCGAGAAGATTCTCCGTTCTTTATAAATCATTCAATTTTAGAAATTTCACATTGTTAAATTACTGCTCTTTTCTGTAAGTAAGTTGTATAATTTTGTTATTATTATTACTATTATTATTATTATTATTATTGTTATTTATGACCAGTGTAGTGTTGTGTTGTGAAGGGGAGTGAAACGTATAGGTAAGAAAGACATTACAGTTCAGTGTGGTGTAGTGCAGTGCATTGCAGTGCAGTGCATTGCAGTGAGGTGAGGCGAGACGAGGTGAAGTGAATATTGAAGTAATGTGAAGTGATGTGAAGTGATGTAAAGTGATGTGAAGTGGAGTGATGTGGAAGTGTGAAGTCGTGAGCGGTGAAATTTTACATTATTTTGTTGCATTTTATTGTTGGTGAAAATAAGCTTAATGAAAGTAATGTTAAGATATTCCTTATACATAAGATATTAAGTTTCCTCATTTAATTGCTGAATTAATATTAAATATAAAAATTGACATAATTAAAATTCACAGCACTGAAAATTCTGTCTGCGAGGTTAAACAACTATAAAGCATTAATTCCTAAAATTCTTAAATAATAGCACACCTTCATGTCGAAAGACTTTTTTCATTGAATTTATTCCACTGATGTTTTGTATTGAAAATAGGAAATCTTATATCTGTATTTCACATTCTGTCGAATCGTTTTATAATCACACGTACAATCAAAATACAATCAAAAATTTCTTTCCCCACACGTCATATACAGTTTTTACTGTTTTTTGACAAATAAATAAATAAATAAATATAATATTTCTAAAAATTGAACACGAATTCGATGCCTTAAACTAAAAGGAGACAAGAACGTATGAAGGGCGAATAATTAACAAGATAAAAACCATAATGGAAATTCACATTATGAAGTGTTCTGAGGCATCATGATTGCTGTATGTCAGGGGCGAAGTTCACTTTTACTAATTAAAAGGGACTGTTACGTAATACGGGGCAACGTTAACATTTTTGTTGATTTAAACGTTTGTATATTTATATTCACTATTTTTATACTTAAATCTTGATTTGAATTGTATTATTTATTACTTTTTATTAATATCGCTAAATTTTATTCAACCAACTCATTTGTTATTCAGCATCCTGGTCGACGTTTCATTGTTTTTCTATTGGGTAACGACTCTAATCTTCATCGTATTTGACTTTTAGAGCAATCATTTTAGATAACACTAGTGTTATCTAAATTATTGCTTTTAAAAATTATTGCTTGATCTTAGTTAAGATTTATTAAGTAATAAATAAACCCTCGCCCAAAGGAGTTTTGCTGTCCTTTACAAATACATTAGTATTAAATCATTTGTGCACTTCCAAAATCTCCGGTGCAATCGGCCATCGAACCGGTTGGTTGCCGCGCCATGAGTCACTCCCGGGAGGAAACTGATGTCTCGTGTTCCGCGTTGTCTCGCCTCCGACCAATCCCCCCCCCCGCTCCAGCGCCCTCCGTCGGTGACACCTCCGCGGGCGCCTACGCCGCCACCGGGGACCGCCCCACATGGCCCGCCCGCCCCCCCCCATCCTCCTGTTTGAGACGCCATGGCAACCTCCTCGCCTCGCCCTCCGCCGCCTGTCCCTTCGCCCTTCAGAGCCCCGGGCGTGACGGTCGGAGGCCGGAGGCTTCGGTTTCAGTTGCGGCTCCGGTTGCCAGCCTCCGCGGCGTCCTCTCGCCGAGTACGCCGATGTGGCCTGACGTGCGTGCGTCGTATATCGGCTCTCACTATTGAGTCAACGGGCTTCAAAACAATATTCGGGGTTCAAGGAACTTGTAGTTCAAGTAATTTTTAGGCATGTATTTTTTATTGTAAAGGCTGGTTCATGGGGCTTGGTCAGTGGGAAGAAATAGTCTAATTCTTTCCACGGACCAAGCCCCGTTAACAAGCCTGCCTTATATTTATTGCCGTAAGGACTCTCCATATTTACTACTAGTTTACAGCTGTGTATATAGTTTACAAATTTCTTTCGGAATATTCCCTGACGGGTTTTGTTTGCGGTTGTATCGGTTTCTGATCAACATCAGGATTATTAACATGTTATAATTGATACGATTATATTTGTTTTAAAAATGAATATGTTTTATATCCTGAAATACTTTCATTTCCTTCTGCAAATTTAATGACTAGTGTCGGAAGGTAAACTTGTGAATAATTAAGATGAGATATTTCCTGAGTTTATGTTTATTAAAATTGAAACTTTGTTCTGCCATTTTCAAAGTAAAAGTGCCATGCTTCAGGACATGAAATGTAGAGCAAGAATCATGTAAACAAGGATATATAAAACAATTTTAAAAGTGATTACTTCAAATGTTTCGTAGTATGAAAAAACGAATTGAGTTTGAAAATTTCCTTCTTGGTGTTTTATACTGAAAGTATCCCTATTTTCTAGAATGTTCCCTTCAAATGTTAATGCGAAAAGGTCTGCATAATTCTCCGCACATTGTGTAATACTAAAGAAAACCCCACAAATCATCAGGGCGGCAGGCGCGAGTCCGAGAATTCTGGTAATGCCGCAGTAAACGCACTGCTGCTGATACGAGCAGTTTGTAGGAAACCAGGCAAAACAGGGCATTCAGCCGATCGTCACCTTTTGACGAGCTATTGTGTTTGTTGAGGTATAAAGGAAAACGCGCCAGAATAGAGAATATTCCCATCAATTCCGCCTCGGCTTTCATATGCGGGCGAGGTGTTCAACACGTGGAGAGGTGGGGGGGCAAGAGATGGGAAGGCAAAGAAGGGAAAGGTGGAAGAGGGAAATGACGTGGCAGCAAGGGACAAGGCAGAAGCCAGCGGACGAGCGCTGACATTTTGAGCTTCCAGGAACGCCAGCGTTGTAGGAGTACTTAGCGATATACGTCTGGCGTGTTGACCGGGGGCGGGGGCAGAGCGGAGGGGGAGGTGAGCCGTTGAGCTCCCTACGTGGGCGCAGGGGGCGCCACAATGTGGCATTTCCGAGTAACGAATGCGGACGGCGATGCTCAGAGCCATTTGTCATCCCTTCACGCAGGCGCGATTCCCTTCTACGAAGTGGCAAGTTGCTTCGCGAATGATGATCAGTTATCGAGCGCTCCCTCCAGGCAGGAGTGATTAGTCGCAAATCTCGTGAATATTTCCGTGATTGCATCAATACGCTGAAATTTGAATCTGTACTCTTAAAAGAGATTTATTAATTTTTTCTTAGTTGATTTGTACATAAATTGTGCTGCAAGACAATTAAATTTAATAGCGCTGACCATAGGCAATAATGGATAATATATAATACTACTTGAGATTATTTTCCGGGCGATTCGTATTGCGTTTCAAATTTTGCGTTTCAGTTTAGCCAAAGAGAGAGGCACCAAATGATTTCAATACCACTCTGAATTAAGATCTGCTGGTAATAAGTTTGCTGAAAGTTGACAAAGAAAGTCACATTTTAAAAGAAAACATACGGTAATATTATTCGGAGTATGCGAAAGCGTGAAGTAGTTATTTGGCATGAGTGAAATTCACGTGTCATCAATGTAACCGCAATATTACTACTTACTTCATTATTAACTGTTAAATTACAACTTCCAATTATTTTTAAGTAACTTCCTATTATTTATTATTAAATAATCGATTAAAATTATCGATAACGTGCGTCATGATAAAGGTTAAACAAGAAAGACATGATGATAAAATCATTTGGCATATATGTACATTCCTACCGATCCTACATTAATTACTTGCAATTTGTCTGGCTCGTAATACACTCCTCAACGTTTTAGTTATTAATATAGTTGTTATTATTATTATCATTATTATTTATCGTTATTAGATCTTTGATAGTTGTATTTTTGTGACGTAGTGAGTCAGTTTATTTCTTGTTTGAAAAATGACCATATAAAGGTTTCTCGTTCGTTCGCACGTTTCACCATACTAATTCCCAAGTGAAATGATCTCAATGTGCGATTCAACGCATCTACAACTTCCTAGTTCAGAATTCTAACCCGATTTGTATGCGGAAACTAGAATTTAGCTACATACTAACTGTAGTAAACAGTACGACGATTATGAATTGACGGGTTGGCGAAATTACAGAGATTAAGCGACAATATCCAATGGAAATGGAGAAAAACAGTGGATGTAACAATTGTGCACACAGAGCACGGTTTCGAGAACCCGTAATACATTTCTGCTGATCCCAAGCGTCACATGGCGAACCTAACCTCGTAGGAATCTTTGCATCAAGAGGTAGACGTCAAAACGTTCCCTCTTCGAATCGCACACAAGGTCGCCCGAAGCGGCCGCGCATTGTACACGCTTTAGCTCTTGTATCAATCTTCCGGGGCGGAATGGCCGCCGCGGGCGTCTCGCGATAACACGTCTGCCCACGCGGGCCGCGACTGCCCCGCCGCCGAACAACCGACGATCGCGCGGCGCGCGGGGACAGCGCGCTTCCTTTCGCGGTCGCATGGCGGAGATGAGGCGGCGCTGGCGGCGGGGATGGGAGGTGGGGGCCAGGCGCGGGGCCGGGGATGGAGGAGGAGATGAGGCGGTGGCGGGGGCCAGGTGCGGGGACAGGTATGAAGGGATGAGACGAAGTCGGCGGGGGTGGAAAGCAGATGAGGCGGCGCCGGCAGCGGGGGGTGGAGGCGGGACCGGTGGCCAGGGACGGAGGCGTTGAATTGGCGGCGAGGGTGGAGGTGCTGCCAGGTGCGGGGGCCGGGGGGCCTCGGAGGAGATGCGCGGCGGGGGTGGGGCCAGGTGCGGAGGCGGGGACGAAGGAGGAGAGGAGAGGATGGGTTGGGGTGAGGTGGGGTGGAGGATGGCGCCGCGCCGTTCCGCAGGTTAATTGCTCCTCGCAATCAAGCACCCCCTCCGGCTCCCGCCCCCTCGCGGCGTTCAACTCGCGGCTTCAACCCTCACCTTTCGCCGGCGCAAACAGCGCGGCCCGCTGATGCTGCGTTTAGGCGGGCGACTTTCCCTTCCTGTGTGCACGTTGCCGTGTTATGCGGGGATAATGAGGGTGTGTTAGACACTTTATGGGTGACGCTGGGATTAAACGTGGCGCCGCCAATCGTAGTGGTTCTGGGTGCTTGACGTTTGTTCGTTAATGCTATTGCTATATCGCAATACCAGGTGACGATATCGCTTTATAACAAAGTTATGGTTGTATATAGCCATATAGTTTGGAAGCTATTAAAGGCTGTTAAACGCTTCTAAAAGCTATTCAGTTATAAATAAGTTTAGTGCGTATACATTGTATCCTCATTTCGTTTTCGATTCGATATTGTATCTCGCATTTAATTGTTGACTTTGAAATACAATTAAGAGTAATTATTACTTTGTTATTGTGTAAGAAACCACGAATATAACTTTTTTCCTGCTTATTAACAAGTTAAATTTTCATTATCTGTATAACCTACTATTCTTCTTATGCTGATTTTTTAAACTCTAACATTCACTAACTTTTAACATATTTTGATATCATTATTTCATTGACCCAACTGCAAACAATATACAAGATTCCATAACATTTACAACTCCCTCGTATTCATTTCATTATTTTTGTTTTGTTTATATTGTATTTGTTATTCTGGAATAACGAGTAACAACATTGCTTTTTACAATTGTCAGACTTATGTTTAATAGTTCGTTAGTAATTGATATATTAATTTAGTATATATATTTCAACAAAAAATTAACGCTAAATTAATGTATTATATATTTCAGTGTATTTGGAATATATCATTTGCAAATCGTCGTGGAACATGTGTTAGGTTTCGGACAGACGAAACATTATGGAAAATGAATACTAAATTGCAATGCTTACCAACGCATTGCGTGGAATGTGAATGAACAGGAATATCGTACGTTCTAAACCACGCAGAAGTATGCAGGGTAAACAAAATCTTGATTTTTAATATGATTTTGAATATCTCCACGATAACCTACTACAAACTGCGAGAATCGCCCAAAAAATCCCCTATTGCATTAAAAATATGTAGAATGAAAATAGGTTGTGGATTTTTTTGAAAGAAAACACCGATATTTTGAACTCTATGAGATTTATTGCGATGCTGTCTTGAGTGTAAATGTAATGTTCTGCAATTAAGTATTCACAAAAGCTCGACAGCAATTTGTGTCATAAAAGATGAAAACCTTATAATAATGTACTATGACATTAAAAAATGAAGATGATTGTGTTTTCTCATAAATTATTCAAATAGTGTTTCTTAGAGATGACAAAGTACATCATCTGAAAAGATGTAAATATTGCTAAATAGTGACCGTAATGAGATAGCATTAAATGTATTTTATTATTCACTTGCCGACCTTTTAAAATATATTACGTCTACTTTTACAAATACTTTCCCCAGTAGAATAGTGAGCAACAAAACAAGCGTTATAAAAGGTTCCAGAGGAAGGCAGGTGCGACTCGTGTTGGTGTACGCAAAACAGGTTTTCAATTTCCCATGAATGCACATGAATTCGGCCCCATTCGCCCGATATCATCCTCTTTCCCTTTTACCCGTATTAGCCAATGCTCTGGGTATTCCCGTGCTCCCCTCCCACGCTGTCCGCCCGCCTCGTAGGCTCCCGTCGAGTTTCCAGATGGCGCCGCTCGCGGTCGCGCAAAGTTACATATGAATAATTGAATGGCGAGAAAGAGAGAGCGCCTGCCAATCACAATATTCGATTAGTAACGCGAGCGCTTATCAAGAATAAGCGAAACATTGATATGTGACTTTTGAGGTTTGAAAGGTTTTTAAGTAAAATGTTACACGTTTTTCTTATTTGCCTGACACATCTGATGCAATAATCTCTAAACAATAGAAAACGATCCAATTAACAGACTAAAGTACTTATTTTTTCTACATTAAAAACTTTGTTTTAAATTCTTCAGATTGGCGGGAGCGCTAATGCAAAGTTTTGCCTTCATAAGAAAAATTCCATATGATTCAGATTAATCACTTTATTAATATCCGACATAAAGCATTACGTAAATTACAACGAATGTTTCCTGCTCGTTTATTATTTTAAATATTGAATGGCATTATTATTCAAGAAAATCTGGTATGCCACTTCTCGAAAAACAATCAATTTTGAAAGAAATGTATTAATAAGTGTTAAAGAACACTCACGCCCACGTGCGCACGAACACACACAAATAAGTTGACTATAAATTAAACTAGTATACATTTCTAAAAATAAAAATTAACACCTTCTATTTCCAGAATGCGGAACGCTTCTTTCGTGTCTGTATTATACAATCTTCTGCGGGTTCTTTTAATGCAGTAGTTCTATTCTTGTGAAATTGCTCGTCTACTTTTATTTTTGTCTTCAAATTCTCTTTATTCTGTTTTTCTTTTGTTAGTTTTCTCCCACATCCTATTACTTCTATCGCTCTCTTTCTCCAAATCCCTACCGTAATGTGTGCTTTTATTTTTTTTTTCCGAACGGCACCGTATCCATTCCATCGTTTCTTTTACTGCACCATCGTGGCGTTCGCCCTGCGCGGTTCTAACGACTCGCCCACACTTTCGCTTCGCGTCTCGTCACTCCCGCGGCCCGCGCCACTTCAAAGCATGCACTCTCGGCGCCCGCCCACCCCCACGCCCCTCCGCCCACTCACTTCTGCCCTTTCGCAGCCGTCGTTCCCGCCCACCCACAACGCCTTCTCCTCGTCACTTCTCTTCAACCGCTTGCCACGCCACATCAACCGCCAGCACTCTTTCCTCCTCACCCCCGCTGCTTTCCTCGCCGTTCGCCACGCTAGCTCTCCGCCCCCAGCCCGCGCGCCCGACCACAGCTCCGCCCCCGCGCCCGCCACCGCGCCCGCCACCGCGCCCGCCCCGCGCCCGCCCTCGCGCCGCCCCGACCTCGCCCCCGCCCCGCCCCGCCGCCCCGCCCCGCCCCCGCGCCCGCCTCGCGCCGCCCCGCGCCGTCCTCGCGCCCGCGCCCCCCGCTCCCGCGCCCTGCCCCCGCGCCCGTCCCTCATGCCCGTCGCCCTGCGCCCGTACCCGAGCCGCCATGCAACGCCGCGGCCGCGCCCTGCATTCCCCGCAAGCGGGCAACAAGCCGCCAGCGGTGGACCGGCCCACGCGCACCCGTCGCGGCAGACGAAACGCGCATTGCGTTTCCGCCAGGCTCGATACCACGCGCCGCCAGGCGACGACGGCCCACGCCGCCCTCCCTTGCACACCTCCTTCCCCACCCCTCCCCGCCACTGCCAGCCATTCGCTCTCTTCCAATCGCCCTATCTCGCCCCGTCCTCAAACCGACCAATTTTGCTCAAACGTCGGCTCGACTCGCCTACTGCCTTCCCGCCTGCACTTCCGACTTCCCCACTCACCTTCCGTTTTACCGCTTCGCCTCTTGTACTCCCGTCTCTCCTGCCATCTTTTCGTTAAGACTCACGTATTCCCTCCATGCTTTCCGTCTTCCTGCCTAGAGTCCTGGGTTCCCACTTTGCCTGCCTTCTTCGCGCTTCGCTTCTCGTCTTCCCGCTCCGTGTTCCTGCTTCGCCTTTCGTCGTCCCATTTTGCCTTCGGTCTTCCCGCCTCGCCTCCAATCTTCACGTCTCACCTTCCGTCTTCCTGACTCACCTTTCGTCTTTCCGTCTCGCCTTCCGTCGTCCCCCCTCGCATCTTCCTCGCATAGAATATCCGTATGATCATTAATACCATTACGGATCGTATGATTATTATATATCCTCATGACCGTCTATATTTGTTACCACACAAAAGTCACAAAAAGCATTGATATTAAATTCTGGTTTCAGTTACATAATCTAGAGTGGTTCTTTTGAGCGAAATAGAAAATTCCCTCTACTGAATATGCTTAGTGACGAAATGACCTGCGGGGTGCAGTGCCGTTCCAAGCGACTGTGATACATGTGTTGGGAGGCGAATCTTCTCCTGATCAAGGCACAGTGAAAGACATCGAGCAAAAGTCATATTCTTCTGGTTTTCGGGAAGCAACTTCACCTCGAACTGTTATCACCCAATAGACCTATAATTTTCGTTAGCAATGAAAAAGTTCTGATTTTGTAGGATCGGCTATTACCCTCGACCTATTATTCATCTTCACTGAAAATCTGCAGATTTTCAAATACTATCCTATTTTTGTGACTATCAGGTGTGGAAACTTTAAAAGATTTAATTACCTTAGCTGAAAAGAAATATCAAAAAATATTCGTCTTGCAAGTTATGCTTTTATATATAAACCTATTTTAAGGAAACCATTCCGATAAATTTGTTCCCATAATGGGATCCAAAACTGCGTAGGAAATTTTGGTCGACAATTTGTGTGTTCTTTAAAAAATGTTGAGGTAATATATACACTTCATCCTTTTTTTCCATTACAATTTTTAATTAATATATCAAAAAATAAATTTTTAAAATGTTCCTTACGATTTTCATGCGGAAGTTTTTAAAATGTATTATTTGACGAAAATAGTCAGATTACTTAAATTGTTTCAATGCAAACAAATATTATTGATTTATTGTTCAATACAAGAATTATCATAGGCAATGCCACCATTCGTGTCTGGAAAATGTATCTTGAGAATTTCCAAAGTAAATTTGACACAAAGAGAATTTCACGAAAGAAGTCAACTAGTTGAAATGTATACTCAATTTATCAGAACATCTCATAAATGATGCTTGCGAGCCATAGCAAAAACTGTAGAAGAAAAAATATCACAGAATTAGTCACCAAATCATGTAGTGTTGCACTGTATAGGCAGGATAGTATAATTTATTTTATTCATACATTTTAACTTTGATTTACATTGTAACCTTGATTTGCATTACGACGATGATAATAGTGTCTCTGTTAGTTTCTTGGTATGTTGTCATTCGCTATATTATATCTGTATTATATGTAGATATAATATCATTGCTATTCGTAAAACACATTGCGTTGTTGTTTGATTAATTTATTGGTCGCAAATCTCGTGAACATTTCCGTGATTGCATCAACACGCTGAAATTAGAATCTGTACTCCTAAAAAAGATTTGTTACTGGATTACTGGATATTGTTGGATGACTTTGCTCATTATTTCTGCTTCAGAAGCTAGAGCAACGTCCTTTCCTATCGCTTTACAGATATATCCTTTGCATCTAAGCAATTTCACATTACAAATTACACACATTCTTGAAGATATTTATACGCAATTTTTTGTTTTGATTATGTATGATACGTTGTAGAGAAAAACGTGAGGGAGTCGATGTAGACAATTTTTTTAAAAGGGGTCGACGAACGAAAAAGTTTGGGAATCCCTTGTCTCGATTGACGCGTAAGATATATGCCACATAAACCTACCCTTAGTTATTTTCTTGGGTTGCAAATGTGCAAGGGGACAAAAGTGTTTGCAGTGTTTAAGTACATTGTGCTACTCCTGTTACGGAATGTTTTTTGCGGTAGGTGCTGTAACAAAGCTCTTAGTTAAGAAAATACACTGACTTAAAATTATCTTATTAATGTCGTTTCACTTTATATTTGCAAATTATGGATTTTACTACGGAAACTGCGCTTATAACATCAAAAATTTATTTTTAAATTGCAATTAAGGTATTTTTAAAGATAATTTAAGAAATTAAGACTTCCGTCAGTAATACTTATTCCCTTCACGATCCAATTTTACAAGTTGTTATTTTTAAAACAATTGATAAGTTGTAAATATCGAGGTTAAAGTTTTTTTCATTGTGGTAATTTTGCAGAAGTTCTTGTGGTTTGCTAAATAAAGTCCCGTGTGCCGGCCTGGATATCCAATGTTGCTAAGGCTGAAGGGCCATAGCTGCCTCGGCACGAAGAGTGGCGGGTTCGAATCCCGTCTCGGTCATGGATGGTTGTATGGGTTCGCGTTGTCCATACGTGTTTATCCTACAGTTACAATTAAAACAATCACAGTGGTCGGTAAATGACCCAGACGTTAAAAAGCGACTTGCAAAAAGTGATATGTACATTAGCTTGCTCCATATTTCAGGCTTTATCGTCATCTGGTGTTGGGTGAAAACTAAATATCTTTTTTTTAAGGAATGTATTTTCACTTTCACAATTACATCACTAAATTTATTAAACGGATAATTCAATTGAAGAAATTAATCATTTTATTACTGCGGAAGAAACATTACACAATGTTTAAGTTACATTTTGTTGCTATCATCACAAACCGCGAAGACACCGATGTAAGGTAGCGACGGTCATTTTTCAAAACCTTCCATGTTTCCAACAACAGTCTTCTGAAGGTCAACATCACTTTAGAGTAAGGAGGAACCTTGCACACTTTCTAAATCCTTTTTTGAATGTTCCAAGAACTTTGAAAACTACTACTAGTAGAAGGTCGAGAATTTCACATTCATTGTAATTCAGTTCAAAAGGCTATTCATTTTTTCATTCCACTTTCTTTCAACATTGTATTGATGTCTTCAGAAAAATACAATATATCAATGAGCATACATATTCCTTGTTGCTGTGCTATTGATACGAAATGTCTGTCGTTTCTTTGTTGGCTTATTATTCATTATTACATTGATTTTTATATATTACAGTATTAATCTTCTAAAAAAAACTGTGTGCGCTATATTGTAAGGTTAAAGTAAAATGAAATTGATCACTTTCGAGTAATAGATTTTTACTTGCGAGATTTCGAATATTATTATTCATACAGATTTACAATGTATAAATACATCCTTCTATTTCCACAATTTTATCAAGATATAATCGAATGCAGTTTTATCGCATTTCTCCACTTTCTTCTATCTCTCCAGTCTTCATCATTGAGACTGTTTTCTTTTAAAATTGCCTTAATTTCCCCAAACCGTATAATTTGAGGTCTCCCTCTTTTGCTCCTCGCTGTGGGAAACCACTTAAAAACTACATGAGGTAAACTACATTCCTCCATTCTTTTTAAATGGTCGTAACAATCCAGTTATCTACATTTTGTGTAATCTAATATTTTATGGATCTTATTTATTTTCTTTGTAATTATCACGTTCCGAATTTTGAATATCTTGCTGATCTTTTCGAATTATTTAATGCTCATAATTTCTAAAGATCTTGCAAAGTTCTTCATCTTATGTATCACACTCTGCATTATTGATTGAAATATTGTCATTGTAATTATTAATATTTTGGTTTTTTCATTTTTGGTATATTTTGATATTTATCATTTGCATTTAAATATTCTCATTTTGATATAGTCTTGTCCCAAAACATTTTGTTCAACACTGAAATTGCAGATCTTCTTTTGTTTATTCTATGTCTGAATCTTGCTCATCAAGCGCACTTTGATGTATTTAAACAAATTACATACTTAATCTCATTACATACATTTTGAATAATTTCGTTGAAATGGCTTGGTGGCATACACCTCTCTCTCCCTCTTTCTCCCTCTCTTACCCTCTCTCTCTCTCTCTCGACATGCATGAGGAGCAGGTGCATGTCCGTGTGCGCCTGCGCCTGCGCTCCAACGCAGCGCTGTCCTCGTGCGCTTCCCGAGGCGCGCGCGCTGCCGCTTCCGCTCTGCTCCGCCCCTCTTGCCCCTCCTCCCCTCCCCTCCCCTCCCTCCCTCCCCCATCTTCATCCGCCTCGACTCGGCTCGCCCCACGCCGCGCCGCCCCGCACGCCGCACGCGGAGGACGATCGCATCGACTGATACAAGGCGCGCGATCGATGCAGCGCCGGCGCGCGCTGACGCGTGCAAGTTTACGTGGCGCGGAGGGCACCGCCGCCGCCGCCACCGCCGCGCACGCCTCTGCCACAGTGGCGGTCGTTGCACGAGGAAAATCACATCTGCTGACGTCGACACCGACACCGACGTCGACGGTGATACCACTACTGGTCGGTACCGACATCGATACCGACATTGTTACCGACATCGATACATTGATACCGACGTCGATACCGACATTGAAGATCAAAACCGATACCGAGACGAAAACCTGGTTCCAGACCCAAACCGACATCGACACCGGCTCTGCTCCTCTTTCACGATTCCGAACATATTGAATCCGATTCCCCCCGCCCGCAATGAACCGACATATACCGCATATATCGACACGTGTACCTAGACATTGATAAATATCAACACTAGTATATACACAAGTATCAACACTGATATGAATACAGGTATCCAGTCTGATATGAACAGAGACATCCACTTTGTATGAACAATGGTACCGATATAAGTCCGAATCAGACGCAGTGACACCAACAATGATGTCGATCTTCTTCCGATCGGACTCTGAAATCGGTAGATACTCTGCTCTATTTTTAAATCTTACTGCGTTGAGATGAAACACCTTTACCGCTACCGCTCTCCTAGAGCTTGTTATATTTTGTGTCGCTATTGCTGTTACTCTATGACTATCAAAACAGCCTGTTACTACTAGATCGTTTTGTCAAGAGACGTATCTCCGAACTTTTCTGTTACCATTTCCTTACCGTCGTCCCTTTCCCAAACACACCATTTGTAGCCAAATACTCGTGACTGTTTTTCCCCTGAACATGCCGGCGGACAAATATTTTCCTTTCTCTTCAAATAAGAACAACGTGTTGGGGTAGATTTCATATGTGCGACGTGAAATTATGGACTTCCAAATCTCATAACTGCCATTGCGTGATCAGCATTTCCAATGAGTCATAGAATGTTCCTGTACCACATATGAACATAAAACATTATACCTCGAAAGAATATAATTTATTTTCTTTTGTATAGAAAGATTATTGTAATAATGGACCGCTTTGACAGCTACTGCTTTTTCACTGCTGGCAATATCACTGCAAGTTACGTCCATGCACTCATTTGGTCAGTGCATTCGTTAATACTTAACAAGCCATTTGTAAATGGCTTCATCTCTCTCTCTTGCAATGTCATCGCGAAGCATAACGCTCATTTGTTTCCCGACCTGTCAAAGTGGCCCCTTCTTATAGTAACTCCTCTGTACAATAATTCTGTCCACAATTCAAGATAAAATACAATTGAAGAGTTTATTACCGAAGACACATACATCGATGAAACAATTTCTCAGGAAGGAGGAGTATTCACATTCAGCCTTATTATTCAAGAAAGGATTCAATGGGATTTGGATGTCGTTGAACCTAGGGGAAACACAATTTATGAACACAATATAATTTGAAATATGAAGGGAAAGCGTTTTAAGAATAACTGGAAAACAAATAGAAAGGAGATACATAACTTTGGAAATAATTAATATCTTGGGTAAATACCATTTGATACTTGTCATGTTATCTCCAACCATATTGTAGCGACTATGCGGAGCCTTTACATTACAAAATACAAGAACTTGGAATATTATTTGCAGAAGACGCAGAAAGTTTATGATTTATATTATTTACTTATTGTATGATATATTTTTAAACTTATTTTTAATACCGAAGGTAGAATAAGCTGCCAAGAAAATGGTTGTAAAACGTATACTTCGGAATATTTCTCAAGATATGCAAGTTTATCGTAAGATTTCAAATAATAAAAGATTGTACCGATGGCCTACATAATGTGATGCTTACGTTGAGAAATTCCATCAGAATACTTAGTAAACGGATCTCTTTCTTTAATTTCAAATTCTGTATTAATTAAGGTTTGACATGAGCAGACAACCTGCAAAGGAATAAAAATAAAAAATTTTAGCTTAAAATGTATTTTAATAATAATTAAACATCTTAACTCTTAATAAATCGCGCGAAAAATTTTAACTTAAAATGGTCATGCGGTGTGTCGCTCTAATTTTCAAGAGATTTGCTTCATTAAAATGCCAAATAATATATGTTATTTGAGTTGATGGGTATTTACGCAAAATTTATGTTATTTAAAAAAGCTTATGTTTTATTATGTAACTTCAAATAAATCGTAAACTAATGATGTACTCTTAACAAATTATGATTGAGAATACTTTCCCGCAAAGACTTGACCGATGTGTTGCGTAGGAGACCTAGGACACCCCAAGTACACGAACGTCGTTTTCCAGGAAAATTGCAGGCAGCAAGTTTTATCTCGCTTCAATAAAAAGGGGCATTGTATAAAAGGTATATTTAAGTGAAAATAAGCAAACACAACATTTTTTTCACAATCATGGTATTCAAGGGTGTTGTGTTCACGCCATGCGGTTATTCAAAAATTAAAACTAAATTCTGATCGATTTCATTCAATTCTGATCATTTTATTCATTTATAATAATAATAATAATAATAATAATAATAATAGTAATAATAATGATGACAACAAGCTGAAAAGACATGACAGGATGTGTAGCTACCTTCACTAGCAGATCTGTACCGCTCTCGAAGTTCTAAACACATGCCCCAAGTGGTAGCATGAACACTCACCAAAACCGGTGACGTCTGTTGGATTGTGTACGATATTGTACGACCAACAAATTCAAACTGATCGCACGATAGCGGCAAACAAACTAAATATAGTTATCCGGGATTTGGAGAACAAATCGTGTTTACTTGTCGATGCTGCTGTACCTTGCGATCAAGGTACGTCTTTACCAAGGAGGCAGAGAAACGTCTTAAATTCAAGAGTTTGGAAATCGAGATCAGCCGAATGTGGAGCGGAAAAGCACAGGTCAGTACCGATACTTACCGGAGCTCTGGGATTTGTTCCGCAAAATTTGAGTAAGAACTTGTCTAAACTCCCCGGTAATTCAAAAGACCGAAAAGTGCAAGAAATTGCTTTATTTGGAACAGCCCACATTTTACGCAAAGTATTGTAGAGGCACTGACAGTCACCGGATCTGCTCCTTAGGTATCTGGTTGCAACCTAGAGTAGATTTTATATTCAGCCAACTTGATAACATCTTTAGTCGTGATGTAGTGCAATAATAATAATAATAATAATAATAATAATAATAATAATAATAATAGATTGAATGGTAGTAGTTCGAAAATAGAGAGCGTCCAAAACTTGCGTGTTCATGGAAGAAACCACAATAAGTACGGTATGATACATGACACATGAAAGCCACATGTGTCATGTATCATACAGCCCATAAGAGGGCCCTAAGGACCAAGTTTTGTTTGCATATTTGTAAAATGCGATAGGTTACAGAATTAGCCTTCAAGACTCCGTACTACCCATCTCGATTTCCGCTCCTCTATCATACTTTCAATCAGAGATTGATTTCCGAGGAACGCGATGAAACGGCGATCCGCTACCTCCGGAAAATATTATTAAATTATATTGTAACTTTTTCAATTAAATTCATAAATAATTTGGGGTGCGTTCCGGTACCCACAATTTTATACATCAAGCACTGCTTTCGATGACAGGCACGCGGAGAGATCCATGCCCATAAAGTGGAATTCTACGGTGGTGCTCCCAGATCTCTGAAAATGAGCAGGAGCTCGAACGCTGAAGAGGGAACAATGTCCAGAGAGAACCGCCACAACTCCGCAGAGAGTGTAAAGTAGCCGCGCCGTCTACAGAGGGAGCGGGTGCACTGTCGTCGCCAGAAGGAGATAACGGCGCCAGGCACTCGCGGCAGCGCAGCGGGCGCCTGCGAGGGGCAGGGACACCGCCGCGGGCGCCGCGGGCGGCGGAGGGGCCGGCGGGAGCCGTGAGCCCGAGAGGCCTCTGCGGTGGCCTCAATCGAATCTCGGTTATCCCGAGAGCGCCCCGCTCGGCCGCTGCCCCGGCCGCTGCCCGGCCGCTGCCATCGCCGCTGCCGCCGACCACTGCGGCAGCAGCTGTCGCGGCCCTCGCCTTGGCGCCTGCCGCCCGCCCGGCATCCACCCCCGGCCCCACCCCCTGCCCCTGCCCCTGGCTCCGCCTCCGCTTTCGCTCTCTTAACCGCGTCGCCCCGGCTCCGCGCCCTCCCGCTATCTCTGAAGCCGAAGCTTCTGGCTGATGTCACTCATTAATGAATTATTTTGTGCAGTTTTTTTCTTTCCTACTACTTTCTTTGCATCGCTGATTTTAGTAATGTAATGAACATTGTGTATAATTTCTAATAAACATCGGGTGTAATTTCATACTGGGCTTGCCTAAAACATTCTGATGTACTTCTTCGTAGACTGCCATTTCGATCGAATTGTGTTGATAGTTTCACATTCCGAGATCCACAGAGTAAATTTAGAAGTCTGCTGCTTTGTTTACGATTAGTGTGTGTAGCATTGTTTACCAAAATCAAAGCACAAACAATTTCCTAACACGGTCTTATTTTGTCTCATCGATATATCGTTGTCATTCTAGACTACTGTGGCCTCCTGACGCCCTTCTGTTTGTCGTGTTTTGGATTTCGGAGCGGCAGCGGCCATCCGCGCATTGCCTCATCTTTGGCCCCCACCTCTTGCTCGGTCCACCCCCGGCACCGTCTCACCCCTTCCGCCCCCGGCTTTTGGGTTGGACCGGCCGTCGCCCGCTCCCCTCAGGGCCGCTCCGGGCCGACCGAATTCTGGCTTCTGGAGATGTTTGCTTCTGAGGTTTTCCTCGCCTTACGCGTTCACTGCATCGACTTGATTTCCAGCTTTTCAAATAAGAGGATCTCTGTGTTTTTGTGCTTTACTGAATAATTTTATTTTTGACTCTGACACTTTCATGAAGAAACCAGACATTATAACTGTGAAACCAAGAAAATTCACGAATGTCTCAGAGAAGCAACCGTTCGAAATCCATTCAGAAAAATTAAATTAGGAATTGTATTGATGTGTAAAAAATGTTTACCTGAATGTGCATTTTTTGTCGTTTGCTATTATAATGCCTTAAAAATATTTTCCTTGTAAAAGTAAACATTTGCGTTTATTAATAATACATTTGAAAAGGTTCAGACAATGAAAAAACCTAAATGCGACTAAATTGGCTTTCTTTCCTTAATTCTTGTCATTAAAATACAAATATGTTAATGAGCTTATTGGTGGCTAAATTTTATCAGCACGTCTCAAAATTTACCACTTTTCAGAAGAGAGAAAATACGTTGCAAAGTTTACATTATAAGTTAGTAAACATGTGACCAATTTCCGTCATTTTAACACATTTTCAGTTAATTTCTGTGATTTGGTTCGTATAATTCGATAGAAAATTATCTTATCTTTCTAGTAACATTATGACAAATCGCCCGAGTTTTGTTATGTTTATTTTTAAGATGTATTCATCGATATCGAAACTAATATAATTCATAAATAATGACCGTTACTTTGCAAGATTTTCGAAAATTACTTATTTCATTGAAATGAAGTTTCCAATAACAATTGTACGGTAACTTTGTTTTCTGCATGAAATCTATAGAAAATAAATGAAAAATATTAGTATTATGTTCTAAATTAGGTTTCTTTTTAAACAATTTTTGTTGCTCTTCAGAAGTTTCGAAAGAAAATGACAATTTGTTGAAGGCTTTTTTCTAATAGCATCGTGTTATTTAAGTGTAAAGTAGATAGTAAGTTTACTTCGAAGTAGAGAACAATTATTTTAAAAAATATGTTGAAACGCATTTATCGCCTAATCAGAAAGCAATACTTCAGTATTGTTGAGGATGCGTGATTGGCGATGGACAAACAGCGCTTTTACAGTGAAATATTCTGATGTACTTCTTAGTAGATGGCCATCGCGATCTAATTGTGTTGATTCTGAGATCCACAGAGTAAATCCAGAAGTCTGAATTCCAAACTAAGAAGGTTTCTTAATAAAAGGATTAACAGACGATATCTATTGACGGGGCTCAGGTAAATGCATTAACAGATATGCATACAAAAAATATTTTCCATGTTTATTTAGCTTGCCCTTTTGACAAAATTAAGAGTTGTTTCTTTTTCTTGAAGCCATTTTTTCATAGCATTTTAGTCGTCTAATTGTTATTCTAAGAGAATTGTATTATAATTATTTTGTTTTTAAATAATGTCACGTCCCTAGTCTCTACTGACAGCTCTAATTCACTCTGACCCGTAACCGTAGGAATGGATATTCTGATATTCTCTCCTCCCATGCGTGCTCACTATCATTATGGAAAAATCTATTAACTCTTTATCTTGCATGTTTGTTACGGACACATTTTGTCTACATTAACCTCGTCTATCAGGCTCTATGTTTATCTTTACAATATATGATGAAACATTACTTCCCCAATTTAACACACTTTTCGAATAACTTCACTTTTCGTGAACGCTTGCCAATTCTATAGAGACAAAGACTGTGTTAAAAAATAGCTGGATAAAAGCGTTTCGGAAGTCGCAGGCCATGTGCAGTGCTTGTCAGCTACTCAATTCTTCCCCAGTTGTGCTCGCCCTACGCAACACTCCCCCAGCTGCCCGTTCGTCTTCCCCCTCCGCAGCGCGTCACCCACTTTCCTCTCCCCTTGTACAGTAGGGCAACGGTCCAGCCCTCTCGCTGCCCTACTCCCGCCTTCCCCTCGCCCACGCCCTCGTCTTCGCCCCATCCCTGCCCTGCCTCACCCCTCCGCGCAGGCTCCTACGGCTCTTATTGCTGCCCTCTGGCTGTAAAGTGTAGCGATTTAGGGCGCGCTGACATTGTCGTAACCGTTCATTAATAACGACTAGAAAGGGGGTTTAATTATAGTGGTAGCAGTTTCTTACGCCTGGGAGTTTACGAGTGGAAATATAAACCTGCTCGGGCAGGCACAGCTCTGCCGCCGCTGCCTCCCTCTCCACGCCGTGACCGCCCTCTCCACGCCCTCCGCCGCCAACCCCTCCAGCTTCTGCTCGGGCGAGCGTTGTCTTCTCAAAACAAAGTAAAGGAATATCGCTGACATTTACATAGTATTACATATTTTTCAGGTATTGTAAAGAACGTACACCTTCAACAGTTCGATATTGTTCCACTGAAAGCATTCGGCTATAATCCAATGGAAGAGTTATTTGAAGTGAGTTGATGTTATATTAGTATTAATTTTATTCGCATTGGGTTTTACTATAAAGATAAAAATATTGGTGTCTCTCACTGTACTTTCACAAAATGCGTGAAAAACTCATTACTACCATAAAAGAAATAGGTCTCTCAAGATAATCGGTATGATATATTTTTAAATTCGTTTTTATTTTAGTAACTATTTGCTAAATACTGATGATGAAAGAGAAAACCCATCAAGTACTATTAGTAAGCAACGTTCTTCAATGAAATTGAAATTACGATTGCTGATGAAAGGACTCTGGCAATTATAGAACTTAATATTTGGAAATAGTACTTATCCATAACGAAACAGACATTGTAGGGACTGTTTTGATGACACTATTTATCCATAAATTTACCAAATACCAATATTCACCGCAACAAGCATGAAATTTGTCGTTAATATCTCATAATTTTTCATTTTGTCTAGTATATTAACATACTTCTCTAGAACGAAGATTTCCTGTTAGTAAAAGTTCTCCAATTCATAACAAAGAAACTGCTTAGTTTTCTTTCAAAAACTGTTAAAAAATTCTATTTTGTTCCGACATATGTTCCAGTCATGTAAACTATTCATCATTGGGGATGATGTGATGACCATGCTCATCCATGATGACCATGGCTTTGGGCGTTATAAATATTAGTTACAGTTAATTCATACCTGCTGAGCTTTCCAACACAATACGGATTAGGCAACTTTGTTTCAATCTTGCTATTTATTAATTTTTTCATTTACTTACGTTCTACAAGGTTATGTCACGTGGCGGTACATAAACCCAACCGACTCAGTTTCATTGTGGAACTGATGTTTGAAATAAATAAAATATTGGTAGGTGTGTATCAAATATATGAATATTTAAATTTTTAAATTTCTTCTTTGATTAAAGGAATAATATGCAGAAATTTCCGTGTTTGCTTTAAGAATATAAATGCTAAATATGCACCGAATGAGTGGGTGTGTACCGAAGTCATTATCAACGAAACATTTGACGATTAAGACATGCAAAATTCGTTAATATTGTGAAACATATTTATAAATATTCAATAATTTAAAAAATAACAGTAATTAGTGCTTACCATTATTTTTGAGACGCAACACACAACAGGTTTTAGCAAATAATTCCATGAACGCTAAATTCATTACTATGAACGAAGAAGAATAAAATATTTGCCATTTTGAAAAATGGTCTGGACTTTGGAAAAAATTATACGTTTGGTACATCAATGAATTTTTTTAATGGAGATAACTACAAATTTTCTTAAGGAAGAGTAATCATTTCTATGTGTAGTTCGGGTTTGGCTGAAAAACACTGAACCTAAAATGCTCTTAAAATTAACCTATAAATCTTTGTTTAATGATTTTATTTGAATATTACTTAACGTTTATTTTGCAAACAAAATTATTCTAGCATTGTAGTGATCAAGTTAACAAACCTCCGAGTACAGTATTATTTCTTGAACACTGAGAATTACAAACTTTTCTATGAGATCAGCGAAGCACTCAACCGCAGCCCTCCAACGAGACAGCAGCAGCAACAACAAGAGCGCTGCGCTGGCCGACGGAAGTTCCCGTGATGACGAGGCCCGAGCGCCTCTAGGGGCGGGGAGCAGGCCCTCGTCGCCGGCAAGGGGGCGGGGCTCTTTTCCCTTATCTCTCGGCGCCAGCATAATCTCTTCCCGGCCACCCCATACAGGTTAATTAACCCGATCGGCCGACTGTCCACCCCGGAGGAGAACAAGCAGTTGTTTGCGGATCAGTACGGCGCAATCGAAAGAGGCAGGCAAGCAGGCAGGCAGGCTGGTGGGTGGGTAGGGGCGGGGCGGGCGGGGAGCCCCGGGCGGCGTGGGCTGATAGCGCGTGCTACCCCCTTCCCCCGCACGGCCCAGCAACACCCCGCGCGCCCCTCCCGCAGCGCGCGGCGAAACAACGAGATTTATAAGCGAATGAATTTTAGCGATGCGCTAATCGAAAGCTAGTCGTCTATTGTATTCGAGAACCCCTATTTTGCCGAGTTCAGTGTGTCGGCGCGGCAGAATCTACGCATCGGACGAGAGATAGGGGGTGGGTGGACTTTGTCGTTTAATATGAGGGTAATGACGAAGGACAAAGCCATCGCTTTGGGAGAGAGGTATGGGCACCAGTTGTGCGATATCGTTGAGAGGGCCGTCATTTATCAAACAGTGCTGCTCATTTTCCGGAAATCGCTTCTGGATGAACAAGTTGAAAAGTCAGTTATGGGAAAGGAATGGCTGCAGTCCCCAAAAGAAATTAGTTCATCTATTTTCTATAAACACAATAGAAATAAATGATATGTGAAATATAATAATTACTATTATTTATATCTTAATCTTATTCATTTTTTATATATATTTGAGTGTTCGACAATCAAAATTATTAAATTATCAAATTAATTATCAAATGTCATTATATAACAAACACAAATGATGAATATTATATATCGCTACGTTTCATTTACTTTAATTGTTATTATATTTATTTATTTATAATGCAATTTAAATTGGACAATCATATTCAAACAATTGCTATAAAACAATTAAATTGTCTTCCTTACATTCGGTTGTTTTAATACTCTAAAAGAAATTTCAATCATGCAAGTATTGTTTCCATTTTTACCTTTGATACTAGAAGAATAATTATAAATTATCAAAATTGTAATTATTAAAAAATAAGAAAAATATAATCCTTTAAAAAAGTGTTGCTACACATTGTTTCTGAAATAAATAGCCATTGAATCAAATAATTCAAACAAATATTATTTATTTTGATTCGGACACACAGCTATCGATGTTTTTCTCATTAAATTAAACTAACTTAGAATTCATAATCAGATTAATTTCCTTTGCATGCAGAATGGACAGTGTACAACGAAGAAAATGAGGAAGCTAGGGGAATTATGAAAAGAAGTGTTTCCTTCCGCAACGCCTGTCCAGTAACCTGGTTCTCTGTGAAGACTTCATCGCATTACCTTAATGTACGTAGTAGCAGGCAGAGAAAGGATAGGTGAGGATATCCTTGTTTGAGAATCTTCCGGTTTTCTTAACTTTACTCACTTACTATGTGTGTGGTGAATTGAGTTTCACTCATCGTAAATTTCATTTCCGACACAATTACATTTTCCACTTTTAATAGCAGGATCTCCAAGGAAAATGATGCCATCTTCGTGTGTGATGATACGTTCGTAATTTTTTAATCAATTCCTTTGATAATAATTTATTCGTTTATTTTGCAGAAATATTTACTTCTTAAATACAAATTTTATGTTTTTATTCAATTAAGATAGTATCATATTTGAAATACAAAGTTCAAATTCCGTATTGTAAGTAGTTTATTAATGTACTTCTTACTAAAAATATGTACCCGTCAATAGCACAAGAAAATGAATTTTAATTCCTCAGAAAATTTGCAAAAGGATATGTTAGCGACTCAATATTTTGATCCTTTATTAGATCCTTTGAACAATTTTCCTCTCTCATCAGCTCTCTTATCCTATTGCTTTATATTTGCTCATATCCCTTGAATCCCCTCGCATGAGCCGTGCCTCACTCGACTCAGACAAGATGCCTTCGACAAATTCTTGCTTTGTGCTCCGCTGCGCCCGGCGCCGTTCCCACACGCCCACGCCCATCTTGCGCCCAGCCCGCCCCGCCCCCGCATCGCCGGCCGGGCCCCGCGCGCATTCTTCGCCCCGCTCGCAGCCCGCTCGGCGTTTGTTCTTTCTGCGCGATCCACTTCCGACGGCAGAGCGCGTGGCGAGCGCGACGGCGCAGCGCGGGGCGCGGAGCGGAGCGCAGCGGGGCGGGGCGGGGCGTGGGGCGGCAGAGGGCGAGGAGGGCCGGGGCGGCGGCGGCGGCGCACCAATCGATGTTACGGAAGCCCCGCGGGCCGTCCCCGCCGCCGCCACCGCCGCGTCCCCGCCCTGCGGCCCGCCCCGCCTCGCTTCACCCTTCTCCGTCCCGCTCTGTACCCGCCCCGCCCGCCCCGCCCGCCCCACCCCGTCGCGCCCCACCCCGTCGCGCGGCGCGCCGCGCCGCCGAAGCCCGTTGCGTGCGGCACGCGTCCGCGCGCGCTCCCCGGACAGGCAGGCGGTGAAACGCGCGCGTCGGAGTTGGGCACCGCAACGCGCCCCTACGGCCCGGACCCGCCTGCCTCCCGCCACTCCGCCCCGCCCCGCCACGGACCGCACCGCTCCGCTCCGCGCCGCGCCGCGCCGCGCCGCGCCGCGCCGCGCCGCGCCGCGCCGCGCCGCGCCGCGCCGCGCCGCGCGGCCCCTGGTGTCCCACGTGTGCTGTGCTGCCGAGCGCCCGAGCTGCGCGAAGTCTGCCGCCGCCTCCGCCGCGCCGCAGTGCCACCAAACTCCTGCCGCTACCTGCTCTCTGTCCTTGTCCTTTTGCGCGGGCTCGCTCTTACACATGCAGTTTACGTCGGCCCCCTGCAGACTCACCGATTCCTTGCGTTCTTTTCGCTCTCTCTCGTTCCCCGCAGTGCTTGAGTCTTGGAATCGCTTTCCTTCCTCTAACACTCTTTCTTTCTATTTTCTCAAAAGTAACTTTTTTTCGTTCCCTATCCCTTCCCACTTGCCTCATTTTCTCTTCTTTCATTCACTTTCTTTTCCAGATTCTATATTGATTCTTGATATTTTATTTCATTTATTGCTGATTTGACCTACATTCTTTCAATTTTGCCTATATCACGTACTCATATTTTTTTTCAAAATATTTCATTTGGTTCTTATTTCTTAACTTATTCGACTTGCTTTTAGCGCTATCCTCATCTTGACTTTATTTCCCATTATATTTATTAACTCATCTTTCCTAATTCCACTCATTCATTCGTATTGATTTTTATGCAAATAATAGTTTATTTTTGAGAATTATATATCATTTAGCGTTTTCTCTCTCCCTTTATCTCTCTCTCTCTCTCACACACACACACGCACACACTGTCTCTGTCTCTCTTTCTCTCTTCAATTTCCATTAATTTCTTACTTTATTATATCGCCAAGTTAAAGTTGTATTGTCCCAATCAAATAATCCGATACATCTGATCCCTTAAAATTGATGCGAATACACATTCGAAACTTTTTCAACGTGTCAGAAATTGCAGTTCGCCATTGTCATATCACATAATCAATGCGAAATTGAAACCCCATATAAAAATGACTATCTGTCCATTTGATTTAATGAATGTTTTATTGAAATGATACATATATGTGTATAATTTAAAAATGATTTAATGAAATATTTTTCACAAATTTGAAAGTTACTAAAAGAAGTAAAACTTCCTTTAATTCCCAAATATTCGTTTCGCTAAGCCAATTGAGAGAAAAAAGATAAGAACCAGTTGAAATATTCGTTGGAAGAATAGAATTAGAAAAGAGCAGCGAAACACAATACTTATATTTATATATTAAAAATAATTATGTTTTAATTTTTTTCGTGTTTGCGATGACATAAGATTTATAATAATGATTACATGAGACACATGATTGTCTGATATTCCAATACAACTCTCTGGTTCAGTTTTCTGCTGTGTAACTGGATAATATTGACCAGAATTCCTGGTAGCATTCACATAGAGTTGTGTGAATTTTTTCCGGTGTTCTATTTTTTTATATATTTTTCTTAAAAATATATTGGATAGAGAAAATGTATTTTGAAAACAATGAAGTAGGATAATACTAAATAAATTATACACTATTCTAAATCATTTCTTGCAGACATGAAAAAATTAACATTTAATTTGCACTAGGAAAAAAGGCCGCCAATATTAACCTTATGTGAAGAACTGAAAGAAAGCAACATGCCGCAATTAAATAACAATGTGAGGGGATTAATTTTAAAAGCAACTCGCTGCCCAAGCTTTCAACTGAATGTTTAACCCATTGTAGGTCGACTGTGAGCGCAGCGCTCCTTTTGATTTCAGTTCTTTCTATTATGAGTTATAATTACAGTAGAATCTTGAAACTCCGTTCGACTTCCAAGAAATGTGTTAGTAGTGCTTCACTGAAGTATTGCAAGCATCTGCACATTCAGCTTACAGATGTTTTGTTGTTTTTTCTGCGTAAGATTGAACCCTACTATCACCGTCTATCAGCCGAGTTAGTTTTTTATTCTCGCGTTGCATTTTTTTGTTTAACCTATCAACACTGACCTATGAATATACTCCGAATATGAATATACTCCGTCTCTTTGTTATTAGTGAAACATAGTAGCGTTGTCTTCAGGATACCTTTCGCGTTTACTATCACCTCTTGTGGTTTTACAAAAAATCAAAATCGTTTCTTTTTCCTTGTCTACGGAAGAAGAAGAATTTCCAATCCACTTGCTCATGGTAAGTAGTAGTAACACAAATTTGGTTTGGGGGTTTGTAATAATCCAAGACTGCGTTACCCTTAAATCCAAACCTGATACTACGTTGTAAACGCTTAGAAACAAATTATCTTATACGGTATGCTATTTAGAGTCTAGTTTCACACTAAAGTTTACACAATGTCACTAATCGTAGTGGCATGATATTAATCTTCTGTCGGAGGATATGGTCGGAAGAAAACTGGGCGTGAAACTAGCATCTGTCAGGCACGTCCAATTTACATATTGTTCATCAACCGTTTTTCATACCTTCGCGTACAAAAAAGGATCGCTAGTACGTACACAAAAACTTATCGATAGTATTGCACCATGAGTGAAGAAAACTGAAGATATTTTCCGTCTCACTCGTTCTCGAGGAAGCGCGGTGAACGTTCTGGTTTAGTCAAGTGCGCAAACAGCAACGGTTTTATTTTATATTTCATTAAGCAAAGTATAGCAATCACAGCCGATACAAAATGAAGGAATTGAATGTTCCTTTTGTTTCATGAATAAAAATGGGAAAAACCTAATGACATATATAACATGGAGATGACTTTGTCGAAAATCTTGTTACTGTTTTCAGTTATTGCCAAGAAATGTTAAAAAATAATTTTGGAAACTCAAAAAACAATTCAGGCAACGTACATCAAACTTATAATACTTTTAATTTTCCTTGTAATAATTTTGTATTGATTTATATAAAATTACTGGCCGATTTAGGCCGATTGCTTATCTCTGTAGTGACTGTTGCCGGAAAGTTCAAGGTGACGAAATTAACAGCCGAGTTACAATTGGACTTGTATAATTAGGATCAGACAAACTAAAAGGTTTAAGTGGAGGTCTAATTCCTGTACTAAAATCATTTGATTTTGAAGTGCTTGGAGCATTTTCATTAAATTTTTAGAACGTTATTATCTTCTCGAAGCCAAGGTTTCTATAAAACACCCTTTATCCTTTCCTATTTTTTTCAACTGCTGATAATGAACTGAAAAAAATACGAACTTGAGCCTTTGTTGTTCATATTGAAGTGTCAGTAATATTTTCGTCTAACTTGTGGTAAATATACGAAGTACGGCGTTATAACTTGTCTTCGTGGAGCTCTCACACCATAAACCGAATAGCGTCCTTGGAAAAATTGAACACTTCGCCACAAAAAAACTATTAAAAACTGTCGAGCAAGCGGACGTGTAGGTCGGCATTGTATTCCAACATGCAGCAGCAAGACACTGCCACATCCCAGAATAAGTCATTCTCTACTAATGACCACAGTAGTTGACTTGCCCGTAAACATCAATTAATAATTAAAAGAATAAATAATGTACGGAAAGATTATAGTAGAAAAATTTACAAAATATTTTTAAAAAACTTTCAATTTACGTGACGATCATGAGTGAGCGCAGCCCTCACCATTGACCCATGGCGTCCGTCTAAGAGATCGACCCCGTTTCGGGGTCGACAAACAATGTTAATTACCACTTCATGTGGTCCAAAGGCTTTACCATGGATGAATAGCTTTAAATTATACTGAATATCAAACGTTAGAGGAGTCTCTCCCACCTCTCCAATGGGCCTTAGGAGTTGGAAACCCAATTCAAAAAATGAGAAGCCTCCCAAACTTTAAAACTGGGCCTTGTACCATCGCTAGGTTTTCTAAGGGCTTCAAAATCAGTACCAAAATCGTGACGCTTAGTCCTTATATTTTATGACAAAAATTGTTTCAACCGTATAAATACTTTAAAAAATCAAGCTACAATTATTTATTTTAAATACAAAAACATTAGGAAGTGCAGTTAATTGTATTATATTGTTCCTGAAACCAGTCTCGCCTAATGAAGGCGAAGTCACGGAACACAAATTTATAATCGGTAATGAATGCAGCAGCATTATAAAATGAAATTCTAAGTACCAGGAAACCTCTTTTTCAATTTAATATCATTTATTTCATTTAATATACATGTAAAAATTTAAGAGTAACAAAATTTAAAATAAATTGTTTTTTACTATCATAAGAATTATATTTTCACTAATGTATATTCGTATGGTTTGTTCCCAAAAAATACTTCTGAACATATTACAGTATATTAATGTAAAGGATATAATTATGAAAAGTTTGATAAAAATGTAATTACACGTCATTATAAAACTTTAAAATGACATTAAAACAATAATAGATGAAACCTGATATTGAGAGCTGCCAAAGTCATTCAGAGATTTAAAATTAATTTAGAGTACCGTTTTCCATGAATGGGTCAGGTTCAAGTTTTCTTAATATTAATATTTGGATAAATTTGAAATATTATTAGAGCATGTTGTGCTAAAACCGTAGACTCAAACCGTTAGTTGAATGAGAAAACCCATTTACCGTCATGACGAGTTTACTATTTACCATTTTGCCAATCGTCCTTACTACGTCCCGGGGTTCTTTTCTCACAACAACGCCTCTTCAACCACCGCTTATGCTCTTAACTCGAGTCGCTTCCCCGCGTGCAGTCAACGAGCGGCGACGGGGGCGGCGGCGGTGCCTTGCCGCAGGATCCCCGCAACGGTTTTCTTTCCGGATTTTCCATCGCTTCCGTTCGTTCGTCTTTCCGCCGCGCGGGCGCGCGCGCGCGCCTTGCCTCGCCTCGCCTCGCCGCTCCGGCCGGCCGAGAGCGGGGGCGGAAGCGGGGGCGGAGTCCTGACCTGGTGGCCCGGCCGCGGGCGGGCGGCGGGCGAACGGCGCGGGCGCGGGCGAGGGCGAGGACGAGCGGGCGGGCCGAGCGGCGACGGCAGTCCCGGCTCCCGCCTGCCTACCCGTTCGCCGCCGCCGCCGCCGCCGCCTCCGCCGCCGCTCGCCCGCTCGCCCCAGAGCATCCGCGACTATCGACCGGAGAGTTGCTGACGTCACGCGCCAACATGGCGGATCCAGGCCGCCGCCACCGTCGCCGCCAGCGCTGCCTGTGACGTCACGGGCCGCCTCGGGATTGATTCCGGCGGCGGTGGCGGCGGCGGCGGCGGTGGTGCGCGGCGCGCGCTGTGCGGACTGCAGCCCCTGCAACCGCCCGGGCCGCGCAGGGCCGTTGGCCTAACCGCACTGGCCTTGTCGCCGCCCGGCGCACGTTGCCTGCCCTGCCCTGCCGCGCCCGCCCGCCCGCCCACGGCGCCGGAATGCCCTGTTTCGGCCCACGCGTCGCCTCGCGCCCCTCGGCTCGCGGGCGATTCGGTGCCCATCATTACGGTACTCACCACATATCCGTCAAGGATTGTATCTGTCGAGAATAGAATGGCCTACTAACTACGTCCTTTTCATACATTTCTCAAAACTACTGTCTTCACAAACTGACGGAAGCATTTAGCGCATTTTTGCTGTAGTATTTTCTGGCTCAACTTCAAAAGGGCCTTCTGCAAATGCGATGTCACAGATGTTCTCAGAGTTTCTGCAGTAAATTCGATGTTCGTATTTAGAAATTCGACGAGTAGTAGTTTGACCTGATTATTGTTATTTGCTTTTAACGCGTTCAGTATATAAATTTTACAGATTAGGGACCGTTCATAAATTACATTATTTTCGAGTATTTTCAATACTTCCCTCCCCCCTTGTAATGCACTTCCATATATCTATGTAACGGAGCATAACGCTGCGTCAGACCCTCTCCCTTCTTCTTTAGCGTTACGTATTTTATGAATGACCCTTTATTTAGACTATTTGTGATTTTTTTTATGAGAATAATTGTATTTTAATCGATGATATATAATTTCGTCGTATGTATCCGTGGTACCCAATAAATGGCTTTGTCTTTTATTCAATTGTTCACTTTAGTTTACAAATTGTCTATATAATTAGAAAAATAATATAATTACATTAACTCTCATAGAAAAACTGTATTTTGTAACTTTTATTCCAAATATATTCCCTTTGCTGAATTTAATTCACTCATTTCCAACGAATATCATTACATTCCCGAAATAAATAGCGGTGTTTTCATTATTTTATTTTACTAAATAAATTACCCTCTGAAAAGTACTACAATACGTTTTAAACTTCGATCTTCTTAGAGGGAGTAGTTTGATGTTAAGTTTCCAATGTTGAACGAACCATTCATCAGCCATTGATGCTACAGGGGGCAGCGCTGCAACCTGCAGTACATGTCAGTGTTACGGGTAATGTCCAACTGTAATAGAGTTGATGCTCTAACTGCGTTTATTCAATTGAATCAAATTTGCCTACAAATTTAAATCATAATAATATCACATTACTAATTCCACTAACCTGAGGAACATCTCTTATAAAACCGTAATCAGTTGCCACAAGCCTTATTTGGCCAGAAGAATACACCAAAGAGTAGTCTAAGAAGAGGTGTAAACAATGTATATTGTAATAATTACAACACTAGTTCCTAAAACTGTT
This sequence comes from Acheta domesticus, assembly GCA_031308135.1. NCBI lineage: Eukaryota > Metazoa > Arthropoda > Insecta > Orthoptera > Gryllidae > Acheta > Acheta domesticus. Next base: position 108,165,461 of record JAHLJT010000631.1, on the reverse strand, counting down.
TACTTCTCAGGACAATACACATGAAATATTTTCAGTAAAATCCTATAATTCATCCACTTACTGTACAAAAGTATATTAATATTTGTAAATAAAATTTAAATAATGTGCGGAGAAAAACTAAAATATTGGAAAGAAATTATTGCAATTAAAACTGAAAAAGTTCGTTTTCAAAATTATGCTAATATACCTCAGCCAATATATTTTAATGTTATTGTACGAATTACGTATTTCCAAACCAGTATTAAACGAGCTTCGGGAAACAGGAGGAGAACTACAGGTCTGCTCCCGCACTCCCAGAAGACATACTTTGGACTAAGTAATTACATTCACCGCCACTGTTGACCCATAAAGCCCAACCTATTGAAATAATAATACCCCGGTTACGCGACTTATTATGATTAAAAACTTGGTTACGAGCGTGTCCATCAGTGAAGCGCGTCATTTGGCGAAGAGCTCCTCCTGGCCGGCGCCGCGAGCGGCACGTGCTGCGAAGCGCCGTTTCGCAAACGCCAGCGCCTCTCGCGTGAGATCTCGCATGAGCGCAGAGTAATGGAGATCTTATTTGTATTTCACAACAAAATTCGTCTTATTCCAATTTCTGTTATTCATGTTGCCCGGAACGTACATGAAAAACAAAAAAAAACTATTCATTTGTTTGTAAATTGTGTTTATGTCACTTCTCACGAAGGGATACCCTCCATTTTTCATAGAAAACATTATACACCCCTTATCTCATGACTCTTTTTAACATGCAAAAAGGCACCCTATGTCTTCCATTTTCCAGAAGACTCCTATCTCCTACACTTATAAACCGTTAACCTCTTTCCTCCTTTTTCACTCTCTTAAATAACTTAAATCTTCAAATTGTTTGGAAGTAGCCTGTTGAGTTTCCTCTTACAGTGTTTACCAGTACTAATATTTATATTTGTAATTAAATATTATGTAAAATGGGTTTTCCAGCTGACATTTAAATGAATCATAACCTGAAAATGTCTATCAATCACTTTAAAAAGTTTATTACTTATATGTGAGGGTTATTCCTAATTTTCGGGGTACAAAGGAAGAGTATTGTGATTGTGAAAAAGAGTGAAAATGGTAGGTTAGGAGGAATTAGTAATTTCATGAGCCTAGAAAATGGACTCACAATTGAATTCTTATAATTCGCATAGGAAAGCGGACCACTGTCCGTTTATCCGTCTCCAAGAGATCGTCTCGGTAGTAAGTTGGATACTATATGGTTTGTTAATAGTATCTTTAGAATATTATAATATCCACCAATATCCATTCGTATCAAATCGCAAAAGGAAGACAAAATTGTTGTAACTCTTGGGTTATAAGAACGTACGGGTGTTCATTCATTCACTAATGAACATAGAATTGCATGATAGAAATTGGTTTACGGATTTTCAGATAAATAACCGTGCTTATCATCAGAACGAGGAACCTTGTTATAACAAGATGATGAATTCTTGAAGGCAACTTCTAATGGAAAATCGGAATTGGATATTAAATATTAGAACGTTTGTATGGAAGACGAAGATCACAGTGATTCTCAGAGCAAAGGATACCTTTAAGGTTACTTTCATTGAAATGCAGAATTATTACTAGCATGTTCTTTGTATTGGGGAATCAGGTAACGCCAAATTTATTTACATCAATAGGGAGGTGATTTCAAACATTTATTTCAAAAAAAGAAATAATAACAATTTTAGAAACTTTTTTGAATTACTGCTTGAAGTATTAACGTTAATAAAAGAAATGAATAAATGTAAAAAATGTTAAAAATAATTGTTTTGTTGTTGTTTCTATTTTACGTTTTCTAAAATGTTGCAAAGTTTCTTAATAAATTACTGATTGAAAATCAATTTTTATTTTGCACAGAAGAATTGTACACAGAATTCCTTACGATGCTAGTTGAAATATTGTATCCAGAAACCAATTTTCGAACATTCGGTACGAATGCATTCATTATTATGTAAAATAAATTTAATGCTTTATAATGAAATATGTAGTTGAAACATTACTTATATATATCAAAATTAAGTTGTATACTCTATATAACTTTGATATAATGTCATCTACATTGAGATTCTCCACATTAATTGCCCACCCGTAACACACATATTCTCAAATTTTAACATTTGTGTCAGAAGTCTTAAATGGATTGTTAGCGTTTCTCTTAGTTTCTGTTTTAATTTACCACATTTGATTACTACAAATTCTTAATTGTTAGTAGTTTCATAATAGTAGTTTATGAAATTAGTTTATAATGTTAAACTTTATTGCATTAGTATATGTTTTGAAAACGAACGGCGTTAGAAACAAGTTTTCAAATTTGTACGAATTCAATAAAGCAACATTATATACGTGTTGCATACGCTATTTTTTTGTATGATAGCATTATAAATATATAATAGAAACTTTTTTTGCGAATAACAACTTGCCTGTGATGTCCCGAGTACTTGGCATCCGTATGGGAAAACGGTGGTTAGCTGTTCCGTTTACCTCTACCTCCCCCCCCTCCACATTCTCTCGCTGCGATTGGCTGAATATGCGATGACGGAATCATTCGTGCCGTAAAATCTAATTCGTCATCATTTGTGCCGTAAAACGCCCAATAATGAACGATTTCTTGCAACAGTAAAGGTCGTTTATAATGCTGGAATACAAAAAATAATGCTATTAAACCACTGTGTGAGGAAAATTTCAATTATGTCTTAGTTGAAAAATACAATTTAATCCTTAACTGCTTTAGATACCACCGCAATAATGAATCCATCATTAACACCTAATAATCTCAGTTATTCTAATGTAGCAACACGTTTATTCGTTTTTTGCGCGCGTTATTTTCGGTTTAAAAACATTAAGTCTAAATTTCATTTCTCAATTATTCTCATTTTCAAAAACATACCTTCACAATCTGATCATACGACTGTACTTCAAATTTTAGAACCATTTAATCTCTTTGCCTCTTACTTTCGCAATACTACGTTTCGACACTGTGGCTCAAGGACATGGTCCCTATTCAACAGCTCAATGAAACAACGTGGGGATCATAATATCAGGGCCTCGACCTCAGACATCAACACCTCAAATTCAAGACCCAACACTTGAATCGACGACTCAGCTAATCTACTCTTCAACTCAACGCCTCGACTCCACGACCCTTCACTCAAAGCTGCCATCCCACAACCCAACGACTATTCCGCCACCGACTTGACGACTACGAGCGCGACCCTATAATTACACGACCGCGAGCACGCACTAATCCTCCGCCTCTTGCTCGGCGAAGCGAGCGGCGGCGGGATGGGGGCGGGGGATGGGGGGCGGGCAGCGGGAGGCGAGAGTCCGCTCTCGCCTCCGCAGTCTCTCCTTTCGATCCGCGAGCGCGCTCCGCCACTTCGCCATGTTCGCTAGAAGGGGGGGAGGGAGCGGTGTTGTCGCCGGCGGCGCGGAGGAGGAGCCCTCTCTCCCCGTTGTGCCTCCCCCGCCCCGCCCCCGCCCCCGCACCACGCCGCGCCGCGCCATCCTCACCCCCGCCTTCGCTGCGCGTTTGTCCGCATCGCCGGCTCGAAGCCGTCACGTAGGAGAGTCGTCAGCGCCGGCGACGGCCGCCGCGACGGTGACGACGACGACGACGACGACGACGGCGTGCGGGGACGGGCGACCTGCCAGAAATATAAAAAGCCACCTATCGGGAAGATTAGTAAGCCGGACGCAGGTTGACAATAGTTAGCGCAAACCCCGGTGAAGCATGGTCGCCCATTATCGCTAGCGTTTAGCGGCATCACGTCCCTGCCTCCCCGCCCAGCCCCGCGCCGCGCCGCGCCACCCGGAAGATAAGGACAGAGCGTGGCTGCGCCGCTCCGCTCCGCGCTAGGCCTGCCTCCCCGCCCCGCCCCGCCCCGCCCCGCCTCGCGCCGCGCCGCGCCTCGCCGCGGTCCAATCCAAGGCGCGCGGGCGCAGAGGGGCGTGGGTGTTCGATCCAGCGGCGGCGGGGGCGGTGGGGGCGGCCGCGCGCAGTGCCGAGCTGCGCCGCGCCGCGCCGCGCCGCGCCGCCGCCCGGCCGCCACTCGCGCACGCACCCCGAGGTCACTCACGTCGAGCGCCGCTTCGCCCCTCCTCCCTTCCCCGCGCCCGGCGGTCCCCCCCTCCACCGCCACGCACTTTCCCGCGCGGCGCGGCGCGGCGCGGCTGCTTGTTAAGCTGACTCGGACTTCCATGCGGAATTTATTTATGCGAAACTGCGTCGCCCGTAACGCAAGCACCAAAGAGTCCTTGATAGTGGCGCTGCGGCGGGGCGCACTTTGCACAGTCATGCGTAAACGTTGTGATTCAGCGACACATTAACGTTTTAGCTAACCGGGGACACTGCGGACAAAAAAAATCTGAGCAAATATCTAGTATTATTCATCGATACCTCCCTCCAACGCTGGTGAATTAGAGACTTAAGTGGCTTTACGAGTCCGCTCTTCTTTTATTTTTAATCCTTCTTCTTTGTTTGTATCATGTGTATATTTTCTGAAGAGAGGCACGAAAATCCACCTTCTATTTTCTGTTCCTACACTGAGCTCAGTTACCGCATCTTCACCTTACCTGAACCTCTAAACGAAATCTTTTGTATACAAAGCAACGTTGCCTGATAAATAAGACTAGAGTTGTTGAATATAAAACTGATATTGCCTCTCTATCCTCTGTGTGTGTCTATTTATTAGGAAGTTGAAAATAACATTGTAATATAATGAGTTAATTCAGGCTAGCTCACATTTCATTAATGTTCGTTGTTGTTTTTTTGTAAATTATGTTTTCTCTCTGATTCCGTTTTTGTGTTGCATTCTCGGTTCACTTGTTATTTCTTTCTTTGTATTCAGAGACGAACTCAAAGAAAAATTGCTAGAACGACGTATTTTCTTTAATATATTATTAAGGTATATGTGTGGACATTCCATGCCAAAATCTTGTTTTCGTTAGTATTCCTTATTTTCGAGCCAAATCCAAGTTCAAGTCCAACGCAGCTCCCATATTACCACTTCGCACGCATATTCGTGCTCAAAGTTGATTTTCATTTTAATTGTACTCTCGTTTTGAACGTTCTAACAACACTTACTAAAAAAATTCTTTAGTAAGTTTTCTAACTGAAGGCATAAAAAGGGGTTTAATAATCTGCCGGCGTGTTGTTACTACATTAATATGCAAAGATAATTCATTTTTCAACTTACGGTACATGCGTCTAAAAAACTCGTCTATGTAGTCATGGTGCTCGAAAAATATTTTCAGTTGTCTATTTTGTACTATAAAGATTGCATTATCAATATATGACTTTTTAACTATTAGTGGTTTCGCATCAAGCTAAGTATTTATCATTTCAATCTAATTATTTCAGAGAGATTCAAAAATTTGAACTATAAAGGCATGGTGAAATCATTCGATAATAAGCCTCATTCCAATATGGCAATGAACCGTGTGATTTTTTTAGCCTATGACCGCCCTCTTTTTATATTTTCAAGAAATTAGATATTATCGTAAAGAGCAATAACTCAGTTGTTTTAAAAAAACTTTGGACAAAAAATGAAGTTTGAATGGGATATCAAAGAACATGTAGTGTTGAATTCCACCTTAGTAAGTATGTCAGATTCGTTTATGGGTAATTAGGCAAATTCTTACCACAGTTCGTATGTACTTTAGTTTCAAAAATATAAAACTCTTCATTTATATACTTTCCCTTATTTGTTGTAATTCCGGTCACTTCTCTGCACGAATAAACGCACTAAAACCCTCAAAGTCATTGAAGTGGCTTATAACTAAACACGATATGGCATACGAAATGCTCCGTATAATAATTAAAAAATGCAAATAATGACAACATTGCATAGCAGGCTAAAACCACAGCATGTTAACAAACAAAAAAAATATTTGGGATAGAAGACTTTGGTATGTGTACCGAGAACGTCTGGATTGTACGTATAGATAGAATTGTTTTTATTAAGTGAATAGTCAAGAGTATATCAAATATTTCTGTATTGATGCCGTCTTGTGATAATTCTTGTTCATAGTTACAAATTTGTTTGCGATAAACGTACGTATGTGCTGGCCTGGATAGCCGAGGTCATTGAAGCTGAAGAGTCGCAACTATCTCAGCTTGAAGGGTCGCGGGTTCGTATCCCGCCTTGTACATGGGTGTTTGTGTTGTCCTAACATGTTCTCCGTACAATCACTCCTGCAGTTCAGAAATCACAACTATATGGCCAAGATGTTGAAAAGCGACCTTAAAAAAGTACGCATATGAAATATCATATTTGCAACAAAATTATTCTAAATACGTTCATTTATATTTTTAGAAATCTGATATAGTATGTCAATGAGCAAAATATTAGTAAAGAAAATTAAAGTTAGTTCTTTTATTTTAACAAGCATTTTTTCAAATAAGACAAATGCTGAATAACATAAGGTTATTTTACTTTCTCTTTACTACTTATACAGTAAAGAAAAAGGCGAGTAAGGTTCCAGCAAAAAAACGCTGGTTTTGGCAGAAAAACTCTTTTTGTGGGACCCTGATATAAATAATTATTGGTGCTGCCATACGTAGTAAATAAGAAGCTCTAATAAGTTGAGCAATCCAAATTCACATTTTGTGTGCCCTTCATACCGAAATATTGGTCTAGAGAGAAAGGTCTTTACAGTGAAAGGTCTTCCGTCCGTGTGTTAACAACGCAAGCGGCTAAACCGAAAGCAGGATTTTCACCGAGAGTTATATTCTTGGATCAATCTCACTGACGTCGCGACCCCTTGAATTTTAAATGTATAGTTTGGTATGGAGTGATTAATATGAAACCTCATTTTCAATTTTTTCTCAAAAATTACTCAATTTTTTGGATTTTTTCTCTGATAGATCAAAGTACGCTTAAAAAATCCATAGGTGAGATTTTCATTCTAAATTCTATATTTTAGAATATCACAAAAGTTACAAATAATGTGAGAAAGTGTGTGCTGTTGTAGTACCATTAGTTTTCTATTCACATGTCAGAAGTGTCAGCAACAACAGAAGACAAGCATCTCCTCCCAGCATCCATTGGTGATGCAGCCTCCGCGCAGCAAAGAGCTCAGTCAGTGCGGCGCTGTGGTCGACCTGCTCGTAAGCGATAATCGATGTCCGAGATCTGGCGGCGGTGAAGCGGGACGTGCCAACTTGCCGGAAAGAACAACGGAGACGTTTGTTACTTTTTACGATCGAGTTGTGGACGCACCTGGCTTCCTCGACCTCTGGCGGACACTGTGCAGGCGCAGATTTAACAACGGACGGAAGGGCACGGCCATGGACGCTTGTCAAAACACTTTGAAAGAACAATTAACTTTTCTTGACGATTTTAAGAAAATGATGCGGGGAAATAAGAGTTTGAGTTACTTTTAATAAGATTTGTTAAATAGATATAATATCTGTTGAATACGACTTTCTATTACCTTATTCACTGAAGACTTTATTAAATGTTCAAGTCAAGAAAAAAAATCTCGCAGAATAATATCGGAAAATGAAGAAATTTGCTGTACAATTTTAAAGTTTTAAAGTTCATCTGTAATCTTTTCTCTTCAGCTCATCCGTTCATCTACATAAATATTTATTAATTTTGAAAATATAATTTGTTGACTTCATTTTTTCTGTACTGCCGCAAGATTTTACTTCTCTCCTTCCCCATAATCGGAGGAAAGTCATCTAATGCATAATTGCTCTCCATTTCTAACCTTTCGACAGCAAAAATATTGACCTTTTAAAAATATATTATTTTTCCAGTCCTTCCGTAAAATATACTGAAAACACTTGATCGTAATGTCGAAATCCAAACGGTTGGCATAATTGATCTTCAATACTATTTGTCAATTTCCAAAAGCACAGTAAAAGCTTTATTGTATTAATTTTTCAGACGTGATTTCATTGCTGATCAGTTCTCAACTATCTGCATACGTGGGTGCAATGATCGTTTCCTTTCATATTCTAATCTCAATACTTAACCTTGTCCTCAGAATAGATCCACTCAAGGGCTTGTAAATAGGATTAATTCTTGCACATTTAAGACGGCACTGGTTCCATGTTCGTCTGTACGAATTATTTTACTTTCTTATTTTATCCAATTACTCCTGCTCTCTGCTTACATTTTAGTCCATTAACAAGCCAATAGATAGTAATTTTCTACATTATTGTGAACAATATTGTGTTTGAGTAACTTCTTGAGGTATTTCATTTGTTTCAATTTTTTGCTCAGATTTTTTCATCCTTTGTTTCACTTTTCATTCATGTGCCAACAAAGTCCTGTGAACAAATTTGCGTTTATGAAAAGTAATACTAAAAGTGTTTGTGATCTTTGTAGATTTTCTCCTCGTAATTTAATAATCATATTAGATCAAATATGTTTTGGTACAATGACAAGCGTCCAGGTGTTGGTTAACATAACCTTTCATATTCAGAAGTGATTCTTTGAGTTCCTGTCCAAAATAGAATGAATGTCACAATGAGAAATGTAGAAAGAAGAAAGGATATGACACTGACGGAACGTAATTTTAGCATCGCGAATTCTAATGGTTTGATTATTATGTGATAAAACTGATCTAAACATCCTGATTTACTAAGCATTTAGAAATATTCAAAATGATCGAATCAATTCGTTTTATTCAAATTGATAACTTGGAAAAGGGACTTATTAAATACGTAGTTCATTAGAATATTTTTCTCAATATGAATTCATTATAAAAGCAGTTGTAAGCGTTAAAGTTTTTCCTTCAAATGAAAGAATAAAGAAAATAACAAAATGTCCATTCTTACATTTCCACAAAAATTGGACTCCTTATTTTCAATTGATGAATAATTTCATAATTGCAATGACGAAATTCTGAAAAAAAATTTCGCTACGGGAGAGAGGTGACGCTTGACGCATTTATTCAAATTGCAGACGTATTTCCGAAGTGTCATAAGCATTGTTTTACAACTCAAAATTTATCTTGTAGTAATAATAAAGAAATGAACGCATTTTAAAAGTAGTGATGATTCGTAACTCGTACTTTCGCTTTACGGCTAATACATAGACTGCAAAGATATTCAGCGAATGTGTATCCCTCACATGAACTGAATGAATAGAAGAAACGTGAATCTCAACCTGCTATATGTAGAGTCGTCGAATATGTACAAAAAGAATGTGATTAGCATACTACCGTTTTCTTGGTCTTTTCACATTCTCAGGATGCATTGCAATTCAAAATTCTTGAGCAAATTTTACGTTTTCTAACTTGAAATTTCTGCTTCCTGATTTGTGATGAATGAAAATATTGTGTTATTTTAAATATCAATTTTTACATCAATTCTGTTAGTATTGATCTCAGAGTATACCAAGAATAAACGCCATGCAAACTTTCGTCTGCAATTATTGTTTCTGCCCATTTCTGAAAGTATCAGCAATGTTTTATCCTTTTGAAAGTTGATCATCCTACTTGTGTCACAGGAAATGGAGGTTTTCGCAAATTCTCCATGGGCAAAGCACTGGTCGTCCCTGTTTGTCAACGTGGGTTTAACATAGGAGGGCGCGCGACCCCAAGGGACACCCGCGAGATAAAAATAATTCCTGAAAATTGACAGACAGGTTGCAACCATGTGGCAAATAATGGATTCTTTTGTTAATGATTAGGAAAAAGCTACTGAAAATCACAAGGCTCTACAATATTCTCAAACAAAACTGTACATTAAATTATAAAGCCTGGGATCTGAATTACCCCATGCTTCCCCTCCCGCATTAATGGAACCACCTCATTTTTACTCTCTCGCTTTATAACATACTTATGTTGTTAAAATAAAGTATTGTAATGCTTCGAAAAAAACTCTTATTGTCGGGCCCTTGCTATCGAAAAAATTGTATAAGTGTTGCATCTTTATGTCACACACTATCACACTGTTTTGCCACAATTCTCATTTTATGGGTTCTTGATTCCGAAAAATTGGTTGACGGCCAAACGTCTTCCCATTAACCACTCTTTCATGCAACCGCCTAGACCAACAACCGGAATTATGATATACTGAAATTCATATTAAAACGATCAGTATTTGTTGGCTGAACTTCGAAAATGCATGAAGAAAACTTATGTAGCCAGACGGATTGCACAATCTGCGAAACGAGTATTTTTAAAATTACTACAAAGTCATTTTTGGAGATAAGACACAACTACATTTACTGAAAGCAATTAAGTTTTATTACACGCACATACAATTCATTGTTTTTATAATTGAAATATTTCTAATCTCTTACTTCTATATTTCTCTTTACACATTTTTTAATTTCGCTTTCTACCTACACAACTTTCCACAGTGTACGACCTCTATGAGGTTTCAGATCTTCAGAGAGAAAGGGCGGCGCGACCAATGGAAAATGGGCGGAAAGTCCTCATAAGTCAATCACAATGGTCTCCTATTTGAAGATATAACTTTCGTTCTTAAGGTAACTTCATATTTTGGGTTAATGCATACAAAACGTAACCAGACAAGATTTTTGGAATTATTTTTAGCGGACGTAAATCATATATTTAACATTTTCTCGATGTTGTAAGTATATCCTGTACTGATATCCTTCTTCGTAGATAACTGAAATTAGTTTCGTAGTATTTGCAAGCATTTAAAGTCCCGTTTACCAAATTAACCTTGTTTGCAGAAAAATTTCCCTACACAAGTAAATGCTTCTTAATAGCACAGATAACTTAATTTTTTTTTCAAAAACTGTTAGTAGTCCTCTGAACGGAGTTTTACAGTTCCTTTTCCAAGATTTAAAGAATCATTTTCGTTATAGCCTGTTTTTATTGTTATAAAGTTACATCTTCCAAATAATTATCACGATATGATGTTTCGGTTGCATTGGTTCCATTGCCGTCTTCAGGTACTGTAACGTACATCAAATATAATTAGTAGATAAAAATGTAAAATATTCACAATACCATAAAATAATTTACGGAAAATATAATTATTGTTACATACATTAATAGAGATACAACACTACAAAATATATATTTCCTACATACGATAACTATTGATCGATATTTAATAAACAATTTGTTTTGATTTATCCACATCTTCAATTCTGATATCTTGACGAGGACATTTTTTCCTTCTATTAGGTGTATACTGCAGTTGTATGAAAAATACTTGTCCAATGAAGAAAACATACATGACAAGCCGGCAGCAAATAGGACATTCGCGCACCGCTGTAAACTACACTTCCTATCCGTCAGGAGGAGAGAAGGCTCCTTGTTTTGCTTCTCGACGTAAATGTAGCTTCACTGTGCGCACGTTTTGTTGAGCACTCCTTTTGCTTGTAGTATTAGGAGTAGAACTGATGTTCGTTACTATTTTGTTAGTAATGCAAAAAAATCAAATCAGCAGTTCATTTACCGTTGAAATTGATTTTCTATAACTCGGGAACAAAAATGTTTCTAATTTCTATTTTTCTAAAATAATCATTTTTCTAAATTCTTTTTCTAGTTTTACCAACTGTCGCAGATTTCGCGCTTTATTTTTCTCTCCATTCTGGGCCTCAAGAAAATGTGCGCAGATAATATCTTCCCCATACGCCATATACAGTTTTTTGACCAAATAAATAAATAAATAATAAATAAATAAATAAATAAAGGCGCCCGAGGTCCGTGACGAGCCGAAGACGCGAGGGGCTGCGGCCGTCGCGAGCGCGCGTGTCGCGTATCTGGCGGGGATGGTGGAGGGGGGACGGAGAGGGGAGGGGGCCGGGTGGGGGCGGGGCGAGCGGATACCGGCCGCGTGAGAGCTGCACGCCGATGTGGGAGATAACCGCGCGTTCAATAGGCTCCCGTCCGCAGCGCCGCGCCGCGCCGCGCCGCGCCGCCCCCCGCTTCGCCGCTTCCGACGCTGTGTCACACCTCGGACTCCACCGCGCCGCGTTCTGCTGTTGATTTGTTTGGAGAGGGAGCTAACCTTTGAGACTTTTTTTTCTGTTGACGTCTTGGGATTTGGCAAACTTTTTTCAGAAGGGGTGTGATTAATGGGTGACAGACGTGGATTTTTTTGTTATTGCGCGACACGCTTAGTTCATCAATGAGTGGTTGATATGGAATACGGGATGTGATGCATTGCAGACAAAAATTTAGATTGTATAGATACCGATATTGTCTCGAGCAAAGTAGGAAAAGTTTTTGACGCTCTTTATTCATATTCACTATTTCCGTGGTCCAGATGACATGGTACTTTAGCGCGGTTTTCACACAGGAGGTTCAAAATCATAGCTATGCCATTTGCAAATAAACAATCGAATTCATCAAAATAAAGAAATATTTATAGTCTTCATTTTGATAATTTTAAATATATTTTGTCTTGATTTATTTAAACCAATTTTGTAGTATCTAGGGCCCACAAAACATAGATTCTGATTACATACCCTGTTACTTTACTTACATAGGAAGTAATTTACCACGTTTTGGAACGGGATTTTTCAACTTTTTCGGTATTTGATTCTCACAATATGATTTTGTTTTCGAAAAATAGCCGATTTTGGCTGTAGAATTACAATTATTTTTCCAAGTTGTTTGCGATAAATTAAGAATGCATAAGGATAAATTAATTTTTCAGAATTCAATATTTATAATGAAATTTTTATTTATGACAAATAATTTATAGCATTGGCCTCCACTCCCACAAAAAGTTTAAATAAAGTTTTGAGTAATTTTTGTCAAACCTTTGTTTACGTATTTGTAAAAATTGTCTCGACCTTTTAAAAGTTATGCAAAAACTATTCATAATTTTGAAACATTTTCTTAGCGTCATTTAAAGAAAATGGACAGAAATGGGAAATACATATATATATATATGTGTGTGTGTGTGTATATATATTTATTTCCCATTTCTGTCCATTTTCTTTACCAAGTTTCCCACTCCAACAAGTAAATTAATGATGATATTTGAATTATTGTTTAAACAAATCATTTTAGATTTCAACATGTGACTCTGATTTTCTTCAGAAACGTCTTCCTTTAAAATGTATAATCTTCAATTGCTTTTAGTCTCTTCTATTCCCATCCTCTGACACTTAAGATCTCTTTCCCTCTCTTTCTCTCTCTCCCTCTCTCTCTACCTCTCTCTCCCCCTCTCTCTCCCCATCTCTGTACCCCTCTCTCTTTCCCTCTCTCTTCCCTTCTCTCCCCCTCTTCCCCTCTCTCTTCCCCTCTTCCCCTCTCTCTTCCCTTCTCTCCCCCTCTTCCCCTCTCTCTTCCCCTCTTCACCTCTCTCTTCCCTTCTCTCCCCCTCTTCCCCTCCCTCCCCCTCTTCCCCTCTCTCCCCCTCTCTCTCCCTCTCCCCCCTTCTCTCTCCCTGTCTCTCATTCACTCACACACACAGTTGTTTCATGTTTTTCCATCTCTCTGATGTTCAGTTCGAGCCTCGTATGTTCACTAGCTCAGCCGTCTTCCTTTTGTGTCCTCTGCCCACACATCCGCCAACCGGTCGGCGGCTATTTTTTCGCTGGCCGCCGCTGACGTCCACGTTTCGTGTCGACGTCGTTTCAGTGAAGCGTAAGCTGCCGCTGCCGCACCACCACGTCCTTCCAACGCCACCACAACCCACAACGTCCACATCTCCACGAGATCACCTCCGCCTACGCCCACTTTCCCTACGATCTCAGTCCCCGTCACTCTCGCCTCAGCCGCCGTCTCCTCAGTTCCAACAAATATCACCATCTTCGACATTGTCACCTTTACCGACTCTAACATTATCGACACCTCAGTATGTGGGTCGAAGAGAACAAACATCTTGAATTTCAATAAATCATATTTTATCAGTTGTAAAATTATCCACATATTTTTTCTAGGTGAAACTTGCTATGTGTTAGTGAATATTTAATAGAAAGAAAAATCTCAAAACTTCTAAAATTCTATTACAGGCACTTTTTACAAAAATTGTTAAAAGGTTAAGAGAATGTTTCATTTATTTACCTTTGTTGTACAATTAGTTCTGTCAATGTTCCCAAGCCTTATTAGGCATTGAACATGAAATAATTTCTTCAAAGTAATCCATCCCGTCAAAGGGCACATGGAGTAATTCTCCTTGAACATGTAGTTTTCTGTCGCATATCCTTGAACCCTCAAAACTACGTATTCTATCACAATCACACACTACATATTACACAAACTACATATTCTATCACAATTGAATTCTCCTTGAACATGTAGTTTTCTGTTGCATTCCTATGGGTCAGGGGCTGTGCGCCGCTGCTACCCGGGGTTTCCAGGTGGTCACTCACGAAGGGACCCTCGTTGCCTCGAGCGACCTATGTTAGTTCACGAGCGTGGTTAAGCAGTTTGTCTATCGACGCCGCCATTTCGCACTAGAAGAAAGTGTATTGTATTCATTCATTTTCCAAGACCTTAATTCTTTAGTACAGTAAGATTTCTACATATTCTAATCGAAATGCATTAACGCACCTAACTCATCTTCATATTCAACTTTACTCTAAAACTGTAATGGATATAAAATATTATTTTATGTACATCAATTATATTACACTGATTGTTGAATGCTAATCTTGGATTCTAGTTCAGAAAACATTTTACTATATTTCTGTCTTATCCTTCAAACTTCGAACAATTTAGTAGAAACGCGCAAACCAGTGGTTTATCTGTCACTTTTTATCCTTAGCACTACTACATTAGATTTCTTTGTCTTTCTGTAAACATTTTCCTACCCTTCTTTCCATAAAGTATATTATCCTTAAGGTCCTCTCTGATTCCGTTACTTCTTCCACGACGTCTCCTTTGAATTCGCCAGTGGGAGCTAATACAATATGGTGATATAAACTAAAACCTTTATGGAATAAACGTTCTAAACAGTGGGGAAATCCTAATTGAAATCATCAGCTGTTCTCAAGTTTGTAAAGGTCTAACAAATATACGCGAACACTTTTTTTCAGTTTATTTATAGTCGCATGAATATCAATGGTCATTAGCGACTAGTGCCCTAAGAAGACATTGCAGGAAGGAACAGTGTTGAATTAGAATGAGAACACTTGCTGAACCATTGCGATTATGTGGCACGAAAGAACTATAGAAAAGTTACAATATAAAAGTGCTACATATGCACTATAAGGAATAGAAAAATCCTCAAAATATTGTTTCATGTCGTTCAGTACTTATTCTCAAAGACTAATGAAATGCTAATGAAGGAGATTTACAAATCCTGGAACAATACTAGTTGTATAACTACTCACAGTGAGCGTGAATAAAGTTAAACACGATTCTGAAAATGTAATTCAAATGTGTCACTAATATATTAATCAATCAACCATAAAAACTGTTAATAGTAGCAAAGACAACACATCTAGGACTGACAACCTCTCATTTAAAGCAAAAATTCCAAAATTTGGTTGAGATGAAAGCTAATATTTCTTTCTAAGCGAAAACCCCTTAGTGTTTTAAAAGTATAGATGACAATATGATGATAATATTTGCAATAGCACTTACGGCAATGACATTTACAGTTAGTACAATATTTGGAGATATAAGTCATTAGAGGTAATAATAAGGAAATGAGCCACAATAAGGAAAATTTAAATAGTTAGTTACAATGAGAACAGAATACACTTTACCTAAAAACAGAAATTTTACATTGGAAACATACAGAGAAAATATTAGATTTCATTACAGATGTTTGATTCTTTACAAACTTTTTTGAATGTTTCCTGTTTTTCAAGACTTTAAAAAATTGACTCAAATACGTTCCTTTAGAGAAACAGTTGTTTGTTGGTATTGAAACAGAAACTTTGTTTAATATATAAATTAATACAATGATTTGATACGATTCCTTAGTCAGATAATGAATTCTTGAGTCAGGAATTTAATTATTTGGAAGTTTGAATATAAATTTTCTGCGATATTCATTAAATAGAAGTGACGATAACGGCGACGTATTGTGGCTGGAGAATATTGGTGATTGGAGACCAAGCATCCCATTTCCGCCGGGTGCCCGAAATTTCTGCGGATGTGTTCAACATCGGTGACTTTGTGGAACCGAATTTGTACGTCGACCGCTCTGTCAGTAGTTTTCATGGTTTCTCTTATCCCTGCCAGGCGAATGTCGGAGCAACACCCTATAATTCGGCTCATAGACAGCGCGCAATCTTGTATCCATTCCCATCCTTAGAGGCGAGCAATGAGCTCATCATTCTGAAATAGCCTATTCTGCATAAGCCTAGAATATACTCCGTTAGTGTCGGAGATAGACGAAGGCAAATTTCTTAGTGCAGTTGAGCTAGAAACAGAGGAAGAACGCGCATTATTCTCATAAACACGCTGTTGATAGAAGAATAACATATGACATGATATTAAATTGAAATGATATATTCCCTGTAAACAATTATGCTGGCCTGTGGAAAATAAAAAAATGATATATTTTCAATATATCTCTTACTTTAAACAATTCAAATAGACGTCATAATTTGGCGCTCCAAAGCGAATAATTGGTTTTACGTTAAGAAATATTTTATTGAAATATCGGCATGTGTTGTTCTCACGCGTGTTGTGTCAGTAATATGTTTTTACTTTCTCGCTACTAATTCAGTATAAAAGGTTTTGTAATGCTGCGGGAAAAATAAGGCCAATTTTCGACAGAAAACCTCTTATTTTCGGACCCTGGCACCGAAAAGATGGATCTTATTATTACCTCTAATACATTACATTCTCTAACTCGTTGTGTAGACAGAATTTACGTTTGGAGGTTTCTTGATACCGAAAAATCGATTGTCGGCAAAACGTCTATCCGGTATTTCGTCCATCTGTCTGTGAACAATGCCAGCGGCTAAGCTGCAAGCAGGATTTTCACCATATTCTCTGACCGATCTGACTGTGTTGCGGCCCCTTGAATTTGAAATGGGTATTTTGAGTATTTGTGGCACTTGTCATCAAGGTTCAAACACATTTTCAACATTTTCTCAAAAATAGCTCTCAATTTTTTCTTTATTTTTCCTTTGATACAGCAATAGAACGCACAAAAAAGCATTTTCATTGCATTAGGTAGCATTTTTGCTGCATTCCAAGAACTTTTGAAAATTTCAAAATGTCAAAATTGTTTTCGGCGTCTTTCTGCAACTTTCCGTTATTAGAGGCATTTTTCCTTTCATGAAATGTATTCATCAGAAGTAGATCTGCAAATATGATAATGTTCAATTTTTCGAAAATATAATTATTTTTTGTGTCATTTTTAGTGATATGTAAGCAGTTTTCAAATTTTAAATAATTATTTTCTCAAAAACGGCTTCTTATTCTACAATGTTTGCTATGTATGAAGCAAATAATGGTAAAGAAAGTGGTGCGGGTTTTATTTACGGACGCATTTTCTGCTTTTGCAAAACAAATCGAAATATTAAATTCGAATTTCCCTGGCTTTGTTTGATACTGTCACTTAGAAAAATGCCAACACGGCGGTTTCAAATTATTCAAATTCTTCTCACTGTTATCGGACCTGTTGATGTAGATAATATTCTTATAAAAGAAAATAGATTGAAGGAAGGTAATAATGTTGACTTCGAACCAATAAATACATTTTCTTTTTTTAAGAATTTATTTTCGCTGATAAGGGTATTCAAAAATTGGAAGCTCACTTCCATGTATTCAACGCAAGTTTGTGTGAAATAATTCTTGATGTTCTGTAAAATGAGCTGCAAATACTGTAATATTTAATTTTATTTACTCTTGTTTCATTTGTAAAAGTAAGAAACGACTATTGTTCCTGACTATCGAAGTATATCCAGATACGCACCACAAGCGCGTCGTTTAAATTCGTTGAATTTAACTTTTTCAAGTTGTAGCTCAGTTCTCACAGAAATTACAATGTTTCAATTTTACGTAACTGTTTCCAATAATGCACTATGAGAAAGTGTGTACTGCTGTAGTACCTCTACTTACTATTTTTATTTCAAACACTTGATCTAACAAGAAAATACCGTTTATTGTCTCTGAGCTATTTTTATAAAATATTTGTACAACTGGATATTGTAGAAATTGTATTGCACAGCTGTATAGATACAACGGTGCATCCGAAGAAAAGCGGAAATTTTGTTAGACGCATTCAACTGTTAACATAGATTTGATAAAAGGGAGGGGCTGAGCGATTCTTCCAAGCGAGACTCTGATAAAAGTATTGAACCTTCAATGGTGACCTTTCGTGCTTTGTACGTTTCACTACATATGAATATCACTGACTTGTCAGTATTTCGTTTCCCCCAATCGTTAAAATAATACAAATATATAATTACAAAAAAACACCAACATTCGTTTTTAAACAACTATTTAATATTATCTCAGTATACTGAATAAAATAATGTGACTTATTATAGGAAGTTGGAAAGTGAAATTATGTTTCAGCACTTGAATAATTACGCAATCTTGCATTTTAACAGAATGTGACAGGGTTGAATTTTTCTGGGAATGCATTAGCGTGTTCTTCTGACAGTACGACGGTTTTAATTGCTTTTGTTTGACATTTAATTCAAAAAATAATAAATGTTAGTTTTAACCTGGACTATCAGCGTCAGTGTATAGATATGTAAACATTTGTGGTTTATTATTAATCTTGATTTTATTCAAACATAGACGTATATTACAGTTACTAATATTTCCCTTCCCCAACGCTAGTTGTGCAGAGAAGCTCGTGCCACGCGTGTCACTGCCGCCAGTAGACGATCTTGACACCACTGCCATAAACGGTCAAAAGCAACCTGAACTAGTGTTGTCAGAAATAATAATGCATTCGCGTGCGCCAATCCGATACCTTTCCTGCCTTCAACTGATTACGCCATTGTTGTCAAGGTCGATGCCACGAACGGGAGTCCGATGGCACGAGTACCACGACGAAATCGCCCCTCCACACAGTTCATTACCCCGCCATCAGAGACAACGCCATCCCTACTGTAAGACGGCATGGTTACTAATTGCTCCCTTTCCCGACGGTAGTTGCGCAGAGAAGCTCGTGGCATGCTACGGTGCCACGACGCGTGCCACTGCCACCAGTAGAAGACCTTGACACCACTGGATTACGCCGACCTCTCCTTCAAGGGGAGAAAAGCATCCTCCTTGCGGCGCCGCGCCGCGTCGTGTCCGCTCGTGCCCTCGGCCGAGGGTCGAAGCCCGCCGCCTCTCCTCCGCGACCCGGGCAACGGAAACCACGAGCCACCGCGCCGCCCGCCAGCCGCCTCTAGCCGAGATACGCCCGGCCGTTACCAAGTTATATGGGTTGTGACTAGACCGAGGGGCCGTGATTCTAGTACCCCTTGGGAACTCGACCGGTGACCCAGGAAACAGGCAATCGATGTGTGTCATCTTCTCGCTTTCACGAAGCCTTCTCGACGGGAAGGAGGACGAAGACGCCGGCGGTGAGCGGGTGGGGGAGGGGGTGGGGCACCGGCTGCAGCTCCCTTCTGCTGATCGGAGCAGCCGCATGAATATGAAGGCGGCGTTCTCAACCGGACTCCCCTTCGCGAGCCAAACCCGCATTAATATGTGAGCACCGGGCGGCAACGTTGGCAATGGCGCTGAGGGAAGGAGGCAGGGGGAGGGAAGGAAGGAGGCGAAGAGGACACACATGAGGAAAATGGAAGACGAAAGGAAGAACATGAAAGGATGCAAGTCGCAAGACTTCATTGCGATTGTGGGATACAAAATAGAGTAATAAACAAGAAATAATCGTGGAAGGAAATTAATGTATGGCAATGACAAGACTAATTTGGGAGAATAGAGGTGGAAAAATTACAGAGGAGTTACCTAGAGAAAAGATAAATAGATGGAAAACTAGACATGAGAGAGAAGAATTATAGAAGGAAAGATGAGAAAATGCAACAGACTAAAATAATATTTACAAAAAGGTATCAAAACTGACAGTGAAATATATAGGAGTGGGAAAGAAATCAGGGTGGGTGTTTAATAGATGACAAAGACCATAAGTAAAACATGTGAGGCAGTTGTAGATTCTGTACTAGACAAGTGTTCATCAAGCATACAATTGGCCCAGTCGCAGAAAACCGAGAACCGAAGAGAAATGAAAAAGCATGTAGGCAAATAATGAAATAGAATGACCTAACGGTGCAAGACGGTAACAAAAACGCTGCGACGGAGCGCGGCAGAACAGGACAGAAGTGGCCCCAATGTAAAGGGGCGGGGCAAAGACTGGACGGAACTCGCC
Source organism: Acheta domesticus (assembly GCA_031308135.1). Classification (NCBI taxonomy): domain Eukaryota; kingdom Metazoa; phylum Arthropoda; class Insecta; order Orthoptera; family Gryllidae; genus Acheta; species Acheta domesticus. Next base: position 108,145,246 of record JAHLJT010000631.1, on the reverse strand, counting down.
GGAACAGGTGGGAGGGATTCGGAGAGGAGGGTGGCTGAGTCGTGCCGAGCGGTGCGGGGCGGTGCGAGACGGGACGGGGCGAGGCGGGGCGAGGTGGGGCGAGGTGGGGCGAGGCGGGGCGAGCGGGCGAGGCGGGGCGGGGCGGAGGCGGGGCGAGGCGGGGCGAGGCGGGGCGGGGCGAGGCGGGGCGAGGCGGGGCGAGGCGGGGCGGGGCAAGGCGGGGCGAGGCAAGGCGGGGCGAGGCGGGGCGAGGCGGGGTAAGGCGTTTCTGGGCCAGGCGGGGCGAGGCGGGACGAGGCGGGACGGGACGAGGCGAGGCGGGGAGGGATGGGGCGAGGCGGGGCGAGGCGGAGCGAGGCGGGGCGAGGCGGGGCGAGGCGGGGCGAGGCGGGGCGGGGCGAGGCGGGGCGAGGCGGGGCGGGCGGGGCGGGGCGGGGCGGGACGGACCCTAGGGAGGTCGTTTGTCCTAGTATATCCGGCCTTCTCTTCCCCTCCAGTGCCTCCACCCACCGGGAGGACGCCGTGCGCGAGTGGCGCTTCTGCAAAGGGTCTGCGCCGGCCGAGCTACTGCGCGCCCGCCGCGCCGCTCGGCATGGCTGATCAGCAATGTGCTCGTTATTTTGGGGACCCGAATTTAAATTTTGTTTAAATTTCTGCTTGCGACAGATATATTGTGGTAATCCTTGATTATTATTTCAGGATTGAGGAGATATCAATCGCAAAGTATATTACAATATATTTTTAATTTAAAGAATGCTCAACTGTACACGTGTTTCGGGAATAATTTACCCCATCTGTCACTCTGAGTCACTGAAGATGGAATATCATGGAGAAAAAAAGTAAAAAAAGGACGGGTGAATTCAAAAATTAACACGAAATGTATTAATTCATGTATGAGGAGGTATCAACCACACGTATACTACAATGTAAATTATTAATATAAATAATATACATTCATGCACGTGTTTCCGGACTAATTTATCCCGTATTTGTACACTCCTGTTTTCATGTTTTTTCACAACGCATTTAATGTGTTAAAATGCGTTTTGAAACAATTTGAAAACAGGAGCGTGTATAGCATATTAAAAACTTTATATCAAGCTCAATTCTTTCCACCAGTGGAGAATATGCTTTTTGATTAGTTGCTCCTGACATCGAACTTCGTATTGAATGTAATAAAAAGCAATAACGTATCAGTAAAAAATAAATGCAGTTTAATTAGCATTCTGGAAGAACTTAAAATCTCAATACTTGTTTTAATTTATAGTTCTTAATCAGTTAAAACCCTATACAGATACAATAGTAAACGCATATTCACAAGTATTTAATTCTTTATTGTATTTTTAGTCAAATATAAATCTTAAAAATATAATTTATATAATTTCATACTAGCCATTTTCATAAATAAAAGTCTATTCCTTGTAACCGTAATCAAGACAATGGTCTACTTAGTGTATTTCCCAATGAAATCATATGGAATTGATTCAGAATTACATGCTTGAAGAACTAAACGTTTATTGTTATGCATCGGGCCATTGTAATTATCGCTGTGCTACGAGTGTAGTTGCAATATATTTTCATTTGCCATGAATCTGACACAAAATCGAATCTGATTCCGTCCTGTGGATGTACGCACATGGCCAAACTCATGCACAACAAAGCGGACAGAACAAATTGCAAGCGAAGGACGCAAGAACCAATATCACACACATTGCGGTTTTGTGGTCAGTGTTTTTGATATGTCAGCTAAACTCTCAACAAGCCATCATAAATGCACGTCGCAGCAGGAGAGAAGCCGCCTGGTCTGGTCAGTCGGCGATCCAGTAGATTTCCCTTTGGCTCTTTAAAACATAATTTAAAATATAATTTTTTCTGAAATGTCACCGGTGCATGTCTGTTATTTCTTCTTCTGATTTTCTGGAAGGCTGAAAGTATTTCATTAAAACTTATAGCATTAGCGGTATTTTAAATGTATGTGTTCATTCCGTTCCTTTTATTATTCTCAGTTTTCACTTCAACCATCTTGAATTTTGATGATGAAAATGTTCCATTAGTTTTATCATGAACCTACTAACAACCTTTTCAAATTATCATACAACTTAATATTCAGGGTGGGTTTCTAAGACGTAGTCTGAGCCGTGGTTTTGAACCCGTGATTTGAAGCAACGACTTGAGCCGTGGCGCAAATCCGATTGATAAATTGATGATTCAACGAAGTCTGGTGAAACCGCGGTCTCACACCGCGGCTCTGGGAAATCGGTTTGTCAACATGGCCTTGGCGAGTGCAAACGGCGTTTGTCCTGTGTTTTTGCAGTATAAACTCGGCAAAGTAGTGGATATATGTTTGATACCGTAGGTATTTTTATTCTTATTTTGAACGATAATATAATAAATGACTTGAATTACACACTTTTAAAATAATTATAAACCAATGCCAAAATGTCATTCTGATGGCTCGGTTTGAAAAAGGGGGATTCTGACAGAAATTTGTCAGAAATACGGAGTTTTAGGGATGAAGAAGTACTAATATCAAATAATTAGTGAGAAGAGGCAAGCTTGCGAGGAATTCAGATCAGTGAATCCGAGCAAACCTCCACGAGATTGTGGACAAATACTTTGTTTTGTAGTTGCTCTAGTTTTCTTAAAAAAGAAATACCTACCAACATACTGTGAGGAATCATAAACCTTACGAATCAATATCAACAATTATGACTACTTTTAATTATTTTCACCTCACACTTTGAAAAACACCTATGTTTGAAACATAATATCCAGCCACAGAAATAAATTGTTATAAAAATACCATGTCTCTTTCATGAAGGTCAATAAACCATTGCAAAAAATAAAAACAGGATGGTATTAGAAAGAGTTAAAAATCTCCTATGCAAAGAGTTTAAATTACATAAAATGCTTTTGAGGCCTTAGCAATATTTTATTGAGATGCCAAAGTTAAGTCGATAATTTTCTCAACTAACCTTTGTTTTTCTGACTTTAAATAAAAGTTCCCAATCGTAGGCAGAGTCTATCGTCGTACTTTCTACGTACTATGTGAAGAGAAACCATCGTTAAGCTGAACGGAAAAGTGGTGAACTTTAGGCAGAAAAACTCGTATTGTGGGTGAATAACTCTTGCTCTTGTACGTTGTAAATTATTTCCTCTAACGTTGTGCTGTTAGAATCCACATTTTGGGAGTCGGTGATAGCGAAAAATTGGTTTACAGAAAAACATCTGTCTCTTCATCCGTCTGCCTATGAAGCTAAACCGTAGGCAGGATTTTCACCAAAATTGATTTTCCCCGAACGATCATATTGATGTCGGTCTTTGGACTTTAAAACGTATATTTTGGTATTTGGTGGGTACTTTAAATAAACTGTCTATATTTTCATTTTTTCAAAAATGTCTCTACATATTTTGTTAATTTCTGTCTCAGATAGAAGAAATACGCATATAAAACAATCCATTCTCAGTTTTGTTGAATTCTCTGAATTTTTGAAAATTGTGAAATTTGGAAATTTTTTAAATTTCGTCTTTCAATAACAACATTGAAAATTGTTATACACAGTTGGTTTCTTATTTAATGTCATGTACATTTTTTTTGAAAATATGAATAGTTTAGCGCAATTTTAAACGACATATATTTTTTTAAATATCTCTGATGTCGTTAATGCCGTTACAAAACAAGACTATTTTTAGAGATTATTGGACTTGTGAGTACAATGATGATTATTGGATTTCTGAGTATGATTTATTATGAAATCTCTCAAACTCTCAAAAATTTTGTGTTAAAATGAGGTCGACATTGGGCATCTTCAGACACGCTGAAACGACATTTTCTCAAGACCGGGTCCAAATTGTTCAATGAAATATGCATATATGATAAGTTTTTATTCTTCTGTAACATTCTTATTAATTTCAATTCTAGTATTAGGGGAGTTAAAAATTTAAAAAATTATTTTTAAGCGCCGATAGGTAGCAACTGGGAAGAGGAAAGGACAAAACCGGAAAACTACACTAGACTAAAAAGATAAAGAAACTAACTAATGCGAGGCAGTCTGTGCCATTCTCTAGCATCCGTAGTTGTTTTATTTAAATTGATTGCCTTGAAAAATGCAAAGTGAGCACTTCTATCTCTGAAATATAATATGTTTTAAAGATCATGAAATTCCCTTCCATCTGCCAAGAGTTTCAACACAAACTGTTATTATACCACATAAATATTCGTCAAATTATAAACTGTTTCTCAGAGCATTCAAGTAACTTTTAGTCTGCAACAGAACTAACTTCGGGCAGTCGTGGTGTCTTTTCCATGCCGAAAAGTATCCACTAAAGCAAAACATCGTCGGTCTCAGCGTCACGGGCCGACCCTTCCCCGTCGACCGCCGTAAATTTCTCCGGTAGCCAGCAATTTTCCTCGCGTGTGGCTAATGTGTTTAACAGCCGCGCAAGAGCTGCAAGCGCTCTGAATAGCGATGGAAATGCTCTAAGGCCCACGTCAGCCCTCGTCAGATGCCACCGCTGGATTTTCCCGGGCAAGGGCAACCAAAGGAGGAAGGCCGTTTAAATCGAAGTTTTTTCTTTATTTTCAAAACGCAAAAGATGAAATATTGGTTTTAAATAGTATTTCTCCGTCTGGAGAGACTACTTTACTAAGGGAAAACTAAATTACTGCAAAATGTCTTGATTATAACTAAGATTTATACTAGTATTGTGCATTACGTTCAATTTCTTACAAAGCAATATCACAATCATTAGATATCTTGTCGTTCTTTAAATTTAGAATTTTCTGCTCGGTAATTTTTAAATACTGGAGGTTTTCAAACTTGTTTTGATCCTCACTTCCTGCAGAAATATTTTTTTATTCTGAATTTATTATTTTTAAATAGTGTGTAAAGGCATGTTTTCTTGTTTTCTAATAATTAGCCAGACGTACAATTTTATTTTTAACGAAATCATCAATAATATCACGTTTCGAACATTCTTATTATTTTGAAATAATTTTATACAATTTAATAAATATATTATAATTAACAGCAAAATCACTTCTTAAAAATTATTCTTCAAACAGTTATGATGACGTAATTTTAAAACAGAGTTGAAATGTCTCAACATCCTAAACACAAAGCGTTTTCTGCTTAACATTCATATTATAAAATTGAATAAATATTAATTATCCTTTACTTAGAATTTTATGCATGACATTTTTCAATAACTTTAAAATTAGATTTTTATTAATATTTTTCTACTACTGAACTATCTTGTGTTCCAACGTACAACCAACATAGTACGTCGAAATATATAGGCCGTTTAGCCATATACACTATACACAAATAAACCGGAGGCAAGCTATGCGTTTCTGGAAAGAACATCTACTTCACTTAATAAATTTTCAATTAGCATTTAATTTGCATAAATTTTCACATCATTCACCTAAGTTCAATTCTTTACATACACTTTTCACTCATTTTCCTTGTGATAGTAAGAGAAATATATGCAAAGTATTTTGAAAAATATACTTGACTCGTTCAATTGTAGAGGCTTCCATTTTACATTCACGTCTTTACTTCGTAAGTGGCGAAAATATTGTAATCATGCGCCGGAAATAGGCGAATTTCCGGCAGAAAAATTCTAATCACCGGGCTCTGGGAACGAAGAAGCTTATTCTTATACTTAGGTAAATTACTTTCTCTAACAAGTTGCATTCATGTTTTGTGGGTTGTTTGCATCGAAAAATGGATTAACGGCGAAACGTCTGTCTGCCAGTGGTCAATTCTAAAGACTAAACCGTTCAGCTGTGTATCTCCAAAATTGGTGTTCCCTAATCAGTTTAAAGGAACTTAGGTCCCTGCATGTTTGAAACGGATATTTTAATTTTTGGGACCTCATTTAAATTTTTAAAATTTTCTCAAAAATGGCTGCAAATTTTTTAGTAAACTTGTCTTCGAATAGTGTAAAAGACCAAACGAATGGCCCAGGTTTCATTTTCGTTGAAATACCCGATTTTTAGAAAATTGCATCAGTTCAAATATTTTGGCGTCTTCCTACAATTGCAATATTGAAGATAGATATATGTTTCTGTCAAATAAATCTGTTGTTGGAAGACAGTTCTTGAAATAAAGTAATGTACAAGTTTTCAAAAATATTAGTATTTTTCACGAAAATTTGTGTGAAAATTCGTCAATTTTAAACAATTGTTTTTTTCAAAAACAGCTCCATTTTTTAAAATTTATCTACGGATACAACGAGGAACTCTTATAAGAACGTCGCCTAGGTCTAACTTTCGTTGAGCTCTGTGAATTCTCGAAAATTGCAAAAGTTAATAAAACTGCAAGAAAGTATGTGCTCTTGTGGCACTGCTTGTTCAATTTTTGGTTGGTATTAGGCAAACGGGACAAATCAAACCAGATTGTTGTATCAAATCCCACTTATTATGCTTTGACATTGCGTTTCTACAAATCTCCCGGAAAACTTAACTGGAAGACACGAGTTCTCGACATCTTGTGTTGACGTGATGTTATTACGTTTCTGCCAATTGCCAAATTACATTTAGGCCTCTACGACAGTATAATCAGTTTCACCTTTTCGAAATCATGTATTATTTATTTCCTTTTTGGATTAGTATAATGTTTAAAATAATACAAATAATATATTATTATGTCTTCATTAGTGGCGAGAGTGCTCTTAACCTGGCCATGTGATGAAGACGATAATATCTACGGCAACTTTTATTATAACTTGGCCGAAACCTGTGTTAAGGCAAACTATATAATTAAAACGACAGTGTTGTGCAGAAAAGAACAAAACCTTTGTTCCGACTTTACTAGTGTTTCATTTAATGTTTCCACACGTGTACCTGAAAATCTAGAATAATTAAATTACACCGTAATGCCCACTAAGCTTCGCCACCTTACACCTGATAAACCCACGCATAAACTGATGATCCGTCCCAACATAAGATTGCATTATCGAGTTCGCCTAATGCTTACAGCTCAATGGTTCTTCTCGCACGTGCACCCCCAGCGGCGGCAAACTCATCCCCTGCCGCTCACGCGGCCCACGAGCGGCAACGCACCGCTTGACCACATCATGTCCCCACCCCACCGCCGTCATCGTCACTACTCCCACCGCTCCCCCGACCCCACCGCCATCACCAACGCGTCCGTCCAGTTCGCTGCCGCTCCATCGCGTCCGCCTTGTGGAGGGCGGGCCGCCGCCCTTGCCTCGGTTCACTCGCTCGCTCGCCACGTCGCTTGCTCGCCAGTTGGCTCGCCGCGTTTGCCCGCCGCCGCCGCCGCTGCCGCCGCCGCCACCGCGCGGCGAACTCGAAAGAAGCGGTCAGCCGGCCGCACTGCCAACCAGGCCACCGACCGCCCTAACGACTGACGCATTCAAAGCTCTTACGTCACGGCGGCGCCGCTTTGCCGATTAGCGACGCGGCGAGCAGCGGCAGCAGCGGCGGCGGCGGTAGTGAAGAGGGCGGTGTGGACGGCAGCAACGGCGGTGATAGCGATGAAAGCGGCGACGACGACGAGGGTGGCAGGGTGTCGAGGCTGGCGAGGGTGGCAGGGTGACAAGGGCGGCGAGGGCGGCAGGGTGACGAAGGCGGCGAGGACGGGAGCGTGACGAGGGCGGCAAAGGCGGCGAGGGTGACGAGGATGGCGAGGGTGGCAGGATGACGAGGGCGGCAGGGTGAGAAGGGCGATGAGGGCGGCAGTGTAACGAGGGAGACGAGAACGGCGAGGACGGTGAGGGCGGCGTAGGCGGCGAGGGTGGCGAGGGCGTCAGGGAGACGAGGACGGCGACGATAGCAGTGACAAGGGCGTCGAGGACGACAGGGTGACGAGGGTGGCGAGGACGACAGGGTGACGAGGGCGGCAAGGGCAGCGAGGGTGGCGAGGGCGGCGAGGGCGGCGAGGGCGGTGAGGGCGTCGGAGTGACAAGAACGGCGAGGAAAGGAGAGTGACGAGGACAGCGAGGACGTGAGGGTGACGAGGGTGGCGAGGGTGGGTGCGTGGGTGACGAGGGCAGCGAGGGCAGCGAGGGCAGCGAGGGCAGCGAAGGCGACGAGGGCGGACGGTAACAGCGGCAGCGCGGTCGACCGGGCCTTCCACACGTGTGAGCGCACCGCCCCCCTCTCCCCTCCAAAGCAGCCGGCGGGGTAATCGGAGCCCACGCACGTCACACCGTCCCCATCGCGCCCCCCTGCCCTCCCCGGTCTCCTGCCGCTGCCGGCGTCGCGCAATCGTCGCTTGCGTTGACGCCACGGCCGCCTTGACTTTCATGCCGGCGCTTCGCCCCTCTCCCTCCCTCGGCCACCACGATGAGCTATTCCTCTTCCTTGTAGACAGGGAACTTTCTTTTTGTGTCCACCTTTTGGAAGACCGGCTGAGGCATCAATTGAGGCTCAGGGCATCAACTGATGTCACTGCAGTGCCTCTGACTGGGAGGTCTTAGGGTTCGAGACACGACGGTTGTAGGATTTTCGGCACTATGTAGCTAGGTCAAATTCAGCCGCTGTATGGAGGAGAACTCTAGCGGCCTGCTACTCTGATCGGTAGTTTCCGTAGCTTCTCCGATCAATACCAACAGAACGCCGGAGCAGTACCCTAACAAACAGGCCACGTACTGCGCTCAATCTATCCTTCCTCTCCCTTTGATCAAACATACATGCACTGCACTAGCAAACATGTCGGGAGCTTAGAGCTCATTCCGATTGGGGCGGTGCCCCTGGATACCGAGAGATACCTGGATGTGGAAAACTCCGCAAGTCAACATGTAGGTCGTCGCTGGATCTCACCATCCACCGGGGGAAGAACATCGCCCCCTCCCGTAATAAAACATGTACTACACTTATAGGATTAGAACTAGATTAGGTGGCGCTACCGAAACACGAAATTATCAATCGTTCTCGCGGAGGTAGGGTCCCGCACAGTTTTTATAGAAGGCCTCATTTTAATACATCGACACACGTGCAGAAAGTAAAGTTGCCATCAGTTTCGCCTACTAATGTCGGTAAATTATTCCTCTTGACACTGTAAACTACGGAGAGATACTGCACACAGTAACTTGACGCTTTCTCGGAATTTCGATGTATTACATAATTTTCTTTTCATCTCAAAAACAATGATGAACCAGATTTGTTTTTATGGCCTTTCTTGATAGTCTATTTATTAATTTCCGTATGGGCTTACAATGCATACACACTTTGGGTCAAGAAGGATTGGATTTGTACATTATAAACACATCACAATGATTGTAATGTAAATGAAGAAGTATATTAACATATTCTTAAAATAATTTTTGGTTTAGTTCATCTCTAATATCGTCTTTTGATGTGTTGATATTTCTTGAATTTTATATTTTACAACTTTGTAAAACACAGCAGTTGAATACAATATGCATAATACACACAATCATACTAATAATATAATATACTACACACTAAGCACTTTCCTGTATTTATATATGCGTTGATATTTCTCATTGGGACGCTTCTTATTCAAATTCATTATTTTTAAATAGCAAAAGTTGTACTCTATCAGTATCTCAATTTTCACAACAAACCCCAGTTATAAACGTGTGCTGTAAAACGTTGGTTCAATCATGGACATTACCCACGAGCTCATAGTACCAACGCCTAGTAACTGCGTTTCACACATATGTATTTGTAGTTTTGATTTTACATCTATTTTCTCCAATTTATTAGAATATTCAAACCATATTGTCAGAACGTTTTTTAGTAGTTTCCATATTTTTTTCATTTTTAATTGCATTTCTATAATAATTTACTAACAGTAGTGTAGCAAGTAGCAAGCAGTATGTGGCTCTAAACACTAACATTTTTGTAAAATTCTTGCTACATGAATTGAAGCTTAATTTTCTTTGATAGAAGAAATATTGTTATAAATAAGAACATCAGAAGCATTTACGAAAACCAAAAACCGTTAGCCAAAACATTTCGTCGTATTTTGTTAATATTTGATACGAATGCAAAGGCGTACAAATTGCTGATATTGCCAAGTGTGAAACTACATATAACTAATCTTCTTACAATAAAAACAGCTTTCTGGTAAAATTCACAACATTATGCATGTCATAACAGGTTGATTTTTTATATGAGATTAGACTTAATTAATATCCAATCTGTCAAGTAATTAAACAAGGAAGAGAAGATGTAAGTTACCATATTAAATCAATGGAGCTAACGCTTTGACTACCCCTCACCCGCTTCGTATAACCTGCGTTCAAAGAGGAGAATTCACTTGATTATTGGCGACAATTCTTTGTAGCACCGTCTTACCACGACAACAGAGTAATTTGACGATTTATCTCTCTTTATGTGAAACGTAATTTGAGTGGGTCGTAAATGGGTAAATAAATACTAAATGAAATAAAGTTTAATTCCATTTTGTCTCAAAACCTTACGAGTTGGCTTTAAGTCTCTTCAAAAATGTCTGTTTGAACACAAACATGATAACATTACTGAGCAGATTATAAATTATGATTTAACATCATTTTTTACCTCAAAGATATACAATCTTAGTAAGCTTCAAAATTCTTTAATATGATAATTTAATAACATTATTCTTTTTCAAATCCTCAAATTAATAGAAACTATCATTAATTTAATCAGAAAAATAACAGAATATCAGGTTATTTTTGCGTTACTAGTTTTCTCCATTGTACATAATAGCTACATTGAACTAAAGAAGTACGTGTTGGGTCAACAGTGCGAAGCGTTGGGAGTAATTCGCCTTTTTTGTATTTGCCATGAGCGCGAGGGCGTTATGAGACTTCCACTGGGTCGAGCCGAGCGCTCTACTGGAGCCTAAATTGAAGATAGAGAAAGGTCATGAGCATGTGTTGAAGCTATTGGATCCTGGAGCACCCAGTAATGTCAAAGTGCGTAGTTTATTTTCAGCTCTGATGGGTCGACGGAGGGACTTCTAGTGATCGATCCTTCTCTACACGGTTTTCGACCTTTCCGACGCATCATTATTTTAGTTCGTGTGACTTTTTCGTTTTATACTAAATGGTTAGTACTATTCCTTTGAGGTAAAATTAGAAATGATTGTTAAATTATTGCTGGATTCATGAATAGCATTCTATTAATTTGTCATAAGCTTATTATAGAACTATAAATTTCAGAGTAAATAATTTGTTTATTCTCTTTACTTGAAAAACATTTTTTAATGCTACTAAAAGAATATTATTTTTACTCACATTTTTGTCTTCAAAGAAGAGAGAATGAAATTATGCAAGAATCTTCCGCTTACCTCAGAAAAAAAGTTCAAATTCATATTTAAACATTCAAATACGCTGACACTATCACTCCACAATCCACCGCAATAGTGAAACTTAGTACTTGTAATTGTAATTCCAAAAACACTTCGTCCACGAATTAAACTCTGGCATGATAATCTAAAGGCATAGTTTCTAAAAGAAACAATTAAATATTTAACTGATACTTCAAATGTTAACATCAGTAGGCCCCTGCATATTATTGTGCAATTGTGCTATCCTTTGGAGTGACTAGAATGCTATTAAAGTGCAACCACAAACACAAGTAAATCATAAAAATGAATGTATTTCTAGCAATGAGAGTTTGTCATTCCAGTAGTAGTGTGAAAGTTGAAAGAACGGGAAGGAAGCTTTAGAAAGACTACAAGAGTTCACTTAATATTGTCGTCTTCCATTATATTAGAAATGTTTCTTCAGTGAAATAAGTACCTGAATAAAAGGACAGACATTTATATCTGAAAGTGTAATTATTTTTGGTATCCCTTAAAATGCAATATCTTGTGCTACGATACGTTTACAAATATATGGCGGTGCTACAGCACAAAACTATAAAACATTACTTTTTTGAGAATATTAAAACCTAAATTTGCCTCAATGCAATGCTAATACCAAAAACGTGATTTCGCAGAAAGTATAGAAAAGTGTCTAGGATGTTTTCGCTACATGTAATTTTCTGTTTTGCTGTTGGTTTAACTGCCTCGATTTCGTACATACGTAGTGAAGAAAGGTATGATAAAACTACGGCCAAAATTGGGGATTTTTCGACAGAAAAACGCGTATTGTCGGGCACTGGTAACGGATCAGAATATAAATCTTGTTCCTATCTCACTTCCTCAAACACGTTGTGTTGTCAGAATATAAATAAATAGTTTCAATACACGGATAAATTTATTAGACCCCCGAGTAATCAATCCATTGGCTACCGTTGTTTCTTAGCATTGTCTTCCCGAAAAACCCGCACAAATTGCAAATCGGCCACTCTCGCAACAAAATCCTATCACTACAGAACAGGACACCGGTACAAACATTGTGCAGGTAAAACTTATATATATTTGTATTGTTGTATTTGTATATATATATATATATATATATATATATATATATATATATATATTGACAACAAGCTCGTGATAAGGCGGGGTTTCTAAGAAACAGCGAAATAAATTCATATTGTTTCCAACCTAGAACTAAAACTTATTAATTAATTAATGTTTCTTCTTGAAAACTTACTCAATGCAAGGCGTGCAAGTGACGTGACGTGCGTCATTTGTTAATTTACTTTTTTCTTTCGATAAGAAGAGCGCTCGTGCGTGCACCATACGCTGTGACCGCATCAAAACTGTCAATTCTTCTGCGCGCATTAACGCCTTTGATACGTACCGTGGGGGCGCACTTTAGGATTCACCGCCTTTGTGATTTCATTGCCCATAAGCACTCTGCTGCATTTTTCGCTTGCGTGATTTTGGTGCCCATCGGTGCTTCGCTAATTGCGACAACGGCGGGCGCAGCGGTGCATGCAGCGGCTCTCTTTGTGCATGCTTGGCGCCGCGCACGTGGACGCGTTTATTCGACTTCGACAAGGTCAAGGACACCCAGGAATTTTAATTCCAATGGCGAATGATTCTGTTTTCCGATCAAATGTCTGTGGCACGTAAAAAAACTGATTTATTGAATATCAGGCAATATAGTGAGAAATATCAATTCTCTAATTGGTCGTTTGAGAATACTTACTGGTGTTGTGTAACAGATTGAGAATAATATCGTAAAGTGGGTATGAAGTAGTCTGATTTCAAAAATATTTACTTAAATATTACTCTAATATGGATATTTGAATAATATTAAATGAATTTATGAATAAATTCGTCAATTATCTCCTCCTTACGTTTTCTGTATAGTGATCTTACAAATCGACATATCGAAAACAACATATCGAAAAGAAACACTATGAAACACATTAGTGTGCACGGTAATATAAAAATCACAAAATAATTAACTGAAAGATAAGTTTTTTGTCAAGTGAAAATAAGAATTGCAAGAATAATGGCGTTAAATAATATATATAATAATCATTATTTATTTACTGCTATTATCAGAGGAGGGCTATTTTGTAAATGAACATTTTGTAATATTTACGCACATTAGGTATGTATACATTCAGCGTTACAGAATGATTCTACACTGTAATTATTATCTTAATTTACTTAAATAATAAGTTAATGTTTGTGAGGTCCGTGAAAGATTCGTTTAACACGTTCGTTTGAAAATGGTACTCGTTTAGCATTACGATTGAACAATAATTGAACTTCTCGTTCGCATGACGGATTTCCATTTTGTGTGCAGCATTCTAAAATAATATGGGTCGATATATCGTGCTTTGAACTTCACAAGTTTCTTGGCTGCGTGCTTAACAAAGACTGACCTAGATAAACAGAAAAAGTCGAACCCGAGGTAGCCTTATAACGAAATAACCTACTAGGTAGTGCAGTATTCTTTCACATTGAGTTGGTTTCCAGCAATTTTTCTGTAAATATAATAATTTCTCAAAACATCTTTAATAAAATAATCAAATTAATTTCTTCTTAGAGGCTGAAGATCATTTGGATTAATCTTTCTCCAGATTTTGCACGTGCAAAAAAATCTTGACAATGATTACTGTTGTCAAAAACTCTACAATGATGGTTTGAAATATAATTGTATCCTTGTGAAATTGTAGTATGAACATTTTTTAGGCAAATGTATTGTTTTTGTTTTATCTTCTTAATAGTGTTTTATGATAAAATGGTAAAAGTGGCAATTTATTTTGCGAATAGTAAATGCTACGTCATGAGGCTGATAGACCATATGGTGCGATCGTACAAGCAAATTAAAATCACTTTTGCCATCGTGTCATACACTATCTTTAGGCAGCCTTGAATTTCATTTTATTTTGATTCAAAAATACAAATCATCGTGTTAGTGTAAGGTCAATAATAGCTGATGCAATCAGACGAAAGTATTTTGTTTTCTTTGTTGTATTCACAGTTTTATCAAAACATTTGAGAATCGTCTCCCTTTTCGCAATTGTGCTACAAATTGAACATTTATCGAGGTTTGCATGCCTTAATGCAATCGCTTTTTTCTAGGACCTGTCTAAAAAATATTTTTACATAAAATACTGTAGTTTTATGACGTGGAAAATTTATACAGAAGATAAAATTATAGTATTTTTAACTTGCTATAGTTGTCTGTGTCTTAGACAATTCAAAAGCATGACATATTCAGAAGATTAATAAATATCAAAGAAAATTTCATTAAAACAAGGATGGAGTTACTTAGAACTGAGTATTTTAGAAGAAGAATATCGATCTACGTAGAGGAAAGGATAATATAACTCAGAATTATTGAGTTCAGATGCAAATATTTTCCAGTGGAACAATTTCATTCCATCAAACTATCAATTATGATTAATTTATTAAGTAATATTTTTAAAATCTTCCATTTACTTGCATACTCCACTATTACTGTAGCGAACCCTACAGTTTGAGAACTATTATAACTTAGCTATTACTGTAGCGAAGTCCTTACATGCCGTAGCGCAGCCTGCGAAGGTAGACTAAGAAAGAATGTCTTTAAAAAATTTAAAATAAACCTAATGGTGAATCAAATCTTATTTTCTATAATATATTTAAACACACTTATTTATTTTTGTGCACATTTGAACATGTGTGTAAAATTACCCTTTACCGTTCATTTCACGTATCTTCTGACTCACTTTGAAACGTTATAGTGGGGGAATTGAGCAAGGACTGTGCCTATATGACATTCGTGTCTGATTTGAATCAGCTCTTGCTTTTGTGCACCCCTGTCGACATCAATAGTAACTTGGGGCGAGTTCCGAGGTCGTTAACATCGCAGCGAAACTGCCTCGTGCACCTGGAAAGGATCAGCTGGCGGCGTACGTTGCCATCAATAAACGCGCAACGACAACGCGGCAACAAAGGAAGAAAGCTTCCATGATTTTTAAAATGTTTAAACTCATAGGAATGAAATATTTGTTATGGATTGCATTCAATTCCAATTTAAATATCTAAACTATTTATATTTTAATAATTATATATATATATATATATATATATATATATCTTTTTTCTTATTGTTCGTAGACCAAACTCAGTTGTTAAATGATTGATCTTTTCCAATAATTATTTGCGTGACTACCCATAAAACATTTTTTCACGATGTTCACAAAGTATATAAGTAGGCGCATAAAAACTTTAGAGATAATAATTCTGAAAATAACATTTAACCCTGCGAACATGTTATTTCGTCGATAATTTTCCTTCATCATCGACGGTAGACAAATCGACCGTTAATTTGAGATGTGTGCGTGTCATCGATTTGTGTAATTAATCATGAACATTCAGAAATCTAAAGTAATCATGGAAACATCCTAGTTAGTATTTAATGTAAAAAGAACAAACGCTAAAGAATATTTCATGGAAACCACCGCCTTTCTTGCCAGAACTGTTACAAATGGGAAAACGCTTTACTCCGTGAGTCAACACTGAATTACTTTGCATTGAATCGTGGAGTATTTATCCCCTGAATAAAAAACTCACAGCCTTTTCAAGCAACAGTGGAGCAAACTAAGGTTAGTTTTGAGAACTTGACGGTCATATTACTTGTACGTAACACTTAGTTTTTAACCAAGATAGTAAAACTTTCGTAAAGGTTGTTATTTTAGCAGTTATCTTGAATTATTAAGAATAAAATGAGATATTTTGAAGTCTTAAATATGCAATTGTTTTCTCACAGTTTTATCGCTTTACTGCAAATACCGTATATTGTGCTCTTCCCCATGAATATTGCGATATAATTATTATCGTAATCTGTCATTTGTTCTACTTATACATACACATTGCGCATAGTATATTAATGGGCCTTTACAATTCGATACGGTCATAATTTGACTATCCATCTTTACTACTTTGTATCGCTATCAAAATATTTACAATTTTTCGATGTTTTTTCATTGATTTATGGTGTTTCTTCATTTCTCAACAATCTAGTGCACCTCGGGTGTATCAGTAAAATAACTTTACTTACCTGTTATGGTAAACAAATATTTTGCCTTAATGTTACATGCTAAGGAAAGCGTAGCTTTGCGAAGCGAGGTAAAACGTACATGAAAAGAGTGATTTTTTGTATGATGAGATTCTGTCAAATAGGAATATTTTTCTGTCCAACCTCTACTAATTGAAAACAACTTTTACAAATAAATAACAAGAAAATAATTTCCATGGAAATTGCATTTAGAATCGCAGGCAAGCGATAATTACAACATAACGTCTTAAGCGATTTAGCAAATCCAGTGGAGCCCAAATAGAATCATATGACAGTTCAGGGCAATATTATTCTCTATTTTAACATTATGTACGGATATTAATGAAGTAATGTTTGAAATAAAGTTAGTGATTAATATATTATTTTAGACTACTGTAATGGATGTACTGTAATGGATGTTGCATCAGTGTAATTTTTAAGGTCAGTTTATCGTAAAAAGTCTTCTTTCGGTGTTATTGTTTTTGTCTTTAAAATAATTAGAACATTAAATGTAAGGTTTGTGACATTGTTAAAATATCTTTCATTGGTCTGGGTTATTTTCCTAGTGGAAACTCATTATAAATAAGCTCTAGCAACAGGTATTAATGCGAAT
Source organism: Acheta domesticus (assembly GCA_031308135.1). Classification (NCBI taxonomy): domain Eukaryota; kingdom Metazoa; phylum Arthropoda; class Insecta; order Orthoptera; family Gryllidae; genus Acheta; species Acheta domesticus. The sequence goes on along the minus strand of JAHLJT010000631.1, from coordinate 108,128,253 downwards.
TTAGGTGTATTAGCAAATTTAGATTGTATCCTAACCTCAATAATGGAAAATTAATACGTCTATTCGTAACGGCAAATAGTAGCAGCAAAAATGTGGATTGTGTAACCAAATCACTTGAGTTAATGATCTCAATTGATCAGGATTTTGTACAGATTCTCTTAATCCGTTGAGTGAAAGCGCTTTCTTTGCTTCTAGACGTTATCTTGAGCTCTTTTGGATGTTAGGGGGGAATATTATTCAAATAATCATCCTCTGTGTTTTCGCGGTAATTCGTAATAATTCACGTGGGGAGCTATACAGCGTAAGAGCCAAAATCTTAGGTCATTTGCGAATAGCTTGTATTGTAGGGGAACAAATATTTCTTCTTATCAAATCTTGTCAAAAACGTTCGATGCTACCTCAGTTCAGAATTCTAACTTAATATAACGTAAGAGCTAAGGGAGGGATTCCAGAGCTGAAGCAAACGTGTACAGTTTTCACTTCTACATACGTCACGCGCAGTTGCCAACCTTTTTGGTTTTGAGAAATTCTTTTGAAAGGCAAGACACAACAATGAAATTTAAAATATTTGGATTTTTAATTTTCACAGCGAGTTATACGGCCAGCAGATCATATTACAAAACATGCAACATGTATTTTAAGTGTTTTCACATTACATTGCAGTCGAAGCAGTTATTAAACGCAACTGGAATCAATCAAAGGTATAAACATTTAAGGATTTTTTTTATGTTAAAACGCAATCGTTCTTATCTTCTTTGATAGTGATCCATTAATCTACTTCTAGTTCAGTACTCTAGAAAAAATATTGTAGATGAAAACACGAAAGAGGTAACCGATTTCATGTCTGCTTGTGGAGAAAAAATACGGGAAAGATCGTGCAAGGGCGGTGACCTGCTTCCTGAGAAGTTTCACGGCCCGCGTTCAATAGGTCTCGGAGAATCACGAGACCCTCGGGCGAAATATCACTCCAGCTCTGACTCCGCAAAGATTCCTTTCTATTCCATCCTTTCTATTAAGAGCGTGTTTAACGTATTGTTTTACAGATATTTAAATGTATGCGCCTTTCATATATTATAAATTGATGAAATAATTGAAAAAAATCTTTTACAAATACAACGTTCGTAATATCAATTAAGTTCATGAGCACAAGTTTCGTCTAATACGAACCTCTTATTTGACGTCATCATTTTTTCCTCTTTAGAAATGAGAATATGCGAAAAGTTAATTTGGTAAACTTTCATTTGGTACTTCGGGAAAGTTAACTAGGCATCTGATGTTTGATCTAGAGCTTGGCGTCCATATCAAAACGTATTTAAATCATCCCAATTGTATATCAAAATAAAGCAGTTTCTATCACATCATCCTAAAGGCAAAAAGTGCCTTGTCGCTGCCGCCAAGATATTCTGTTCTCCGCTGTCCTCTTCATTTCTGTGTAGTTAGTGAAGTGTACTTCGTTTTGAATTTAGTCTAACATTTTTATTCTAGGTCTGCATTGGTCTGCATCTTCCTCTTTTTCAAACTAGTTTGCAATAAAAAATGGTACGTAACAAATTGTTAGGTCTTAAAATGTGTCAAAAACATTTTGTTTTTCTGTTTTAATGGCTTATTAATAAGGATCTTCCCTCCTTCCCTTTTTCTAAAATGATATTATTAGAAATTCTTTCTGTCCATGGGAATCTTTCAGTATTCTTCGCCAAAACTACTTCTCAAAAATATAAGAGAGTAGAATGACGACACGAAGTTCAGATATATGACATCTGCATGTAAACTAAAGGGTATACTAATTTTCTGCCAGGAAATACTACGAATCTTGTAATTATGACCGACGTGGAACATCAGCGGAACTATGATTAGATTAAAAGAGAAACCTTCAAGAAACCAGGTAGGGACAGTTTTTACAAGCGATAGTCGAATTCTTCGCTATTGGAATTCTCTCAAAGCACTATTACTAGAAGTAATCAAAGCTGATTGGTAAATATCGGAATGTTTCGTTGGTTGAAATGGTTTACAATGATAAATAATAGTGAAGTTCTCTCAAACTGTTTACATCAAGTATTAACACGCTCAATCCTTTAATAGCATAGCACTAACAGTGTTGTACAAAATCAATGAACTGCTTATACTTTGTGTAGAAATATGGGGAAAGTAATAGTTCTGTTTGCATCGCTTTCATTGGTAATCGCAACACACACTGTTATTTTGGAAATTCAACGAACCTTTTTTCAGTTTTCGAAAATACAATATAGCAGCTGCGACTTTAAAATACTAGAAAATAATGTTGCCTTCGAATGAAATCCAAATCTGCTTTACTGATCATTGCGTTATATTCATAAAAATGAAGTTACACATGAAAGCCGTATATCAAATTCGGATTTCGTTTGAATAGTATCGCCAAGTGAGGCGACCACTTGTAGGGCGTCGTACTACTTTACATAGGGTTTTAAGAGAAACTTTAATGATTCACAACTCTTTATAGCTTTATCCAAACAGTACCATCATTTAAAACATATTTTTGTTAAAGTAAATTATATTGGGTTATTTTGCGGAGTTCTTGAATGATATTACAGAACGCTTTATATTCATCTGAAACCACAACACTCGCGCAAAATTTCACATTCGCAAAAATCACAAAATCAAAATAAATCCCATATCGCAGCGTGTATAAACTCGGCCACTTGCAATTGGCCTCCCTTAGTGAGAATACATACTCCAAAACTTTTACAGACTAGATATTCAGAAGAAGCAGATTCCGCATTACTCTTAGCAGATATGCGAAAATAGGTTACTGAAATAGGAAACAATTTATTTAGGAAAACCGCACGATTATTTTAGGTATGGTAAAATATCTACCGGAATAAGTGGAGTAACTTAGAACTCATGGAAGGATTGTGATTGATATCAAGATGTCTGAATAGTGATATATCGGTAGGTCTATATAAATTCGCTGCATACACTCGGTGTTTTGTGGAATTATATTTCATGGTATGCCGTTCCCGTGAATGTAAATTAAGTATTGTGCCTTGGTAATTGTAGTAGTCAATAGAAGTATATCAGTACATCAGTTGTCAGATGAAGAGCAGGTATCATGCAATAAAATAAGCACTAAATATTGAGAACAGTTTACAAAAAATACCGATAGTTGACAGAAATGCGCGCTTAATGCAACGACTACTCACTTCTGATCATTTCATCTATATCTTCTTCTATGTAAATAAAATCGGAATGTGTGACTGTGATTTCAAAATAACAGGCCTCATTGGTCTCATATGCTTATTTAGATGAAACTAGCTGAAGTACTCTGTGTTCTCCGAGTATTTCTTAACCATAATTCTGTGGTCACGGGCTTGAAGTTCTAAAGTCAATTTTTGGCGAGATTGGGTTAAGTATGGAAACTACAAGTTAAGTATCTCTATTTTATTGTAGTAAAACGACCGAATACAAACGTTGCCTACTTAACGACAAAAAACGTTCGGAAATAGCGTTGGGCGTAGGAAAAATTGTTGGCTCAATAATCTAACCCTTGTTTTCTCCAAACTAAGATTTTTGACTTCTTTTACCCCGTGACCACAGAGTTATCAATTAGGAAAAGGAATGAAGTATATGTATCGTATATCCCTGCCGTTGCCCTGCCCAGACTCGCCATCGCCTGCTCTACCCTGTTCCATCCACACGGCTGCACCGTCTCCCTCCTCACCACCCCCGCCCCATTTCATTCTCCATCCTCCGGCCTGCCCTCCTCTCCTACTCTGCCATGTTTGTTACGATCAATGTTGCTACCACTATTGTTGCTGTGGGCAGCTTAAACTATGTATTGTCGCTTATTGAAGGCCAAATTCCAATAATAAATTTGAGCTTTAGTAACTCAAAACCTAATTGCGCAATCACAATTAATCAAAATGCTTCTTGGGATAAATAAGATTTAATAAAGTTTTAAATAATTTTGGTTAATTTACTTACCGTTTTTGAAAAATTCGCAAAAAAAACTGAAGAAATATACACTTAAATTTTACTCTAAGGAGAAGGGAAGTAGAAAAAGAGTAATTTTAAAGAAATCTCATACTGACAGAAACGTTTCCCTTGTTTTCAAGGTCGCATGTACAATATTTCATTATGATTGAAGTATAACTGTAGATTTGAATAAAAACACTTTTTAAATTAAAATAATTGGGGAGACTAAATTATGCCTGATAAAACACTTTACCTTTCAGTGAAAATCGCATTGAAATAAACTCATCCATTCCAGAGGTTACCCCAGACATACAAACAGACGTGAGATTACGTAAAATTACTCCCCGTTCCCGTCCCTTCCCTTAAAAGTAAATTTAATTATTGATTCTTTCGGTTTTCGTAAAAATCTTCTAACATTCTAAAAATCCAAATCTTACTGATCCAAATCTTACTTACGTTTTCCTAATACTAAATGTGGTTCTGCACGATGATTGTAATTTTTAATTTTTTTCTTAATTATTTCTTTTATATTATATTTTATTCTTTACTTAAATAATTATATAGAAATGAAAATAGTTAACTACACGTGATTATACGTGACGTGTTGTATTTAATTTGGGCAAACTCGGGAAAATTTGCCAAAGTGAATTAAATATTTTTATACCCAATAGAAATTCCATATATTTCTTTTAGTCATTAGCATTATGCAATTACGCTTTGGATAATTAATTGTCATTGTTACTAAACGTTCCCGGGAGTATGTAATAATGTATCTGTTTAGAGCTGCTTATTGCTACGATAATCGTAGAAAACACAGCCAGATAACGCACTTAACTCAATCCCCTAACCCGACATAAATTTCTCGCAAGTACAGATTCTACAAAATATGTAAAACTATAATAAGGCCACTAACGCTCTACGCACGCGCATTAAGGACGCACGCGGCCTCTGCAAACATCAATAAACTCCAAATCATTCAAAATAAATAGTTCAGATTAATCAAAACGTCCCCTTGTTTGTAAGTAACAAGCAACACTATTCCTAATTAAACATCAATACAATAATAAACCAAATATCCCATATATCACACAATTTCTACCAAAACCTAACAGACATACTCCTAGCACCCCATTTCAAATTAGCGAAAAACCCAACCCAAACTGGAGTAAAAGAAGATTCCCGTTTGAGGCCTTGCTCAAAATATTACCAATCTTGAAGCATAACACGGAGGTTCTTCCTTAGGGTATCCTTTTCGGTATTTAGTTTAAGTGAGCTTACATTTTTAACTAGCGTATGCTTGGAACTGGATTTATCCATTTTTTCGTTACCAGGGTCCGACAATAAAAGTTTTCTGGGGAAAATTCGCCGTTTTTTCGCGCAGCATTACATACCTTCCTCTCCACTACGTGGCGAGAAAGTGAAATATAACGCAAAACCAGGCGGGGCTGGGCAGTGTTGGAACACATAAGGTGGAGCTGGAATGGTGGGATGGGCAGTGTCAGACTGGATGAGACGGGGAAGGGAGGCGGCTGTACAGACAAGGGCGGATGAGGACAGGGTACGGTGAGAGTAAACTGTACGTAGAATTTATACATTTTCTTGCCATACAGAGGATTAACAAATACTCGGGCATTGCTGGATTCTTCAGCTAGTTAAAGTATATCCGTAAGTAGGACTTCTAAGAAAAAAGGTCGCTACACAACAGTCCGCAAACGGGAGCGGCAACCACTAACGTACTCATGTTCAAAGAATTATTTTCCATTTTTTCTTTTTGTCTTGGTTATTTTTTTCCCTTCTGTAGTATCCAAATCTTACTTACGTTTTCCTAATACTAAATGTGGTTCTGCACGATGATTGTAATTTTTATTTTTTTATTAATTATTTCTTTTATATTATATTTTATCTCTTATTCTTTACTTAAATAATTATATAGAAATGAAAATAGTTAACTACACGTGATTATACGTGACGTGTTGTGTTTAATTTGGGCAAAGTCGTGGTATTTTTTTAAACTGTATTGCTAAAGAATAACCCCACACACTTCGGTTAGTGTAACAATTGCTGACAATATTCGTTTATCTGCAAAGTCCTTCTGCGCTTATTGTCGCTGACTGGTTCATCTCCAAATCATAGTTAAAAGCAATTGCCTTCATATCGAAAAACCGAATGTCGAATCAATTGGACAGATGAGTATTTTCGTAACCACAAATTAGTAGAAAATTGAATAAATAGTATCTTTAGACGTTTGTGTATGTATATTTTAAAACGCTTACATAATGTTATTGTTATTGATGTTTCCTAGCTTTGGAAGGTAAATAACTAATTTTACAAGACACTGAAGGAAATTATTAGATTTAAACGAAAATTTCAAAGATCTTTATTTACTACATATTTCTTCAAAGCAATTTAAGACCTGAGTGAATTTCCAAAAGCTAAAATTACGAAATTATTATTTCCCTTTTTATCGGACATTTGATTCAGAAGTACATAATTATTTGTCTACAGATACCTCCACACAAATGTTTTGTTATGTATGAAAGAAAACTTGGCTACCGTAATGCTAAACCTTTAGAGACCTTTCTGACAGGTGAAGTAACATTGAATATTAACGATGCATTATGCATGAACGTCATGAAAACATTTCGTTTGTTGATACAGAATAATCGTCTATTTACTTTATTTGTAAACCTTGGGTGCTTTTAAAGTAGTTAATTCATGTCTATTTCAAATGTGTTTTTAGGAATTGCTTAGAAAAAATGTCATTGAAAATTTAATCAGTATTTTATTTATGATAAATTTATTGGGGCTAGATGTACTTCTTTCTTTTACGAAAATTAAACATCTTTGTTGTAAATCGCAAAGGTACTTTTTTAAAAAATACTTAACGTTTAACATTTACGTATGCACTGTTGTAAGGATGCTAAACGACAGAAGTTTGATATCACATTGTCATGTCAGATCCAGAGCAGTTCTGTATTATTGGCCCGAACTACGTTTATGCCTTCATTCACGCGTACATAACGTTTTAAATTTTTTATACCTCTTATGTTTTACTGATATAATTATTAATATTTTAGATGCGATATTTGATGTTTACCATTCAGTTCGTACTCTTAAACAATTCCTCTTAGTCTTTGACCCCGATTAAAAAGGCAATCTAACAAAAATAATTTTTCGAAAGAAAAGATACCTCAAACTGATAAAAGTTCTAAATTGAATATAAATTTTGTAAAGCTTTGTAATTGCCACAGTCTGAGGGTCCAACAATGAGAAGCATCCGAATTGGTAGACGTAGGTACGGCAATACTATTCCATATTTCATGGTATGCACCCCTCAACACACGTATGTATTGCGTACATCTGGAATAACTATTCCCGTACATGAACCTGAAGGCGTTGGTCGAATATCATGCATTCTCCACACAATGGACTACACATCAGACGAAATTTAAAGTTCAGACACCATTATCATCTCACTCACTATTATATATGAGTTTTTTTTGTTTTTTTTTGTTTTTGCCAAACGCCCTTTAATTTTATTTATTTTCGGTCATGTAAACAAAAACCAATCGACATCAGATTGTGTGCGTACACACACACACACACACACACACACACACACACACACACATACACACACACACATACACACACACTAGTATCATATCTCGGTTAAAATGAGAATGTATTTTTTACGTCTTCTGTTCTAAAATCTATTTTGTAGTTCTCTGCTACTTACGTGATTAAAATACAAAATATAAATATTAAGATATAAAAAACATTAATATTATTCTTCTCAAGTTCCTTTATTTTTACATTCTCTCATACTACTTACGTAGTAAATAGAAAATATTGTAATATTGCAGCGAAATACGCGAATTGTTCGACAAAAATCTCGTATTATGGTTCCTGTTACGAATGTAAATGTGGGTAACGATTCCTCCTACATTTAGTAAATAACTTACTCTAATATTTTGTGTACTCTGAATGTGCGTTTTGTGGGTCCTTGAAACCGAAAAATCGATTGACGTTCAAACAACTGTTAGTCCGTCCGCACGTCCATCCGCTCGTCCGTCCGTCCGTCCGTCCGTCCGTCCGTCCGTCCGTCCGTCCGCCCGTCCGTCCGCCCGTCCGTCCGCCCGTCCGTCCGCCCGTCCGTCCGCCCGTCCGTCCGCCCGTCCGTCCGCCCGTCCGTCCGCCCGTCCGTCCGCCCGTCCGTCCGCCCGTCCGTCCGCCCGTCCGTCCGCCCGTCCGTCCGCCCGTCCGTCCGCCCGTCCGTCCGCCCGTCCGTCCGCCCGTCCGTCCGCCCGTCCGTCCGCCCGTCCGCCCGTCCGTCCGCCCGTCCGTCCGCCCGTCCGTCCGTCCGCCCGTCCGTCCGCCCGTCCGTCCGCCCGTCCGTCCGCCCGTCCGTCCGCCCGTCCGTCCGCCCGTCCGTCCGCCCGTCCGTCCGTCCATCTGTGAACAACGCTACCGGTTAAACCGTAGGCAGGATTTTCACCAAAATTGATATATCCTCATTGATCTGACTTCTGTCGCATCCCCTAGAACTTAAAAAGCACATTTTGATTTTGAGGGTACTTACTTAAAAGCCTCAACATTTTCAATATTTTCTAAAAAATCGCTCCAATTTTTTAAACAATTTTTCTTCTTCTATAGAACAATTTGTGAAAACGACCAACGTCCGATTTCTTTAAATTTTTAGAATTTTCGAAAATTTCAAAAGTTTAAAATTCTTCCGGAGACTTCCTACAACTACAGTACTCAATATTAAGATTTGTCTTAATGAAACTTGTTCTTCGAAATTCGATGTTCAACTGTCATATACGGTATGCCAATGCGGTACTTGGAGAACACCAGTAGAGAGTGGCACAGAACAATGGCCAAGCACAGAATATTTTGCAAAATAATTGAGGGATTTTTTTTATATTTAACAAATGATACATGCTTTTAGAAATATACGAGATTTGGGGCATTAGAGGACAACTAATTTTTTTGTGAAAAAACGAGCACGGGTAGAAAATGTAAAATATACACTTGAAAGAACAAGGTGTAAACTAAGTTCATACACATTTAACCACACACCAAAATTAGTATGTTTCTCATATTGATTAGGGTATTCCAAATGATTGTGCTGGTTTCATGTTCCAAAGCAGTTTAGCCTAAACGAGTTCACATTCCAAAAGAATTACATACCCGTTGTAAACGCTCGATTAGACAGTTGCTCGATTACTGCACTTGTCACATCGGTCCGCATACACACAGGTCGTCACGTGCGCTTCTTTTATCGCTGTATGATTGCGTAGGCTATTGCGGCCAGAATTTGTATTATCTGGGTTATCTGGAACGAGTCGCGACTCTGTCGTGGTGGCTGATGTTTCGTCCAACACATCGGCCTTCCGCAGAGCGTACAGCAGTACAATTTTTCTTAAAAATATGAGTAATTGTTGCGTAATTTTGCGTGATATAGTGACATCTCTTAAAAATTACGTAAACAAGATATCCTCAAATCCGCAAACTTTATCCTAATTTTTTACTCCTTGGGACGATTTTCATTAAAACCTCTGAATTTTCCAAAATTTCACTTTTTAAAGCGTCATTACTCAGAAATTTCACTTTCTAAAGCGCCAACTCAGAAGATTGGAGTAGTGATTCAAATAACCTGCTAAATATAGGTACTTCAGTTCGAATCCCAACGTGATCAAATATTTTGTGAGTCGATAACTCCTTTGTGAGGTCAAGTAGTATTGTAATAATATGGCTTAAGAGTTGAAAATAATGCGAGAATGTACGAGCTGATTTAACACAACTAGTCTCTTCTGATCTTTTCCTTTTCTCTCATTTTCTCTCTTTTCTTTGTTTTCCCCTTTCTCCCTCACCTCAAAACTGTGTTCTTTTTATTCCTTTCCCTTTCTAAAATTAAGGTTATTCCTCCTATACATTGTATAATAGTACCCATCAAATTACAGTATTTTGGGTTGGCAGTGAAGTCCAAGTACCTGCTTTGCAAAATTCTGAACCACGCGTCGTCAGTTCAATAGTGTTAATATCCACTGTGGTACGCCGTTCGAACGATCCGCCTTCCTCTCGTTCTTTGCCTTGGCTAGCCTCGCCCTTGATTTCGCTCAACTTCGATCTGCCGCATTTCCTGCCTGTACCCCGCCGCTGCCGTACGTGTTCCGCCTTCCCTCGCACTCGCCTTACTCCCGTTCCTTTCCCTTGCATCAAACCTTTCCTGTCACTACCCCGCCCTTGAATTTCTTCCCTCTCCCCTTTCCTTCTTAGTTTCTGTCTCGCTCCTCGATCCACCCTTCTCCTCACCTCTCGCCTTGACTCCTGTCTCTGTCTCACTTTCAGCTCCGACGTCCGTCGTTAATTCGCCCTCCTCACCACTCGTTTTCGGCCCCAGGCTCCTCCTTTCTGCCTCGGCGGCTGCCTGGCCCGGCGTCTCGCCCCCGCCTTCCCCCACGGCCCGCCCCGCCCCGCGCCAGCGCTGCACCCGATCCCGCCCCGCCCGCCGCGCTCGCCCCGCCCGCCGCGCTCGCCCCGCCCTGCCCTGCCTCTCCCCGCCCCGCCCCGCCTCTGCTGCGCGGCCGTCGCGGCGCAGTGCGTCGGCTGCGGGCATTACGACCCCCCCACCCGCCCAACGGCCTCCCGCCCCGCCCCGTCCCGACGCGCTCTGTAGGTCGTTGCGTGCGCGTGCCCTACATGGGACGATCGTTGCGTGCGCGGCGCGCGTGCGTGCGCGCGCGGGCGCAGAAGCGCGCCGCTGAAGGGGCACGGCCGCCCTGGGACAGTGGCGTGCGCTCGCGTTGTCCTTGCCCACTCGCACTCTCGTGCCTCTCTCTGTTTGCCTTGAGGCGCGCGGCGCGGCGCGGCCCGGCCCGGCCCGGCGGGCACTTGCTCCGCCCCCGACGATGCTGGCGCTGTGTGTCTGGAAGTAGTCAGAGCGCTAGCCCCCGTCTGGTCAGTTGGCAGCTTGCGCGGTCACTTTGTAGAGTGTGCGTCGTTTATCAGAAGGGCTGGCGTTTGATTGTCACGAGAATCACTAGTTTCCTGGCATTCGTGATCTCTCCGCGCGAAAGCAAAAGAAAGCACTTGCCACGACCTTCATGCCGTGATCACTCCTGTTGTTTTCAATCCGCCCCACGCTTAAGTCTGCTGCATCCGTCACAACACTCACCTTCAATTTTCCCGGCACTATTGATCTTTGTCTCCCTCTCTTCCTCGCCCGCTCTCTCTGTCTGCCTCTCTCTTTCTCTCTCGCTCTCTCTCTGCCTTTATCTCTTTCTCACTCTCTCACACACACAGTCTCTTGTCCTCCATCTCACTCCATATTTCTCCCTCTGGCTGTCCTTCCTCAATGTATCATTTCTTTTCCCAATCGTTCTCCTACTCCCTCACTATCTCTCTCTCTATGTCTTTCTCTCCAACTTCATTATTTATCTCCAGCTATTTCTCACTTCTTTCTTTTATTAATTTAATCCCAACATTCATTTTTGCAGCTTGACCTGGTTTTCCCATTTTCTTATTAAACATGATTATGCTTTGTTATTCTATTTGCAATTTCAAATAATTTTATTACAAGGTAAAAATGTTTGAATTTAAATTCAGCGGTGACAGCAGAGATTTGAAATGTTTAAATTTATAGATAAATCATCCTTCCGTTACTTTTAGTAATCATTTGCAATGTTATTTAGTAGAATGCGGTGGAGAGTTGCAAATATTTTCGAGTAGATTTTTAGAGTAAATGTCAAATTTGTTGTGTTAAATTTTTGCTTAGAAAACGCATATGCATTTTATTGACTGACTTTTCTGTATTTATTTTAATCTTTTTTTGACATAAGAATTATGTGTCTTTATAATTTTTTGTGCATTTACTTCATCTTCTTTCATTTCATATGCTGGTTGAATAACTTCAAGTGTCCTTTCAGCAAATAATCTTACATTATTATAAGCTCTCTTTTTGTTGAGAGACTTAATTCCGTTGATACCTCCTGTTTTTTTATGTTGAACTTCAGTTTGCTTCTCAAATCTCTAGGTGTTATAACACTTTCCAAACATCTCGATTCGATGTGTGCTTAGATATTCGTTTCACCTGAGAATATCGTTGTGGTCGGATTTGTACCCACAGTCTTTTGAGACCTTTTTAACTTAATCCCACAGGTTATAAGTAGCGAATTTCATTAACAGTAAATAGGTATTTATACATTATGAGACAAATTGTATAAGATTAAATTAGAGATCTGCAAGGCGTGCCATTCGCCCACTCGTACTCGCTCGAGCATTTCAGCCTCGAGTATGTTGCCCTCGAGCGTCCTGCGCTCACTCGCGGCGGGCTCGTTCACGGGCCCGCGGCGGCGGCCTCGGCCTACGCAAGGCTTTGATAGAGGAGGATCCAGGAGCACAATGTGATCGGTCGCGTTTACAGTGTGCCGTGGCTTCAAAAGCAAATTAAGAGGATTATGAAAGCTTACATTCGCCTCGATATGGCGCCCTAACACAGAAGAAGGAGTCTAAAAGGAATAAGGATAAGAGGAAGAAGCTTCATACATTGTTTGTAAAATTCCAAAGACTTTCTTCAGATTTGAGAAGTTTGTATGTAATCGAACATCTTTTTTTCCTCGGGAAAACAAAACAAACATTTTCAGATTTTTTTCCAAACGTCCGTTATGCCCGAAACGTTTTTGTTTTTAAAATGTTTGAAAACCACTAACGGTGAAAAGTAAAGTGGAATTTGAAAACAATGATAGTAATATTATTATTATTATAATTTTATTATTATTATTATAATTTTTATTATTATTATTATTATTATTATAATTATTATTATTATTATAATTATTATTATTATTATAATTATTATTATTATAATTATTATTATTATTATTATTATTACATTCTTCACAATGGTTTTTACTGGTAAGTCAATCACTCACAGATGATGGCCAGGTGTGCGGTTGCTTTTTTGAAGATTCAGATGGCTTTTAAAAATACGGCATGTATTCAAAATAACTGTCTTTTGCATATTATATATATTTCTGGCATCCAATTGAAGACACTCTAGTGCTCGAAGTGTCATTTTTGGAATCACTTCTGTGGCTGATATTATTATTGGCTCAGTTGTCACTTTTCTGAGGTTCCACTGAGCAGCGACTTCATGGGTGAGATCGGTATATTTCTGGATCTTCTCTTGACGTTTTACCGATATGTTTTGGGTGTTAGGTATTGATATATCAATAAGGAAAGCTTGCCAATGGTTTCTATCGATGTACGTTATATCGGGTCTATTGCCGCTGACTTGTCTATTTGATAATGAAGCAAACCCAGTAGAGTGTGTGCACTTTCAAGCACGTTCAGAGGGACATATTTTTAATACGGCAAGGAAGTGGCGAGTAAGCCCGTTTTCTTTGCTAATAATTGGTGGACCTGCTTCGCCACTTCATCATGTCCCTTTATATTCCAACTGTGCGTGGCCGCTACATGCACTTGTCACGTGTTGGATAGTTTCGCTTGCGGCTTCACATCTCCTACATGTGTCGGATTGGATAGTCAAATTTCTCAGAATGTGTTTTCTGTACTTCAAAGTTGGCACACCACTTGGTTCTGGATAGCTATCATGAAGGCTTCTGTCTCCGGAAAGAGATCCCCATGCTGGAGCATGGCATGCTGGGCGTGCGACGTAGAGATGTCGACTTCTGGTTTGCTCAGTTCCTGGGGGTACCTTCCGTGCAGTGTCTTCGCTTTCCAAGAGGTTAACGTCTCTTCGGATTCAATGACTGGCTGAACAGGTGGATCAGTCATTTCCAAGTTCAGAGGACTATAGTTATTATCAACTGCGCTCACTGCTTTCTGAATTCTCCCACAATGTTCCAAGAAGTATCTTCTCAGTGATGCAATTTGAGTGCTACAACACTTCGCCCTCCTTGTGACCTTGGAAAGGTAAAATGCTCAATACTTGAATGGGGATGATGTTTTCGGTGTTGAGTCAAAGCAGTTCGAATTTTCCTCTGGAGATTGTCGAGGTCGGTATTTCTCCATTTAATAACGCCAAAGGAGTATGTCAGCACTGGAATAACATATGAATTGACGGCCTGCACAAGATTTCTAGCAGACAGTTGAGTTTTCAATAGTTCATGGAATTTTTTACACACTTCAATTGTCAGTATGTTCTTAATAGCAGTGTGTTTGATTCGGAGTGACTATTGAAAACTCAAGTATTTGTAAGCTTCATGGGGTTCCATGAAAGTAATCTTTGGCTCTTTACTATTTTCCAAAAATATAACTTGCATACGAACCCGAATGATATTCACTCTTCTGCACTTATCCAAACCAAAAGTCCAATCTTGATGTCATCAGTGAATTTCTTCGTCACGCTAATTAGTTGCCGCATACGATTCTCAGTGTCTGCGTAGAGCTTCAGAATCCATGTAAAGAAGATGAGAGACATGAAGAAGGGTTGCGTTCCCTTTTTTAAGAGCAATGCCATAATTAGATGCATTTAGTACGGTGGACAGAGGGTTCAAGGCTAAGCAGAACAATAAGGGGCTTAAAGAAACACCCTGGAAAATCCCTCGACGAATATGCATAGTTTAAGTCAGGACGGATTATTTTCCATTAGAGAGATAAAGTTTTGTATTCCATCGACTCATCACAGTTTTCAGGAAGTTTTGGACAGACGGATGGACCTTGTATACATCCAAACACTGAAGAAGCCAAATATGGGGCACGGTATCAGATGCTTTAGCATAATCTATGTAGCATGCGTACAAGTTTCTCTGTTTCTCAAGCATTTGCCCAATAATTACAGAGTCTATAATGGCTTGCTCCTTGCATCCCTGAAATCCAGGTCTACATCCTTTCTGTTCATTCGCTACGATGTTCTCTTCCTCAGTGTGTGTCATCAGCAGTTGTGTAACACATTATATTATGAGTTTGTAATACGTTTGAAGGCAGATTATAGGTCTATACTTCGAGGGGTCTTTAGCGTCGTCTTCCTTTGGTGACAAGTACGTTCTACCTTCAGTGAGAAAGCAAGGCATATATTCTAGATTGTGAAGAGAATATTGAATTATAGTAGCTATATATTATTGATGAATGATTGAATTATAGCTTATGTAATGAACTTGTAATGAAAAGATTGAATTAGAGCTTATTATTATTACTATTATTATTTACCTCCGTAAATTAAACTTAATACTTTCTGCAACCTGTTACGGAATTTTAGGGTTCGCATAGGAATTAACTTACACACACTAGTTGAATAATGCATTCTTTTAATTTAACTTGGAAACGTTTCTATAATCAAGTGGTACCGGAAAGATATTTTTACTCTTTCGTTTGGGCAGCAGCACGTCATTCTGATATTTTATCCAGAATGACAAAATCAAAGAAACATGAGAAATAATGTGTTATTCCTATTAAAATGTTTCACTGTATTATTCATTATTTTTATTTGAAGCATAATATTTCCATGCATAACAAAAATTGTCCCGTTTTTTTTCACGCTAATGTCTCCTTATTTTAGTTCATACAGCCAGACTGAGGTTCCCGGAAGAGGATAGACAGATGATTTGAGCTACTGAGAGTTAGGCGACTCGCGCCATAGTATGGAAGCATTTTTTAGTATTAAACAAATCGTTAAAAACAGAGAGTGGTTCAAAGTATATCGGGAACGTTTATTTTCAGTGTTTCTTAAGTATACCGTTTTACCGAAATGATATGTTTCACATTATTGAGTAATTTGAGATGAGAAAAATGTCATCCTTGTGAGAGCATTAAATAATTTATTTTGGAGAAAAAGTGAGACTAAGTTACTTTATGAAAAAATATACTTCTACGGTATCATAATTGTATTCATGTGCTATCATAATTCAATAAAATATTTTTACTATACTTCTAAACAGATATTAATCACTTTTCCAAACACATTGTTCAACCGTTTCCGAATAGCCTCCCTCCACATACATGAGCCCCTAATTTCGAAAGTAGAAGCCTTTGGCATTCCGTAAGAGCATTTAAATTACACACTTTCAGTACACCTTCATGGAAATAATTCTGTCCTGTCCTATGGCTCGACAGCTGCCTACGGGCCTTGTCAGACCAGCGGTGACCCAGCCTCTCCGCCATGGGATAAGGGGTTCGTGTGGATTGAATAAAGACATCCCTTCACCGTGTATATTGGTCTTCATAATCTTAGGGTGGGCTATCTCACCGTCACACAGCAATAGATACTGGTACATTTGTAAGGAAAGCGCGCATGTTATAATTTACCCGACCTGGAATCGAAACCGGGGTTGCGCCGTGAAAAGCGAGCACGCTAACCAACGAGCCACCTAGTCGGGCGATATGAAAATATTTCACTTAAAGAAACAATAATACAAAACTTAATGGGTTGAAAATTTGAGTATTTTATACCAAGATTTACATCAAGGATAAAAAAATCGCCCGTTTGAACGTTTTGTTTCTTTAAATAATGTTTGTATTCTTTGGAGTACATATTTCCAGAAAAAAACAGTAATAAGAATTCAAATACTATATTTGTCATGTTTAGTACGCATGCTTAAATAAAGTATCAGAGTATGTGAATCCTTTTTCTCTTGTTAATTTTGTATATGTTGAATTATTTATTTTTTGAAAGTTGCATCTAAAATCTGCCTTTATCAGTTGTCAAATAGTTAAATTTTAATTTTATTGTTCGATAATTAGTGCAAATGCATAACATCGGTTACTCCTCAATGATCCTCTCTTAGCGTAGTAAAAGAGCTTGCAACTTACTTCCGGAATCATGTTTAGCTGAAAGAAGTACGTAAGGGTTACGAGGTCAACACATTCGAAAGTAACGTTCTTACCTAAATATCCATATAGTCCGTCTGAACGTATCTGGGATATTAATTCTTCTTTCCACCCGCGTCGCCACGTCGCCGGCTGCGTTACGCTATGCGCACATTTTCTAGCGAGCTAT
The DNA here is from genome assembly GCA_031308135.1 of Acheta domesticus. Lineage (NCBI taxonomy): Eukaryota > Metazoa > Arthropoda > Insecta > Orthoptera > Gryllidae > Acheta > Acheta domesticus. The sequence goes on along the minus strand of JAHLJT010000631.1, from coordinate 108,111,344 downwards.
CGAACGGGCTCCTCTCAGGGTTGTCTCCTCGCCGGCGCGGCGCGGCGGCGGTCGGCTGCCCAGACCCGACGGCGCCCGCCGGCCCGCCCTGCCCCGCCCCCACACCTCGCTTCGCCTTGCCTTGCTGTCGCTCGCGGGCACCGAATCCCGTGCTGCTTGGCACATCGCCCGCTCGTCCACTCGCCCGCGCGCCCGCTCGCCCGCGCGCCCGCTTGCCTGCTCACTCGTTCGCCAGCCCGCCCTCTCGCCTCCTCGCCCGCTCGCCTCCTCGCCCGCTCGCCTCCTCGCCCGCTCGCCTCCTCGCCCGCTCGTCTCCTCGCCCGCTCGCCTCCTCGCCCGCTCGCCTCCTCGCCCTCTCGCCTCCTCGCCCGCTCGCCTCCTCGCCCGCTCGCCTCCTCGCCCGCTCGCCTCCTCGCCCGCTCGCCTCCTCGCCCGCTCGCCTCCTCGCCCGCTCGTTTCCTCGCCCGCTCGCCTCCTCGCCCGCTCGCCTCCTCGCCCGCTCGCCTCCTCGCCCGCTCGCCTCCTCGCCCGCTCGCCTCCTCGCCCGCTCGCCTCCTCGCCCGCGCGCCAGCTCGCCCGCTCGCCTCCTCGCCCGCTCGTTTCCTCGCCCGCTCGCCTCCTCGCCCGCTCGCCTCCTCGCCCGCTCGCCTCCTCGCCCGCTCGCCTCCTCGCCCGCTCGCCTCCTCGCCCGCGCGCCAGCTCGCCTGCTTGCTCGCCCACCGACCCGCCTCCTCACACGCCGACCCCCCACCCTTTGCCCCTCGAGCGCACGCCCACTTTCCCTTGTCTACTTTTCCTAGCGCTCTAATCGATTGTACTCTGCACAAACTTCAAAAGGGCTATTCTAGATAAAATTTACTTACGTGCATTTGTTGGAAACACTGCAATTTACTTTTACACAAAACTTACGTTCTAGTTGTCAGTTACATCAAAGAATCAATAAGAATTCCCCAATTAATCAACAATCAATAAAGAATTTTGTTCCGTTCTTTACCTTCGACTTAAATTTAAAAAAATCTCCATTCATCATATCAAATTATTTGTTAAGTCTTACTTAATAGTTATATTTGAACTCCTAAAGCGAGTTTGAGCAATCTCAAACTTTTTCTGGCATTTGTTTATAGAACGTATGTCGAAAATTTTATGCTGTAATTTCTGGAATGTTCTGGTTTTGTATTCAAATTTGCGAGCAGTACTACTGACAGACTTGTCTGTTCAGAGTTTCGATCACTCTCTTCCCCGCTTCCTTGCGCCCACGTGCCCTGTGTTCGTCCCAAATGTGCTCGACTGTACCACAGCGGGCTATGACTGTACGCGTAGGCAGTGACGGCTACGAAGAGTGCGCTGAACGTGCGATCAAAGTGTTCTTGGTGAGTGCTTAGTTGTGCGGCAGAATAAAGCCGCTACTGGCGATATCGTACTTAAATATTCTTCTGTTTCTGCAACCTTCCAGATGCACCTTTACCATAAACTCAATTTCGATGCTCAGTTCCATTTTCATCATATATTTAAATATTTATAATAAGTTAATTAAGGGTGAATTTATATTCAGATTTTTGTTTCAAGACTCCTACCATGAAGTTAAAACAAGATCTTGCAGGTTTACCGTTATTTTAAAACATTTAACCGAATGTATATAGAATTTAATGTAATGTATCTAGAAACATTTAATGTAATGTGAGCAAGCAATGTGATCACCAAATTGGAATACTAACGAAAATATCTTTTCAAGATCCATAGAATCTGCAATAAATATTTCAGATAATTATGTTTGTGTAGCAATGCTTAGAAAATCGTTGGTGGGTCCCCAAAAACAGTTGGTAAAGAGTGTATGCATTAACCTTTGGGAAGCATAAAGTCTCCAGTCAATGAACGATGAATGGTGTGAAGCGGATTTTATTGTGAAAACTAATTAACAATAACCGGTACAGGAAAAATCGAGGATAATCTAGGACAGACATGTAAGTGAGCAAGTGAAAATATGTATTGCACCAATAAATCAGTTTGGGTACGGTTTCCCTTGACAAAGAGAGTAGAAGAAAACGATGTAGCCACGTAATCAATCATTCGAAACAGTCTTTGTCTTATGGTAAGTGATACGTGACTCAAGAAAATTACATTATCCGTAGAAAATGCCTATAATTTGCTTAAAGATACTGAAATCCAGTTTAAGAAAACGTAAAGGGTTGTACCAGTAACAATGAAAAAACACATTAAATTGAACTTACGAAACGTCAGAGACTGCCGGTATGATGTACCTCGGGTTGCTGTTTATGGACAAAGCCTTTGGAAGTGGTATTTGAACTTATGCCTTTGCAACTGGCAAATTAACACATGCGTTGAATTCAGAAGCTGATACCAGATATAAGAGAAGATATAAGGCAGTATCCGAAAATGTGTCGACTTGTGTCGCTTACGTTGCCAAGAAAATAATCACATTTTCTTGACTTTCAGTAGACATGAGAATATATCTCATGCAGAATTATTAATTAAAAAATTGTCAAATAATTGAATTTTTTGACAAAACAGATTGATGTGATCATACGTATATGGATCGTATGCCATATGGACCTATGAAAGACATACCGCCGTACGACTTTCGATCAGCATCGTAATCAGCACAGTAATTCTCGCCTCTTCTTGGAGCGGGTATAGGCTCTCTCACGCACTTTGCTGAAAAGACAGACCAGAAAACAGTCGCAACCATTAAAAAGTACTCAATAACATATATATAACCTGTAATTCTTATGGAAGATTTTTTACCAGTTTAACTAAGAAGAATTAAGAAATTCAAAGTCTAGCTGCACTGATCTCTTGTTTGAGGGAATTTCTCAGGTCATTTCCGAATGAAAGAAATGGCTATTGGGTCACGGGCGACCTTCTAGGTTCAGTTTCCCTTGCGAGATAGAAAATGAGAAAAATTAACATTATGTAAAATCCAAAGATGCATTTACGCTTTCACATGTGCATAAGATTCTATCTCTTTTTTTATGAAGTTATTTCATCCATATTTATCGTACGGTAAGCGATGCTTATTGTCTTTGGGGTTAAAACGTCCTTTTAGGACATATTGTTTACTCCAAAGACAAACGGAAAAGTGAAAGAGATGGCTCAGTTCTCTTTGTAAAAAAATGCCTCTTGTCGGTTTAAAGCAATGATTCTTCAATATGACTCCATTATTCAGTTCAGAAAGGCTTGTCTACTACTACGACTCTTGCATTCCAAAAACACTCTTCTATTTTTACTCATCCACGCTATCGCCACTCTGAATATTCACTTTGAATAAATTTACACATTCTGATTACACTCATCCTTGACCGATTATCATCCTCGTTCAATAAAATATGCAATTCGTGAGTACCAACATTCCCACTGACTTCACAGATGCATTCCGTCTACTTAAACCGATCCCCTGAATCCAACTCTCTTCCATTTCAAAAGTCGTTACATCAGAACTCCCACTCACGGCCATTTAACCTTCCCATTCACATCCCGTTCTCCAGTGAACTCAGATTCTCCCGCCCACCATTCTCACACGTGTGTTAAGAGTACAATCGCCGTAAAATGAAAATGTCGTTTTTCGGCGAAGTCATCTCATTTCTAATCTACTTAATCTTCTCACACATTTGTATTCACATTATCTTTCCATTTTACCACATTCGGCCACGTTAGGCAAGTAAAACGCATCCAATCTTCCCCAGTTCAACGGCCTCCCTCTCCGTCGTCGAAGATTCTGTTGTCCTTTCGATTACAGTCACTCTCTCCGTCTCTTAAGCATTTTATTCCCATTCCCTCTCATCTCATCATCCAGCTCGTTACTCGTTTTTTCTACACCCACATCCCGTGCGTCGTGCATTGCTGTTCTTACCACTGTGTTGCGAGGTGAGCGTTGCCCTCGCCATTCTCGCTTCCCTTTCCTTCCCTTCCTTTCCCTTCCCTTCCCTTCCCTCCCCTTCCCGTCCTTTCCCCTTCCCTTCCCTTCCCTTCTCTTCTCTTCTCTTCTTCGCCCTCGTGGCACGCGCCCCTACGCCGCCTCCGCCACCCACGCCACCCTTACCACTCTCGCCCTTACCCCCTCTCTCGCCCTGCGCTTCCCCTTCCCCGGCGAATTCGGGTCGCGACCCATATCGGGGCGCGGGCGCGGGCGGCGGCGCGGCGGCGCGGCGCTGCGCAGGCCGTGGGGTGGCGGGGGCGGAGGAGGGGGGCGGGGCGGGGCGGAGCGGCGGGGGCGGCCCGCCGGGGCCCGCACCGAGCTGCGGCGGTGGCGGCTCCCGCGCTGCCCTAGTGACCGCGGAGCGTCGGTGACGTAGCGCAGCACCCCTCCGCGCCCCGCTCCGTCCCGCCCCCCTCCGCTCCCAGCGCCCGCCCCTCTCTGCGCGTTCGGCGGCGCGCTCCCCGCGCGTGCTCCGTCTCTCCTCGCCCCTCCCCGCCGCGCTCCGCCTCCCTCGCTCGGCGCCCGGCGCCGCCGCCGCTGCCGCCGCCGCCGGGCCTGGTTCGGAGCTGCGTGCGGCGGCGGCGGCGGCTGCGGCTGCGACGCAGTGCTTTGCGCCGGCGCGCGCTGCACGCACCCGACCGCCGGGGCGGTCCACGGCCCCGTCGATCAATAGAATCGGGCAAGCAAGAGGGCTGCAGGGGTGCCAACTGCTGTGCGAGCCGTAGAGTGGCGAGGCGAGGCGGGGCGAGGTGGGCGCCGGAGAACTGCGGCCTCGAAGGCGCCCGTCCTCCCAGAGAGCGCTCGCGGAGCGGCCCGGGACCTCCGCACATGCGGCGGGCGCCCTCTCCCGCCTCGCCCCGCCACAGCACGGGCCTTCCTCCGCCCCCCGCGCAGGACATCCACGGACCCCCGTGCTAGATAAGGATACCTTGGTAAAGGTCTCAATGCGGAGTGGCAAAAGAAAGGAAAAAGCTTAATAGATGTAACAAATTTTTGCTTGCAGAGCAAGAATCTGTTGTATTTGAAGCCAATTGCAAACCACACATTAAATTCCCAGAAGAATTCGGCATCTCGTATTGATCGTTCTAACAAAACATCTTTACATAAAATTATATTGAATGCTATGATAATATTTTTATTAAAATACTAAAATATTTGTGTTTAAACATTTGAAAATTTTGTTTCATTGAAAACTCGATCAATGCAATGATTGTTTCAAATGAATTAAATTTTATTTCAAAAACGTACACAAATCATATCAGTTGTTATCATTTAATGATTATCTTATCTACTGCATTATATCTCTCTTCACTACAATATTATTACTACACTTCACTACAATATTATTACTTCATGTGCATTTTGATAAAATAATTTCATTTATTGAAGTTGAAATTACATTGTAATGACCATGCAACATAACAAAATTAAAATAATGTAACTATTTAGAACTAACTATTGTACATTTAATAAATTGAATGAATAACAATTGTAACAAGTTAAACAATGTTTGGTAAATATGTGTAACTACTATTTCTAACTTATCCAATATATTTTATAGGGATAACAAAAAAGTGCGAACGTCTTGCATCACGATGAAATCAAAAAAATCCAGGTTATTGCCTATGTTATGGTTTGTACAGTATTTTATGAACCACGTAAATAAACCTTGTGTGATTTTTTTTTAGATCTTTTTAGGAGCTTTGTGCATCGATGACATCAATTTAACAATGACGTTCTTCGAAACGGATTTGTTTTGTTTTCGAATGTACAGAACGTCTTTCATGCATAAACATGCGCCGTGAATGAATGCACCTTTACTAAGATTCTTTACTGTTTCACTGGGCATTTCCTGAGGCGGGCTTTGTCTCTCTTAGAAGGTAGAAGGGTAAATGTTTAAAGATGTATATTTAAAAACATATAGATATGATTCAAACTGATATATTCTTTGTGCATTTATTTTAAAATATTTACAATTAAGTATTTTCAAAATGAATTTAAAGATTGACTCCGAATCAATTTTTAGTAGTTAAAGTAGTAGTAGAAGATTTATATAAATGTCGTACAAATTCCTTATTTTTAAATTGTTTATAAATTAATTGAAGAGATGCATGAAATTCAAAAGCCTTCCCTTGTCTGAAATGCACAATTACTCGGCAGAAATGTGACAATATAGGTGCATGCTAATTATTTCGAATTACATGTCATTAATATAATAAGGTATTCATGAAAAATGTCGCAACAATATCCAGCGGCTTTGGCGGGTAAACACAGTGTCATGTCATCCTCCATTCAGGACGAACCCATTGTCTCCACCACTGTAGCTTCGGTAACACCTCAGAATCTTACAGTTTTGTGCACTTTTCATTTAAAAATCAGAATATATTTCCTCATGTATTCCCCGAAGTCAATTGTGTGTTCTTGGTTATTAATGGAATGAGAAGTGGGGGCAGTAAGAACCGACCTGGCGACTGATCCTACGATACTCGCTACTGTAGGGTGTGTTAAACTGAAAATTTCACGGTTTTTGGAATTTTTCGGTTTTGTAACTAAAGCATAGAATTTCTTTCCTTTCTAATTGTTACCATATAAAACATACTAACCGTGCAATTCCGAACGTCTGGGGTCAAAGATTCCAGAATAAGGTCTTGTTCCGTTGCCTCAGTCTCCATTTCTTAGACGAAAGTGGCAATTTTTATGATTTTGCAATCTTCTTTTGAACAAAACTTATGCTTCTCCTTTTCGTCTGCACCAATCTTAAATACCTTTGTAAAGGCGCTAACAATCCCTACTTCTGAATTTCGAGTTCAAAAGCTACTAATCTGTCCGAACGACAAGTGCCACATATATCCTGCCATTCACAAGAAAACAGGCAGAATTCAAGATATAAAATACTTTCGTCGACTCAAGGACCCTCAAAACGGAGTTTATTACCAAAATCTCGACCTCGACGTTTTGATCTGAATTCAATATTCTTTCCAAATTCGACTTATTATAATACAAAAATTGATACGGTGTATCTATAAATTAAATAATTACCACAAATTACTCCAACTGTTTTAAGTGTTTCCTTTATTTGACTATAATGCTCCCCATTCTGAAATATTTTGTGAAGCCGCCTGTGGCTGCTGCCGCGTGATTCGCTTTACATGCGGGCTAACTAGCCGTTCTTCCGCCAGGGGCCAGGGAGTTCGTTCATTACTGGAACGAGCGCCCCACACGGTGATCGAATGACGCACGCTCAGTTGCGCGCCCGAGGGAGGGGGGGGGGCGGGGCGGTCGCGCCGGAAAGCTCCCCCTTCCGCGCCGGAGACGGTTGGTACGCCCGCTGCCCGACAGAGGCGCAAGGTTACCAACCGCCACGTGGACGTACAACGCGGTGCCGGGTCGGCACTCGGGCGAGCCATCCGCCGGAGCCACGCGCGTGCATTGCGTTCCGAGGAAATGACAAATTTTAAATTTATATTTTATGGCTGTGTTCATGAAGTACTGTTCGTAAAATATCCTTCACATACAAATTATGTCATTAAATGTCATTGTCAAGGTGGTCATAAGGAAATGCGTGAAATATGGTTGGTATTAATTTCTAGACCATTTTCATACACTAGACGAAAGCAAAACTATCAGTGAAATATTGCCATGGTTGGTACTGTCAATATTACTTGTAAAATTAGCATGACGAAGGTTTTCTTCATTTAATTCAAATAATGTAAAATGACTGCTGGTAGTTCGGTCAATAGTTGCATTGAACACTGAGAGACAGATATTGAGAAAGAAATATTTCCAAATTATGTACCACAAATATTTTTCTTACTTTAAATTATCGTTGGACCTTTGTAACTTCAGGTAGCTTTTATAACAATTACGAAACAACAATTTTAAGATTCACTCGTTGTTGATGATCTGATTTGCCACCTCCATAAAATGGAAAGTGTCTCGATCTGTCTTAAATCTCCGATCATAACTGTCAATATTTTGAAAATTCTGTATTGATTCGTTAACCAATCAAGAAGTGCTTTGCATCACGAATGAACAGGTGGAGCTAGAAAAACAGTTAAAAGTAAAACAGAACTTGTTGAACACTTTCTGAAACATGAAGGACGATTGAAGTTAATAGAAAGACTTGTATAAAGGTATGAATTATATATGAAGACGCAGAGGAAATTAAAATCGAATATATAAAAATCAACGTTCGTTTTTTCGTATTTTATGTGTTGCCCTACCATTCATCCAATTGGGATAAAACTTTGTCAACTTATTTATTCACTTGCGCAAAGAATTTAGGCATAGTACAATATGAATATGCGTATGTCTGTCGCACATAAACGCGCGTTGATTATGATTTTATGCGTTTATGCTGACTCAAGCGCCCCTGAACAGAATATCTACGCAACCTGCCGCACCTTCAAGTATTAAGTGCATTTTCGCTGAATAATTCTGCTCTGGGATAGTGAAATACTATCTGCTGGAATTACGACTTGAACGTTATCTCGAACAAGTAAATAAAATTTTTCCAAGACAGTGTCAGAACGAAACCATGCGTAAACCTCAAGGAGAACTTTATAATAATGGGCTGCTTGACCAATCATGTCCAAACAAGGAGAGAGAATAAACCCAACGGCCCATACTCGCGAAAAATTCATCTATCAAAAATTTTCCAAAGCTTAACGTAAAACATGATCAACTATCACGAGACTAGTACCATGTGAAGTGTTATATATTGCAATAGCGAACAATTGCCAGGTCCACTAATAAACAAATAATTAAGAACGTTCGATGCAATACATAAGCGTTCATGAAAAGGAATATCCAGCAGAGAGAAGAATGAAAGATTTTTGCCGGCAGATTTCCTTATGAAAACCACAGAAAGTCGCCGATAAAACAAGCGCACCTGAGCTCAATTGCTTTCAGTGAACTCTTCTAGATAATACAAGCCCCCTCAAGTGATGTGAGTGTCAGCAATGCTAAAAGGATTAGGAGGTCTGTACTACAATCCACTGCAGTACACGGTCTCTCAAGGTGGGTGATAATCTTTCCAACGCATGTGTTATGCGTTCGGCGCTAATTGTAGTAATGAGTACATACGAATTAGCCAAATACATCAAGCCGTTGTTTTATGTATTATACTAGTTGGCTGAAGCAGCAAAATGTTATCTATTGGATACCTCATTAAAAATCCTTGAAACAGTTTTCTCTTTCCTCCGATGACACTGTATCTTAGTTCGGGCCCTGAGAAAAAATCCTGGTAGAGTTTACGCAAGATATCTGCGCACTCGACGACCGCAACAGTGCGAGCGAATCACGCGAGAAGGCGGCACTGCGCATGCACACTTGAGCCATTCACGCATACTACCGCAGTTCAGAAAACATCGGGTAGCCCAATGCGAGTTAGGGATTGTAATCGTCCAGAAATGTTGGGCCTGCGTTAGTAATTTGTTTTCTTGTTGCTTTCTTACACGAAATGTGAAATGTCAGTTTTGTATACTGAGGATGCCTGTCAAAAATCTAATAAGCCTATGTTTTTGAAACGGGCATCCATTACAAACGTCTGCCCTTCTCTGTGAGGTTGCCGAGTGCAGAGACTTCGCGCGCTACCTCTACTCTCAGTAAAGCTAGAATCATTCGCGCTTCCCAAATTACTTTGTTTGTGTAGAAGCTATATCAGACGTTTAATTTCCCGTTTTTTTCATTACTTACAGACAACGCTAATGCATTTTGTTATACTACTACTCTTAGCTATATTAATATTAATATTAACCTCGAACAATCCCTTTCAGGCAAAGACCTCCTGAAAGTTAGGGATAGCTTCTGAGAAGCCATCAGAGCAGTCCACTTCTGATGTAATGAGTTAGTAGTGCCTGTTAATCTTAGCCACAATTTTTGAACTTGCGTTAGCTCTAAGTTAATACCAAAATTTTTTTACCAAAAGACAAATCATTAATTAATGATCATTAAACTATACAACTCTATATTATTATTTGTTTAGTAATTTTATATTGAACTTAGTTCATTTGCCTTAGTTATATTGAACTTAGTTCCATTTCACTTTAACTTATCTTCTCATTTATTACTCAGTTTTATCATTCACAAATCGTTGCTCTTTTTCTTCCACCTAATATATCTTGTGCTAGCCGTGTCCACTGTGGTCTTGGCACATATTGTATTTCGCTGCATCATCGTGTCTTCGGTCTTCCCTTATTGATTCTTCCGATTCGTAGATCCCACGTGGTGGTGGCCGCATAGGCTCATTTAGCTTTCTCCGTCCTATCAAACGTGTCCTCCCCATTTCCATTCAATTTCTTCGCCATTGACTGAGCATCAATTATTCCGGTCATTTTTCTTATTGTTTTGTTCCTTATCTTTTTTTGTATCTGTACATGAAGGTTTTTTCCATCCTTTTCTGCCAGATAGCAAACTATAGCTATATATCGGCGATGAATTGTTTTTTTTTTTCAAATTTTCCCTAATAGTAGAATTGAAATGTAAATTGAAGAATAGTTTAGAAGAGTGAAACTTTGTTCTACATGCATATTTTCTTTGACAAATGAAGCCGTTTTTGAGAACATGCCGTTTGAGTGTTTCTGAACATGGTCAATTTTCAGCTCATTTTCGTAGATAAGTTTTGAGTTTTCAAAAACTTCATGAGAAATAACAGAGAAGAACCACAATAATGTTTTAAACTGATAGAAAAACTATGTGAAAGTGTTACGTTTACGCAACGCTTATTAATCGCAAGTTTTTTAGTATTTTCTTTTTTGCAAATTTGTTAAACCTCTAATGACTAAACTAATTAGGTTTTTACTCATCAAGTTCTTCCGTTTTCTGATATTAATATTATCGTTATTCTTACATTCAACATTTATTTTTAGCTTCAAATTCCTGGTAATATATTTTTAAAACGTTCACGTCAGTAGTTTAGCCTCGAGTATTCGATCAATAGGTCAGTCACCTTGCGACTGCACAATACGGCCAAATAATTAACTGATATTTCACAAACAGATTGAGTGCGGGAAAATTGCTATCAAAAAATCTTATTAATACGCCGCAGTGTCTTGGATAAACATCAGTTTTACGTATGAGCACTTTTGTGCTAAAACGTGTGAAAAACCTTTGAAGAAAATATAATTAAAGAAACAACTAGTAAATAGTTTCCGAATTATCAGGGAAAATGTGCAGAATCCATTAGAGTGTTTATTAATATTAAATAAATAATTTATATTACTGTATATGTTTGTATTTTATTCGTAAGGTTTCTAATCTGCATTCATACACTTCGATTTACACAAAAACACTTTTTTGAGCAAACAAAACGAAGATTTTAGTTGTTTAGATAACATTTTTGTCTCGCAAAGTAAGATGATTCGTAAGCCTATGAAATATTGTGCAATGATATTACTGTCTCGCTACTGCTATCGTAGAAAAGTATTGTAATGCTGCGGGAGAAAACGGCGAATTTTCGTGAGAAAAACTCTATTACCGGACCCTGGAAATGAAAAAATAAATAACTCTTGTCCCTATTAACAGTAAATTATTTCCTTGAATACGTTGTGTAGTCAGAATCCATGTTTTGTGGGTTTTTCATACCGAAAAATTGATTGACGGCAAAATGTCTGTCCGTCCGACTGTCTGTGAACAACGCTAGCGGCCAAACCCGAAGCAGGATTTTCAATAAAATTGATATTCCCTAGCCTATCTCACTGACATTACGGCCCCTTGAATGTGAAACCGATATTTTAATTAGGGGGAACTGTACATGAAGCGCAAGGGACATTTTCAAAATATTAAAAAAATAGCAAAAAAATTTTTTAATTAAATTCTTACCTCGGGTAGCGTAAAGAATGTTTAAGAGAATGGTTGAAGTCTCAATTTCGTTGAAATCTCTGATTTTTCGCAAAAAGCAAAAATTCAAAAAAAATTCGTCGTCTTTCTACAACTACAATCATGAAAATAAATGTATTTTTGCGTAATTTTACGTGAAACATAGGCAATTTTAAAATTTTAAACAATTATTTTCTCAGAAACGGCTCTATTTTTTCTTTAAATTTTGTCCTCGTATGTAGCAAATAACTCTCAAGATAGTGGTGACGGTCCCATTTTCGGTGCACTCCCTCTACTTTCGAAAATTGCAAAATACTTTGAAATTGTAAATTCTAATTTCGCGCGCGAATTTCGCTTCTTCTTCTTCTTCTTCTTCTTCTTCTTCTGCTTCTTCCTTTCGCGGTTTAGGCCAGAAGGCCTGTTTGGGCTTCACTCGTTACCTTGGTCGACAAGGATCTCTTTTTCCAGCTTCGATAATGGTAGGTCACTTTTGAGAGCCTATTTTTCATCCTTTGTAGGTGTTATGGCCACACTGAACGCTTTTTCCATTATTTTGTCCAATATGGAGAAAATGTTGAGATTTTTCAGATATTTTCGTTTCTGAACTGGTCTAGGAGTTTACATCATTTTACTGCTGTTAGAAATCTCGTCTCGGAAGCTTGTATATTACTACTTTTCTTTCTCGACAATACCTATGACTCTCTCCTTTGATAGAAATTTTGAGGTTGTAATTTTCCAAGATATTACTCAATTCATAAGCATTTTTCTGGAGTTCATTTTCATTTCTACCAATTCAAACTTGGTCGTTTGCAAATAAGAGTATTTAAATAATTCCCATTTCCCAAATATATTCTATCTAAACATTCTTTCTTTCAAACTCTAAGAGCATCATCTAAATATATATTTAAGAGTGTTGTGGTCACGCTGCAACCTTGTCGCGCTCCTTGATTTACTAAAAATGTTTTGCTCTTCAGGGGATTCATAATAATAACTACCTCTATTCATTACTATAATGGCTTTATATTTGCTATTATTTGCTTGGGATATCCTCTTGTCTCTAATATTTGACGTAGCTTTCTTCTACAAAAAGCTTTTTACACGATCAAAAGCTTTCTCAATGTCTACGAAGAGAAGATGGGTTTCCAAATAATATTCTCTCCTCTTTTCAATTATCTGTCTCAGAATGAAGATGTTATCAGAGCACATACGGCCTTGTCGAAATCCGTGTTGTTCATTTAATATGTGTCCTTTACTAATACTTTTTAATTCATTGTTTAGAATTCTGGCATGTACCTTATAACCAGTATTGAGAACTCTGATTCCACGATAGTTTCCAGGCGAATTTCGCGAATTTCGAATTTGACATGTCATTTGGCAAAATGTCAAAACAGAGGTTTCAAAATTCTTCGAATTCATCCAATTGTTGTCGGTCGTGGTAATTGTATGAAGTAGATAACATTCTTATGAAAGTAAATAGATTAAAGGATAGGAATAAATTTCATTAAGGCCTAACAAACACACTTCTTTACTAATAATAACTAATAAATTTAAAATTTTCAATTTCATTTTACACCCATCAGTATTACTCTCCCCTGCATTGCGCTTCTTCACGATTCGGTTTGCTTCGATGTACTTTACAACACTTCGCTGAACTGCATCGTACTATTTAATTTGTTTAAGTTTTAACTCTATGAAATTTATTAACTTTCATAATCTTGATTTCTAATTTAATTATTTTTCTTAAACTACTGATATTGCGAGGAAGAGTTTCGAAAATGGCTGCAAGCAAACTCTTCCAAACTCTTCCAATCGAATTCTGCGAATATCGTCCCTGCTATTAAAATACGTTGACTTTTTTAAACTATTCTGAATTGATTCCAAAACTGGAATGCATAAGATACAAACTTCTTCAGTGAGAGAGTATTGATTCTGGACGCGTCAAATACCTCGGTCCTTAGTTCCTCTTCTACAGTGCATGGGTATCCTGAGAGGGAGATGGCGGTATTCCAAATCAGTGAGATCCGGCGCAAACCTGCAAGTCGACTTGCAGGGATTTCTCTTTGAGCATTCCTCTCTTTATCTCTTCTAGCTGATCATTATTCGATATAGGGCAAGTTCTACTCAAATATCCCGAGTGTTTTCCGATATGTGTGATAGTGAAGTGCAGAGATGCTCAAATAGAAAAATTCGGACCACACCACCCGATTCCCCCACCACCGCACTCGCCAGAGTACAAATCTTCTTCACTAGACTAGAGTAAAAGCGCCCGACCTCCCCACCCCTCCTGTAGGGCTAACGTGACAATGAGCGAGTCACGTCCGTGCCCCGTTTGTTAGGGTACTACTCTGGCATTGACCCGCGCTCTATCCTTCCTCATCCTTGCCCCTTCTCTCTCCTTACACGTATTCACATTTAACGCTGCTCAAGGCCCCTTAAATCGTAAATTTTAAATTCACAACGCGCTAGAGGAACTAATTTCCTGTTCACAGGAACACAATTTAACCACTTTTTTGATAATGAGGGCTTCTCAGTAAGAGTTTCTGACGAAAAGCGCCACTTTCTGCTACAGCATTTCAATACTTTATCTTTACTACGTAAATGTACGGACCGACAGTCGGACGGACGGACAGACAGTCAGACGGACGGACACACGTAGACGAAAAAGTAAAATTGGGAAGCTTTTAATTTGAAAAGAATTTTGTTTGGCAAGAAAATAAGGATAATTTTTACCTTAATCCGGAAGATTTCCGTTACGTTTTCACTTAATTTTATTTATTTCCAATTTATTTATTTCCAACACAGTTCTACATAATGATTTTGTCCACAAATCACATGCACTCCTTTTTAAAATTTTCAAATACTACTTTTTCATTTGTTTAACTTGTAGATTCTAATTAAAAATATTAAAACAAGGAAACAAAAAATTCCATTCCCCTTTAGCTACAACAACTTGGCGTAAACCATATACTGATATTTCAAATTGTTTCGAGGATATTCCCTGTGAAAAACATAGATGATACATCATGTATACTAGAAATAAAAGAATAATTTAATAAAACAACACAAACTAAAAATAGGCAAAGACTTTTCTATTCAAACCTTTTCCTACCCCTATTCAAAATGATTATATAAGTTAACATTAATAAATAAAATAAACATGAAGTAATAATGAATACGAACATAATTCAGATCTCGAATTTTAGCTACAAAACATAAACAGACTTACTTTAGTATAAACAACTAATTGTCGTGATATTTTGAGCTCGTTTTGTGCTTAGCTTTCCGCTAGAGTTTGAACTTTACACATCTTTCTGGATACGGAGGGGAAATGAGAACGGTGTCAGGGGAAGTAGCATGTGTCCGCAAGGAGGCTGGGCTTCCCAGGCGTGCAGAAGCTCATGTGGGCATATTTTGGCGCATCTCTACATCTTGCTCTACATTTTGAGATGTCTCACTACAAATAATTGATTAATTATGTCAGAAAAAATTAAATTAAATAATATGTAAACCATAAACGTTTTTGAAGTTACATTGTAACTTTCACTTCCAGAGTCCACTCCAACATTATAGACACCCTGAATGTACAGACGGGGATCCTAGACAGCACTGACCTCTGTGAATAGAAACTCCACCCTGATATATTTTTTTCTCTACAGTCCTTAGGACTGTTATGGTATATATCACTTCCAACCTTGCAGTTTGATCTCCAAAAGTATTTGGCAGGTCAAACTGCGCCCGTATGAGCTACTTGTCCGGTTGGGAAATCCGGTACTCCTGCAGAACTGGCAACTTCCCCTGACTTCGCTGTTATTTTCCCTCCAAATCCAGAAAGGTGTGTGCAAATGCAATCTGAAGCGGGTAATGTAAGTGAAAAGTGTATAAGAAGTATCATTAAGAATGGCGGTTTCATATGAAAATATCTTTGCGTCATGTTTTCTATGAAAACAACCGAAAACTTAATTGTGTTTATACACTTTATACATATATACTTTATTTCATAATTATTTTATCTTTGAAGTCTACCTTTCATAAACATTTTTTCCAAAGGGCAGAAGTATATTTACACTCATCGTCATAAAAAAGCTTCACCCCGAAGGACCCTACTGATCCGCTGCAAATTCTGCTAAGCCAATGATTTTATTTCACAGTCGGCCGTGCACTTGGGGGTCGGGTATAGGTGCATGACATGCCTAGCGGTCTAAATAAGAGGGCCTCAAACGGCCGCGCCGGCCATTGTGACATCGGGTAGCGGCGCCAAAGCGTCACCAGCACGTACAATATGCCTAGATGATGCGTTCGACAGCCAGTTGTCCAATTAGACGCGTTAAAGAGGGGCCACATTGTGGGAGGCTGGTTAGTCCTGTTACCGTATTGCGTGCCACACCGATCGTATGGACACCACCATCGCCCGCTGTTGGCGGCAATGGATTCAGGAAGGCACGCGCACACGAAATGCAGGATCTGGACGTCCGCCACGCACCACGAGGAGAGTGGACGAACGGATTGTCCACCACGTGCAAACAGATCTAACGGCAACGATATGTGCTATTCAGCGGGCTGTGCAGCCTGCACTGTCACATCCTGTAAGTGCCAGTACCATTGGCAGGTGGTTGGACAACGAAGGGAAGCCGTATGCCGACCGTTTTGACGCCTGCCACTCACACCCCAGCAACGTTGCTACAGACTCGCCTGGTGTCGAGAACAATGGATCTGGGACCATGCAGACTGGCAGCGGGTCATCTTCAGTGGCGTGTCCCGCTTCTGCCTTGATGGCGCCGACCACCAGGTCCGTGTCTGGAGACGTAATGGGGAGCGCCACGACGAGCGGTTTCTGGTATCCCATCGAACGTCCCGCCAGCTTGGTGTGATGGTGTGGTCACGATATACCATGGTACCCGTTCACCGTTGGTGTTCCTCAGAGGCACCGTGACAGTCGCACTGTACGTTCAAGAGATCCTTCAACCGGTGGCTCTGCCCTTAGTGAACGTCCACGCCCATGCCTTATTTCAACAGGACATACGCGACCGCATACCGGAACCATCTCCCGAGCATGCCTTGCAGCCGTGGATACTCTGCTGAGGCCATCCGCATCGCCAGACCTCTCCTCGATCGAGAATGTTTGGGGTGCTATGGAGTGTGCGATCAGGATCCCACCCCTGCCCACCAATCTACAAGAACTGCGCGCTCAGGTGCAAGCTGCATGGGTTGGACTAGCACAGGACTTTATTCGAGACCTGTAGAACTCCATGCCGCGAGGTCTGGACGCGTGTGTTCGCCAACATGGCGATCGCACGCCATACTAACATGTAGTGTAGAGCATTAAATGTTGGTCCTACAAATGCGAAAGTGTAATCATTCTGAATGCATGATTCCCTCTACCAGCCTGCCAACAATGATCGTAATCCGCGTCGTCCTTCTGGGTGCAGCTTTTTTATGACGATGAGTGTATATGGAAAATGCTTTGTTTGTTTTCGTTTTGTGTCATGTTTTATTAAATAATTCCCTAACTTTTGTATATAAAAACTCAAACTAAAAACCTCCCAAGCTCCGAAACCTCCGAACCGAACCCTATGAAGCTTCAGATGCTACCTTGCAAGACATTTTGCTATATCAGTCAGTTTTATTCACATTCAACATTACATTTTCTTTAAGTTTTGATTAAATTGAGCATTTCATGTGAAGTGCTATTGACAATGTTAGCACAGCCGCCAGCCCCAAGAGACCCAGTAGCCAATACTAACGTACTATGACCGACATTTGCAATTTTTAAACGATATCCTATTGCTCATGATGTTTGCAGTATGTTGACACTGACCCGGCAATAACAAAACTAATTACTTGAAGGGCAACAATAATCGGAACTAAAGTTACTGGATAATAAGGAATGTTATTAATGTGAGAGCTAATGTACAGGTATAACTGATGAATACAGAACGGACGAGAAGATAAATGACGATAAACGGATCATTGCAAGTTATATCTGATTAATGTTAGCATTAGCCACGTGGCACTGTCTAAAATAAGATTATTATCTTTGTATGAGACGTCATGGTGTTGCCTTGCAAGAAGTATTTTGGCATAAAATAGAACTAACACTAGTATTTTCATTTGCAACCCCTTCAATGAAGTTTTGGTACGTTGATATGTTGTAAGCGTACATATGTTGTAATAATACTAAATCAGTAAACTTCATTGTTTGTCAACATTGGAATTTTTCATTCAGTTTTTCTCGATTTTTAAGTGAGTTGAAAAATATGTTTAATATGCATATATGTAAATAATATAATTCATTTCTGTGCTCTGTTACGAATTGAAGATCTGTTAGTGACTATATTCTTTTGTGTTCGCAGGTTGGCAGCAGCGCAGGAGGCGGTCGCTCAGCAGCGGTGTGGTCGTGACTGCTCGCCTGCTCCCGGCCACGGCATGGGCCCGCACCCGCAACAAGGACCCCCCGGCAACAAGGGGCCAACCTCACTGTTTTTTCTCAGTGAGGACAACCCCATACGCCGGTATACACGCTTCATCATCGAGTGGCCATATCCTTTCTCATGCGTTGTGTTTTTCATGAAGTTGTACGTGTGTGCGTGTGCGAGTGCAGTGTCGATATTATACAAGAGGCCAATGAGCTCAAATTCTGGGGGCCACAAGACATGCTTTGTGGCTCAGTCTAATAATTTGGCGTAGTTTATAAAATAATATTTTTAAATAATGAAAATATTTTAATTAGAAAATAATGGGCTTTAACTTTGGCTTTTACAATTAATTACTACTTTTATTTACAAAGTTAATCATATTGCCAAATTTCTGCTTTATCTCTCACATGATAAACGATTTCCAGCTCTTTCAATTAAAAGTGTTTTTTATGTGTGAAACGAAACAATTGGCGATTAATATCCCCACCTAAAATATATTTCCACCGATGAAAAAGATTAATATAATCTTTTATTGGCTTTACTTCAACAAATCTTCTTAGTGTGACAAACTGATGACGACCAGGTCGGTATTTTATTCTTAAATATTTACCATTGCATGCCACTTTTAACTGTATGTTTTGGTTATTTCACTATTTTCATTGCTTGTATTATTTACCAAACACCTTTATGCACCGCTACGGTGAGAAAGAGACTGTTTTATCTCACTCTGAAAAATATTTTACTCCTGTGTCCAATAAAGAAATAGGAAAAAAATAGAAAGCTATAACAAAGCCGTTAACTCATATGAACTCTTAAATAGTTTTTTAGGTTGTATCAGGGTTATCAGCACGAATCCCATTCATTGTCACATACTGCGTGATTTGTTCTCATGGCGGTGAGCAAAAATGACGAATGATCTGTGAGAACGAAAGCATTCTTTTTCGTCAATCTAATGACAATGTTGCATTTTAATTCATTAAAAGAGTATTTTTGTGTGAAAGGCGCTTGAAATTATGCGTTGAATAGACTCAATGATGTTTTGTGTTAATTCCATGGGCTGGAGCCTCATCATGAACGTCGACACGCATAGCGAAGCGTTAATCGTATGTACAAGGTATCGCCAAAAAATATTTAGGAATAAAATGTGTTGTAATTGAGACGTTGGACAGACTCATAGACGTTTACGTTAATCGCATTAGTCGAAGTCCGGAGCCTCGTCAAGAACGTCCACACTCGCAGCGAAATTTCAAATGTAAATTACAAGTATTCGGCAAAAAGTATTTTAAAATAAAATTTATAAGAAAGAGAATCGTACTGCTAACCCTGATACTACCGCTTCTTTCAACAAATATTAAAAATTATGTGATACCCAATAGTTCGATGAAGCGAATATCCCTCATCAGGATATTTTTGCTCTCAAAATCTTGCGCTAAAATAGTTTCAGCATTGTCTCAAAATGCAGCAAAGCTTCAGCTATTGCAAGATAGTTATTGCATTAATGTTAGTGAACTTTCAAACCGCCAAGCATAAAGAAATTTGGTACAGATTATTGTAGTGTCATGTCAATGGCTGTGTTTGTGTGTTGTCTTGCTCACAAATCAAGGAGATGTTCACTGTATGTTTTACTGCACAAGTACAAGAAACTTCAAGATCGCACACTACATATCCTCATTGCATGTATCGTACAAAAAACACAGTGGACTCTTCGTATACAACCACTGACTGTTCCTGAAGAAGATAGCGTTAAAATGAGAGTGTAGTATGGCTACTCTCAGGAAAAATGTTTCAATGAAAGGTTCCATTAAAAAAATAATGGATATTAGCATATGTAAAAGAAGAGAAGCGTAAACATACTATAAAGACTCCAAAGTAATTTTACCGATTCGTTACAATATTACTTTGTTGAAATTCACATTGTGTCATTAGTAAAATTTTCATAAAATCGTTTATTGAATTAGGTAGTGATTTCAGGAATTTGCAGCCTAACTGGCCATACAGTTTCTATTATCTATTAATAAACCGGCTAAAAAGTATTTATAGACATTCTGAGACCAATGACAGCGGGTCAGATAACAAATAAAAATGGGGATTCGAAACGGCGGTACTTAATTTTTCATAAGAGACATTTAGTAGAAAAAGTAATACTTTCTCATGTACGAAACTTAGAATTGTGATGATGCGTGTAAAAACCGAAAGGTTAAAAAATAGAGAAGTATTTTAACGGAGAAAAATTATTGACTTGATTTCATCCGGAAGGTTGGAGACACTTTTTAATGATTACTTTTACCTGTTGATCGCCTAGGATAGGGTTACTCAAAGGTAGTAACTCGGATCAGACAGCGCGCGATGTTTCTCTGCAGTGACCCGCGTGCAACTCAACTTTCACTAGACTAGAGCCGTTCGCGCCATCCGAACATCTCACCTCCCATCGGTTGGTCTCAAGAATGAGGCCATAAGAATGAAGCTCAGCAGACAAGCGCTGGCTCATGGCACACCAAGTGTACCGCTCACGAGAAGAAGTCCTTTCTGCGAGATGCGCCTTTGTTTTAGGTAGAATCTCATTTATTTTAAGTAGGAGGCATTTTATAGAGATTCATCTTTGAATTTGATATCTGGGCTTTGGTCTTCTTTTTCAGAATAATTAGGAAGTCCCGTAATCAAAATAAGAGCAATGGAATTATACATTTAAACATGATCTATCTTACCAATAATAATCAATGTGAGTTTACAAAGAAAGACGTAGGTAGCGAGAAATTAGATGAAAGGAAGATGATCTGGGATACTTAAGCGTACTTCTTTACTTAGCTTATGATTTGAGTCAATATTCTAAAAAGTTTAATCAACGGCTGTTCTCAGGTTCTCGATTGTTTTTGGATTTGAAGCATATACCATATTTTTAATTAATCCCCCAAATGAAAAATATATGGGTGAGATCTGGTGATCTGGGAGGCATTTAAGTTAATAAAACATAACCACCTTTGTACCATCTTTGAATACAAACTTTGTGTTCCAAGACACACATAGTTCAGTTATCTCCTCTATCGAAAGTGGAATAAATAATGGTTTAACATGTTCAATAAAAACGCTTGAGCGGCGAACCGTGTCGTGACACTTTCAGCATTGGTCATCCATCGTTTCCTTTTCAGGACCCGGAGGGCACATGTCGATAAGAGCTCTAGTATCGTTCCTGTTCGTTTTCGATAATGACAGTGCTGCAACTAACATTCTGGCTTCGTCGCCGAGGACGATCGGAGCTGAGTTCTTAGTGCCTGGTTCTACGAGATAAAGTAGAGGCGTTAGTCTGTAAACAAATATCAGACGGAATGAATAATATAACCAAAACTTAGCAAAAAAAGTCATATAAGAAATGACATTCATGACATTCATGAATGACACTTCATGAAGTGTCAATGGTTTTATATTTATTACAAAAGCGTAATAGTAAGTAATGCTATCAATAGAGAATATTCGTAAATAATTATTAAAACTGCTTTATTTCATCTGCTGTGAAATTCTATCACATAATTTGTATTGTAAATTATGAAGGGATATGAAGTGACACTTGAAAATTGTACTAATTTGTAACTCTATCACCTTGATAAAACATTAACTAGAGAAAAGGATTGGTTTTAAAGATATTAGTGATAATTTACAGAGGATAAATATTCAAGAATGGCTAGACAACTCAAAAAGTAGGGTGAGATGATAAGGTAGCATACGTGCTGTTGTTTAATTGGGATGAGATGCTCACATAACTTTTTTTGATACATGACTTGCTTTTACGTTTTTAAGGATTGCTAATTAGTATAAAATACAGTCGGATAGTGAATTCCAGTTTCTATTTACAGCGGCGATATAAAAGAATCTAGAACCTACTGTGTGGAATTTTGCGTCAAAATATGCACAATAATCGCCAGAAACATATCGCTATCATTTCGAACTCGAGAGATAAGTGCGTTTGATGGCTATCAAACAAAACTTTATAGAGAAAGGACAAGTTATTCAGTGTTCTTCTTTTTACTTTCTCGCCGTACTACTCACTTGCGTAGTAAAAAGAAACTATTTCAATGCTAGGGCAAAACTCGGCGATTTTTCGACAGAAAATCTCTTATTAGTAGGACCATGGTAGCGAAAAACTGGATAAATGCTTGTTCCTTCCTACATGTAGTAAATGCCTTCCTCCAACATGTTTTGTAGTCAGATTCTAAGTTTTGTGAGAATACCGAAACATTGATTGACAACAAAACATCTGTTCGTCCCATCTGTCCGTCCATCTGTGGTCAATGCTAGCGCCGAAACCGTTACAGACGATTTTCTCTAAACATGATATTCTCGCAGTTGATCTGCCTGAACTCTAGGCCCTACGAGTTGAAAACGGATATATTGAGTTTTGAGGGTAGATTGCAAAAAGCTTCAACATTTTCAAAATTTCTGAAAAATGGTTCCAATTTTTTAAAATTTCCGACATCTGCTGGGGATCAAACCAGAGACGACATAGTATTTTCCAGACGCAAGGCTTTAGCGCACGCCGTTTGGTCAGGATTACACTTTCGCAGGTCAAACATGAAATTGATGCAATCATTTTGTAACATTTCTAATTGGCGTTGTTGCTTGTATTTTAAGTCTGTAAGTTACAAATTACGATAGTCAAAATAAGACATTATAAGTTAATTTACTGGGTTTCTGCGTGTGCTAATAGGTAATAGTTTTCGCGCTTATTTTAAAAAATAGTGGCCAAAGGCTTTTGACAAATCTTATCCAATTGTGTGGTCCAGCTAAGCGTGCGGTCGAAATGTATCCCTAAGGTCTTTGCATCGCTGCACCAGGGAAGAAGAGAATCACCTGTATTAATTGCCGATAGAGGGGATTTCTCAAAATTGTTCATTGTGAGCCTGTCTTCGCGATTTTATTGAATTTAATAAGAAACTCAGTTCTGCAGCCCTTTTATTGACAGAATTCAGGTCATCGCTTACGTTTTGTGTAGAGTCTAATTGTGATGGGTAAACACTGATAAAAATTGGAGTTCGTCGGCGGAAATTATGAGCTTGACATTTTGTAAAGTACTTCACAGTTTTATAGGTTTTGTCATACATCGTTTACATAAACTAAACATAGTCGAATATCCTAAGTCTGTTTCCTGTGATGCGCCTGGAAGTTCGAACGGTAATGTATTGTCTTTCACCATGGTACAACGTTTTGATTTGAAACATATTGCGAGAACCATGGTATCGTGGGTTTAGGAAAATGAAATATTTTTATTTCTCCTAGCAGAATATCGTGATTGACCAAGTCGAATGCTTTACTGAAATAAATTGATTATTCGTTATGAGTAGCTCAACCCGAAAAAAGTTTTTATGAGATCCATAACAGTTTAGTATCTAGTTGAACTTCGAGGTACATAACTGTTTCTTTGGAGGAGAGGTAAGGTAGGGTGTGATTATTGAATGAAAGTTGAATGTCACCTCGGATTTTGATGAAAATTTGAAAACTGATTTCCACATTTCTCAAAAGACTTTTGTGACTTCATTAGTGAAATGATTATTGAGATACAGCAGTTTATTTAACTCCAAGCAGTGTGGTAGAGTAGTACGACTAAAAGTTTCGCAACTTCGGTATAGAATATTTATTTCAACGTTATACATAAACAATTGAAACTGAACAAACTTATACAATGTTTTCCGCTCTAATCAATGAAATTAATTATCAATTTTTCCTCTATAAAGTCTCAGTGTGTACAATGCAGCAAAGGCTCCAAATGAAATTAGTATTCAAAATAAATTCCAAATTTTAACACTGAATAAATTCGTTAAAATTTAAGTAAGAAAATTGAAACATTGCTCAAAAACCAATGTTACATTGTTTCTGAATGTATACTTTCAACATCTTAGCTCTTACAATTTCTGCAAAAATTAAGTTTAAAATTGATGAATGTATTTCCAATATTTGTATAAAATTATCATTGCCAAACTTCAATATTGATAATAGATATATTTCACTTAATGGAATTTATTTTTTAAAATGAGACCTTTAACTAAGGTCATGTACATCTTTTGTTGAAAATATGAGTAGTTGTGCATTTTGCAAAACTTCAGAATTACAAATTCGAATTTCCCACACGTTTTTGCTGAACAGGGTCTTGCTGAAATGTTAGGTAAGAAGTAGTAGGAAGATCGAGGTAGCTGAAAGCTTAGGCTGAACACAACTTGCAAAATTATAATACGTATAAATACACGCAATAATATTTGCTATATTATAATACGTTATTATGTATACCATACATAATAATGTATACTAAATTATAACGTTAGTATAATTTGAGAACCATGAAGTTGTGTGTGACTGAGTTAGTATGGCGGCTTCTTAGAGGCGCCGAAACGGTATGGCATGGTCATAATGTACCATTGAACAGAAAATTACCTTTGAAGTCGTAATCCAAGAGAACATAAAAAATGATACGTTGAATTCAAGGCGAGCAATTGAGACTCCACATCGGTATGGCATAAAACTCCTTCACACTATGGTTACCTAATGAACAATATTCAACAAGAATTGGCTCAAGGATCATTCTCCAAGGATATAGGTTTTTTCGATAGATTCAAAATATTGGGCAACGTATCGCCAACACCTGCAGACCGCCGTAGTTGCGTTTTTGTTATTTATAACATTGGCTAACTTCTGAAAAAGTTTTGGCTTTGAGCTTATCATAGTATTTTTTCTTGCTGGCTTCCGGTCTATGAGAAGTGGTCCCCGGGGCAACGATACCTACTGCGAAGATGCCTTGGTAGGTCTTTCTGGTCATAATAGATGGCAAATTGAAAGATGATGAAGCAAAACCAAAAAGTTAACCCCCACTCAAGGTAATAGGAAACTAATTAGCATTAGAAAGTCCTTGCCATTCTGTCGCATTACAAGTTTGGTTTTCTTCTGAGCATAATAGTTGTATTTTTTGTTGTAATGAATAATTACTTACTAACCTCTTCTGGCATTAAGTCTTTTATTCGTTACCCGCTCTTTGATAATGCCTAAGCTAAATTCAAATCTGTTTGTAGATTTTCTATTCTTATATTTTCTAATTCTAATTAAAATTTAACGTATGTTTATACTTGTACTACCAGTGGGCAGATGTTTATCCACATTCACTAAGCCATACGTTATTCACAAGTATTTATTCTATTTCCATAAACGTATATGATCCATTTAAAAAGATAGCGACCGGACCCCTGCAAACTCACTAGTTTACGTCAGATTTTGGTAGATTATGTCTGTTTGTTTGTTCCTTTTTTCGAAACGTCTTTCTGTCTGTTCGCTTTTCCATCGTCTGTGAACAGTCCGATTAAAATGTTGGCTAATTCTTAGATCTGGGTACGACTTAGATTCTAACAGAAGCTTGTAGTGTTCTTTCTTCGAGTTTACTTAACCAATAAAGTGCTATCTTATGAAAGTGAATTGGTAGTTATGCGGTGGAAAGACTCAAGGTTGTTTATAGTGATCGCAACGGCAGAAGGCCCGAGCCTCGCCCTGACTTGGATCTGAACGAGCGAAGCGAGAAAACGTGGCCTCTGAAAGTAACTTGGAATTACAACGTGGCGGGAACAAAGCATATCGAAGACTTTGCACTACGGTCGAATGAATCGAAAGTGAAGAGAGCGAATCTTTCTCGGCGTAACTCGTTCTTTCACTGTGGAGCGTACCCTGCTCTAAGAATTAATCAAAAATTTTAAGGGATCACTAGCTACCGATCACGCGAAGGAGAGGGAGCTGTTTCACCCAATTCAAAACTTCAATTTTCTGATGATTAGTTTCTGAACACAATTGTCAAAGCTCATTGAAAAACAGACTACTCTACTACGTGAGTTAGTAATAGTTCTAATTAATCGCGCGCATACACTTGTAGGTTATTGTATCATGTCATACGCTGTTCGGTCGGTGTAGTCATTGAGTTTTGTTCGTTTTTATGGTGGGCGTTTGTTGTTTTCTTGCCATTGCTCTGTGTTATTCTTGAAGTATGTATTATCCAATACATCGCGAAGTATTAATAGCTCCAATTAGCAAATTCCTATCAAAATAACGTCTATTATTTTATTTTAAACTTCATTTCCTACCTTCCACTAGCACTTTCAACTTCGGTAAATCTGTAAATTTGAAAATAAAAATTGTTTTACGCTTCCCTAAAGATGATTTTAGACTCCCCCTCTTTCAACCTTAGAACTGCAAATAAATTACTAAAAATCTTCTCTCACCCACTTCAGAGCCTCTTAAGACAGTACACCCAGTCAAAACAATAAGTAACAAAATTAAAACAAATTGCAGTTGCCAGCAGGTAAAGGGCACTTTTGTTAAACAAAAAGGATAAATGTCCATTGATAATCCTACATCGAGTTGAACTACTTAAAAAGGATAATCTGCTAAACGGGAAGGAAATTAATTATTCGAAAAATGTAAAATAATACTAATGAAATATGTCTTACTTTTGTTTCGTACAATCATCATTGCTTATTCTCATTCCGCACGTAGAATTGTATTAAAATATTGTTACTTATTGTCATAAAATAACTATGGCTTCACAACATCACAATGAGCAACTCGTTTGTCATAACCGGACAACCGCGAGTGTGTCGTGTTTGAGGCTAGGACTGGGCGGTGGCCATCACGTGTCTGACATGCGAGTGCATGGCAACACCGCGACCGCTCCCCACCGACTGCCAATCCTTTAGAATCTATGATGGGATAATTGGGCGCAAACCAGGCCTGCTCAACTGGCCTTGGGCGGCGGAGCGGTCCCCAGCGCCCGCTCCTCGGCACACGACCCAGGGAAGCGCAGGAAAGGACGCTTGAAGGCGATGGAGAGAGCAGGCAGGGCTGAGCCTTAGACTTCTCACCCGACCAAGCGGAGTGTGGGACTGGCGATGAGAGCAGCGTTGCGCTTTGCTTTGCTTCGGAAAGAAGGTCAGAGCTATTGGTTTACTCAGTGAAACTGAAAACTCAAGCACTGACCTAGACCAAGGTCCGAAGACGTGTGCATGGCCCTCTTGGAATGTCATCTTAGGTTCAACCTTACCGGCCGCAATCCATTTAAAACCACGGGAAAATGCCGACGCGTTCGATAATTATATTAATAAATACCGAAAATGAAGTAAAGAACGGAAGTATTTTGAATCCCTAAAAGTAATCACATATTCCAGTCATGCTACAAAACAAATTCCTTATGCGTACATTACATTAATCGATTTAATGAAAAACATCCAGGAATTTTTTTGTCTAACTTCCAGATACCCAAAATAGTACAATGTAATGGAGATGTTTCAAATCGTTAATGAATGATTAAGTTATTAAGTGCTTTCTGTGTGGTTAAAGTAATGTTTCTACGTAAAATTATTTGAAAAAACTAATTGGGCTGATTAATTAGCATTACGTATTATGCTATGCAAAAACGCTTCATTAGTTTGGATCAGAGCATGAATGCACCAGACTATACTACCCCGGCCCCTAAAGCGCGACGCAACTAACGCCGTTATTAGCTCTCAGATACGTCCTTCCCTCTTCAGTACTACACTTCACTTGGTCGAGTTATAATTGTTATGTCCAAAAACTACACCACAAATAAACAGTAAACCATGTTTATTGTGGACTTAGACAATTCCAAATTTCCAACTCGTACCGATAACAATGCCTTTATACAATACATTCAAAAGAAATCCCGAGTGTCGATAATGCGGTCGCCGTCACCAGAAGATATACCAGTTTGTAGCAGAGTTCACCAATGTGCAGAAGATTATACAGTAGAGAACACAGACGGCTTATAAAATTTCTCTTACGCAGTTACAATTCTCAGGAGCGTATTCCCCAGTATTAGAGATGATTGTCAGTGAATTCCGGAGCGTCAACTATTAGGATCATTAGTCCCGTAAGTGTAGTGCATATTTTCCTTGGGAGGTGGCTGTGGTCTTCCCCCGCTGGATGGCGAAGATCCGGCGTCGACCTAGCATTACGTCCCCAACCAGTAATTTTCCATCAGCGGGGCACCGCCCAGTCGGGACAAGCTCTATGATCCCGACGGTCTCCCGGCTTGTGTGGAAGTGTAGCCCATGTTCGTGTATCTCATCAAAGTGTGTGTAAGGGGGAGGATAGGACATGGAGGTAGGAAAGATAGCGCGCGATCTGTGGCCCGTTTGTTAGGGTTCTGCTCCGGTATTCGCCTGGTGTTGATCGGAGAAACTACGGAAAACTACCGATCAGAATAGCCGGCCGCTGGAATTCTCCTCCAGACAGCGACTGAATTCGACCTGAGAAGCTAGTGTCGAAAATCCTGCTACCACCGGGACTCGAACCTAGGACCTTCCTGTCAGAGGCACTGCAGTGACATCGGCTGATGCACTGAGCC
Source organism: Acheta domesticus (assembly GCA_031308135.1). Taxonomy (NCBI): domain Eukaryota; kingdom Metazoa; phylum Arthropoda; class Insecta; order Orthoptera; family Gryllidae; genus Acheta; species Acheta domesticus. The sequence continues at coordinate 108,082,798 of JAHLJT010000631.1, read as the reverse complement.
ACCTCTCCTGGTGCGAAAAATAAGTGTCCCCTCCGGCACCCGTGGCTTGTATTCAGGGGCGATGTCACGGGCAGTGACTTGCCTCAGGCGCGCGTTCCAGTGGTTGTTTCCGCGGCCCCGCTGCCCCACAGAGCACTGCCCAGCTGCGAGCGCGGCAACTTCAAATGCTTTCAATAACCATGGTCCGTTCAGGCTAGTAGACGACATTTTTAAATTTTATAATGTTGTGCATCGCCGAAGAAGCATCATTCTGCTGAAAGAATTCTTTCAACCGTATGGTCTGGAGCCAGCTGTTCGTGTCTTGTGTCAGTTCAGTGCTTGTAGTTGAAGATAGTTGTCATGAATAATTTGCGCTGTTCCAAAATTCCCTCTAAAAAATATTGTAAGAATTGGTACAAATCGCGCTTATGTGCAGATGAGAATGTATGTGCGTGTGAATGAAGTCATCAAATGGACATGCCAAAAATACCGAATTTGAAAGAGCCAGCGTTATTTACTTTGTCGCGCTGCTAGACGTGTAATAGACAAACTTTTCATCTCAAAATTATGCATGTAAATGATATTTAATAAAAATAAGTGTGGTTTTCTAGCATTCTAGCAGTATAAATACATTGATATCATGCAAACATTCTCCAGTAGGAGGAATGTCAAGAAAAATAGAAATAAAAACGCTTCAAGCACAAGTTAGTCAAAGTTTTGGAAGTGTGAATAATTCTACGTTAATTATTTGGTCCATCGACTACGCTCCCCACTTTGTTTGGCATCAATGAGTGTCAAAAAATCGCTCACATGACTGAACAGAATAAGATGGGTGGGGAGCCTACTTCTCCTAGAGTGGCCATGCGCTCACCCCCCGGGAAAATACATAATGGTACTTTTCATTATTAGGCTTTATTCGACAAACGAATGGGTAGTACATAATTAGAACGTGTATTTTTGCATATATTTCATTTTCTCATTTGGTTGTACATTTATTAGTTTTAGTTTTATCTGTTATTCGTTCATTAGTTATTACAATCCGTTAAAATTCCGGGACAAAATCAAAGTCTCGTATTAACAATTAATTATAATACGAGGGTTGGGGCATAAGTCATGGCAACTATTTTTTTCTAGTAGATGTGTGAACGGATCACAAATATATGTGTCATGTGGAAGTTCTGCAGGCATAGTGTGTATGCAGAACAACAGATGGCTCTGTGATATCTGTATCTAGTAGCGCAGCAGGGACTGTAAAATCAGTCAGTTAGTGAGTGTCATGCGTGAAGGAAGTAACTCGTGTTGAGCAACGCGCTTACATCAAAATAGCCGTTCTCCGAGGGATAAATGCGAAGCTATTCAATATTCTCTATGCAATATCCTCCGACCACCTTGCACGCTGGTAACAGCACGGCGATAAATTCTTGTCACGAATAATCGCCATCAAGGAATTTTGGGCCAGGGCATACGAACTGAACTGAAACGTCAGTCCGCGGAGTGGCGACATGCTGGATCACCAAGGAGACAGACGTTCCGTCAGAATCCTTCCTCAGTTAAATTGATAGTGATCGTCGCGTATGGCGTCGGGGGTGTCATTGTTTGCCACTTTGTTCCTCATAGCAGAACTGTGACAGCTCAGTACTACAGGGACTTCCTGGTGCGACAGGTACGACGTGGTGTTCGGAAGAAATGTCTGGATCTTGTGGACAGTAAAATAATCCTGCATGACAATGCAAAACCACATAAAGCAGAGTGTGTTGGGCAGCTACATCGACGTTGCGGATGGGAAGAATTGGAGCACCCACCATACTCCCCCGACATTTCGCACTGTTACTTTGATCTCATTCGCAAGAACCACTACGTGGTAGGCGGTTTGCTACAGGAGAGGACATTGCTAATGCTGTGCGCCGACAGGTGACCCGATTCACACAGGGTGCGGCATATGCTGAGGCTGTGGTAATCAGCGCCTCCCACATCGCTGGCAGTGTGTGATGACAATAGCAGGAGACTACTTTGAGGGTATTTAGCCCCACGTTTGTCATGTCAACTTTATGTGTATTGTGTTGTCATTCTTTTGCACCGTGAAGACCATATTGCCCAGTATTCTACCGTAATAAATTAGTGTGTAACGATATTTCAGTGCTATTCATTGTCCACACATGTAGTTAGCACCTTGTCCTTTCGTTTGTATATGTCACATTTTCCAACCGGTCTGGTATCTTCAAGAAAAAAAATAGTTGTCATGACTTTTGCCCCAACCCTCGTAAATAGAACAAAATTTAATTTCTTTTATACCAAATTAAATTTTTTCAAATAGTGTGTGTATCAACGATTAAGTCCATATTGTTCCCAAAAAGCTTTTGAATTTTGGAGAGCCAACAATCTGTTGCGTTTCAGTTACATGCCTGTATTTATCTTTATATTGTATTTATTATATCCACATATTAGATTCTCAATAGATAATTTGACCAAAGTATTTTACTAAAAGTATGCTACATGATAATAATTGTAGATTATTTAAAATGTCTTTAAGCAATCTAAAAATATAGGAGATCGCCATGAAAGACTTAGAGTAACTTTTTACTTTCTTGCCCCAATATAAGCAATAAGGGAAAGTGTTGTAATCGTGCGCTGGAACACGGTGAATTTTTGACAAAAAAAACTCTTATTGCCGGGCCCTGATAACGAAAAAGTGGATAAATCGTGTCCATACATATAGAAAATTACTTCCTCTAACGCGTTGTGTAGTCATATTCCATGTATTGTGGATCCTTGTTAACGAAAAATCTATTGACAGCAAATCTGTCTGTCCGGCGGTCTGTGGTCAATGCTATCGCCTAACCCATTCAACCGATTTTCTCTACCATTGATATTCCCCAGTCGATCAGGATTATGTCGCGGCTCCTTGAATTTTATTTTTTTAAATTTATTTTTAAAAAATCATTTATTTTAATTTATGGGGTTACTTTACCTAAAACCCCTGGGCCATTTCCAAGATTTTCAAAATAATGGCACCACATTTTTTTATTAAATTTTATTGTCGGATAGTGTACCCTACAATCCGACCCTGTACTCACAGTTGTGAGAGGTTTTTGTCAATGCTCTACTATTGACCGGTTTTGCGTAACGAAGTCGGGTCCCCGTTTCGCATCATTGAGTGTGTTCCGAGAAATCAACTTGGCAGCAAGTTCGCTCGGAAAATCGTCTGTAAACACGGGAACGGTGCGCGTCAGTTTTTGCCACGTGACGGCCGTGTGAGTAAATTATTTTATTGTGTGGTATTTTGGAGAGACATTGATCGTTACAGAATTTATTTATGTTCACAAATGCTATATTTTAATGCAATTTGTTGAAAATCTTTTTTTGTTATTTAGTTCACGAATTTTGCTTCAAAACTTACAGTAGGATCCAAATCCTCCTCTAAATGTAAGTAAGGATTGGCGTGGCGCTTTACAATTCCCTATATTGCTTGCGATGAAAACGCAATATTGCCTGCGATAAGGACGAAATCCTTTATGCCTTAGACCGAGATTTTTTTGATTTGGAATTTAGTGGGAGTGAAAGTGACAAAGAATTTAATATTAATAATATTGGAGAAAGGCAGACAAATTAATTCTAAACTGACAGTGTCACCAAGAGGGAGACGAAATTTCACTGCTGGGCCCAGAGATGATTTTATCTCCTGAAATGAGTACACACAATTGTTTTATATATATGTTTCTTTCTTTTATCATGAAAATTATCAGGATTCTCTTTCTATTCATATATTTCATCAAGAAGAAGAAGAATTATTCTAAAAACAATAATAGAGAGGACCCAAAAGGGAGAGGACTTCCAGGAGGAACAGACGATTCACCCTCACAGAATGAAAAGAGTAATCTATGATTGGTGTAATCATTGTTCAGTGGTGCCTCACCTCAAGTTACCATTTTGCTGTTGGCTGAAGGGTTGCACAAGACGGTCAAGAGTGTGTTGCAAGAAATGAATGTAACGTGTACTAGTACTTCGCAAATGACTCTACATGCTTTGAGAAATTCCAGACATAAAAATGAAAATAGTATTATTAGTAATAGAGAAAAATCAGTTGTAATAATAAGAATTATTAGCAATTATTCCATATTTTTATAAATAAAAATATACAATAATAATTTTTATAAATAAAAATTTATGTAATCTAAACCATAACAAATGTGTGGTTAATATTTGAGAAGTTGTACCCCAAGCTCACAATCGTAAGGGTGCTTTTTTTCCAAAATTTTCAATTTAATTTTTTGTAGTTTGTGCTTTAAATTTATGAAATTTATAAAAAAAATATTTTCTGAAAAAAAAACAACTTTTTTTCTTCGAATTTTTTCGAGATCATGTGTGTTTGGTACCACTATCTCATTTTTTGTCCCTTTTAAAAAAAATTAAAAGTGCACACTTTGTTTTCCATAAATATCTGGACAGATGAGAAATCCACCAAATTTATATCACACTTTCTACAGGCTCATAACCTTTTCTAATAAACGTTTTTTGAACCATTCCAAGAGCAAAATTAGACCTTGAGGAATTGAAGGTCAAAATTATCATTGAAGGTTTGCCTTTAGGCTGCATCATTACGTCTATGAAATATTTAATGCTGTCCGTAGCTACGATGGTAGCAGCAACGATGATGATAGTGAAGGCTGAACGCGGTGTGATGGAGCGAGGCGAGGGAGAGACATGGCGAGGCGGCGGAGAAAAGGCGGGGGCCAGGCGGGGGCCAGGCGGGGGCCAGGCGGGGGTGTGGCGGGGGTATGGCGGGGGTGTGGCGGGGGTGTGGCGGGGTTGTGGCGAGGGTCGAGGCGGGGCCGAGGCGGGGTGTGAGGTGGGGAAGTTGATAGGTTGTCACCCCTATTCGAACCACTAGATCGCTTACCAGACGCAGGCTTTTTTGTAATTTCTGCTAACTTTTCATGGAATATATACGATTTAAATAATGGTACGTTAAATACTAAATATCGGTGTCTTGGGGCTTCCATCTTGTTTCTTCTTATCGCACCGCTCGCAAGAAGTCCAGCGTGCTTGTGCGTGTGTACCGTAGGTAGAATTCACCATTCAAACCCACTGCATTTTGAGGAGATCTTTCCAACTTTTTCGTTCTTGACATGAGGAGCCGGGTGGGCCATTTACTGTCTAGTAATTATACGTTGAGTTAGAGTTGTTTCTGTTCAATCCTTTCAGCAAGAAAATGTAATGCAATTGAGGACTGACATAAGTGCAAGTAACGTCCTAGAGTAAATTTGAAAACCATACTACTGTGCCTCAACTCAATGTCTTAAGTACCAACACAGAGAACAAATGCATAATAAGTGTATGCCGGTCCGAGAAACTTGACAACCATTCTTGCACATTTCGATACGCTGGCTTCTGAATAAAACAAAAGTGGAAATTGTACGTCTCAGAAAATACTGCGCGAATTCGTGTAATGGTAGTGATTAATTCGTATAAAAACTAGTACGCCGTTTGAAAAAAATTTTGCAACGAGCAATGATAAGCGTTATTGTCGTCGTCCGTAACAAAACGTGTAATAAGATGCAACATTTGCATTTTACTCGTTTTCTTTATTTTTTCAATGAAAATCTATTCTCTATATTGAAATCTACATTATTCATAACATAAAACTTGACAAAGTGAATTAACTCCCATTTTGTATGTCAAATCTAATCGAACCAAAAGGAAACACTAAATTATTAAGTTTTTCTCATTTATTCTGCAATATTACTTTCAAAATACTATTTACAATTGGCTGAATTTAGAACAATTATTTTAAGGAAATATAGCATGGTCATACATTGCTAGCATTGTATTACAAGTCTTATATTTTTTCTTTTTTAAAATTACATACATACATACATTTATTTGAACTGCAATTGCGTATGATCCGGTGGCAGTTGATTAACAATAATTACAATAATAATAACAAGATAATAAAACAGTATAATACAAAACGATACAATACAATACGCTTTTCGCTACAATTCAATGACGTTTTCTGATGGATTTTATATATAAATTTTAGTTAAGGACTTCAAAAGGTTTTGCGCGAAGCGACTAGAGAACTACAATATATTTTTTTACATCAAATGCTGTTCCTGAGAACGGCGGAGCTGGACGGGCAAGTCCATACCTCACGGAGTTGAGGACAGCGACAAAGATGTTTGCAGGTCGTGAAATAATAAAACTCAGAGTGTAATGCCATTACCTTTATTACTGCCGCAAATATAATCGTTCGATGGTATGTTAAAAATTGCCCCGCGTTAATCCCTACTATGTATTGGAGTAATCTCCTTCAGCGTGCGTGTGTGAGCAATTCCGTCTCTCACGACTAGACCACTTCCCGTGCACCAATCAAGACATACCAGGTGTCATTGAACGTGTGTCGGTCTCCTGATGGGGAACTGATAATTTGTTTTCCGATCCGTTCATAAGATTCCAAGAAATTTCCAAAATGATGTTTTTTCGTGTTTTGGCGCTGCGACCTTTGTGATTATGACGGGAAATAAACCAACACCACCTAAATAGATCTATGCAGGTGGCATTGATGAAACCCCATTCTTCCGTGGTTACTAATTCAACACTGATTTTTGACAAACGAGCAAAAATTAATTGAATATCGCCCGGCAGAATATGTTGTAAACTCTGAAGTATTTCAATTGTGAAATGTGAAGTATTTCATGCGTATTTTGTATAAAGAATTTTCAACTTGCCTTGGGACATTAAATATGAAGAACGTGAAGTGAATATCTTATCATGGTCGAAACGTCGGCAACACAGACTTCGACGCGACGTCACCCGGACAGCCATGATCATTCACATAACTCCGGCCGCGGAAGCTTACGACTTCATCTAGTTGTAGAAGATTTTGCGTCAGAATTTTCCGAACTAATGGAGAATGATCTTATATTAGCATTAGAGAATAACGCAGAAAAACAGCTTACAGGTGATCATTCATTCATATTAGAAAACAAAAAGTAAAAAATATAGCTGTGCTGTCGATCTTTCATATACCTGAAAATATTTTTTACAGCGATTATAATTTTGAAATTGCAATATTACCTGTTCATATCCCGTTTGGAGTTAGTATACAAGGCCATTGAGTGTTAGGAATTTTTGAACTGAAGTATAACATTAACAGCTACTACGATTCATTGGCATGTCCAATGCCAGATCCTCTAAAAACATATTTGAACATAGCTATGCATGAAAGAAATGAAGCACGAAAGAAATTTTCTACAAATGAATATACTTTTAAAACAGTTTACAGCGTCGGCAACGCCACATTCAACTAGTGACAACATAATGGAGCACGGATCGCAATACCCCTTAACACTTGCCCCAACGTTTCTGCCAACATGGGACCGGGAGAGGTGGCTCAGGGCATCAACTGAGAGCTACAGAGCCCCTGACTGGGAGGTTCTAGGTTCGAGACCCGAAGGTAGCTAGATCCTATTCAGTCGCTGTCTGGAGGAGAATTCTAGCGGCCGGCTGCTCTGATTAGTAGTTTTCCGTTGTTTCTCCGATCAATACCAGGCGAATGCCGGAGCACTACCCTATCAGGAGGGCCACGGACCGCGCACGATCTTTCCTTTCACCCCTTACTTACAAACGCCGACACTAACACGCACTACACTACCGCATATGCCAAGAGACCAGTCTGGGCTTAGAGCTTGTTCCGGCGGGGGCGATGTCCCGCTGGTGGGAGATCTCTGTTTGGAAAAACCTCGCTAGCCAACCGTAGATTGGCGCCGGATCTTACCATCTTGGAGGGGAAGATCACCGCAATTCCCGAGGAAGAACATGCTCTATACTTTCGGGGCTAATGATCTTAGCAGTTGAGGCAACCGTAATCACTAATCAATAAGTCAATCAAAATCCATAATCAAAAGGGCCGCGGCCGCTCGTATTCGCGCAACTGGATCTTGCATCTCTTCCAGCAGAGTCGCAATAAACACGAACTCGGATGACGTGCCAGAAGAAATCCAGAGCCGCCAGGTCGGAAGAACATGGCGTCCAAATTACAGGATACTGTAATGCTAGCATTGCCGCGGCTTTCCACTTATTCCGAGAACAAAATATCACATGAACATTTACGCCACTTCATAGTGTTTCCCGTTTGGTACTGATACCAGCATAAACTGCGCAACGTTGATCTGATTATATCGACGTGCTTTCGAAAATATAGTGTTTCCTTCTTGGCGGTAACAACGGTAACACGGCGCATTACGCGTCACTCCTAGTACAGACTGGTGTAGAGTTTGCTTGCTGCTATGTATTCAAATCGTCTTTTCGGCTTCATTAGAAAGCTGTTACTGCCAGTAAAATATCTGTTGTTTGCTCTACTTATGATGCACTTGATACTATTTACATACATGGGAGAAAGGAAAACAGATTTTTAGATGCTACAACATCCTAAAATATGTGTACATTTTTGTGATAGTAAAGCCTCGAAGTATTTGAGAAAGAGTGGAAAATATTTGGTAAAAATAAATCAATTGTTTTGCTATTATTATTATTATTATTATTATTATTATTATTATAATTCCTCTAATTCACGACTAATCGACGAATTCACTATGTTATGTGTCGGTTGAAAGTCTACTCCGGGTTGCAACCAGCTTCCTAAGGAGTAGATCTAGGGACTATCAGTGCCTCTACAATACTTTGCTCAAAATGTGGGCTTTCCAAATACAGCAATTTCTTGCGCTTCCCAATCTTTGGCATTACCTGGGAGTTAAGCTAAGTTCTTACATAAATTTTGCGGAACAAATCCCAGAACTCTGATGACTGTCGGTACGATTTGCTTTTACGCCCCATATTCGACTGATCTCGATCTCCAAATTCTTGTATTTAAGACATTTCTCTGCCTCTTTGGTTACGACGTTTTGATGGCATGGCACAGCAACGTCTACAAGTAGACACGATTTTTTCTCCAAATCCCGAATAACTACAACGAGTTTCTTTACCGCTATCATGCGATCACATATTATTATTATTATTGTTTATTATTATTATTATTATTATTATTCAGTCTATTTCAATTGATCTTTTTTTAAATATACCAACTCGTACATATTGGCATTAGAAGTACAAAGGTCATTTTCAGATTGTTCATGCCAAATCTTTTTCGTTTTTCTCGAAAGAGGGCTTCATAACGCGAAAAAGTATTTCTACATTACAAGACGTAATTGAAGCGTATTTCGAAGTTTTTTGAATGTTGTTAAATGTTGTCTCTAAACAACATTTAAATTTAAATTCTCGATTTACTCCTCCCTTTGCTCTTACAGAATTTGCAAAATTTCAACCTTTCACACTTGTCAGTTTTCGCTAAACTGAAAATGTTATTGCTGAGACAATGAATTGTTATATTTTTCTATTGCCGTAAAGGTCTTGATCAAAAAACAAAAGAATGATATAAAATAGACCGTTTTAAAAAATGATATAAATAGTTTTCAATATTGGTTCATTCAACGGTGATTGCATATTTTCAATTGAAGATTCCTCAATATTTGTCCAGGTCACTTCTAACAAATTTGAAACCTTCAAAATTCTTCCTGTAGTACTCTACATTACTCATCGACCCTATAGCATTACCACTAGGCGCAGTGGAAGAGAAAAATGTCAGTATTCTTTGTCTCAAATAAATCAATCGTAGCTGGATATTCTACGAACATTTTCTTCGCATTTGAGATTTATATATCTCCATTAGTGTAAAGCATACGCATTTTCTCACAAACACTTACACATGAACTATGCACGTCATAGTTCGTCTATGCACGTCTAGTCAAAATGAATCATTTTGGGGTGACTCAGTACGAGACTTCTTGCAGCCTTCATGTACTACGCTAGATAGTTCTAGATAGTCTATTGGGAGAGGCAAAACATTACGGTACTTAACACAATTGGGCTAAAGGAAGTGTATTGACTCATTAAAAAGCCTTGCAACGATAGTATGACTTCCTGCAGTCGTTTTCTTGCACGTCAGAAGAAAACATTTTCTTTCACATTCTTTGAAGGCATTCAGTTCACCCCAATGACATTTCCAACTTTTCTTCCATTAGAGTCGGTTGTTTCATTGATGCACACCCGTATGTTCCCTTCTCGACTGACAGTACGAAAATATTGTACACGAGAATATAATCGTAGTTTCTTCCTAGCACTGTAGAAGATCGTTCTTATGCAGTGTTGATTCTTCGGGGGTATCAATGTTCGTGTATTTTACAAGAAAATTTTTAAAGAAAAATATTTAACCTTTAAGTTTGGTATTTCAGTAGGAACAAAGGCCGACACAAATCTGCATAATACATAGAGAATTATGAAGGTACTCTTCATCTGGCAGGATGTGACACGCGGACAGGATTAAACTTTCACGCATGTTACCATTTTGAAGTCGTAGGCTTCCGCGGCCAGAGTCATGTGAGTGATCTGAGGAAGACCTGGACAAGATGGTCGAAACGTCAGCAATACAGTATTCGACGCGGCGTCACCCGGACAGCCAAGATCATTCACATGTTAGCATTTTTTAAGTGTTTGTTGCTGTTCAAATGCTGATTAAGTTGGATACGCTATACGCTACGATCAGAATGGATTTTCCGCATGGTTGACGAAACTTTTCCACCAGTGTAAAAACATCTCCAAATTCTGCAACTTATTTGTTCAAGCTGTTCTCCGTCTACTCCTTTACTTTCAGGAGTCGCGGAAAGAAAGGAAAACACAAACGTAGTCTCCCTGCCGCTGACGTAATGCCTCACGTCCTACGTAAATAACACTTTCTACACGAGCCTTAACAAATGACCCACAGAATGCATTGCCTTCATAATGCAGTTGAGAGATTTTTCCGACTTCCACTCATCTTTTAAATAGAAACTGAACTCTAGGAGGACAGAGTGAGATGGTGACCAGTGAAAAGAATTCTGGGAACGTGCAGGAGGCCAGACGTGCCAGGTGCCGTGATGTCTGGAAGGGTCGCAACAGTACTCCTAGTTCCAGGAATAGAGTTCTCACTGACGCTGTGAGATACCCACCAGCGGCGTCTTCTCGGGAATGCTATCGATAACCCGAGCGGGCCGAATTCCAAGAATGCGCATCTACATTGCAGCTGCGCGAATAGGAGATTATGTTTCGTTACTATATTGGGCTCCAGCGCATGCACATGATAAACATCTCCGCCTATTATCTGGAATATTCTTTCTGAGGAGCCTGTTAAGATGGCTCATGGGCAGCGTACTAGTTTCCCACGGTGTGGTCTCGGGTTAGATGTGCGGCCCAGTAAAAATAGAGTTGTAGCTTTCCTTTGAAACCAGCTGAGTTTTTGTAGCTGTAAGGCAAGGAAAGCTCAGGAAGGCGGATCTTACTGATTGCAAAGGAGGGAATACGTCATGTGTGCCACATCAAACGTTCATCAAATGTTTGTCAAACTCTTATCCCCAAGCGTGGGAATTAAACTAGGCCTAGGCATGGGGAACACCTTTAGCTGGCCGGCAAAGTCAGACAGTTGACTCAAAATGTCAAATACATACATACATATTTTCTCAGGTGAATTCTCTGACAAACAACTAGTACACGAACCCCAAATCACGTATTGGTGGAGCGCTAACTCAGAAAAAAGAATAAATCCAAAGCATCTTCGAAAGCATGTAGCTTTTCATAAAAAAACAATTTTATTTAAATGTCAAAATTCCAAAAATATGTTTTAGGTGAAAGACAGTTTCATGTTTTCGAGTTCAGGATGACGGCAAACACCTTCTCCTCAAGTCCTATTAGTCGAGAATATACGATGTGAAATATATATTTACTTATTGCAAACCGTTCCCTAATAATGATAGCATGATGTATCGTTACAAGCTTGATAAATGGCTTCTCCAATTCGTAATTAAGACATAATTCAGGAAAAGAAAATAAATTCTACGAACGTTTTACTTTTAACATCATTGTTGCAGGGTCCAGTTCAGTCCTTTCTGTTATGTTCACAGATTATTTGAGAAGAAAATTTTCTTATCAAACTCTGGAAGAGCTAAACATATACTACGTGAAATTGTTTATATTGTTTTTGATTAAATTAGTTACTTCATCCACCTCATCATAACATAAAGTATGATACAAGTAATTTATAAAGTATCAATGAACCAAATGCAGCAGTTGATAGTCAAAATGCTATTCAGAATGTCAAGAAATAATAGTTTTCGGTGAATATTGTAGGCATTTGTCAAATGTCATATTTAAGAATCTTGTTGGATAATAGTAAGGTTTAAAATAACCTTACAATATCAATTCCATAAAGAAGTATGTACCAAATGTCCATAGTATTTGTTATGTGAAACTGAGGGAATATGGATATCTAATGAACATCGTGACAATATGATTACACCAGTGCCATGTAGCATCAAAAGCTGTTCATAAATTGAGCGACAGTTTAAAAATACTCATAAAATGTTTCTGTATTTCGATGGGCACTTCAAGTATTGACTTAATGTCTTCGTACAGTGTGTACGATAATTCTACACACACACACAGGCATACACACACTCTCAAATATATGAATGCCTTCTAGCTCCCGAAAGTTTGAAACATCAACAAGGACTAATAACATTTGAAAATAAGTCAGTACTCCTTCATGAAATTCTATCAAGTTTTTTAAATTTGTTTTTACTTTCTCGACCTTACTACTTACTTTCTTAAAAAAGAAACATTACTGAAATGCTGTGGCAAAAATCAGCCATTTTTCAAAAAAACTCGCATTGTGGGGCTCTGGCATCGAAAAAAGACCTATATACAATAAGTTACTTCCTCTAATCGTACCCCTATAAATAATTAATTGCTTCCACAAATAGGTTCTGAAGACATAATTCACGTTTTGTGGAATTTTGATACCAAAAAAGTAATTGTCGTCAAAAACTTTGTCAGTCTTCTATTCGTTTTCCCGTACGTTTGTCCGACTGTGATCAACGTTGGCGCCTAAACCGTCCAGACGATTTTCCCAGAGCATAATATTCCGCAATCGATCTGACCGAACTCGCGGACTAGTGAGTTTGAAACGGATATTTCGATTTTGGAGGGTTCTTTACATGAAGTCTCCACATTTTTCCAAAAATAGCTTCAAATTTTTTTATTAAAACTTTTCCTCGGATAGTCAAAAATACGCACAAAAATAATACATTAAATTTTTGTTAAACTACGGTATCAATCACAGATTTTTTCCTTAATAAAATCTGTTCTAAAAATTAGACCTTTGAATAAAATCACATTGTATTAAAAAAACTAGTAGTTTTCGCGAAATATTTTTTCTTGATTCACATTTTCCTCGTGTAGAGAAAACGACGCTTAAAAATTGACGCAGGTGCCATTTTCAGTTACCTCTGTATTTACGAAAATTGCAAACAAAAATTAATATTGCAAAACTGATTACATTTTTTTCCTTAATGAAATCTGTTCTTTAAAACTAGATCTTGAAATAATGTAAATGGGAGTCTTTTAATTTTGAAATCTCAAAATGCGAATATTCAACGTTGTTTTTAAAGCTTAGGAATGGTTGAATTTATGTCAGGGTCTGGTGGTGCAGGGGCAACTTGAATAGCGTGTTGTCTCTAAGACTCCCGAGTTCAAATCCCGGAAAAGCGGAGAAAGCTTTTTGCTGGTTGGAATCAGTTTTCCAGATTGTGGAACCACTTTTCCATGCAATATTGTAATATTTTATAATAAATAAAGCGAGAAAGTATTATTAGTTCATTAATCAATCACTGGGGTTAAAAATGAAGTACAGTCTCCTATGGTGACAGTGATGCCAAATGTGGCTCTTTTCTGCTGTACTGTATGAACCAAAAATACCAAAGCTAGATGGTATCGACGAATTCCGGAATGGGGTGGAGCACCATTTTAGCACAAAATTAGCTTGTCTCGAAGTTTTCCAATTATATGAAAGCGTATTTTCTTCAATCTTCTCAAATCTAAAACTATTCTTATGAGACTCCAGTACATAGGAAACATTTCTATTTAGCTACTCATATCCCTTGCGCTTCGAAATGTGTCATAAGAAATCGTAAGGAAATAATTTAAATAGGACGTCACTATTTCAATACAGTATCTAAAATTCAAGCCAACTACATGCAGAGCAAAAAAACCAATGTTCTTGTTTTCTTATTAACAGTAGAGAAATAATAAGTTTTCATTACCGAACAAAACATAAATTTCCTTTGAGGACTAAATAAGTCGGGGCCGCGGGAACAAACTGATCTGATTCACAGGAAAGAGAGTCTCGCGCCGGGAGAGCGGTCAGTTATCTCCCAGTAGACATTGATTACGAAAGTATTCAGTTCATAGCATTCATTCACCAGAAAAGATGGGTCTTAGTTTCTAAATTAATTTTGCAAAGAAAAACATACTTTAACCCTAGAGCGGGCGCGCTGGTGAATTCCGTTCACCACTCCGACATATTGTTACGTTTATCTCAGAAAAGATAACGAACGGCGTCGGATTGTTGCATTATCTTTCAATCACTTCCTGGAATTGCTCTCGGTGTTGTTTTTATCGTGCTCAAGCTATAAGCTTGCAGTTTTAGAAGAGAGAGTTGCTAACGTTGTGAAGTTGGTGAAGCAAATTCACCAGGCGCCCGGTCATGTAAGTCAAATTGTATAACTTTTAACTTTTTATAAATTTGTTTGATTTTATCTTTTAAACTGCAATATAGATTTTAACGTAACTATTGTGAATTTTAGGTCGGAATCTCTTAGTTGTGATGCTATTGCCAGGGTTTTGCAAGAAATATCGGACGAGGAAGATTTGGATGGTGCAACAGACGATCTAGATTTTTCTGACGGAGAAGATGAAATAATTAACTACTCAGATATTGATCACGATAGTGAAACCGATCAAGAAGGGGAGTATGATTGTGATAATGATAATGATTTAACAGAGAGAGAGTTCATTTTTGGAAAAGATGGAGAAACCATGTGGTGCAATACGAGTTTTTTCAAAACTACTTCTAAAACTAAATCAAAAAACCTGGTCAAAATATTTCCTGGTCCGAAAGGTGCAGCGAAAAATGTCACTAGTGAGGTTGACGCGTTTCTGAAGATCATAAATGACGACATCATAGATCAAGTCGTTCATTACACAAATATTTATATTCAAAGAAAACGGGATGAGGTGAATTACAGTCGAGAACGGGATGGGAAACTTACAAGTCGTAGTGAAATTATTGCTTTGATTGGTGTTTTATTTTTGATTGGCGTAAAAGGTGGTCAGCACACTAATGTGTGCGAATTGTGGACTACTGATGGGACGGGAATAATGGCTGTAAGAAGCTGTATGTCATCTAAAAGATTTTTATTTTTACTGAGGTGCGTGCGATTTGATGATAAACACACACGATCCGACAGGCAAAGAGTTGATCGATTAGCCGCAGTTCGCATTCTTTTGGAAACATTTGTGACAAACTGCAAGAGCAGCTACACTCCAAGTGAATTTCTTACAATAGATGAGAAGTTAGTGCTCTTCAGAGGGCGCTGTAGTTTCATCCAATACATTCCAAAAAAACCAGCAAAATATGGGCTGAAATTATATGCACTGAATGACGCCAAAACATTTTTCACCTCTTCCCTTGAGCTCTACTGCGGTAAACAACCGTCAGGTCCGTATGAAGTTTCCAACAAGCCATTCGATATTGTAAAAAGGTTACTTCAGCACGTAAAAGGGAAAAATCGAAATCTAACAGTAGACAATTGGTATACGTCATATGAACTAGTTCTGAGCCTTTTGGAAGATAAAATTACTACCATAGGCACATGTAGAAAAAACATGAAAGA
Organism: Acheta domesticus; assembly: GCA_031308135.1. Classification (NCBI taxonomy): domain Eukaryota; kingdom Metazoa; phylum Arthropoda; class Insecta; order Orthoptera; family Gryllidae; genus Acheta; species Acheta domesticus. The sequence continues at coordinate 108,067,001 of JAHLJT010000631.1, read as the reverse complement.
AATTCCCAAAGAATTCCTACCTCAAAAGATCAGAGCTGTAGGATCTACATTGTTTGGCTTCCAGTTCAACATTATGCTAATATCACATGTCCCAAAGAAAAATAAAGCAGTGTTGCTCATGTCTTCAATGCATGATGAAGCTTTGGTAGACAGCAACAGTAAGAAGCCACACGTAATTCTAGACTACAATATGACAAAAGGAGGTGTCGATACATCAGATCAGATGGAAGCAAAGTATTCAGTGGCTCGTAAATGCAACAGATGGACCATGTGTCTTTTTATACATTACTGAATGTTGGAGGTATAAATGCTCAAGTCATTTACAACGCAAATCCAGCAAATCCGTTGATAAAGAGGCGTGTTTTCCTGAAAAACCTCTCATTTCAATTAATGAAGGCTTGGATAGTCGAACGTTCTAAAATAAAAACTTTACCTTCAGACATAAGTCAATTTTTAAAAAAATATCAGACAGAAGGTACAGAAGTGGAACTGAGGACAACACCTGCAAAGAGAGGTCGCTGTATCCAATGTACAAGAAAAGAAAACCAAGTAACAACAATGAAGTATGATATATGCTGCAACTTTGTATGTAAAAAGCACTCCAAAAACTGTATAAAGTGTGTGAATTGTGAAAATTTGGATGCAAGCAAATCCGAAGAGGAATACTAATTATTAGAGACACAGCTGGTACACTAGATCATTTACGTTTAGCAATAGAAACTTAATTCATTCTTCCATTTACTTCAGTAATTGTATGTTTGAAAAGTGTCAAAAAATAAATTCATGAACATTTTATCTACATTTTATTCATCTTCCTTTTGCAAAGTTCAAAAATTCGTAATGGTGAACGAAGTTCATCACGCGCCCGTTACCGTAACTGAAATAGGCGCGCCCGCTCTAGGGTTAAAAAATTGTAATTTAAAACATAACATAAATATCCAATTGAAGAAACTGAAACAAAATTACATTGAACTTTGACGTGATTAAAACCATGAATCTCAAAACAAACACAAGAACTAAACATAGGCGAACGAAGCCGTTTGGAGAGAATGGAGCCACTTTTGAGAGAATTTTGAAAATGTCCGGAAGTCTTCATATCAAGGACCCACAAATTTTGAAGAAAGCTTTTCAAAATCGCGGAGCCTCAAGTGGAACCAGATCGACAGGGGAATATCCATTTTGAAAGAAGTAGTACGTATGGTTTAGACGCTAGTGTTGTTCACAGACTAATGGACAGATGGACGGATAGACGGACGGACGGACGGACGTTTTGAAAAGAACCACTTTTTTGGTATCAGGGGACCCCAAAACGTGTATTTTCGTATTTTGAAAACTCGAAATCAATTTTCCGCAGCATTACATAACTTTTCCTGTACTACGTATGTTACTCTGTACATACGTACGTGTTCGGAAAGTAATAAAGTTGCTATGTACATATTTACAAAACAGTGATTCTAGATATCAATTCATGTTATATTGGGGATGTAAACATCACTAGCGTTTAAACCATACGTGCGATTTCTTCCAAAATAAATATTCGCGGGTCAATCTACGTCCATTCGGGGCGCCGCAATTTTGAAAAAGTTTCTTCAAAATTTGGGGGTACTTTACATGAAGCCCCCCGATCATTTTCACAATATTATCAAAACGGCTCCACATTTTTTCTTTAAACTTGTGGTAGGGATAGTGCTGTATGCACTCTATGAAATGGCATAATCGCCAGATTGCTCTATTCCTTTATTTTTTCAAAAATTACAAAAATATATTTTTTTACTTCTCTCCCACGTCGGCAATATTTAGATTAGTGGCGATTTGTTCACATTATTTAATTTCCGAGTACGTGTGCTTTAAATAATGTCAAGGTAAGTTTCTCGACAACTAAATCGTTTTCTGTGAAAACTAGGTCAAAATTCCGAATTTTCAGAAACGCTGGAATGCCATTTTCTCATAAATAGCTCCAAATTTTTCTTCAAACTTTACGAACAGATAGAACTAATTGCACTCTTTAATATGACGTAAAGTTTAATTTCGGGCAACTTTTTTTGTTTTGCAAAAATTACGTAAATGGATTTTTTTTTAAATATCTCTCACACTTTTGATATGCACATTACCAGCAATTTGTAAACACTATTGTATTTGTGAGTGTAAGTGCTTGAAATGACTTCCAATGAAGTTTTACGAAAACTCAAAAGTTTTCTGGGAAAAATAGCTTCAAATTTTGCATTTTTGGTAGCACTTAAACATACTTTTTTTTAAAAACGGCTCTAATTTTTTCAAGGAAAATTTCCATTTAGGACGAGGTTTTACTGTTCTTTAATATTATAAAATTAATATTCCTTTAGGAAACCGAAAAATTAAGAAAATGTCAAAAAATGTACTTTGAGCGGCGATAGATGACAGCTGACACGCGTATGTGGCAATTCCGAATAGCTAGCCGAAACCGAAGGAGACAGAAAACTAACACGGGAAAGTCTGTGCCATTCTGTAGCACCACTAGTTGATATTTCAATCACATCTTACTCCAAGTAAACATAACAACACACTGAATACTTTTTTGTCGCTTTTCACATTCTACCTACAAAACCATGAAATCTCACGAATTTTGATCATTTCATTTGCATATAAACCTTTGAATATTCAAAGACGGTATGCCACATGAAACAAATAAGTATTATGCTTCTTCTAACAAACGCATTATATTCTGCAACGTACAATGTGAAATGTACAAGTTTAAATACGCGTCTCAAAAATGCTACTTTGGCCCTTAATGGGTTAATGATAGATTAGGGTTTCCGGGCGGGTCAACTGTTATGATCATTACACCCGAAAGTGTAGTGCACGTTTTATTTCTGGAAGTGGCAATGATACTCTCCGTTGAATGGTGATATCCGGCGCCGACCTACATTTCAGTTTTCAGGGTTTTTCCCAAACACATATCTCCCAACAGCGGGATACTGCCCCCAACGGGACAAGCTCTAAGGTCCGAACTGCCCTCCCGGTATGCTTGGTAGTGTAGTGCATGTGTGTGTGTGTGTTGTGTGTGTAAGTAGGAGGTGAGGATAGAACAAAGAGGAGGAAGGAATAATCGCGCTCGGTCTGTGGCCCATTCACCACGGAAATTACCGATCCGAGCAGCCGGGCGATAGAATTCTCCTCCAGACTAGCTATAGCTAATGTCGACAATCCATCCATCATCTGTACTGGAATCCTAGGATCTCCAGATCAGAAGCAGTGCAGTGAGATACCTAATTCTAGGCAACCTAAGCCGATCGTAGTGGGTTAAGTTATTATAATTTATTGTTTATACTATAAAATCGGTTAATAAGAGCAAGTGATCGTATACGATAGACTACCTTTCATTTAAAGAAAGAAGTCACGAAATTTCGTTGATTAGGAAGCTCAAAATATTGTTTCTAAACGAAAATGCTTAGTGATTTAAATATTAAGATAACAATAATAAAAATTACAACAACAACATATCAGAAAATACTCAAGAAATCGTAAGCAAAAGTTTTTTTCATTTAAAAGTTAAAAGGAAAATGCAATTTCTTCAATCTGAACTCAATAATGGCAATATTTTTCTAGTTATTGTAGTGAACTTCATTCTTCTCTTAAAGTGCCTCCTGTATTTGTATTTACATACGGAGTTTTTCTGTTAGCAATATTAAAAAATAAAATTTATAGAGCAATGAAAATGGGAAAATTGTGGAACAGAAGACGAAGCTAAAAACGTTGCTGTAAAAAGAGATGCAATGTTATTAATTAAACGTATCATGTTCAAAGTAAACACTTTTTGAATGGATTAGGTAGTCCATTTTTATTTTGGAACTACTGTAGTGGTGATTGGGTATAGAAATATGAAATTGCTGCTTTTACTGTAAATTTAATGAATAACCTCGGATAAGTAGAAAATGAAGAATATTTGCCTAAGATGTTTAATTATTTTGCTCTGTATCAAACATCTATATCTTCTTTCAAGTATTTCAATTCATATTAATTATTATTGGTAACAATAATAATTAATATTGATAACAATAATAATAATAATAATAATAATAATAATACATTAATGCATAATTTGTAAGCTGTTTAGATCAATGAGAGGAAAATAAACACCCATAAAATTTTTCAGTTCATGGTAACATTCGCGGACGTTTTCTCAAGTCCTCATTTCACAGATGCGAGAGGAGTCGGATGGTTGGGTACTTTGACGACAGGACTAATAAATTAAATCTGTAACTCGTTTTTTGATGCAAAATTGTTTCCATTATACGGTAGCAAAATGTATGCTTAACATACTTCCTCAGCAACGTTCGTTATTATCTTAAATTCTTAATTGAACTAATGTTGGTAAAGGAGTGGAGATAGCTTTTCCGGAGTTTAGCGAAAATGTGGAGATATTTAATCATCGCGCCAAGAGCTGACCAGCCAGTTAGATATGCTGTAATTTGATGGAGGAAACCCGTCTCGCGTTTTGTTAGCAACGAGAAATATGCGTCCCAGTTGGAGCAGTGCCCCGCTGGAGGAGATAACTGCAGGGAAAATCGCATGCCGACGTAAATTCGGCGTTCTCACGCTCTAACAACGTAGAAACACTTCCACTACCCAGATGTATAAATACTGCACTAATGGCACTAAAGACAACATTAATTTAAGCACCCGGAAAAACTAAATACTCAATCCATCTCCAAAATAGACATTTTTTTATCGATCTAGCCCAGGACCGTCAGATGAACGAGCACGCGAATGGCCTTCGCAAAGATTTGGGGCACGCGGCGATATGAGATTAGCGAAGTCATTCGAATCACAGGTGGGAAGCAGGGGTGAGAAAACTTCGTGCGAATACGGCGAGTTGGATCAATCACACGGATTGGTGTATCATATAGAGATATTTAATAAATTTTACCAACTTTTAATGGAAATTCACATGTAAACAGAAACTGCAGCTATACAAGCATTGATCATTAATCAAGGAAACATTAATGCAAGTTTGTACTTAGTGCTAGAGAATGCAATATATGAGAACTTTTAATACTAATTACAAATTAATACTTTTAAGAAAATATATGACTATAAACCTATATAAAAATTTAAAAATATATACTATAAACCAAAATATTGCTCAAGAGTAGTATTGTATATCATAATTTCAGAAAAACTGACACTATTAATGAAAATAAACATTTAAAGAAATACGATGTGCAAATCATTCGTGTGAAAATGCACGCAAGGAAAGCACTTGAAAATTTATAGAGTAATAATTAATACAGACCGATAAAATATGAAGTTTGAAACGTCAAAACACGTTCATAAATATGTAATGACAACAGTGAGAATATGATATGTATGAACAAGTATGTGTAATCGATATATTATGTAATAATAAAATACACTAATTGTAAAACACCTAATAAACTTTCCCTAATTTTTACAAAATACCTAATTTAAAAAGCCTAACACAAAATAGGATTTATGTCGGCCCCGTGACCGAGATCGCTAAGTGATAAGTAAGATCGAGTAGTGCCGTAGTGATCTCGGACCGAGAGGTCACGAGTTCGAGTATCGCCTCGGGCATCGTTGTATGTGTTCGTCCTTTCACCACCTATCATCACCGTATCGTTTCATCCTTATACCATAACGTTAAATCCAATGGTGGTCGCTAGTGACCTAGTAGATGATGTGAGCTTAAATAAAAAAGTGTATTTATCAAAAAATTTCCTAAAAAATTTAAAAGACTAAGAACACCCGATCACATCTTAACGAACATTTTTGTAGTCTCCATGGAAGATTTCGTGAACTTTTTAACATTACTCTTTTTGTTATTAATAGTTTCTGCAAATTAAACAAAGTGCATCACCTCCGCGATCACTGCATAACAAAACAAAAGTTCACTCGGACTGTACGTCTTGTTGCGTCCCGCCATGACCACCTACTGTGCACCCCTGAGAAATCGAAGCACGGTCTTCCTCTTCGCCGCGGACACTGCGTGCCCTTCCAGAGCGCGAGCGCGCTCTGAGCACGTACGTGCTCCGTTTGACAGCTCTGATCTAGCCTTAGTCAAGGCTCTGCAAATTTAAAACGGTTTCTTTGATTCTTGAGAGTAATTTACTTGAAGCTACTACATTTTCAATTTTTTTTTCAAAAATGGCGGCAATTTTTTCTTTTAATTTTTGTGGTCGAATTGAGAATGGTACTTTAAATAATACGGCATAGATCCGACATAATACTGCATTAGATCTGGAAACATTTCAAATAGGTATACTTTTTTTCGAATGTCTAAAATCGCCGAACATTTATAAACTATTTGTTGTGTAATAGGACAAATGAGTAAGTAGATGGCAGTCAAACTTTTATTTCACACACAACTTATTTCACACAAAATCGCAATACAGACGCTCGCAATGTAATACTTGACGTGCTACTTGCTACTCACTTCTTGCTCCGCTTGCTCCACATATAAAGGCTCGGCTAGCCAATGAAGGTCCAGCTGGGCATTTACTTAGAGGAGCAGCCAGGCGCCGCGTAATTGCTGCGCTCTGGTGGTGGCTGCCGTAAATGCTGGCGCGCGTGGTTCAAATGTCCGGCATGTACATAGAAGTATAATAAATTCCGTTCTTCCCTTACATGATTAGTGGCGTCAGAGAATGGTGCTTGACTTGTGTTCTGTAGCGCTCCGGTTCGAATTCCAGTCCAGGTAAATATTTTTACTTTTAACGTTTTGTAAGATTAAAGAATAATATCCCAAATTCAAAGGCTGAAAGCTATTTTGATTTTAACTTTCAAAAGATCAAAGATATATATTTATTTTTCGAACCTCTTCGCATTATTTAGTTTGTGTTTCAACTGAGATTTAACTGAGATTCAACTGAGGGTTAATACGACAGAAATTTGAATGTAATAATAAAATGTAACTGTTACCGGTAATAAGAAATGTATGTGCTGTTGTGACACCATCGATGTGCATCATGATGTTTTTGTACACACGTTTTTCTGGGCATTTTGCAGCTTTACTGCCATCCAAAACTTACAGTTTCTTCCACTGTTTTCTTTTTATTTTCTTTAAGCCACAATGAAAAAGTTTTTTCGGTAAAAAAAACACTCCGTCTATGGCATTTTACACTGTGAAAGATACACAGTACGGTAAAACTAGAGCTTTATATGCTTTTAAACAGTTAAAACTGTCCAAGAACCATCATCTGAAAAGAGTGGATCCTGCTATCTTGTCATAGACACCGCAACGTCCTAGTAGGCAGTTTTAGCCTCACGAGTAAATAGCGACGACGAAGTGCACTAGCTTATATGTGACTGACCTTGAAGTTAAACATCTTACATTAGAGCCTAAGGTACGCCTTTATCCCAACAGTATAGTACGTCTGTATTTATAGGAGTCTCTAAGGCCGTCATACAAACGGCAAAATGGCTGCCGATAAATAGAAACGGTTGTTTATCTAAAGATGATAAACTGATACTCATATGTAAGTCAGTTAAATTTTTTCCTTTACAATATTGACTCTGGCAAGAATTAACGGAAAATATTAGGAAAGTACTAGGTAAAAAATTCGCAAAAACGTACAATTATGTCTTCGTCTTGGGTAATGTCTTTGTGTCCATAACAAAATCTAACTGCATAATCACCGCCAGGACCAGAAAACATTGAATGATTAAGATTTCTTGTTTATTTTAGACATTACTGCGGAACAAATTTTTCTCCAACTGTCAAAACTCTTTTATAAGTTTTGCAACTCCTTTGTTCATCGCTTTAAATTCTTTTGTTATAATGCACAAACGTAATGTCGCAATTACTAAAGTTCATATGAACGTTGTTCCTTACGACCGTATAATGTCGTTAGTGATCAACAAGAGTTTAAGGATGCCACCATATGCCTGTCTCTAAAACTTCCTTTTACTTTCTCGCGCTTACGTATAGAAGATGAGAAAATTGTAATAGTGCGCCAGGAAACGGCGAATTTTCACCAGAAAAACTCTTTTTGTTGGGCCCTGATAACGGAAAAGTGGATATAGTAAATGACTTCCTTTAACACGTAGTGTAGTCAGAATCCATGTTTTGTGGGTCCTTAATACAAATCGATTGACGACAAAACGTCCCTGCGCTGTGTCTAAGCGTCTGCGGGTTTGGACCGTCCTCCGAGGCATCCTCGGTCTCCCGACCGTTTTTGTACGCTCCACTACGGCCTCGCCACCGGCGGGTCGTCTGTGGTCAACGCTAGTGCCTAAACCAGTGGTGTCAAGGTCTTTTACTGGTGGCAGTGGTACGCTTCGTGGCTCCGTAGCATGCCACCAGCAACTCTGCGTAACTAGCGTCGGGAAAGGAAACTATTAGTAACCCCGCCGTTGTACAATAAGGATGGCGTTGTCTCTGGTGCCGGGGTGATGAACTGCGTGGAGGGGCGATTTCGTCGTGGCACTCGTTCCATGGACTCCCACTCGTAGCATCGACCTTGGTAACACTGGTCTAAACCGTTCAGCCGGTTTTCTACAAATTTGATATTCCCCAATCGATCTGCACTCCAATCGAGTGTTTCTCCTCGGATAGCGTAAAATATGCTTAAAAGAATGGTGCAGGTCTCATGTTCGTTGAAATGCCTGATTTTTCGAAAATTATAGAAATGCATTTTTTTCTTTCTTCCTACAACTACAATATCAGAGACAGAGAGTAGTTTTCGTCTAATTTTGCGCAAAATATAGACAGTTTTTATTTTTTTCTCAAAAACCGCTCCAATTTTTTTTCTTTAAATTTTCTCCTCATATGTATCAAGGGACTGTAAGAAAACACGGTGCTAGACCCATTTCATGAACTTTCCGTATTTTTAAAAATGGCAAAAATGTAACATTTCAAAACTAGAAAATTGAAAATAAATATTTTTCGTTAGACAAGTTTGTGAAAAAAGTCAGCTCATTAAAAAGGTTATGTTCAATTTTTTGAAGCGAGTAATTTTCGTATAATTTGTGCTTTAAGTTCATGGAGTAGGTACGCAATTTATAAAAAACATCTTCTCAAAAACAGCTCCAAATGTTTTCTTTGGATTTTCTCCACGGATAGAAAACACACTCAAAACTATGGTGCCGGTCTCATTTTCGTTGAACGCTCTGAATTTTCGAAAATTGTAAATTTAGAAATAATGCGAGAAAGTATGTGCTGTTGTAGCACCACAAGTTAATAGCGTACTCAAGGAAACCCTCAGCATGAGGGAAGGGGGCCGACATGTGACCCGAGTATTGCGGTGCAGCTTTGTATTATCGGATTTCAAAGCGTCTCCGCTAGAGTGCTGCAAGGCGTTCCATTTGTTCGCTAGAACCGTGTTGGAAAGATATGGGTGAGCGTCTCCGGCGCGCCGATTTTTGTTCGTTCTGCTCAGCACCAGTTGACCTCGCGAACCACGTGAACACAACACGGGCACTTCGTTTGAAAAGCCAGACCAGACACTGGCTGCCATGTTGCACGGAGAACGAGAAGTATTGAGAAACATTTTGAATGTGGCATAAAGTGACAATTTTCAACAGTGACCAACCAAAAATAACACAAGGAAAATGCGATATTTAAAAAAAAATGTTTCGTATATCTGTTTCAAGATGTTGTAACAAGGTGATAATTTGGGTTTCTGGCTGCAAGTAAAATTCCCAGTAATTCCCAGCAAACTGCTTTCGGATGCTTATTGGCTAAAGTCGAAAGCAAAACGCAGTAGCTCACCCATGTCTTCCATCATCGCTAATTCCACGGTGTAAGATATACAGGTGTGTCAACTAGCCGCCTTTGAGGCAGATTTTTCTGAAGCCAGTTTGAGGCTAGTTCCTCGCTTGTCAGTACGGTGCGCACGATCGGTTTGGGTAACGGTGTAAGATATACATTTTTAAGATGACACCTTAAACTGTGGTTATTACACAGTTTTACAAAACATTTCCCACCCATTTTCGTAACTGTTCGCTCTAGACTTTACTAATTCCACCACAAAACGACAAATCACTGACTTGAAATTAGAAATCAGCTTGCCACTGAGCTGTCGAATGGTTCACGACCAATCACGACCTTGCCCAAATGGAACCTAACGATCGCTGCGCTTACATGCGAGAACGGTGAGAACTAGCCTCACATAAACTTCAGTTTTAGACTTCGAGTGAACACGCCTCTATATCTTACACCGTGACAAGTACTCACTTGAGCGTTTCATCCTCGAGCACCTTCGAGAGCCCTGTGTTTACTCGCAGTGTGGTGATTCACTTGTCAGAACGATTCACAATGTTCTAACGGCTTTGCTTCGCCCCTCGAGGGAATAGGTGATGTGATGTGCAGTAGCGCTGTAGAACTACGTAAGCAATAAACTTGAGGAATCTCTGAGGCTAATATTCTATTTATTAAAGTTGAATTTTACTACCTGCGATATTTCTAGCAAAATATATGCATATGGAAATGTATTTATCTACGACCATTTAATAATATACGTATTCCTGTTGTATCGCCGAATGACATCAATTACACACCCCGTGAATTCCACTTCTAAATGCACGGCCTGTCAAAAAATCACATTCCTAGAATTTTCGAAATCCACAGGCAGAATTGCATTCTCTTTGCAATTAGCGCTTCTTTTAAACAGCGGTAGACAAAAAAATGATTACGCAGTTTCACGTACGTAACTTGTTGTACTCATATTTCTCGTTATATTTCGCATTTATAATTGAACAGAAAATTATGTTGAACCCCAGCGACAGGATAATGATATTTTTACTCAACTTGAAAATCAGGAAATAGCAAATTCGACTCTGCACTTATTTCCCGAAAAAATTCCAAAAAGGAAGTGTAATGAACAATTATATACATTTATGGAGTGGAGAAAGAGTAATATGGTGAATTCCTTTAGCAAGAACGTTTTCTTGGCTTACTTTATAAACTTTTCTCGACAGTATTTCACCGTTAATTTTGTTAGAAAATAAATTCATACTTATTATGTATCTTGTATTACAACACTGATATAGGTAATCCTTATACTTGAGTTTCAAATAAAACAAAATTTGTTCAAAATCCATTCTGAATATTTTAAGGTCGTAGAGAAAGTATAGTCTTTTACTCCCGCATAATAGCTATTATTCACTGGAAGAAGTTACGACACTTACTCCTACGTCTCTCGATTCGTAAACATGGACTCGTGAATAATAGTCATCATTACGTGCTCGTTGAACATATTAAATAATATCATATAGATTTATTTTTGAAACTTTGGTTCATAAAATTATGGTAATTCTTTCCGAACTAATATTTCTCCTTTTTTTGTTGCCCTAGATTTACCAGTTACAGTCAAGTTTCTTTCATTTTCTGAATTTGTGGCAGGAGTACGAAATATTCTCGCTACATCCGCCTACCTAAGGTGAACTGATTCATTCCCATGTTTTAACATAATTTGTATTCCTTAAGAAGTGCTTTTTAGGCACTCCTTATGAGTGTATTGTTTAAACATTTCAACTTCATGGCATTTTTATTTTTTAATTTGCCTTTTATTGTTGAAATAATCACTCAACCGACGAAGTGCCGAGCATCAGGACGTTGAGATTTCTCGGTCGAGCGATTTTCTTTTTTTCGCCAAGACGAGCAAAAACTTGTCATAAGGGACTTGCATCTAAAAGGTTTTGTGTTAAGTGCCAGAGAGGTCGAGCCAAATGTTCTCACGCAGGACTCGTCTCAACCTTAGATTGCAGTAAAACGTACATGGGCGACAGTGTTGTCTGAATTCCGGTACCCTGCTCCGCCAGGATAAAATTACCGGTTATTGCTAATAAACATTCGTTTGTATTCACTTTTTCGTCGTCTTGTTAGTGACATATATCGTACAGTTATGTTGAACGAAGCCAAATTTCTTAAAAGTAAAACTTAGATTAATGTCCGCACCCGATGCCCATGCTGGACGAAGCTAAACAAAAAACGACAGTGCATAGTATTTGACATACATGGAGTTAGACGTAGAAACATCCAATAAAACAACAAAAAATAAAACGAAACATTATTCTTTATTTCATTATCGGGTAACTTTGTGTATGTCTGTCCGTCGGTTTCTGACGGTTACACCTTTTCAGGATCATAGTTTAAGGCAAATGAGGCGTCATTCGACGCGTCTTGGTCTTGTGGCGGGCAACTGACCATTCTTCCGGATACTTCGAGGCCATTCTAAGAGAATTATTGAAAAAATGTGTTTTTAGCGATATTTTAAGACACTTATGGTGGTGATCAATTGCTAATTCGAGGTGTTCTTGACATTAAAGAGTGGCACACTTTTTAGCTGGATCATTCTAGAATGTTGTGGAAGAATCTTTAAAAAAGTGCGTTTGGTGGGGGGGAGGATGAAAGCCTTTAAAACTGTAAAATGCTGTGAATTACTATTCTGCCCTTCCGGCATAACGTGAATCCTTAAGACATTATTTATAAGAAAGGCGAACGTAAATTGTTATTTACGCAGTTAGTATCGTAAGAATCAAATACGAGATTACAACACATTTCAATCCGAGATTGGAGAATTAGCAAAAGAGTTCGTTCCGAATTTGAAAACCAATTAATTGTTGTTGATTCCGGGTAAGCAAGGGGTGAGAATATGACAAGAAAGAGGAAGGAAAGATCGCGCGCGGTCTGTGCTCCGGTTGTTAGGGTACTGTTGATCTGAGAAACCACGGAAAAATATCTGGGAGCTAAGAGGCCCGCCGCTAGAATTCTTTTTCAAACAGCGGCTGAATTCGACTTAGCTCTCTTGATAGTGACGAAAATCCTGCCACTGTCGGGACTCGAACCTTAGAACCTCGCGGTTAGAGGCACTGCATTGACATCAGTTGATGCCCTAAGCCACCTCAGCCGGTGATTTGATTGTAATAATATGTTACGATGCGAACGTTTTGTGCGATCATACAATGTTTTAACCTGGTTTCAAGGGCCCGGGACGCATCGATTCCGAGCTGTGCGTGATTGTAATGTGTTGCAGCATTGTGTTGTTTCTTTATGTCATAATCTGTAAACTCATCTTAAATCTGTTGGCCTAAGAACGAAATTCCCTCGTCACTAGTAACACTCTAACAGGGTTTTTCACATTTTCAACATCCGTCACCACAACGTTTTGCTTATGATATAAGGAGAGCATAGGAAATGTCTACAGTTACTCGAGGTGGTATTCCCTCGCCAATAGAAGTCATTGTTCTGGAAGTACTCTGACAATATAAACAGTTTGTGCTCCAATAACACATACTTTCTCGTATGTGTTGCATGCGTTAAACAATATTATAAATGAAAAATTCAGAAAACCCAGCTCGAAAAATTAAAAGATACGTACTTTATTTTTTGAAAATTCATAACTTTAAACAAAATAGTAGTTGGCCATAAAATTCAGTGTATTTTGCTGTATCCTTACAAAAATATAAAGCAAAGTCTTGGAGTCTTTATTGTGAAAACATTGTTCATGTATTTTTGAAAAAAAATCTTGAGTTCATTGAAAGTAAACAAAAATAAATTAAATTTTGAAAAATTATTCATGAAATAATTAAAAAAGTTAAGTTGTATTAAAAAATTTCCATTTTAATTGTGTAGTTTCAGGAAGCTGTCGAAAAAGTTTGCAACTTTCGCAATCATCTAAATTGCAGATATTTTAATGCAAATGGCTTCGTATTATTAAGCAAAGTTTGCTCCAATTGAGAAAAATAACAGAATAATTTGAAACCTTTTTAAGAACATTTTGAAAATTTTGTTGGAGATTTATGTATAGTTTATCCAAAAATTAAAAAATCCTATTCAAATTCGCATGGCTTGAAGTTCGTCCAAATTGATCAGAAAATATTTATTTTTGTTAGAATCATGTTTTCTTTTATGGGTCTATTGTAGGATAGAACAACTTTTTCAGAGATACCAATTTTTACATTTCGAAATCCCGGCGTTGATTTTTTGCAGCTTTTCATAACTTTCTCTATACTAGAGTTCCAACAAATCAAAGCTAATGATGATGACGTTGAAGTGTTCGAAGAAAATAATATTTTGAAACGTCAGTTCCTACCATACCAATTTTTTCACCACATAGTCGACACAAGCAAGTATGCAAGCATGGTATTATCCGCGAGCAGTGTTTTTTGCCCTCATTTGGCTAGATGCATGAGGAGGTTGGTTATTTTGCATACAGAACTAATATATCAAATCTACAGCTCGTTGTTCCGCGCAAAATTATTTCCATTACACAGAAGCGAAGTTTTCCGGTTATCAATTTTATTACCAACGCTCATTGCTATCATTTGTTCTTAATTTAACTAATGATAGTAAAGGAGTGGAGTGGGGCTCAAGAAAACGTGCGCGTATAACACGCGACTCGTCATTGAGAAAAGCGACACGTTTCGACAAAATTTAACTTTTTGTCTGATAAATGGAATAGAACGTTTCGTATGGAATGTGGTGATCTGGTTTCAATTTTGCAGATTATTTATTTGTGACGGGCAAGGATTCTTTGTAATAGGCGATTAAAAAGTTCATACTGTTATAAAGAGATTGATTTTGTTTACTTTAGTTACGTATAATAATCTCAATCAAAATGTAGCTTCGAAAAGATTGTTTGCTGTATTTTGCTTGAGGAACCTCCCTTTTTAGTGTCCAGAAATAGTCTGCAAACTTATTTCGATTCCATTTTCCCTGATAAGGTTTTTCCATTGTTGCAATATCTTGGTAGAATCGCTCACTGTGTTTGCCAATCACAGGGACGGGATTTTCAGGAAAAATGTCTAATTTAAATCCATAAAATGTATTTTAATGGACATGTTACATGCTAGAGCTTTATAATTGTGGAGTTGGGACACTATTGTTCGTAGTTCTCAGCGTCTGTGTTACCAAGAAGTTTAGTTACGACCTTTTGAGGAGACGTCCATGCTGCCTTTTCAACACCATTCAAACTTGCCTCAAAGTCATGAACCTTTATTAGCTCCTTTATTTGTGGTCCGATTTACGAGTATATACCCTCCTTTATTTTTGCCTCACTGATCCTCGGGAATTTGTTCTTTAAGTACAGGAACCCTGGCCTACATTTATCTATCGCCATCACAAAATTTCTCATAAATCCGAATTTGATGTGTAAGGGAGGAAAATGTTCCTGAGCAGGATTTACAAGTGGATGCAAAGTTACATTTTTTTTTGTCCAAGTGTCAGATGTCGTTGACGCAAATGCTTCTTTATAAAATGGTTTTGGCGATATCTGCTACCCCACTCGCATAGAAAGCAGCAAAATTTAGTATATCCTTGTTCAAGTCCTAAAAAATGTGCGATAACTTTCAAATTGTCGCATACATACCAAGAATGCTGTTGGTATTTTATTTTCGATAACAAAAGTTTCATAATGCCTTACGTCTCTTTCATATGATCTGCATAGGCAAGAGGAATTGCTGGTTTCCCATTTCGAATATTAATAAACTCGGCATTTAAATTGAATTTAGAGGAAGCCATAAACATCTCCATTCCTTAGGATCATAATGACCTCCCAACTTGCTCTGTAATACATCAAAATCAGTACAATACACTAGTTTGCCTTCTTCAGAGAACAGGCACCGGAAGTCTTGTCCCAGTCGATGACACGGAGTAATTGTAGTTCTCTTCTGAAGGTTTCAACCCTTTAATCAGGACGACAACAATTCTTCCCGATTCTTTGACAAGTTTAGATCACGACTAGATCATTGATTGATTCCATGATAATCTGTAGACGTTACTCTGAAATTTCTGTCTTTAGTGTCGTCCTTTTCGGTACTTAAGTTTAAATCTTTAAACACCAGAAATTTTCGAAATGAAAATTCCAATTGTCGAGTGGCACTGGGATTTGAAGGTCGCTGCTGGGAGGAATATATCTGATAGCTGAAGGAAGGTGCGATATTGAATGGTCTTCTTGGTCTTGTTTGTGATTCCAGCAACTCCGGAAATGCAGAAATAACAGTCCGTGCAGTGATCCTTCGGTTCCCTCCATACCATAAGAGTTCCCAGTGGCATAGGTCGCGAATTTCCACTAAGCCAGTCACTAAGTAATGTTACACAAGACACACA
Organism: Acheta domesticus; assembly: GCA_031308135.1. Taxonomy (NCBI): domain Eukaryota; kingdom Metazoa; phylum Arthropoda; class Insecta; order Orthoptera; family Gryllidae; genus Acheta; species Acheta domesticus. The sequence goes on along the minus strand of JAHLJT010000631.1, from coordinate 108,050,953 downwards.
GCAAATATAAGAGGCCCACAATTTGTCCTGATTTCTGATTCGACACCCCAAATAAAATTCATATGCATTTCTTATTAATATTATTGCTTTCATTCTTTGTGTTTGGTGCAAGAGTAATTTTTTTCATTTCGCCTAATGTTCCCTTTTTGCAATGACTTTAAAGAATGAAATTGTAGGTCGTTTTCCTTATTCTTCCATCGTTCACAAATTTGACTTTCGGCATTGCAAGATCAGTGAACGAAAACGAATAACAAGGGTCGGGAACTCGCGAAGACGTCGCGACGAAGATATTGTTGCGTAGTTCAAATGTGCATGGTGTTTGTTCGTTTTTTGCGTGAACGTGCCGTGAATTTTAAAAAGATACCTTTCAATCTGTTTGAGAAGTAATTGCTCAATTATGCCTCTTCGACTGTATGTCATTTTTAAAAATTATTTTAATGCTTTTTACTTTCTCTTTACGGAGTAGAAAGATATGTATTTTAATGCTGCGCGCAAAAACCGTGAATTGTCGCCAGAAAAACTCTTATTTCAGGACCCTGGTAACGAAAAGGTGGATAAATCTAGTTGCTAAATTTAGAAAAAAAATCCTATCATGTGGTGTAGCCAGAATCCAATTTTTGTGGGTCCTTGATACCAAAAAATCGAACGACGGCAAAACGTGTCTGTCTGTCTATTCGTCTGTGAACAAAGCTAACAACTAAACCGTTCAGCAGATTTGCTCCAAAACGGATATTGCCCAATCGATCTGGCGATGTCGCGGCCTTTTGAATTTGAAACTGTTATTTCAATTTTGGAGAGGTACTTTACACAAAGCCCGTGAGTCATTTTCCAAATTTTCAAAAAAATATCATTTTTGATTACATTTTGTTGCTGAATAGTGTGAAGGACATTTAAGAGAATGGTACAGGTCTCATGTTCGTGGAAAACCCTGATTTTTCGAAAATTGCAAAAGTTAAAATTTCTTTCGGCGTCTTTCTACAACTAAAATATTAAAGATAGAGATTATTTCCCTTGATGAAATCTGTTCCTTAAAACTAGATTTTGAAATAAAGTTATGTACAGTTTTCCGAAAATTTTAGTACTTTTCGCGTAATTTTGCGTGAAAATACTAGCGAGAACGTAGTGCTGTTTTAAATCCACTAGTGTTCCTTTTTTCCTAACAACCAAAGAATTTTTGGCATGAAATGTGTCAAAAACTATGCGTTATACAGGCTGTGTACAGGCATGCACAGGCTCATGGGTGTTTTTATTAAATGCGTCGGCCAAAGGTCGGAACCTCCTGAACAATTTGGAGAGGCGTAGTGTAGCATCAACTTTTACATTAAGCGTGAGGGAACATACGACACCATTCCGCTCCCGGGTTGTCGTTCGCCATGTTCTCGCAAAAGCGAGTCAATTCTTTCACGTGGGGTAAGATAAGGGACAAGAGACGAAATTGTTCTTGACTTTGAGCATGTCGTTAAAAATGCACTATATTGAAGGAGACAAAATATAATTTGAAAGCCATTATTGCAATCGTCTCTTCGAGATTTCCTAAAGGCAAATCCCTTAATATTGTACAGAATATAAGTGAATAATTCTTTGTTCTCTCTGACATATTTTAACAAAGGCGCAAAAATGCTGTCTTCGAAAAGTTATATTTTAAAAATAGATTTATAATGGAATAATTTTTAAGTTTGTATTTTCTGAATTTTTATGACGGCTTCTTCAAAAGCAATTTGTAGATAATGTTAATTACACAGGCCAACGACGAAAAAACCTTTTATGTGTGTTCACCTAATTCTTATTATTTTAAGTGTGCTGATTCCAAAAATAATAATAAAAATACCGCATCACCCACCATTTGTTCACATTTCAACACTTTATCTGAATAGCTAGGCAAATGCTGCTCTGAGTATCTAGATATGTGTGAGATGCAGAAAGTTATAAATTCCCATATTTACTATGTGAATGGGCTAGTAGGGCAATGATATTAGCATTAGTCTAGAAAGAATTAGCCTGTAACAAAATCTTTAAACCCGGAGGAAAAGAACACTCTACGAGAACATATGGTGGATCAACACAAGATTATCCTAAGATTATCCTGCCTCCATTGCACATAAAATTATTAGGTCTGATGAAAAAATTGCCTTACCTAAATATTAGCAGTGTGTCAAGTACCTTTGTGAAAAGTTAACGCAATTTGTCTGCAGCAAAATTATTAAAAGAGGGTATCTTCATTGATACTGATATTAGAAAAGTTATGTTTGATCCCCAATTTGAACTACCTTTGACAGGAAAGGAAAATGAAGCGTAGAGTGCTTTTAATCACGTTGTTAATAAGTTCCTAGCCAACAAAAAAGAACAAGATTATCAAGCAATTTTTGCCAATATGCTGAAAGATTTGAAGAAACTGAGATGTTTAATGAGCTTCAAGGTTTACTTCTTAAAGAGTCATTTACAATACTTTTCGGACAATTTAGGTGATGTAAGTGAACAAGGTGAGCGTTTTCATTAAGATCTGAAAGTGATGAAAAACGTTATCAGGGACGCTGGAACACCAATATGATGGGAGATTACTGTTGGTCACTTCACCCAGAGTCAGCAAAGAGTCAGCGTAGAGAAGAAAGAGCTATTTCAGGGGCTTTAAAGAAAAGAGACAAAGAACATAAACGTCAATGGACACGTAAAGACTTTGTAGAATGTAATGTTAAGAATATAAAACCGTTGCTATGTTTAAATAAAGTTCTGTTGGTATTTTAGAGGACGTTTATTTTTCACTTTATTGGCAAATAAAGCATATTTTCCCATATCTTAATAGATGAAATTCTGACCAAACTGTGAGTGGTGGAATGAAATAGAGTTCAGATGCGGATTCAGCACCCAAAAAACTATAAAAATCAGCTATTAAGATTTAAAAAGTTTTTTAAAACCCTGTTTTTGTTGGCCTGTGTTATTATTGTTGAAAACCTGTTGTTAGTATAAGGATAAAAAATAGAAGTTCAACGATATGCATTGTGTCCACGTTAGATAACAATATTATTGTCAAGAGAAATTGATAAACAGCGAAGCACACTCAACCTAAAATTTCCTCCGAGCGTGCTCCGGCGTCCTGTGGCAGAAGCTTTGGAACTGTCGCATCGTTTCAGCAGAACCAATGGGGGTGAACAACCACTTGTTTTAACAGTTACACGAGGGTTAAAATAGCGTTTTGTGTGATTTTTGAAGCAAATAGTTCTGTTGGATTAAATAAGGTTAATGGGCATGTCAAACGGCGCCGTCACGAGCTACTTGCCCGCATGGGAAGCACGGCGCTCCTGCGAGCACGGGCAACTTCCCCTGAATCCTCGCTCATTTTCCCTCAACATCCAGAAAGGGGTCTACATACGCAAGCTGAAACGGCGTGAGTCTTCAAATACTGACTTCATATGAATATGTTTGCCATATTTGTTACATCAAACAACCTAGATTTGTATACTTTTATATTATTTACTACTTATAACTATTTCATGTTTATTTCCTTTTTTAATTCTGACTTGTGCCAATGTAAAAAAAACATATTTTCCAAGTGTCAGGAATATGTTTGAATGGAGAATTCTTTTCTTTTTCGTTTTGTATTGTTTCATTAAATTATTCAGTTATTTGTTGAATTGCGATCCCCACGGTGTGTGTGCACCCACGCACACTCAATGCAAGTATTTTGCACTAACCCGGCTCCTGCGATGTCCGCATCTACTGTGTGCTGTTGGGGCTTCACACAAAGCACAGTGGTTTACTCCAAGTAAGATTGTAACATCCCGACAATGGCTTATCGCCCAGAATTTGAACTTGGCCACAAAAAAGAAAAAAATCATAAAAAGAATAATCTCAGGGATATGGCGATGAGAGGTGAGAAAGGCGAAAAGAAAATACCTTGACATGATTGAAATATTCTGTCACAATACAATTGTACTTACTTAAATACTCTTTCATAAAAAAGAAACACACAAAAAGAGCAGTGGCAAAAATTCTAAAATGCACTGGTACACAATAATGTAATACTTACAAAAATACACTCTTATAAATACAATCTGAAGTGTGCACAGTCCTTAAGAATCCTTCCTATATTCCACTGTGCTATATAGAATTGTTTTTTATAAAACTGATCTTGGTTACAGAAAAAATTACTCGTCGTAAACTTTACTCTTTAACCTTATACCATATTACTAGGGCCCGGATGTATACAACCTAAAAATGTTAGAAATATGCCAGCATTTATGACCTAAAAATATGAAAATATGACCATAAATATGGCTTAAACATTTTTTGGTTGCATTTTCAAAACTTTAAAACCTTTCCAATGTTTAAATAATCATCATATTGAAAAAAACGTTTAAAATCTAGCACATTCACAATTCACACCTTCCCCCTTGGAGCCCCGTGAAGACAATTCTACTTGCTGAAGTTATTAAATAAATTTTATACAAGCAATTGACCTTGGCACAAAACCCCATAAAACTAAACTAGCACTTCCTTTCATCTAGTGCTTCCTACGCATTCTTTTTCTCCGTCTATATAGCTTACCCTCCTAATTCACATACATATATATTTGTAGGAAATCAAATTATAAGAAAATTGTAAAAAATTAAATAACAATTATTAGATAGGTAAAATCTTTTTGAGACGGCTGCAAGCAGTATGCGAAAATGGAAACAAAAGGATAAAAATATGACAAAAAATACAAACATTGTTGAAAAAATATGATAATATGATGAAAAATTAAATTACGAAAAGGTAAAAAAACAAAATGTGACTTTGTATGACACAGGAAAAATGGATAATTTTAGTCATTGTAGATAAAATCATGCTTATCTTATATTTTCCATGGAACGCAAAACGCAAAGAAAAAACATATGACTTGTCATAAACATACGAGCCCTATATATTACACTGTTGTTTTATTAATTGTACAAGAATTGAGATAGTTGATGTGCTTTGTTTTTAGAGAGCTTAGAGAAAAATAAAAAAAATACACAAACTAAATTTACACACTCTAATGTTCAATGACATGAATTTATAAAGATATTGCACGAGTTTTCCATTAAGAATGAAATCATTAACACCATATTCTTAGCATCAATCAGGATTATTGATACGTAAAATAATTCACAGCTATTATCACTCCAGTATATAATGTTTCTCCTTTGGAAACATACGAAAATTTTATTATTGAAATTTCAATATTGGCCATCGTTGTACTGATTTTCTTCCCTCCGAGTCTGCGAAATATATCCAGCGCGCGACGTGATCTTGGCCTAGCGTCGAACGGAGGTAGAAAGATTCTCCCCATCTCTGAATATTTCGGAAATAAATTTTTCAACCAATCTGACTACTGACCAAACACATTGCAACACCTGTTTTCACCGAAAACTTCGAAAACTTTGCACTTGTAGTGGTCACAGGTGCGTAGAAAATACCTCGGCATGAAACAAAATTTAAGAACGTTTCGCCTTACTATATGTGAATCCAGGGGGCGATTGGCGTGGGCGACGAATACTTCTCTGAAGAATCCTTGCAGTCCGTGGGCCGCACCTCGTCCTGCATTTCACGTCTTTCCGGTGTTCTTGCTTTCAATTTCGTCTCCGTGTGGTGTAATTCAGCTTTCGTGGCTCTCGTTTGAAGATGATGGACAGGAAAACAGCGATACGCATGCCAAGCGATATGCAGAAATACCTCTCTTACCATGTGCCGGCTCGAACACGTATGTTTCAGAACTCTTGTCATTAATTTTCTCCAATGCAATTTGATGCAAATACCATTTCCTTTGTCAATTAATTGAGGTAGTTGGAAATTGTGGTATTTAATTCAGGATACAAGATAAAATTTAAAAAAAGACTGAGAAAGAGAAAACGTAGCATCAGATTGCGACATTGCACGTGCTTGCCCCCTTTCATATTACAAATTTCATTCATTTTCTATCACAATTCCACGAATAATTCATCAAATGAAATAGTGCTGTAGAAAGAATATTTGTCTCATAGATTTGTCTATTTTGATGTAGTTTGACAATAGAAGGATATTGATTCCGGATGCGTCGTCTCCAATGTTAGTGAATGCATCTATTCCCTCTTGCCGTCTCTCATAGAATGGAACCGTTCAACACTTGTTCATCGTTCAGATGACGGGTCTAGGTCATGGTGTATGATAAATAGGTGTGTTCACTCCCAGTCTAAAATTGAAGCTTGTGTGAAGCTAGTTCTACATTTCTCGCATACTGATCATGCGCACCTTAGGGACAAGCGTGGAACTAGCCTCAAACAGGCTTCAGAAAATTTGACCCAAAGGCGGCTAGTTGACTCACCTATATATCTTACACCGTGGTCTAGGTCGACCGAGATAATGTTCTAATCTACAACCTTGATCTTTTCATAACTGAACGTTGTTCTTGAGATATCAATCACTGCGCTAGTCAGTTATCTAGGTCCTGTATGGGAAGTGAAATATCTGACGTACATAAATACGTGATCGGTCACAGTATATAGCATTAATACGAAATAAATTAACAGGTGTATAAATTAACAACTCTCACAGTCAGGCGGAGAGCCCTTTTAACAGACAAGGATCTTTGTCTGTCAAATCTCCTAATTTGAACGTATATAGTTAATGCAATTTTTGCCGAATAACAGCTTACGAAATCAAGATAATTTTAATTCAAAAGTTTAATTTTACTTTCAATTAACAATTTGAAGTTCGACTGATGTATTATTTCATTTCAATGGATTATTTGTTTTCTTTAATAGAGGAAATGGAAATTAATGTATCTGCATTTGAGGAAATAGCTGTCAATCGATTTCTCGAAAAGTCTGTCTTGGGACAGGTATCGCGACCCCGTAATAATTTGTACAATCCTTACTTTTTATTCTTGCGCCTTTTGCTATGGATGCAATGCCCGAAAAGCTAGTTACCTTGTCCGCGACCTCGACTGCCTAGGTTAAAACCTTTGCAATGTAGTCTCCTTAAAAAAACCCTTCAGTAGAATGAAAAAAGATAGATTGCGGCGTGAGGTATCCCTTGTCACTCTTTCCTCCTGGGTACTCTAATTTAAAGAAACAGCTTCATGTGAAGTATACAAGGCTCCGCCACCCCACACTGGCCGGAAAGCGAAATCTTCCTCCAAATTGGAAACCAGAATATCCGCCATTTGGGGGACAAAGAAGCGCGGGAATTCAATTATTGCCCCCCTTCACTTACGGAGAAAATACGAAATGCATACTTAAAATTTCAGTTTCGAAAAAAAATCCGAACGCAAGTTTAAAGGAGAATGTATTAACAAATAAAATGTATTCTTAGAATAAATTTCAAGAACTCCAAACTTTCCTTCCTGCAATGTGTCCTGACCCACAACCTCTGTCACACAGTTTCTAGATTCACCTTTCTTTGCCTTAAGTTCTTGGTTTGCCGTATTCACTTTTTGAGATAACTGATAATTTTCGGTGCCTCTTATTTGTATCACTTCTACATATTTCTTGGGAATTCCTGTTTATTACAACAACATTCATGGTTTTATACGGATTGCGTTTTTCCCCCAACTGTCAGTTTTGGTGTGAAATAATTTTAAAATATTTGAAAATCATTGGTGATTTGTCATCACCTGCATATCATATTTACTAGTAGTATTATCAACTTCTCTATTAAAATTAATTCCTGTATTGCTTTTACGTTAAGACAGATTTCCTTCCCATTTCCATTTTACTCCCTCTGTTACATCAATTATGTTCAGAACATTCATTAAAACTTTGGCAATTTTAATTTTTTTATCTTTCGGTTCTATTTCATGTTATATGGAAGACGGAATAGTTTTACAAAATACAAAAAAAAACTTTTATTACTAAACTTATCGGAGAACAAAAGCAGTGGTGTAAAGTTGTAATGTGCAGAACAAAGACGACTTGAAGAAGGGTGGAAATCCTCTCTTCGATCTGCTTTTACCCACTTCAAACACCATTCTTCACTTGAATCGGAAAACCAGGATGTTTAGAAGAAAGGCATATTTTCAAATATCATAAATTATTAATGACATTCATAATCATTTACAAGTTACATTAACAATCCAATGAAAGAAGATTTCCTTCCCATTTCCATTTTACTCCCTCTGTTACATCAATTATGTTCAGAACATGAAGCACTGCATTTAGTTAAAGGTAAATAAATTACTACGATAGTAAAGCTCACAGAATGCTTGTAAGGTAGAATCTTATTGCAAGTCAAGCTTTACGTAATTTATTCTTAAGAACATGATCATGCATACATTTGTCAACAACCAACGGAGAATTTACCTCTCTAAAAATCCGTACAATGAATTAAAATTAATTTCATACCATACACGAATCTCTAGACGATTTCACAAATCACACTCACGCTATACTGCACTACACCAGCTAATCGGGTTTGCCACCCAAATGGCGGCGGCCGATCTCTTCAGTCGGGTGTCATTCAATCGGGAGCTTGAACGACGCTCTAGCAACGTAATGCGGTGTTGGCTGTCGTGACGTTCGAGCGATCGTCACTATAATGACGAGGATGATAGCGTCGCAATTTACGAAGGGCCAACGGACTTAATGTTTAAACCCTTTCATTGCTAACGACGCACCGGTGCCTCAAGAATTGCCGTGCCCGTAATGCTAACGACGCACCGGTGCGTCAGAGCTCGCCGTGCCACCGCTGCTATCGACGAACCGGTGCGTCGCGCTGCTCTTTCGGGTTCTCGTGTCCGTTGTTCGGTTCGCGTTCGAAATTAGGCGATTGCCACGACATGGGTCCTGTTCTGGACACTTTGAAGTTTATTTTGGTGCCTACTTAATAGCGTTTCAATGCTTCTGTTGCGAAATTTTTACGTGTTGTGGAAGGCATGGGCTGCTTGCACCGCGGGCCGTCCTGGGCCCCGCACGCGTTTCCGGCCAAGCACGCGCAGGTCAAAAGATTATTGCAGTATCAGAATAGAAAACCCTTTTGTCTATCCACCCTCCGTGTTTACTTCAACACATTTCCGGGGACAGCTTCTCACTTGTGATTTTGTTTCCTGGTGTACGGTACGTGTCTTGATTTTCGATTTATAAATTAGACGTTTGGCATTGTTTTTTGGTTCGATCAGGTGCCGGTCCAAAGCCCGGATCTAAAAGAAGGATGGAAAGTGTTCGTTGTTTTGATAACTGAGAGCGCGCGCAAGAGAAGACCGCACGAAAAAGTATTCAGCACACGGCGTGCGGCGGGCCGCCGGATGGCTCAGCACCGCGCGGCGGCCGGCGCTCCTAACGCGTAGCAGTGAAAGGGTTAAATCGAAGCATAGTCTAGCGTCTTCTTAAGATTAGTATTTTAAGTATGAAGGTATTTAAGGTATGAAAGAATGTTAAAGACGTGTGTATTCGCCTTCTGCTTCCACTTTGATGATGATGAGTGTGGCAACACTTGCAGCCACTTCTGCTTCGGCTTCCGTGCGCTCAAACAGTCGCGCGCTTGGCAAAGTTTGACATTTGAAACGCGAATTATCAAGGCATGCAGAGGGCAGGGCAATTCTAACTCTCGGCACAGAATAAGGTTCACTAGCTTCACGAGATATTTATTAACAACGGCTTTTATTCTGTTTTCAACTCGAGAAGGTACAATATGTTCTTTTATTTAATGTAATTTAGATCGCTGTGCAACTGAAATAAATTAAACAACAAGTTAGTGAGTGCAGTGCTTTGGAAAGAAACACACAGACCGTTGGCAGCTCTATTGTTGTAAAAGTTAGTAGAACTATTCTTTGTCCAACGAGAGAACGAAGTGGATGTAAACATTGCCACGTGGATAGGTAGTCGCTGATCGGCTGCGACTCCGCGACACACATTCTTCCTCACACTTTTTTATGTACACGCGTAATAAAATAATTCTGTACAATTCAAGTAAATGCTCGTATTATACAGTAGAAAATCAGATGTAAGCGTTTCAAAAAAGTGTAAATTTACTTTACATGATATGTAGTACATTTATGATACGTGTAAATTCAAAGGGAAGAGGTAAACGAAGATACAAGTCAAGCGAAGTAATTTTGATGTAATGGCGGACCGCGTTACACGATTGCTTGTAAAGTAGTGAATCTATTTGAGTTGTGCAGAACTTCCATTACAGCATCTTTTCTTTAAAACTGTGGGTGAATGTGTACGTGACTTGGCTAAGGAGTGTATTCTGTGTAGTGCATTTTTCATTGAAGTGTCATGACTGATCTGTCACCTCCATCACCACCATGTAATTTTGTAAAACATTCGCGAGAAAAGCCGACAAAATGTGGCAAAACAACTGCTGTTTTAAACTTATTTTAAAAGTATTCAGTTCATTACGCAGTAAGGATACAGATCTTGTAATTGATAGACGATAGAGCAATTGTCAGATTCAGAATAAACGACTTTTTTGTCTTTTATTAATGTAAGTAACGAATAAATATCATGGTAAATCAATGATAGATTACTGCAGTTCTGAACTAACTTTGGATTTACATATACTATTAAAAATCACTATGTTATAATCACTACGTTGTATGCAAGATGACCTGCTCAGGTTTTTTGTGGAGTGCAAAAGTTTCGCGTCATCCTACCGACAATAATCTTCATAACAACTTCAGAAATAATATGCTGAGTGAATGAATTATTATCCTCACGATTGCTACGATGTCTATCTCGAGTTATCAATCAGTCGTCCTTTTCTCTTGGGCATCCTGCACCTTGTGTTAGAAGGGCACTGTGCAACGTGTGGATGATGTCGAGATCGCCAAAGGCAGCGGTGATAGCGGAGCGTTGACAGCTGGTAAGATGACAGTTCAATGTCCCCAGACCACGCGCTTCGGCGGAGGAATACATACCAGTTTCTTAACATCTACTTCATTCTCTTGTTGGACAGCCTATAGTGGCGCTACAAAATGGCACAGACGTTCCCGTATTAGTTTTGTATTACAATTGGTCTCGGCTAGCTATTCGGACTTGCCCCATATTCTTGCCAGCTGCCATTTATCGCCGCCTAAACTACATTTTTTGATACTTTCTTAATTTTTCCGTTTCCTAACAGAACGAAAATATTATTTTAAGAATATTAAACACCAGTAAAATCTCGCTCTAGTTGGCAATTTTCTTTAAAAATATTGGAGAAGTTTTTAAGAAAAAGGCGTTTAAGCGGTACTGTAAATACGATGCTCGCTTTCACAGACTCTTTTTGATTTTTCGAAAAACTTCATATAAAATCATTTAAAGAATTTTAACAAACAAATACAACAGAATTTACAAAGTATTGGAAATTTGCATATTAACGGTGTGATAGATATTTCAAAAAATTACATTTTTATATAATTTTTTAAAAACCGAAAAAATTCCCCAAAATGCACTTTACGAGTACGATATATTCAAGAGTGCAATTAGCACTAGTTTGAAGAAAACATTTGGAACCATTTTTTTCGAAAACGGCGTTTGAGCGTTTCTGAAAATGCGGAATTTTGAGCTCGTTTTCGGAGAAAACGGTTGAGTTTTCGACAGACTTTACTGGACATGATTTAAAGTACATGTACTCATAAATATAATAATGTGAACAAATTGACGCCAATGTAAGTATTAACGACGTTAGAGACAAGTCAAAAAACAATGTGTATTTTTTTAAAAACAAAAGAATAGAGAAGTATGACGTTTATGTCATCTCATAGACTATATCAGGCACTATCCTTACCAAAAACGTTAACTTTTACCAAACGTTAAAAGAAAACATTTGGAGCCGTTTTTTAATTTTTTTAAATTGTACATATTGCACGCAATATTGCGCGAAAACTACAAAAATCTTCATGAAAATGTGCAGGATCTTAATGAAAGAACTCACTACGGAGAACAAATTTTATTAGAAGAAAAATCTCAATATTCAATTTTGTAGTTGTAGGAAGAGGCTGAAAATATTGAAACTTTTGCAATTTTTCGAAAATTCAGAGTTAACCGCGAAATTAAAACCTATATCATCTTTATATTTTATGGCTGTGTATTTTACTCTATTCGTACAAGAAATTTAAAGAAAAAATTTGAAGCAGTTTCCGAGAAAATTTTCAAAATGTCCGGGTGGCTTCATGTAAAGTACCCTCAAAAATTAATGAATGTTTTTCAAAATCTCAGAGTTTTTACTCAGGCCAGATAGACAGGAGATTCTTCTGTTTGGAAGAAAATCGTATGCATAGTTCAGGCGCTAGTGATGTTCACGTATACCGGACAGACGGACCGACAGACAGACAGACGGACGAACGGACGAGCGGACGGACGGACGGACGGACGTTTTGTTTCAATTAGTTTTTCGGTATCAAGGACTTATAAAACAGGAATTCTGGCTACACCACGTTTTAGGGGATTTTGTTTCCTAATTTAGCAAATGGACTTATCCACTTTTTTTGTTATTAGGGCCCGGCAATGAATTTTTTCTGCCGAAAATTCGCCATTTTATCGCGCAGCATTACATAACTTTCCCTATACTACGTATATGACTTCGTATATACGTACGTATACGGGAAAGTAAAAATTGATAAGCATTGTACGTATGGACAATTTGCCATTCAACTATAAAAAGTACCAAGTAGTATAAGAAGTATTCCTTCGGTTCTGAATATTTAAACACCTTTTCATTCAAATCCTTGAAATACATTATACTAGTGTTTCTACAACAGCTCATACTTTATCACATTAGCGGTAACGGTTATCTATGTATTCAAAACACTAAAGATTTCCATTTAGAAAGAAATTTGAATTTTCTACTTAAGCAAATATCGTTATTTATACACTAAACGGAAGATATTGGGTCCCGGAAGTGTTATCACATGTTTTTATTAACTGGTTTATAGAATAAGAACTTAATTTTATTATCTTAAAATTAATAAAATGAATGCTTTGTGCTATCTTTTGTTCAATAGGTCAATTTTATGAGCAATTTGCAGTCAATAGTTTAGTCAAAGTTGAAAGCAATCGACCTTTCGTCGCCTACCGCGAGCGAGCGTGTGACTGAGGTTATTGTTAGCGAAGCGAACATAGCGAACGATTTTGTAGTTCAAATGTTGAGTGTTTTTAAATGTGAAGATTGGTGAGTGCATTTAAACCTAAATTTCAGCAATCGAGGAACTCTTTATGTTCCTTAAAAAATCAGAGATTACAATGATTCCTTATGTTTTGAAGATAACTATGTACAAGTAAACCTTAAATCATTGGTTTCTAAACAGTAAACTTTCAAACCTACAGTGGATCAGAAATGATGAGGAATGGTTGAGGAAGAACTAAGATTTTCAAAAACTTAAATATGCCGCTTAACCACACCAAAGGAAGATTTATGATAAGAAAAAGAGTATGCTTTATTTGTTTCTATTCATTTCAAGCATTAATCACGCTTCTTTCACTGATGTTCAGGTAGGAACCCACCGATTTCAAGAAGTATAACTCCTTTACACCCCCAATATTCCACGAACCACACAGTATGCTTATTCATATCTTCAGACAAACAAGTAAATATCTTATTCGAGAAAACACAATTTTTTGTCTAACCTCATCCCTGATTTTTTATAATCATTTAACTTTAGAGCTCAATATCTCGAAACTAGTGTCAATGGAGTTGTCTCAAAACTAGTACCACTTCCGATTAATAATTTTCATTTCTCGATTTAGTGGCATTTATTAAAGTAATGGCGATCTAAGAACGTAAGAATCTCGGAGAAAATAGATTGGCAGATTCTATTTCCACCACGTACAAACTAATGGCGCCCCAAAGGCGCAACCTTTCTCGTGTTATTTTTAAGGGTCACGTTATATTATAATATTTCAGCTTGTACTGCATTGTGCCTACGCCTCTAGGAAAATTTACCTAAATAAGAAAGTAATGCGAGAAAGTAAACAAATTAAAAGTTAGTAAATAATACTATCCATCGGTGGTGGCGGCTTTCACTTCGGCGCGTTATTGCCAGCGCGGCATTGTTAAAGCTACAATGAAAGATTCGTTTGGTATATACATTTCACACGGTGCCTTGGGCATATACGCAGTAACACTGATAGTGCTTGCAATCAAATGCAAATGCAATGTTTATAGTGGTAATTATCAAATACTGTAATATAGTAATATTCTCCATATCTGCTTGTTTTAACATGAATAACACAGACTACTGGTCTGAATGTGTAATGCTAAATGCTCCATACTTTTTCACACCTAAGAATATTACCCCAAATTCTCATTTCTAATCGAAGAACAAAAGATTGTTTCCATCTGTATTCAGAATTCAGCATGTGTATGGGTTAGAACAAGGACCCCAGAATTTAAGAAAACGTTCACAGAATACATTTCACCCCATAGTACGTCACACACAGAATTAACTGCTTCTGACATTTAATAAATGAATAAATAAAAGAGAAAGCCTCGCAATGGTACCATGTCTGAGTTCAATAGTGAGAAGAATTCAAAAGAAGTTCATACTGACAACTCGTCAAACAAAGCGCGGGTGATTCAAATATACTGTGAAGGTTCTATTTTTATTGTCTTTTACTGAATTAAGTTCATTAAAAAATAGGATCATCCATTGTATTTGTAAGGGCCGATGATTCAACGGCATACACCGCTGATCTGAAAAGTGGCAACTTACCGTTTAATTATATTGACAAAAATTATTCCAAATTTTCAAAATAAAATAAGAATATTCATTAACAATAACTGAAAATTAAACAAGAATAATAAAAAGAACTTTACACAAATATCTATAGGGGAACAAACATCTTAACAGTTCTTTGATTGTTCGTGTTCACAAAAATTCACTTTCCTGCCGACATCCACAAGTCAATGAAACATCGTCCATATTGCACATCTTCACGTTTGTCCAATACATACATTCCTTATCGGTACTTAACCCTTCCTTATGACTGAAAATGTACCACGTATCCAGTGCCCTCTGGAATACAAAGCCTGGCGACGGGCAGCCATCTTGCCAATGACGTCACGTCACCAGCCCCGCCGCGGGCCTACGATCTATGCTGAAGTTAATAGCAAGAGCATTTCACAATATATTTCTCCCTGGCACTTCATTTTACACCAACAGATTTTGGTAACGAAAATCGATTTATTTTTTTAGAAATACGTTGCTTTTATTTCAGGAAAATGTTCCTTTGAAAGAAAAAAAATAAAACTTTTCCTACAACTATCAACAAAATTAGAATCGGAAGTTAAAAAAAATACACTTTGATTAATTTTAGGAATAGTAATTTATTTTGATGAAAATCATATCACAATTTACATATATTACTCAATACACATTTTGTGTAACACAACAAAATATTTAAGTAGTTTCTCAATGCATATGCATACATATTCCTACATTAATACACATAAAAATTATTTTTACAGAATAGGCGATTTAAAATATTTTGGGAAAGAAAAGCACAGAAGCAGAATCATGCTGTATGCTAAATTTTGAGTTGACATATCACGTAACAATTATGTATATATTAAAACATATAAGACATCCCACATAACGTAATATTTGAAGCTCTGAACGAAAAACTTGATAAGGAAAATTTATTTAAAATACCGAATGAGGAGATTCTGCTAGCAATTAGATTAATGTTAAATAACAAATTCTTCATGTTCAATGATTCTTGTTGCAAACAAAATCAGGGGACTCCAATAGGTGGACCCATGAGTTATCTCTTTCCTGAATCAGTTATGTAGCAGACACAGTAATCTTAAGTCAAAATGAAGTAATATTTTGTGCTAGATATGTGGATGATACGTTATTATTTGTTGATGAGGCAAAGATTGAATCCATTTTTCAACATTTCAATAACTATCACCAAAACTATCACTATCATTATCATTATCACCGTTTGCAAGTTTAAAGTATTTTTTAAATACCTACCCTTGAGTTATTGTTGGGTATGAAAGTTTCCTCTCTGCAAGTAGCTCTGATCCACGCCCTCTCTTTGGGAAATTCGAACACACTAACAGCAGGGCCGTTTCGGTAGTTGCCTTTACAATTGGGCACACAACACTTGAAAGTTATTGTGATGAGCTGTAAATGAAACAATGAGGGTTTGAATAGTTCCGAATTTGTTAACATCTGTTAACTGTGTAATCATGTAAGTCCTAAACACTGTATGATCAATATGCACAATAACCTAAAAGCTTCTTAACACGTTTTTACAAATTGAAGCACAAATATATCATTTGCTTATATTTGCCTTAATTTTAGATCTAAGACGTAAAGTGAACTTAATCAGAAACTTGTACTTACCAAGTTCGAATTTCCGTAATTAAAAATAATCAAATTGCTGAAAAATGACAACATAGCAACACGCATAACACACGGAGTATCGGGCCGGAGAGTCTCTTCGTGGGCCTACTCGTGCTTACGTCACAAAATCGTCGCCAGGCTTTGTATTCCAGAGGGCACTGACGTATCACATTACATATAGCCTTTCGATTATCCATCAGTCCATAAATCATTCCTTTCAGTGAGACGTTCACTTTTCATCTAGTAAGACGCTCGATCCGGCGGTTGATTTCATTTTCTTGAGCAATAAATCTGCTGCTTTGGTGTTGGATACATCAGCCCCAGGCGGCCGTGCCCACACAATAACACCTTCTGTATATGTATATACTCCATGACATATTAACTCGTTACAATACAATTTCAAAAAATGTTTTAAAAAAGCTAAACTACTCATATTTTTAAACAATTGTAATGACCTTTTTTAAATAACTTATTTTTTAAACATATTTTACGTAACAAAAGTCGATCATCAAGTTTTTACTTTTACAATGTTGGTTTTTTGTTTGCGATTTTCGAAAATACAGAGAGTGCGCGGAATACGAGACCAGTATCATTTTCTTTTTTGTACTTTGCTGTATGTAATAAAAATTAAAGACAAATTTTGGGAGGGAAATTAAGAAAAATCTTCATAATAGTAGTTGTAGGATGACGCCGAAAAAAATTGGAATTTTTACAGTTTAAAAAAATCAGGGATTTCAATGAAAATGAAATCTGCAAAGTTTTATTTTTTTAAACATGTTCAATCCTAGTTTCCCTCCTTTTTTACCTTCACAGTTAATGAAATATGTAGTTACCCGACGTTTGCTTCTCAAAGCTATCTGGCAACCGTGTGAATGGTTTAACATCATTTTATTAATATATTATATAAAGACCAATGTGTGTGTGTTCGTATTTTATGCGCTGCCGTTCGTATTTTGTTCGTTCGTATTTTATGCGCTGCCGCTGTTCATACGATTGCGATAAAACTTTGTCCACTTATTGCTGGCACTTGAACGAAAAATATAGGCATAATACAAAGCGAATGGGCGTATGTCTGTCGCACACAGACGCGCGGTGATGAAGACTTTAAGGGTTTATGCTGACTCAAGCGCCCCTGAACAGAAGCGACACGCAACCCGCCGCACTCTCAAGAATTAAGCGTATCTTCGTTGCATATTCTGCCCCTGCGATTGTGAAATATCGGCCAGAATTACTTCTTGAACGTTATCTTGGACTAGTATAACATATTTCTCCAAGACTGTCAACGAATGCAGGCCCAAACTTGAGGGAGAACGTTTTAACAATAAGACGCGTGACAACCATCTCCAAACCAGGAAATAGAAAACCATTACTCGCGAGAAAGTCTTTCATCTATTAAACATTTTGCAGAGCGTAGCATAAAACGTGATAAACAGTGATCAGTAGCGTGTAAAGTGTAATGCATTGTATTGTTGCAATATTTAACATTGCAATAGCGAAGCATTGTCGGATCCACAGGCATATTTTTATTAATAAAGTGTGCTAAAGGTTATAATTTTATTTTTCTCGCATTGTGTTTTATTCAGTTACTAGAAAAATATGTCGTGTAAAAAGTAAATAAAATGTTCAATGGGAAACGAGGCCCGAAATGTAGTTGCCCTGGCCCTGTTGTTTTCGACTGCGCACGCTTACGTACGTGATCAAGCTTCGAAAATGGGAACATACCGTGTGTATTGTGTAATGTTTTCATTATAGTTTTATCACAAACTAAATTAAGTCAGTAAGACAGTTTCGGTAAATTAGTTTATAACAATGACGTTTTGGTAGAACAGAACATTACAATCTGAAAAATAATCCCATCGCAATCAATGCAGAATGATTTCGGTGGCATCAACGCATATAGATAGGTAGATAGACAGATAAATAGGTAGATAGATACATCTGTCGCATAAATGAACTAGTGGTGCTATAACAGCAGGTACTTTCTGGAGTTATTTGTAATGGTTACGTAATATTATAATACTATTTGAACCCATAAAGTATTTCCAAAAAGCAAAAAGGTTTGCCCATGTTGGAATTTGAACACTGTCACTTAGTTTAAGTAAATATTTAATCTCACCAATCGTGCGAGTCCGCGTAACAGCCTTAACTGAAAAAGAAAGTGGAACATTCGCAATTTTCAAAAAATCAGTTTTATGCGTTGCCACGTGCAGTATGTGTTGTTTTAACACCATTCGTTCAATTATGCGATAGGTTCATTTATGCGCTGTTGCAGTCTTCAAATGAGAGATTAATACATTGTGGGAAGAAAAGAAATTAAATATTCGTTTCAAATTTAAGGGAGCGATGCATCATCCAGATTGGTGAATATTAAACTTGGTTAAAATCCTGTTAATAATTTACAATCTAGGTTGTTCACAAACAGCTATTATTCTGTGAAAATTAATGAGTATAAGTCGTATGTTGTATACGTTTTTATTTGTTTTTCGACAGAGATCAATATATTGCAAACTTTTACGACCGTTTAGGGGCAACTATATATACAGAATGTTCGGAAGCTCCATTACGAAACAATACCTCAGGTTCTGTGTTGAATTTCATGAAGTAAGGCAGATCCAGATTTTTCGAAAAAAAATTGTCTTCCAGAAAATTGCGTTTAAATATTACTTTCGGGCGCGAAATTCAAACCACCGGCCGCTTCACAGCAGATACTGGCGCTGCCAACGGGGAGTCATTGCGTCGTTTCTCCAGATTTTCAGTGAAACTGTCGAGTGAGGAATGCATCGCTTGCTTTAATATTTTAATGTTAAAGTTTTATGTATAGTATTCACATAATATATTAAATATTCTTTAAAGGCCTTTTTGTTACAAATTATAATCACGGAATGCAGCGGCATAACAATGGACATTGAACACGAACCAAGCCTTATGGAATTTTTTAAAAAATTTCTGAAATTCTTGAATAATTTTTTGCATATAATTTCTTGCGCTTTAGAGACCCACATACAACAAATGATACCCTAGTCAGTTTCTATCCTTAATAACATGACACATACTAATAGCGATTAGCAGATACATTTTTCGTTAATGAAAATATTTAGTTTATTGATTATTTATAGGCTCGTAGTTCGAACTGGTGCGTTTCGCGAGTTGCCTTGCTTCCGCGAGGAACAAGATTTGTCCACTCTTTCGTTACCAGAACGCGAAAATTCGCAAGCCAACTTTTAGGTTGGTGCTGATCTTGCCATTAAGAGGAGAAAGATCACCACCACCTCCCACGATAAGAACATGCACTATGGTTAAGGAACTAACGATTTTTTTAGAAAAAAACTCTTTGTTTCTACCGCAGCATTTCAATACTTTCTCTAAACTATATAAGCTGTAGAAAGTATCAAGATTTTCTCAAAAACAGATCCAAATTTTTCTTTACTCTTTTTTCTTCTAATGATTCTAAATTAACAGATATCCGTCCGTCCGTCCATCTGTTGGCCCGTCTGTCCGTCCGTCTGTGAACAACGCTAGCGGCTAATATACGCTAGCCGCATATTTTCTCCAAAACTGATATTCCCCAATCGATCTGACTGATGTCACAGTCCCTTGAATTTGAAACCGATATTTTAATTTTTGGGGGTACTTTACATGACGCCCCTGGGGCATTTTCCAAATTTTCAACAAAAAAATGGCGCCAATGTTTTTGATTTAATTCGTTTGTTGAGTAGTGTGAAGGACGTTTAAGGTCTCGTGTTCGTTTAAAAACCTGATTTTTCGAAAATTGCAAAAGTTCGATTTTTTCTGTCTTCCTACAACTAAAATATTAAATAGAGAGATTTTTCCTTAGTGAAATCTGTTCCTTGAAGATAGATTTTGAAATAATATATTGTACAATTTTTCAATAATTTGTGTACTTTTGCATGAAAGTACGGGAGGGAAAGTACGTGCTGTTTTAGCACCATTAGTTTTAAATACCTCTCACGTCATCTGAAAGTCATATTTCAATTTGAATATTAGTGCACCTAAAATAGAGAAAATGTGAAAAAATGTATTTTAGGCACCGATAGAGAGGTTTGGGCAAAACCGAAAAGGTAGTCCTAGCGAAAGCTACCTGTTTTCATAATTCAACTTAGTATTTCTGTGATTTAGCGCAGAGTTCTCAGAGCTCACACAAGGTACACTTCTCACCATAGTATGTCACATACACCGTTCTTTTTGACATGAAATAAACAAATAAATAAGTTTTTTCTGGGTTATTTATCTGCTCTTTCCATGATTGACGTCTACTTGAAGAACGAGATATGTTACAGAAATTGAAGTTGGCAGACATATCTGTGTTGTTTAAAGACAATGGTGGAATAGAATTTAAACGTCAAAATGTAAATACTTTTATCATTTATTATTTTTCGGCCTGCATCTATTTAACTAGTTAACGAGTAAGTTTGAGTTG
Organism: Acheta domesticus; assembly: GCA_031308135.1. NCBI lineage: Eukaryota > Metazoa > Arthropoda > Insecta > Orthoptera > Gryllidae > Acheta > Acheta domesticus. The sequence goes on along the minus strand of JAHLJT010000631.1, from coordinate 108,030,248 downwards.
TAAGTTGTTACGTTCCATTAATAAGTCATTGTAAATCATCATATATTACAGTAAATGATTGTCATCTGCATTTATCTACCACCTCTATTGCCCCGGGTGTCACATATCCCAGCTACGAATTAACCTTTATGGTTATAACTAGATCTCCGATTTTAGGACACATACCAATTTATTTCCTTTAATAGGTTGTGGAAAATAATTGCAGATGTTTCCGAATCATGAAAAAATATATCTACTTAAAGTATCCAATAGTGCCTAAAAAGTTCTGAAGGGCGATTGATGCCTATTTTAATATTTGTGTCTAAAACTGGCTAAATCAAGTAATTTCGAAGAAATATCAAATTTTAATTACTCAATTTTGACATTTGTTATACAGAAACTCAAATCCTTTCCCCTAATTTCCCGAAACGCGGATATTCCCTTTTCGAATACGCAATCGACCACGCACCGAAATCTCTTACCCAACACACTGAAAATAAGAAGCTCTGCAAGTCAAATTGGGAAGAGGGTACGAAGTAACTTTCAGAGAGGTAACTTTCGTGTGGACTTGCAACTTTTGATTTATCGCATATTTTCGAGATTTATTATAGAATGACTACAGGATTTCATGTTCGTCTCCGATCAGCACGCACTTCTTTGATAATTGCACAAATTCCCGGTGCATCTGCGTTGAAAATGAAGTGTGAAAGAATGAATGAAATGAAAAGAAATGAAAGCTAATAAAATAATATGCGTGTAGTCAGTCTCATAAAACATGTTGAGGCATTATTTTAATAGTGGTACAACTCCCCCCTTTTTTTTAGAATTTGAGTTAACTCCATTTTCAGGTCCGCGCAAGCGTTATCCATTTATTCTGAAAGTAATAGTTCTCCAAGTTACTACTATTAACGACACAGCGCATCGCAATAAAAGTGAATTACAGGAGATTACAATCTATTTATTTTGATTGTGGTACAACTCCAATGATACGGCTACGTGGTTTTCTACATGTCTGGTGATGAGTGATTTTCGAAATATTTACAGAGTCCACAGTCCATAAAGAGTTTTGTCCATATTTGGTAACTGGAACAAACTAGTGGTGCTACAGAATGGCACCACTAGTATTATTTAGTTGACTTTTTCGTATTATTTAGTTGTCTAAATTCTCTGGTCTGATTTAGCTTCATTGTCTTGCTCCATCTTCTTGCCTGCTGCAATCTATCGCCGCCCAAAATAAATTTTTTACACGTTTTCTCAATTTTACGGTTTGTTAATGGTAGATTCAAAATAATACTTTTAGAATATTAAGAGTAAAAACTTTGTCGTATATGGACATTTCGTTGAAAAATCTAGAATAGTGTTTAAGATAAAATTGTTTAAGTTCTGTAAATGCGAAATTTAAAGTTCTTTTTCACAGGAAACTTTTGAGTTTTCGAAAAACTTTATTAGAAATCATTTGAAGCACTTCCACTCACAAATGCAATAATGTTCACAAATTGCTAGAAATGTACATATTAACGGCGTGAAAAATATTTTAAAAAAATACATTTGTGTAATTTAAAAAAACAAAGTAAAACAGCAAAATTGATTTTGTCATCTTAAACAGGGCAATTAGCAATAGCCGTACGAAAAATTTGAGGAAAATTGAAGCTTTTGAGCGTTTGAGGGTTTCTTAAAATGCGAAAATTTGAGCTCGTTTTAACAGAAAACTTTTTAGTTTTCGAGAAATTTTATATTACATTATTTAAAGCACATGTACTCTTAAATGCAATAATGTGAACAAATCGCCGCTAATGTAAATACTAAGGACGTGAGAGGCTAGTAAAAAAAATACCTTTTCGTAATTTTTGAAAAAAAAAGAATAGAGGTAAATGGCGTTTATGACATTTAACACTATCTCTAACAAAAGTTTAAAGAAAAAATTTCGAGCCGTTTTTGAGGAAATCTTGTTAATTTTTAAAATTGCACAAATTGCGCCCTGTATTTCGGGAAAATGACTAAAAGTTTCAAAAAAATGCACTGACCTTAACGAAAGAACTAATTATGGACAACAAATTTCATTTGAAGGAAAAAATTCTAACATCAATTTTGTAGTTGAAGGAAGACACGAATAAAATTCAAATTTTTGCAATTTTCAAAAATTCAGATTTAACCGTGAAAATGGAATATATGTTACCATTAAAAGTGTGTTTTACTCTATTCTTACAAGAAATTTAAAGAAAAATGGAGCTATTTTTCAGAAAATTTTGAAAATGTCCCTAGGGCTTCTAGTAAAGTACCCCCAAAATGTAATGTTTTCAAAATCCGCGAACTTCGACTCAGGGCAGATCGACAGGAGTTTATTCAGTTTGGAAAAAATCGAACGCATAGTTTAGGCGCAAGTGTTGTTCACATACACCGGACGGACGGACGGACGGACGGACGAACGGACGGTCAGAAGGACAGACATTTTGCCGTCAATCGATATTTCGGTATCAAGGACCCACAAAACATGGATTCTGGCTACACCACGTGTTAGAGGATTTTTTCAAAAATTTAGGAACTGAATTTGTCCTCTTTTTCGTTTCCAAGGCCCGGAAATGAAAGTTTTTTCTGCCGAAAATTCGCCGTTTTTTCGAACAGCACTACATAACTTCCTGTATACTAAGTATATTATTCCGTTTATACGTACAAAAACGAGAAATCAACTTCGCTGTCACTCAACTACTCTAAACCGTTTCGCTTGCAGACAGAAGCTCATTACTGGGCATGCTACGATCCGTGAGAGTCGCACTTTGCATGCTGCTAGTGCACAGTGGACCGCACGTCGGTGCTCTGCAGCTCTTATGATGCATGAAAAGTAGTGTTTAGAAGTGTTTTTAGCAAAAAAAACGTGAAAAACAGTTCTAAACAGTCTACTTTTCATATTAAAATGCTTTTCATATTCATACCCGCGATCATATTAAAATCTTTAGGTTTGTCCCGTGATTCCTTGGAAGTTGGACACCCCTGTTCTAAATATTAATCATATCAGGTCTTAAATAATATAACTAAGCAAATTATGTTTGTTTAAATAAATATGCAACCAATGCAATCAATCATAAATTAACATATTTACATTAAAAATACGCATTTTAAAAAATCTCACGTGAGATTTGAAGGGGGCAGGGGGTCCAGTCAATTCTCACGGCATTTCACCAAAGGCGGAGGGGGAGTCGAAAAATTGCCAAAATCGCCTCACGTAATTTATGGACGGCCACATAGGCATCCGCATCGGTATTTATCACAGTTTTCTACTAAGTAAGCCTAAGAGGCGTAGGGTCGTAGCGACCCCATCGCCCTGCACGCCCTTACCTATAAGAGAGCCCTTACCTATAAGTTTCTCCTACCTATTAGAGAGCAGTTGACAGCTGTCCTCAACTTTTGATATATCCATCCTTCAGCGCCCATTCCTTCCCAACACTCGGGTCCAACGGTTCAAATGTTGGTCCTCGGGTCCAAATGTTTAGGTTCCCACGTATCTGGTTCATCAACTGAAAGTTGACCTTGATTTGTTTTATTTTTTTATAGGTAAAGTTATATACATTTCCTTGCACAGTCATGCACAGTCAGTAAAATATGCATGAAGTTCCGCGGTCTAATAATAATAATAATAATAATAATAATAATAATAATAATAATAATTACAATAAAACACAATACGCTCGTCAACAAAAAACACTAAATTAATAATTTGTATATATTAGGTCTTATAATGTGAAATAAAATGCATTTTAAATCAGTAAAATCTAGAGTAAGTAAATATAGTGCATTTTAAGTAAAGATTACCATATGAACCCATTGCAGTCCCATTTTTGAACTTGCACCATCTGTTTGGAAATATATAAGGATTATTTTAGAATTTTTTCAATTTTTTTGAAGATGAGCATTTTGAAAAAACTCAAAATCAAAATTTTAAATTAGAATTTGAAAAACGTTTTGATCGCAACCCCCATTGAGTTGTACATCATACTAGCTGAACTACCCGGCGTTGCCCAGGCATTTATTACAGTAAATTTTTAGCCAGGAAGAGGAATTCCATTTATTCATGCCGTTAAGTGGGGCCTACTTCTCTCCCATTGTATATCTGCCCCGCCAAGCTAGCCCTGTCATGTCTTTCCCCCTATTTGGAAATTTCCGGTGTGCCTCGTTCACTTTGAGGAGAACTTTCACTTTGATAAAGACCTCGTTCACTTTGATAAAGAAAGTTAACATTTTTCTAATTGGGAGTTTCAGCTCCCAAACATTCCTCACTTTATAAATAAAAACAATAAACAAATCTAAACTGTTAATACAAAATACTCGTAAAATACTTGTAAAAATTGTAGACTCACATATATTCTTTTTGTGGAGTTTTATATCCCGCCCTCGGTGGCTTATTGGTTAGCGTGCTCGTTTTCCACGAAACAACCCCGAGCTCGATTCCCGGCCGGGTAAATTAGAACTGTGCGCTTTCCTTACAAATGTCTCAGTATCGATTGCTGTGTGACGGTGAGAAAGCCCATCCTAAGGTTGAGAAGAGCGGTGTATACGGTAAAGGGATGTCCTCGTGCTAACCACTCGAACACCCGTGGCCGAAAGGCTGTGTCACCGCCGGTCAGCTAAGGCCCGTAGCAGGCTGTCGAGCCAAAGGACGGGAGTTTTTATGTATTATACCAACACTTTCAATAAATTGCCAAATTGTAAAACTAACTCATTTTTATATTTTTTGCTTCTATAGTATTTATAAAGAAAGATTAAAAATTTATCTGCTGCCAACTCGTGACCTTGAAGGGACTTAAGCAGAGTATACGAAACATCCGAGAGATCTCGCATGGGTACGCTAGTAAACAGATCCGGACAAATAGATATAGATGTAACGTATTTGATGAATCGTAATCCTACATGTGAATGAAAATATCTATGCTGACATGTAATTGCCGGTTTCTATAATTATTTTGAAGATGACAGAAATATGTATGTTTAAAGATCTATGTGCTAGTAACATGCAGTATAAAATTTATTTGTTTAGGTAAATCAATTCATCATATCATCGTAACATAAACAGCAATACTGATCCACCAACCTGTACATTATATACACACAATAAATTGACAATGTACTGAACCACCTAACAAAACACTATTAGCTTCGTTATTTGATTTGAAGTGCTAGATACTATGGATTTTGATATGTGAATTATAGAAACCAAGGAACCCCAGAATTTTGGTATTAGATTAGGCAGAAACATTTTAAATAAATTAATTTTTGACAGTTTATAGAAAAAATAGATGAATTAATTCACTGAGAGCAACTGACATGCGAAACAACAGCAAGATTAGTCTTAAAATGATAAGGACCATTACTTAATTACATACTACTGTAATAGTCCACTGCCCATATTGAAGAAAAATGTTCAACAGAGTTGACCAAAACATAAAAATATTTTCCATTTTACCAATTTGAACATGAGATATGTGTAAATAGTCAAATCGAGAGTCTCAACGAAAAGCTGCCCTGCTTCCTAGAGAATTATTCACAGTTGCTTTCTTCTTTACTGTATTGTTTTCGATTGTGCTTGTTCTTCTGCACTCACTCTTGGCTCTGAGTAGCCGATTCCGAATTTTAATGGGCTGCCCATCTCTTAGCACTTGTATTCTGTTTTGACAACTATAACTTTCGTTTCGGTATTGGGTTGAACCAGGGTTTAGGGTGGCACGGTTCCTTTCGTTCACTGATCCGGTTCACTAGGGAGGAATCGACTCAGTGAACCGAATCCTTGTTTACTATTCGCGTTGAACATGGTAACGTAATAAATGTCTTTGAAAACACATTATATTTAAGAAGCGCGTGCTACTTGCACATTCTTTACTACTTAAGCCACTCATTTTGTGTTACTTATGCCACTCGTCTATTTAGTTAAGCAAATGCTACTTATTACATTGCTCTATAAGCCGAAGAATATAAATGGGAAAAGTATAACTCACGTATTTGTTGGAATTTTTATACATTTATTTTAAGTTATGAAACAAAAATATAAAAACAACAACAATAATAATAATAATAATAATAATAATAATATAAACGTAGAATTTTAAGAACCTGAAACAAAAAAAAGTATTTTTTTAAAATAATACAATATAAAATAAAACCAATATCAAATAATATTAATAACTCACTATTAAATAAAATGAAAGATAAAAAGATAAATAACGAAGGAAATTGAAGAAAAACGAACAAAAACGAAGAAAAATGTGTTGAAACAGCGTAATTTCTATAACAGAAAAACATACTTTTAAAAAGAATACAAACTAAAATTTATAAAAACCAATAGGAAGTAAATACTAATAACTCACTTTAGAATGCAATTGAACGATGAAAAAAAATTAATATAAACTGCAACTCACAAAATATAAACAGAAAAATCAAAGTTGAAAAACCATTTTTAACATCATAATTGCTGTAAAAATACATTCACAAATTATTTAAAATAAATTCTATTTCACAAATTCATACTACTTAAACTTTTGTTATTGGGGGGCTATCGTCCCCCAAACCCCCCATTTTAACACTAAAAACACCGTAAATAGAAATATTTAAAATAAATTATATTTCACAAACACATGCTACTTTTAACCTTTTTATTGGGGGGCTATCGCCCCCAAACCCCCCATTTTAATACGAATACTCGTCTGTTTTTTAAACCAATTCTACTTAATATGTTAAAGAAAATGGAATTTTAAAAGAAAAAATCCACTCACACAGTCGTTGAGTCGTTGAAATTATACAATTTTCATAGTATTACCACTACCATAGTAATACTGAAAATTAGTGTAGTGTCTCGGCACGAATTACACCCTCATAACACGAAAAAACGTCAAGCTTGTTTCTGGAAAAAAATACCTACTTTTTACGAACTGAAGCTTAAAAAATTAATAATAAAAAATAACTTGTTAAGCTAATAAAATAAATACAAATATTTCAAATCAATTCTATTTCACAAACACATACTACTTACACGTTTATTATTGGGAGACTATCACCTCTCAAATCCTCCATTTTAATACTAAAAACAAACTTGTCTACTTTTTAAAGCAAATACTACATAATATGTTAATCATAAATAAATCCTGCATTTACATCTTCCATCACGGTAGACACACAAAATCTATTAAAAGATGTCTTGAAATACGAAAAAACACGAAATACCACTTTTCTCCTGTACATACGTGACACACACGTCGAGACGCAAGCAATCCCACTTTCTGACACCTCTGAATAGCATTTAAACTTCCCGCTCGGCGCAATTCATAAAAAAATCCTGCGTTCACTCCTTCCATCACGGTAGACGTACAAAATCTATTCAAAGAGGTCTTGAAATGCTATAAAACACACAATTCCACGAAGAAAATAATTTGTAGTGCGAACAGTTACTAATCGCATTAAATAGTGCCAGTAAATAAATTTGTTGTTATGGGAACAACTAAAAGTGACATTACTAGAAGGCTTTTTAAAATCTAAAAATATGTCTGTACTAATATTTGAGTTCAAACAGCAATGAAATCAGCTTAGAAACAAGTTTAATTCAACAAAAACAAGTGTAGTGAAGTGTAATTTTCAATGTGAAGTGAAGTTGTTTTAAAAGTGTCGTGATGAAGAAGAAATTTTTCGTAAAATATGAAATTGGTCATTTCTTGTATATTTATGCTTTGACCCATCAAAGCTAATCAACCCGAAGATAATTCACTTATTATTTATCGCCACCTTTGAAGTGAACCGTAAGTGAACCGTGGCGGGCGATTCACGAGAGTAAGTGATTCACAAAAGGAACCAAATGAATCGTGCCACCCTAAACCCTGGTTCAACCCATAGAGGAGAGATACAACTAGAGTGCGCGTGAGCGTACTGCGCAGGTTTCAACATGAGGTGGTCGTAAGTCACGTGACTTTGGGACACCGGCAGCTCGTGCGGTACGGTGCTGTATGTAGCTTTGCGTGCTGTTTGTGGTTCTACAGCGTAATTATTTTCGGACGTTGTGGATATTTGTTCACTGCTTACGATCCAAAATTCTTTTACTTTTCAAAAAGTGCAATAACAATTTAACTTTGCAAATTGTGTTTCCACAGGATGACAACTGTGTTAAATATCAGTTCACACCAGTATGCAAGTGTGCCACAAGTGAATGATCCTGAACTGGGCAGTGAGGTACCAACTAACCATATGTACTTGTCATCAGTACACAAACATGAAAACTAGATTGTCTCCCTGTGTTGTGGACATTGTAATTTATATTGGAGGATTTTTAGTTAGAAAGTTGCAAAAGTCTCTTGCTTATGTGGACTGTAAGCTAGTTCTTTGCCGGAATGATAGTGATGAAGGATCATCCTTCATTCAGAGAAGGATGATTATGGACTGAAATATCTTTCTGCAGATGTTATAAAAATCTGCCACAGAGCAGAGGTAAAAGGAAGAATACTTCAGGGGAGAGGTGACATTTTTAAAAAGGCAGCATGTAGTACATTGTAAATAGATGTCTGAGAGAAGTTGTGAATAGTTCTGTTTTTAGTAATTTAACATATCATGTTATTGGTCAAGAGGCCATAATGAATCACAGGATTATTTAACTAAGGCAATATTGTTTAAATATATTGACATAAGATTAAAGCATGTAGGAAGAGAGCACACCCAAATTTACCAAAAAAATAGTATTAAATCAGTTAACAACAAAATGATTTTATTTAGAGGGCATTAATCCTATGTGTAATTACTGGTGTAAGTTGTGTTTATAGTATGTTATAGTGTTATATGCTATAGTGTTAGTAATTTGTATGATTGAAGTTTATTTTTTTTGAAGAAAAAAAATAAACATGCAGTTTGTTTATCGATGCAAATATAGGTTTTATATAACTCGGAAGGAAAGTGTCTAATGTTATAGTCAAAATATTGGGAAGAGCTTTTGAAACTCAAGAAAATGAGTGCAGATGGTACTTTTCCCCCAAATATCACATACAGTTTTTATTGTTTTTGTCTAAATAAATCAAAGGTAAAAGCATTTTTCCCCTCTATAAATCTTTGAAATATCATTTTGACAACTTGCTATTATAAATGTCACTGATGTGGATCTTCAATAGTAGAATGTCTAAAATTGAGTAATAACAGAAATTTGGATTAATGCATCCCATGGAGTTAATTTATTTTACAAATATTTTTTATTTATAGTCCTATGTAATTGTACTTTTAAAACAGGTTTAGTGGAGTATGAGGTTGAAAGTGACAAGTTTGACAAAAATCGGAATTTTCATGTACTTGAGCAAATAGAGCAGAAAAACTTAAATTCACTTTTCTGCTAGAAGCAACATTTTTAGGGTTGTTTAATAAATGAGAAAATAACGCTGCAATGAAACATCTTACGTACGTATAAAAATAAATCATTTAACGCGAGACGGGTTTTCTTGTAGATGCCACCTAGCTGTCCCAAAGTCACGTGACACTGGCGCGAGAGATGTTGATACCCGGCCGGGCTTTCTGCGCAGCCCGGTGCGCACTCTAGTATATCTCTCCTCTATGGTTCAACCCGGTATTGTTTCAAACAATTAAATTTTCACAAATTCTGTAAAAGAAGAGGTTGTTTAGAAAATATACGATACCTGTATACGATATCTACATATTGTACATTGTACATTATTGTATATTTTTGTACTTTTAATTCTCTAAATACTTTAAAACTCACATTTTTTCTTGCCACAATTTGTGTACCAAACGGACTAAGGACAATGTTTGAACATTGACGTTCTTTACTACGTACTTTGAGTAAGGATTTCGTTCAAATGTTCCACCAACGTTCAAAACAAACAAATCACCAACGATCACTCACGGACTTTACATAGCGTTGTTCAAACTCCAATGAATTTCGTAATAATTCTGGACATTGATGAAAACAGTAGAAGATCTCAGACCTCATCCTCTGGTGGCGCGCAGCTAAACTATTGACATTGATCCACTATTGAATCTGTGATGTAAAGCCAGGCGAAAAATGTCCGGAAAAGTAATTATTTTGTGAATATAGTAAGGTTTGCGATTGTATATCATAGCCTATGTTACTCCAGACCTTTAAAGGAAGCTAGTACAAAAGTTTCATCAGTATTGGTTCAGTAGATTCAGAGATTATCGCGCTGTAAGTCAATGCAGTTCTGTCTTTATATATTAGTATATAGTATTTATATATATAATATATAGATATATAGATATAGATAGATATAGATAAAAGGCCATAAAGATAGCTGTAAAATGATACTTGTTCCAGCTCCCTATCTTAATTCGGAGAAGTTCTACATCAATTTAAAACTTTTCGGGAACCCAATTTTGTAAAATTTTACATGACTGTATTTCACAAATGGGTGGAGATATTCATAGTAGAGTGCGTAGTAGTTCATTCACTGTAGTTGTGATAATATAAACTTAAAATGAGAGTTAAATTTCTAAAAATTAAGTAACTTTAATAATCCCCAGAATACTAATTTAAATTGAAAAAAATACTTCCTAAATAATAATAATAATAATAATAATAATAATAATAATAGTAATAATTTCTAATCGTGGATGGAAAGACCAGAAAACTGCTAACAATGCATAATGTCGCTCATCCTCGAACTGATGTACATAGAATTCATGTGTCATGTAAGGACGTAGGAAGAGGCCTCAGACAAATTGAAGCCTCCTGGCACAATGCAATAGTTGGAATGGGAAAGTATGTAATCAGTCATCAAGATGACCTAATGAGGCAGGTCATGAGGCAGGCAGCGCCCGGGCGCTGCCTCGCTTCGCACGAGAAAAGGCCCTCTAGGGAGACACTTTGAGCGTAGGCCAGCGAATTCTCTAGCTGCCTGCCCGCAAGGAAGACTCCGATTTCCACTCACATACAAGTCGACTAGCGCGTGTGTTTATTGTTTTGTAGAGATTTTTGCCTCAGACAAAGTCGGTTGTACAAAATTAGCACTTTAAATAAGGATATGAACAATTTTTTTTAAAAAAACGGGTAGTTTTTGCGTAAGTTGCTTTTGAAAAATTTTGTTTGGTAAACAAATTCAACTTGTGTCGAAAATCCTGCCACTGTCAGGACTCTGGGACCTCCCGGTCAGAGGCACTGTAGTTGATGTCCTGAGCCACCTTATCAGTCCCGTACGTGTGTAGTGAATGTTTTATTATGGTGATCTTATGACTTCTGAAATGACTACTGTTCCAGGCACAGACTCTTCATTTGAATTTGACTTTTTTAAGTTACAATGTTTTAGTACATATGGCAGAAATTACAATATTTCAATATTAGGTAACTATTTCTAATAATGCGAGAACATATGTGCTGTTGTAGCACCTCTAGTTTTCTCTGTCGCCTTCCCGCAGTACAGAAGCATCACTTTTGTTTGTATTAGTGACACTGGATTCCGAAAGGGTATATTTGTTTTGGATGCCCTCAAAACGTTGTATGCATAAAAAATATGACATCGATAGTGTTATTGAAAGAAACGTGCTTTATTTTCATCAATAATTATTTTAATATCTTATATGTACATATTGGGATAATTTTTATATATCTCACATAAGTTACCCTTTGTTAATGAATTATTAGCGATTTGAAAAATGTTTGGTCCATTTAGTTGAGGGTCAAAATCTCTATCCCATTATTATACTACTAGACGAATCCCACATATTTGTACTTCACAAACGCCACAAATAGTTTTTACTGTTTTTGTCGAAAATAATGAAATCAAATACCTTTTCTATAAATATACCATAAATCACTGAATTTGCTCTGATGGAAGAGGTGAAAAAAACGAGGGCGAAAGCACGAGCTGGAGGCAGAGGCGAGGGCGGGGACGGAGACGAAGACGGAGGCAAAGTCGACGGCAAGGGCGGCGTGTGGAGGCGAGGGAGAGGATGGAGAGGAGGGCAGGAAAGGTGACGGGGGTGATGACGGGACAACGGCTGGGCTGGAAGCCAGGGGGTTAAGGCGAGGGCGGGGCAGAAGCAAGAAAGAAGGTGAAGGATTTTGCATTATTTATTTCGGCTTTAAAAGTTTAATAAAAAATCATTACGAAATAAAACTTGCCTTTCGTTTAAAAGTTCAAGAAGATCCAAAAACTTGCCTTTCGTTTTCTTTGTAATTGGGTAAAACTTTTAATTCACACAATAATTTCTTCAAATATAAATAGAGAGTAAATATTCTTAGGACAAATTAGCAACTTTTACCCAACTCAATATAAAATGTTTTTTGCGGATGGCAACACCGCAGTTTGACTTTAGTATCAACGTTAAAGTATGTTGTTGGGGTGTTCTGTAATGTCAATCACTTTCTGTTGAGTTGTGACCCCACTTTCAGTAAGTATTTTTTTTAAGTGTTTAGCAGCCCACGGTAAAAAAACTTAATAATATACATGAGAAGAAAGAGAAGAAGAAAGTAAAGTAGAAGAAATAGAGAGGGAGAAAGGAAGTAGTAAGTAAGTAAGATAGGAAGAAAAAGAAAAAAAGAGAAGAAGAGAATGAAAGAAGAAAAAAGTAAGAGAAGAATGAGAAGAAAGAGGAGATGAGAGAAGAAAAAGAAAGAGGAGAAATATGAGAAAGAAAAACAGGAAAAGAGGAGAAGAAATAGATTAATTGAGGTTTCCGAGCATGTCGACTGCCTTGACCAATAGTTCCGTTAATGTAGTAAATGCATTATTTCGGGAGGGGGCCCTGTTTCTCCCCCGCTGGATGCTGGCTGGTGAGAGCAGGCAGCGACTTACACGTCGACTTGCGTTCCCCTCTAGGTACCTCCCCCTAGCCGGCACAGCCCCAACCGGGACCAAGCAGTAAAGCTTCCGACTAGTCTCCCGACTTGTGTGATAGTGTAGTGCATCTAAGTGTAAGAGTGTGCAAGGAGAGAGGATATGTCGAGGAACAGAAAGGAAAGATCGCGCGTGGCCCGTGACCAGTTTGTTAAGACGCCATTTGGTGTTTGAGGAATATGTTAACGTTTATTAACATTAATAACTCGCCGGGTTTGAGGAGAGAAATCACGGACCAACTGGCCTCTCGAATGCTCCTACAGTCACACCCAAATGGTGTCGCAAATTCCGCCACGTCGGTCCTCGAACCTTGTGACTTCCGATCAGAGATGCTGTAGAGACAACGCAATGTTGGTTCTGAGCTAACTCAGACTTTAGAAGGGGAATAAACAGGAGAGAAAAAAGGAGGAAAAATAAGAGGAGATAGAGAAGAGAAGAAAAGAGGAAAAGCCAAGCAGAAGAAGAAAAAGAAGGCAATGACCAGAAGAAACAGAAAGAGAAAAAGAAGAAAGCGGAGAAGAATAAGAAGAGGAGAAGGGAAAACAGGATATTGTGTCTAATATCTTGTCAAATAGCGTTTTCCATTCGTTGCACTGAAACCCACCCTAGTGCAGGGCAAATACGTCATCGCTCCGCAACAGTGCTGCCCCACACGCGTGAAGGGCAATCGTGGGGCAGCCACGAATGAATCGTATTTTGGAACTGATCCGGTGCGTGTACGCTACACAATGAGATTATAGACAGCTGTTCTTGGTCTTCCACACTGACAGAACTCGAAAAATAAGAATTTTGGAATTGTGATCGTTGTTATAATTTTTATAATAATTATTATTATTTTAACACATCTTGTACGAAGTCTTTTGGTAATTGTTTACTCCTTAATTCATAAAGTATTAACGTGTGATTCTTTATTTTAAAACTACCGAAAACTTCAAAAGCGAATCTGTCGAAAGTTCATTTCTCGAGATTTGCCAGTGATTGATTTCGAACATAGTACACTACATTCCGAACCGAAAGGCTTCTGCAGAATTATTTGGTTATTGAAAACTATAAAAATATTAATATAAGCATTTCCGCTTGCGCATGTAAGTAACTGTTTTTAGCACATTGTATATCTGAATGATTTTGTAAGGGGATAGGTTGATTACTAAATAGCACTGGATTTGTTAACATGCAGTAATTCACGGTTGAATTTTTCGAAAACACAAACTGATTTTCTGAACATCGAGGAAGTCACAAAGTTATTTTAAAGCATTCTAGTAAAACTTGGTATACTCCATCATTTAAAGTGTCCCTGTGTGACAGGAGATCCTCAATTGCCTTTACAATTTCACCACGACTCCAAATCAACATTCATAACTTCCGTACCTAACCTCAAAATGGCCCGGTGCAATGGACTGCACCGTCAAGCTCGTCAGTGCAGGTTAGGGCGCCCCGAGTGCACCCTGATTCCATGTCATTCTGCGAATGGAACATGGGTTTCTCTGCACTGGTGCGCCCTAGCGGCCGAATGGAACACGAAAGCTGTCCTGAGTATGCACTGGGTGCGCACCAGTGCTGCGAATGGAAAACGCTATAAGAAATCGCTTAATTGTCCCTTATAAAGCCTAAATTCACAATTTCCCAAGCATGATCTAAAGAAATAGACTTCCATCAGAAAAAATAACTTATCATTATTTAATATTATTTAAATAGATTGTATTCTAAATATATTGTATTTAAAGGCAATTACATGAAACAAACCTTGACATAACAAACATCTTTCAAGTTATCAATCGTCAAAATGGTTGAAAAATGTAACCATGGTTTTCTGCAAATTAAAATTTGTGTATTAAGAACTTTTACCCTGTGACCACAGAATTAAGAATGGGGTCTCGCAGGTTACGATCTTATATCCCTACCCTATCTTTCATTTATAATTAAAAGAAATGCCCTTGTTCATTACAAATGGAAGAACAGTTTTATTAGCTGATGACGCGAATGTTCTTTGAAAAAAATTAACATTAAATAGTAGGATTTTAAATGGTAAATACCACGATTTCAAATGTTTCAAATTGGTTTCTTAATAACAAGTTAATAGTAAACGAAGGAAAACGGTTTCAATACAGTTTTGCATTTCAAATAGATAATCGCATGAACCACTGAAAATGAACAATATATAATTGACTGATGTTATGGTAACAAAATATCTGGATCTCTCAATTCAGTAAAACCTCCAAATTGAATATCCATATAAATGAAACAAACTTTCAATTAAGTTCATTATGTTACGAATTTAGAGTATTTTCAAATTCAGTCAGCCTTCATTCAGCTAGCTGCTTGTATTGTTATGAGAATGAAAATTTATTTTTAAAGAAATTTATCCGTCAATTTTAGACCTTATGATACATTGTGATTCATTATCAGCAAACCTTTTTAATTTAATGTTGGAAACGGTTATTCGAAAACTAAATATAAGAGGAGGTATAAGTTTTAAGCTATCTCAGCTAAGAGCCTATTAGATGATTTGATTATAGTAGAAAGAACCAAGAAAGCTATTTGAACTGTCTAATGCACTAGAAAAAGAGGCCGAAGATGTGGGACTCGTTGTAAATGAGCAGAAAACAGAATACCCTTAGTTTACCAGAAACCCAAATCTATAAAATAAATACAAATAATTACTAATTCCAAAAGGTCAAAAACTTCAATTTCCTAGGCTTTATCTTAAATGAAACTAGTGGTGCTACAACAGTCCATACTTTCTCGCGTTATTGGAAACAGCTATGTAATATTGAAATATTGCAATTTTCGAAAAAAGAGCAATATCCAAAAATGGGACTAGCATCATATTTCTTTTCTTCCCTTGTTACATAAGTGTAGAAAATTTAAAGACAAAAATTTGGAGTAGTTTTTGAGAAAAAAGTGTGTACCCTTCAACCGCGAATTAAGCAAAAACAACTTGTCTTTTCAAAAAATTGTACATGACCTTTTTTAATGAGGTAGTTTTGTACAACAGACTTTGTTTGAGGCAAAAATCTCTTATCTTCAATTTTGTAGTTAAATCATTTTGCAATTTCCCAAAAATAGGGGATTTCAACGAAAATAAGACCTACACCATTCTCTTAAACGTACTTTGCGCTAATCAACAACAAAATTTAATTTTAAAAAATGGAGCCATTTTTTTGAAAATTTTGAAAATATCCGAGGGGCTTCATGTAAAGTACCCCCCCCCAAATTAAAATATCGGTTTCAATTTCCAGAGATCGCGACATCAGCCAGAACAATTGGGGAATATCAATCTTGGAGAAAATCAGCTGAACCGTTTAGGTGCTGGCGTTGCCATTATTCGATTTTCGATAACCAACAAAAACGAATTCTGGCTTCACCACATGTTAGATAATTTTTTTTTCTATATTAAACGACCAGGTTTATCCACTTTTTCCTTACCAGGGCTCGGCAAAAAGAGTTTATCTGGCGAAAATTCGCCGTTTTCTGGCGCACGATTTCATAACTTTCTCTTCTTAAGAAGTTCCTTCTAATGGACGAAAAAGTAAAAATCTAATTCAATCTGAAATCCTTGAAAGAATAAGAAAAGGACAGATGGTATATTATGCCAATCTAAATCAAAATTATTAACAAGAGATACAAAAATGATAATATTCAAGGCCTTTAATACTCCCTATTGTTACATATGTACCAGAAACGGGGACAAAGATATAACCCATCGAAGAACATTTGAGGGGCAGCTAATAAATGGATCAATATAAGTTATTGCTGATGTATGGAAGATAAGAACTAACCATGAAATAGATAACTAAATAAAAGTGGAGGATATCATCAGATTTATTAAAGCTCAAAGAATTAAATACTTCTGAGTCATATTCAAAGAATGCAGATACACAGACTCCCAAAGAAGATAAGGGAATGGATGACAACAGGTGCAAGAAAGAGAGGAAGTGCAAGATCTCGGTGGATGGATGACGTGTACCAAGATTTAAGGGCAAAAAGAAGTGGAGAGGGTCTATAAAGGATAGGAAAAGATGGAGTGTCTTAATTCAGAAAGCCAAGACTTGTAAAGGGTTGTAGAGCTAATGGAAGAAGAAGAAGAAGAAGAAGGAAGCGAAAAAGAAGAAGGAGAAGAAGAATAAATGATGCATTGTACTTTAAAAAAGAGTAAATGTAGTATAATAACACTAAGAGGGAAAGTTTTGTTTTCCCCCGCATCCTCACTAGTTAACTATATGTGATGAAAATAAATCAAATCGAACTCCTTTCATAGCAAAAAGGTGGTCCCCGCCCACATCCCGGTACCCTTTCTTTTTCACATGCATTCATTGCCTTGCATGCAACTTGCTGGGATGCCGAAGACCAAGTCCGTTATTTGACCCATACTACAACTGACCATTCGCATAAGTGATTGATTGATTGAGTGAGTGAGTGATTGATCGATTGATTAGTGCATCCGGGCGCGTCAACTGTTAAGTTCATTAGTACCGTAAGTGTAATACATGTTTTTCCTCCGGAGGTGGTGGTGATCTTCCCCCGCTAGATGGTGAGATCCGGCACCGACCTACCATCTGCTAGTAGGGTTTTCCCCAAGCAGGTATTTCCCACCAGCGAAGCACCGCCCCGCCGCGACAAGCTCGAAGTTACCGACCGACCTTCCGGCATGTGTTGTAGTGTAGTGCATGTAAGTGTGTGTATGAAAGGGATGAGGATAAGACAAGGAAGCAAAAGGAAAGATCGCGCGCGGTCCGTGGCCCGTATGTTAGGATACTCCTCTGGCATTTGCCTGGTGTTGCTTGGAGAAACCGATCACCTCAATCACCACGGAAAATACCGATCAGAGCAGCGAGCCGTTAGAATTCTCCTCCAGACAGCGGATGAACTCGACCTAGCTATTAAATTGGCTGGTGTCGGAAATCCTGCCACCGTCGCGACGCGTCGTGATTCGAATTCTAGAACCTCCCTGTCAGAGCACCACCTTCTAGAGCAGGAGTCCTCAAACTTTTTAAACGGGGGGCCAGTTCACTGTCCCTCAGACCGTCGGAGGGCCGGATTATATAGTGCGATTTTTCTAACTCTGCCTCTCAAGTCCCTTTGGCCAATCACAAGGCATTTCGCGTCTTTCTCGGTACTGCCGCTAGATGTCGCATGGTCGCAAGCTCTGATTGATACGGTCGCAATCATGCAATATCTAGCGGCATGACTGAGAAAGACTCGAGGTACTGTGACGTATTTCATCGTGAAGACAGGCCTTGAGAGGCAGAGTTCAGGCAATGACAGGCCTGCCGATAACATACAGTCATACCGCGAGCAGATCCCAAACTTCCTCAGATTGCGCTGGGGAAATGTACAGCGCGGTAAAGAGGATAACGCAAATCATCGATATTGCTTTATTAAAAACATTTTTTAAAAAATCACCGATGTTTTGGCAACAAAATATCGATGTGAAGAAAACATTGAAAACAAAATATCGATGTTTCTAGTGGAAAACATCGTTGTTATAAAACCATCGATTTTTTTTCATCGCTAGACACCGTAACATATAATAAAAAAATGTGCGGATTTTAAGAAAAAAATTCTTTAAACCATAAAAACCCGGCGGGCCGTATAAATGTCTTCGGCGGGCCGCATGTGGCCCGCGGGCCGTAGTTTGAGAACCACCACCTGTCTGACCACCACTATAGAAGGTGGTGGTCAGAGGCGCTGCAATAACATCAATTAATGCCCTGAGCCACCTAAGTCGATGAGCAAGCGCATTAAATTATGTCCTTTACATACGTGGGCGTTACAGTTATTCGAAGCGTCTGGAAAAGGACTCATTCTTACACAGTATTAAGATTCGAAAGTTCAACATTTTTAACACCAGCTTGAACATGTATACCGAAAGTGCTTTCTGTACTAATTATTTAAATATGTTACAGTCGACAGGAGTACAGAAAGTTCTTTCCGTACTAGAACTGAAAGTTCTTTCTGTACTCTTGACAACAGCCAAGTACTTAAAACATTTGCAACATTACATTCTGTTCGTGGCCAGCTTATAACCGCAGAAGCACAATCATTTAAGTAACTCTTTGCATTGATAAAATTTGTTACAAGGATAATAAAAAAATGATTTCTGTTCTTGAATTATAGTTCTTTATTGAAATATAGTTCAATACTTTTATTAACATGAAAATTGATAGAATATTAATTAGAGAGATGTTTGAAAAAATATCTAAGTTGTCCTTATAGCTCGTAAGTTATTTTAGTATTTCACAACGTTGATGTGCAGATACTAATGACTGCACTGACTACTAATGACTGATTGGTGATGGATCTCATTTCTGATGAATTCATCAATATACCCTTCTGCATCGTTTACACTTTTCCAGCAGCCACAACGTTTCAAACTAAGAATGTGAGCACCCATTATCTGCCAACAAGCTGCTGAAGTTCTTCTAAACGAATGTCTAATGTATCTGTTGAATTTGATAGTTTTATGAATTCAGCCATTCTAGAGAGCATTTTTGAAAATTTGTGAATTCCGACAAGCAATTTCAGTTGATATCTTACATCAGTCGATCATGATATTCTTTGTAGACAGAGCTTTATGTTTACGAAATGTTGCTATTTGGTTAATTTCGTTGCTGTTGATATATACCGTAAGCATGAGATGCGCGAAATATTTGTACTTGTGTTCGGGATATTTGCAATTAATTTACGTTCTGCGTAACAATGCTTACTCCTCTCCAACTTTTCCAATTGCAAAAAGATGCGATTTTCTTTTTCATACCGCTATCTGGATTTTCTTGGCAATGCATCTAAAGAAGCTGCAGCAGTTTCTTCCAGAATGTTTGGTGTATTTCCAAATAATTTGGCGACTATGTCATTTTTATTCATAGTAAATGCCGCGCAATATCCTTCTCAATTGACATTCAACTGGCACTCAATAATTAGAAAATAAAATATGTGCCAATCCCCGAGCGGTACATAGTATGTTCTTGTGATTGTCAATTAAATTTTTATACCAACAAATTGTCATAAAATTGAGATCCCTCAAAAAAATGTACATTACATGGCAAATGGCTTCCATGAATCGAATTCCAAAATTCGGCCTGTCAGCATTGTCCGGAAACTCTCCCGTCTAGTCATGGAAACATAGAATGTCTTGCCTTGTAATGTAAATTACTATTGTAAGCACAAATTAAGCGAGACGATTTACGGCGAGATTAATACATTCTGCAACATTTTTCATAATTTATTTTGGGGAAAGGCACTGCTGAAGATTCCTCAAGGAGGAGCCACCACAGTAAAAGTCGTTTGAATGACAATGAACGTATTATTTCAGATATCATGCAGCTAACGTTGACATCAGCCACAGGCTGCTGGCTAAATTGAGGAGACGGACCGAATGTGAGGTTCGCGAGAATTATTTTGGAATAAAAAGGAAATTATCTGTTACACACACTCAAGGTTGTAAACCGTGAAGGCCGAAGGTCGGAACCTCGTCGTCCCAACTCGGACATGCGAAGCAAAGCGTCATCTGAAGTATACAGTGAGGTACACAGAAAGGTGATATCGTGTAAATAGAAATTTACGATTGGCACAGAAGAACTCGAAACTAAACTCTTCGTTTCTCTCTAGCCTAAAAAACTTCCCACTGGCAGTCAGATAAGTGTTTATTACAAAATATATGCTATCCCTCGCCATCGTACTTCACCTCCCATAGTTACCTTGGGTTGTTTAATTTGCACTTCATCCGACTAAAATGGGAAGACAGAGACGAAGATGTTCCTACTTTGAACTTTATCCACACATGATGGAAATATTTTTTAGGATCTTATCCACTTAATTTTGAACATTAACCCGCTAATTTGCGAATTAGACAGATTCGGACATTAGCCATGACCCATATACTATGTCAACCATAATTTTAACGTAAAATTAGATTTAAATCTACAAATATCAAGAATTTTGAGCAAATAACATTCTGCATATAATTTTTAAAATTAAATAGTAATAATAATAATAATAATAATAATAATAATAATAATAATACCTTATAATATTAATCAGTTTCTCTACTTGTTAACATCCTAATTGTACAGAATGGCGTACGAAAAACTGGCTCGTCATGAACAGACACAAAAAACAACAAACTAGACAATGGAAGGGTTTTTACTTTGCAATAAAGCCGCTTTTTCATTATAAAGTATTTGTAAGATTGATGTTTTACAATAAGCGCTGAAAATCACCTTGCTTGAATGTGCATGTCTTAACTTGTGACCATACCTTTACGCAACTCTATATCAATTCTAAAACTTTCATTCCGAATATTGTCCTTCCCGTCTTTTAATTACACTGGATTACTTGCGTAGGCCTACACGTTTCACTTAAAACTGGCCCATCGTTAAGGTCCGTGGCATAAATACGCCAATCGCGGTAAAAATTCTTTGTTGACGAATTGTTGCAGAAAATACTCTTCGCTAAGTACTTCTTACGTTTCACCAAGACTTCGCGGATTTATACTGGCAATAGTAAAGTATACACAGTCGCCAGAGTTCCACAACAGGTGACAATAGGTGGACTACACTAACAAACTAATGGTACTACAAACAGAACATACTTTCTCGCAATATTACAATGTTATCGTTTATGTACGATGGGACGCCAACATACGTTTCATTAATTTCAAAGAGAAATTACGCGAAAACTACTAACTTTTACAAACAAATCTACATAACCTTTTTAAAGAGCTTATTTTGTACAACAGGCTATGACTGAGGAAAAAACTTCAATTTTGTAGTTTTGAATTTGTTTTGCAATTTTCGAAAAACCGAGTAATACCCGAAAATGGGACTCTCTTTTTTCCGACCCTTATTACTATAAGTGAAGAAAATTTAAAGAAAAAAACTTTTTGCGGTTTTTGAGAAACAAAATTTTCGTAAATTTCAAAACCAAATTACGCAAAAACTATTTGTTTTTTTTCAAAAAACTGTTTATGACTTCATTTAAAGAACTAATTTTGTACAACAGACTTTGTCTGAGGCAAAAAAACCTCTGTCTTCAATTTTGTAGTATTAAAACATTTTTTTACAATTTTTTGCAAAATCGGTGATTTTAACAAAAATGAGACCTGCACCATTCTCTTAACTCCTTCGCACTATTCAACACAAACTTTAATCAAAAAATTTGGAGCCTTTTTTAATTTTGAAAATGTCCGAAGTGGTTTCTTGGAAAGTATCCCTCAAAATTAAAATATCGACTTCAAATCCCAGGATCCACGACATTAGTCAGAACGACAAGGGAATATTCAATTTTGGAGAAAATTGACTAAATGGTTTTGGCACTAGCGTTGGCCACAGACGGACAGACAGGCGGACGGACGGACGGAAGGACGGCCGGCCGTTTTGCTGTCAATTCCATTTTTTCGGTACCAAGAATCAACAAAATATGGATTCTGGGTTACACCACGTGTTAGAGGATTTTCTTTTTTAATTTAGCAACTGGATTTATCCAGTTTTTCATTACCAGGGGCCCGGCAATAAGTTTTTGAGTCGAAAATTCGCCGTTTTCCGGTGCACGCTTACATAACTTTCTCTTCTTCAGAAGTTCCGTTCTTAAGGGCGAGAAAGTGAAAACACCCGCCTAGGTGGCTGAGTGCATCAACCGATATCAGTGCAATGCCTCTGACCGGGAGGTCCCAAGGTTTCGATGGTAGCAGGATTTTCGACACTAGCCAGATAGCTAGGCCGAGTTCATCCACTGTCCGAAGGAAAATTCTAAGCAGCCGACTGCTCTGTTCGTTAGTTTTCCGTATTATTTCCGATCAACACCACACGAATGCCGGAGCAGTTTGCTAATAAACGGGCCAAGGAGCGCGCACGATCTTTTTCTTCCTCTTTCTAGTCCTATAATTGCCCCTTCTACATACATGCACTACATTACACACGTCAGGAGAACAGTCGGGAAGTTACGGATTGTCCTGGCTTTAGCAAGCTGGTGGGATATAATGGTTGACTAAAACACCGCAAGCCGTGGTCGGCCGCGGATCTCACGATCCAGATGAAACAAATGAAACAAACGTGAATGAATTTAACTATTACAGTATTTGCAGAACATACAAGAAAGAAAGGAATAATATTTCGTAGAAGCTTGCCTTGATTACATCGAAGCGAGCTAACAATTTCTGAATGTCTTTATTAGGGATCAGAACTTTTTAAAGTAAAAGAAATATGTATTTGTTAGTTCTACCTTAAATATATCACCTTCCTTAAATCTATTTCTTTTTGTAAGAATATTATCTACATCACACGACTAACACGACCGGCAACAATTACAAAAATCCTAATACATTGCAGCTGCCCTGTTGCCATTTTATGAACATTTTGACGCGTCAAACCAAGCGCGGGAAATTCGAATTTACCTAATCGACTTTTTTCAAATTTTCGAAAATACAGAGAGTGCTCCGAAAATGAGACTAGCACCACTTTCTTTACGGTTCTTTACTACTTACTTGAAACTAGTGGTACTACAACATCACATACTCGCAATATTACAATGTTATCGTTATGTACGACGGGACGCCCATAAATATTTCATTAAACTCCAAACAGAAATTACGCGAAAATTATCAACTTTTACCAAAAAATTACATAACCTTTTTTTGAAAGGTAATTCTGTTCATCAGAATTTTTCTGAGTAAAAAATCTGTCTTCAATATTTGAGTTTTGAAATTTTTTACAAATTTCAAAAAAAATATCAATACCCGAAAATGGAGAAAGTAAAATTTTGAAGAAAAAAATTTGCAACCGATTCTGAGAAAAAAATTGTTTGGAATTTAACTGGTGGTGCAACAGAATAGCACAGACTTTCCCATATTAGTTTTCTATTTCCTTAGGTCTCGACTAGCTATTCCGACTTGCCACATTCTCTTGCCAGCTGCATCTAGCGCCGTCCAAAGTTCATTTTTTTGACATTGCAATGGGTTCGCTTACTTCCTTATCCACATCCAAGTCACAAACCTACTATTTCAAAATCTAAATCTAAAATCGTAATAACTTTTACCACGTTCGCGCGCTATTGCAACGGTTTCCCCACTTCTTATTTACTTAATTCCTAATTCACCTATCTTTTATCTTGGATGCGGCCGTTTGCAAAAAATTCATAATTCGTAGGTTCGGTGCAAGTTTCCAATACTAGATGAAGACCTGCTTTCATTTGTAATATTACCCAGTATTTTCTGCACTACAATAATAACTCAATATAATTCAATAATAATTCAATTTTGAAAACAAAGTATAACGAACACCCCGTGTTTGCTGCTCCTTTATTTCTTTGTTTTCGGATGTTGCATATTCTGCAACAAAACATAAACACTGTTCCATCGCAACATAGACAAATTTAAAACAACAGAAAATAAATAAACACTCATTCAAACAATATTTACAATTCATTCATACTACGAGACATCGCATTCTCCCTAGATGACCATTTTTTGTAATAAGTTTAACTTAAGAAATTATTTACATGCTTGGCCATGAACATTAAAAATAATAACTCTCGTCACATTTATCATGTGCGTGTGCAGTTCACTTCCTTTTTTGTGGCGATGCCGCAACTGCGCCCGTCTTCTTCCACGTCCAAGACAGCATCCCCAAGTACCAGTTGTGTCGACACCATGTAATTAATCACGACTTCGCGACTAAATCAACTGTCACTACTCAAAAAAAAACTCACAATATCTTTTCCTCCTCGACCGAAAGTCATTTCACGGCTTAGCAAAACATGCGGTTCTCTCACCTCCGAGGCTGGACATCTTATCCCCAAAAGTATTGTTGAGATTTTTCAGCAAAACTTTTCTTCGACAAAACATGCTCTCTCCGTCATTTGTCCTTCTTTATTGACACTTAATATTTCTAATTTTCGCCTCTCCGGCGTCCCCTTAACGGTATTTGCCAAAAATTCCCAAAATTCCCGTTTTAGCTGTTTATTCGTCCGAAACACTCAAATTTCCCATTATTCAGTCAGAATTTCGTAATTTCCTAACTTACTCGCACCAGCAATTCTCCGTCAATTGTCTTTTGACAATAGATTGTCTTTTGGCACTATCGGTTCCAAATATTTGGAGAAAAAAATTTGGAGCCATTTATGAGAAAATGGCGTTTGAGTGTTTCTGAAAATGCGGAATTTTGAGCTACTTTTTACAGAAATCAGTTGAGTTTCGAGAAACTTTACTTGACATTATTTAAAGCACATGTATTCATTAAATAACTAATGTGAACAAATCGCTGATAATGTAAATATTAACGACATGAGACACAAATCAAAAAAGTTACACTTTTGTAATTTTTCAAAAAACAAAAGAATGGAGCAATATGGTGTCTATGACATCTCATAGAGTACATTTAGCACTAGCCCTACCAAACGTTTAAAGAAAAAATTGAAGCCGCTTTTTAGAAAATCTTGTTTCTGTATTTTTTTAAATTGCACATATTGCTTGCAATATTGCACGAAAACTACAAAAATTTTCAAAAAAATGTACATGACCTTAAAGAAAGAACTCAAAATGAAGAACAAATTATATTTGAAGGAAAAATCTCTATCTGCAGTTTTGTAGTAGGAGGAAGATGCCGAATAAACTTAAAACTTTTGCAATTTTCGAAAATTCAGAGTTAACCGTGAAAATTGGACCTATACCACCTTCATAAGTGTATTTTAATCTATTCTTACAAGAAATGTAAAGGGAAAAATTTGGAGCCGTTTTTTAGAAAATTTTGAAAATGTCCGGGGAGCTTCATGTTAAGTACCCCAAAAATTTATGAGTGTTTTTCAAATCTCTGAGCTTCGCCTCAGGTCCGATCATCATGTGTTTCGTCAATTTGGAAAAAATCGTAAGCATAGTTTAGGCGCTAGTGTTGTTCACATACACCAGACAGACAGACGGACGGACGGACGTTTTGCTTTCAATTGGTTTTTTCGGTATCAAGGACTTACAAAACAGGGATTCTGGCTACACGACGTGTTAGGGGATTTTTTTTCTTAATTTAGCCACTGGATTTATCCATTTTTTCGTTATCACGGCCCGGCAACGAATTTGTTTCTGGCAAAAATTTGCCATTTTTTCACGCAGCATTACATAACTTTCCCTATACTACGTACATTACTCAGTATATACGTATGTATAACGGGAAAGTAAAAGTTAATGAAACCTTTTCACACCACTGCTCATTAAATAAATGTATTTAAACTTTTTTTAATAAATTTTCGTCCTCCTTTGTTTCGTGCAAAATCGTCAATCATTTTAGCAGTATCAATGGTTTAAAATTCTTGCTCTGTACACACAATGGCCAAGTTATTTAGTTTTTCTTCTCCCGTTGTATTCCTAATGTAAGTCGTAGTGCGCGAATGAAATGCTGAATAGAACTACTAGTGCTGAATATAACTACTTCTGAAGAAATTTGCATTTTTTTTCGCCATCTATATGGGACCAGTTTTTAGAATACTTAGTAGTTTGGTGATATGCCAATATTTCAAATTTTATTGGGGTTTACCCAATACCACCTAGACATACAGTTGGTAACAGTCTTGTTTGTATAGTCCATAATTCCTCGAAAATCGATAATTTTAAGTGGAAAATTAATACTAATGAAAAACATAACACAAGATAATTGAATAATTCCAGTACACCTAGACGAAACGGCACATTTGAAGTTCACCAGCACATTTGGTTGATTGGAAACCTCCCTATCCCGAGAGTGGACCCACGGTGTAAGATATATAGGTGTGTCAACTAGCCACCTTCTGGAAAAAAATTTTTGAAGCCAGTTTGAGGCTAGTTCTTCGCTTATCCGTACGGTGCGCACGATCGAGTTGGGCATTCATGATGGCGTCTCACGATTTAGTGGCTTCCACCCAATGATGTATACATATACTCCTAGATGGATGACTGTCACCTTGGCGGTGAGGCCACCCAAGGCGCCATTTTGCACGGCAAAAATCTTTTTCGTATTGCCGAAAGCGGTGTGTTGTAGTGAGTTTTCTCTTGAGTGATTCGTGAAACATTTTTTGTTTTGATTTTTTTAAATGTTTTCATTTTGATCTGTACTTAATGTAATTGTTATTTTCAAAATTGGCCCCAGGAAATCAATTATGTTTAGCCTTTGTTTTATCTATGTTTTACCACTATAAGGTGAGTTTCAAAACAATATCGTGTAGTGGAATCTTAGTCGTAAGTGTTCATGTTTTGAACATGTATTTTAATCTAGTCGTTTATTCTCTAAATGTATGTTTTGTTCTATTTCCTGTTACGTAAAATTAAAAGAAACATTTTTTTTTATTATTTGAATATTTTCTTTCAATGGTGAAAGATATCATTTGAATGTTTGTTCCAGCAAAAAGGTTTGTATTCATATGCAAATAAAAATGTCTGCCCATAAAAAGTACATATGTACTATATTTTTTCTACCTGTTTTCATTTTAAATCTCTCTGCCACCTCCCAAATCTAGCAGTTATTTACAAACATCCATTTAGAGAGAAAAAAGGGATATTTGGAGTGAAACGCAGTTTTTTCTAATCTCATGAACAATAAGTACGTCTTATTCTTATATTTGAAAATGGAATTTTGAAACAGAGAAAGAATCCTTAATAATAAAGTTGCCGTAGTAATAATAATTTACTGTCACGTGCAGGTATTATCATATAAACTGATCTCTTCTGATGTAGTATAAGAAGTTTTGTACCTGTAAGTCATCATAAAAAACAAGTCCTCATTTTTGCAAGTCTCCGGTAACATCTTGTCAATGCTGTTCGTTAGTTTTATGTAAATTATAAAATATATTTCGACAATTTGTTGTTGCCTACAGATTTACTTTCTTGTGATGGAACAGAACCATGTTAATAAATACAATGTATACGTGTTACACTCGTAAAACTCTACCGAACTGTCATGGCTGCAATTGACGTTCGAAGCTTTTGCCGTGCAACATGGCTCCCTGTACGGCCTCACCTCCGCCTATTGGGAAGCACGGAGTCAGCCATCTAGTGGTTTTTATATACATCATTGCTTCCACCAGAGGTTACAAAGCTATTAAATGGATCACCATCTTGTCCCAAAATGCCCAAGTCGTTCGCAGCGCTTATATAGCGAGAACTGTGAGAACTAGCCTCACATTAGCTTCAGTTTTAGACCGGGAGTTTTTTTTTAAATTAACCCACCTATATCTCTTACACCGTGGTGGACCCGAGAGTGGACCCGTACGAATGAGAGCTGTTCTGCGACATCCGACTCTGCGTACATCTGTACTGCGCCATCCGGAAAAGCGTTACATCTGTCCTCCGCCGTCCGGTTCGCGACTCTGGCGCTCTCCCATGAGTTGAGATTTAGTCTCCTCGTGTTGTTCTCGATTTAAGCTCCGAGTTGAGATACAGTCTCCTCGATTCGTTGTCAGGTACAGACTGAGGCCGAAACTTCGTTCTCAACGGGCGGTAAACAGCTCGAGGTGGGCACTTAACCCCGCCCCCAAGGATCAACGGAAGCGAATTTTCGACTTCTCCGCCGTGCCGAGGGAGGTGTTCCAGGAAGCACTGCGCTATCTTGCTGCCAAGAACCACCCGAACAGGAAGGCTCCAAAGCAGAGGGGGAGCGACTTCGGCCGCGCTCCATCATGATGTCAGGATCTAACGCGGAAGCAGTAGATGCTGAAGGTATACCGCCAGCCGCTAGCGACCTCGAGAGGAACCATTCCACAAAAAGGGACCTCTCTTCCTCCCCCATTCGTGGAAATCCGTCTGAAGAAGCTGACCTTTTCCGGTGGAGCCTTCCATTTCCCAAAGAAAACAGCCAGAGCCCAACCACCCTATGCACCTCAGCAGATTCCTCTCCAAAACTCTTTTGGCCATCTGTTCACTAATGATTCCTCCTCCTCCAAACACTGTTCAACAAAATCCTGGCCCCTCAACTTCAAACCCAGATGCTACAAACCAAAACCAGTTCCCCTCCCACTACGCCAAACCATCACACCCCTGCCTCACGACCCAGAATTGGGCAGTTCAAGATAAACGTCATGTTTAGCGTTAATGACTTGCCCAAAGACCTGAGTGACTACTGTAACAAACAACTCACGGCAAAATGCACTAGGACGCAGCTTATCATTACTCCAAAGACAGTTCGAGATCATGCTCAGATCAAGGACAGACTTGAAAAGATCCAGACGGACCCAGACCTCTCTATTTCCCTCAGATCTCCTATTGCTACAACAGAGCAACAGAAGACATACGGGACAGAATTGTCCTAAAAGGTCTGCCGCCAAACTTCCCCAATGAAACAATTAGAGAGCACATGACTGACCTAAATTTGACGGCATACACCATCTCAGAAATGCAAAAACGAGACAACGGCAGAGTCATCCCCTTGGCCTGATGATTATTGAAGTGCCCAAAAAAAGACATTTGTTTGGAGTCTTCTATTTTGATAATGTAGTTTCCTACGTATTTCAGGGTCTGTTTAATTCTCACTATTCTTCAAAATTTACCCTACCCTTTTATTTTGGCAGGTGATTTAAACTCAAAATCTCCCCAGTGGGGCTGTCGGACCTACAACGCACCTGGACGAAGACTTGAAAACTTTCTAAACTCCCATCAATCCATAATAGTTAAAAGCCCTTCTGAACCCACCTATTTCATTCAAGATATACCAAATGACATCCTGGACATCATCCTTCACTCCGCAAAACTCACTGTCTCCACCCCGACACCAAAGTTTGATCTCTTTGAATACTCAGACCATTTGCCAATCCTCTTCACCACGACATCCACTACCCCTTTCCACACACCGCAAACACCTCCCATACCCAAAATAGACTGGAAATCCTTTTCCAATATCCATAAATTCCATCCAGAAATAATCCATTTTCTATATCAAAAAAGATCCACTCCCCCCCCACCATTCCAACCATTCCAGACATCAACAAATCTGAAACCCACCTAACACAACAAATAAAAAATGCCTACAAGAAAACAACTACTTTAACCAAAAATCAACACCCCATCCTTCCAAATGACATTCTGACGAATCATTCTAAATAGACGGGCACAAAGACAGTTCTACAAACACAGAAGGGACGAAGACAAAAGACGACTAAAACAATTACAGAGACAATCCACAATCTACTACAACAACACGAATGACAGAAATTTGACATTCTGGACAAGGGCAGCCCCGACCTAATACAAAACGTTATCCGTACTATCAGAACACCCCCTACCTTCATCTCACCTCTCCAAATGCCCGAAAACACTCTTACATTTGACCCACAAACTATCACCAATACCTTTGCCCAATCCCTGACCGTGCACTTCCAAACACAAAATCTCCCCATCCCTGATTCAGTCCTTCTAAAATACTTAAAAACCACATACCCACCTCTAAGCTCTCAAAAACCTTTCACCACATCCATCCAAGAAATCAAAACAATCATTCTTTGTATTAATAGTAACAAAAAGCTCCAGGTCCCGACGGAGTTCTCCCTTCCCAACTCAAACACCTTCCAAAAAATGCTTTAGACCTCCTCACCAAAATTTACGACTCCTGCTTCTCACTGTCCTACTTCCCGAACCTTTGGAAAACTGCCCGTGTTGTTATGATCCCCAAACCCAGCAAAGATCATCGGCATCCCTCTAACTATCGCCCCATCAGCCTTCTCCCCATCACTGGAAAAATTCTAGAAAAAATAATTCTTCTCCGCCTCCTCCCAATTCTAAACCCCATCATCCGTCCAGTTCAATTCGGACTTCAGGGAGAGCCGCTCCGCGGCTCTCCAAACCCTCAACCTCGCCATGATAATAGCAACAGAACTTCGATCCAAAAAGGAAATCCCTGCCGTTTTCACAGACCTTTCTCATGCCTATGACACCGTTGCGCATAACATCCTCCTTATGAAACTTCATCCTCACATTCCAACCCATCCCTATACTCTCCTTCAAAATTATCTCCAAGACAGATTATTCTTCGTTTGGCACTTATCTAAATCTTCCCCCAACTTATCAGATTCATGCCGGCGTCCCACAGGGACGCCGTGCTTTCTCCAATTCTTTTCTCACTATGGGTCATTCCATGCAAAAAAAGTAGGAAATCTGACACTACATCTCAGAATTTAAAAATATTTTGCTACCTTACTTATCATGATACCTGCATGAACCAGATACAATATTTTTTTCTCATCAGCCATTGTTTAGCAACAATGGGCACTTGAAATATTAGGTTAGCAGTCTGAAGACATTCCGTTAGGATTTTTTCCGATGATATGCAAACAAGCAAAAAATATGGAAGTGACACTATTTGTAGAAGAAATGTAAAGGATAATTTTACACTGAAGATATTTTTTTACCGTGAGTCTTTAACAATTAGGAAGTAACAAATTCTAAAAAATGCAATAAATGGAAATGTAATGTTTTTAAATTCTTGATTTTTGGAAGAAAAATTGCTGAAACTACTTTCAAGCTATTCTGAAAATCTCATCATGAATCTTGCATGGTTTTAAAGTTATGAATTAAAGTATTTTACCGGCGCTCCGTAAACGAACTCATCTCAGCTGCTAGAGCCGCCGTGCCCCAGTCCTCTTCGTCAGCACTCGGCGTTACTTTTTTCTTCCGCGGCGCGATGGTGGATTTCGCAAAACTACTTCTCTAGGTGTTAATTTTGCCGTACGAGCTACATGAAGAGATATTCCAAATTCGGCCATTATTTTTTGTTCACTCCAACTTTTTGGTAAACACGTTAAAATCATATATTTCTCATTAGCTCTTTTCACATTTGAAAATATTTCTTTGGATTGTGTCAATTTTTCTTCTCCTTCATTCTGTTTTCACATGAAATAATTCAGAAACTGCTTTATTTACGGCACTCACCTTTCTCCTTGCGTACGATATCTCTCGGGTTTGTTTTCGCAATGACAATAATTGACCCAGAGGATTCAAAATGTTTACATTACTGATAGTGGTTTCCTCTTCAACACCTGGAGCTACGTTCTACTATTCACTTGACGTTTTCATTTAACTGTCTGTTTCAGTTGAGTCACTAAGATCTGCATTGGGCGTTTTGGATATTTTGTGACGACACAGATCGCAAATTGCTTCACCTACCACTGAATTCGATATTTTCTTTCGCATCGCCTCTGTTATCTTTCTCTTACCCATCCGACTTTTGAGCTTCTCAAGCCCGAATGGATTGCAGCACCAAAGCCTGTTAAATGTATTCACAATCTTTGGCATTTTCTTTCACGATGTATCACTGAACAGTAACACGCGAAAACTAAGCCTGTAAACTGGTGTCAGGATCCCTTCGAAGGCATCGATGGATATCCCTAGGGAATGAACTTGGCAGTGCCTGCCTACGACCTTGCCTCATCCCTCGCCGGGCAAGGGCACGCGACTTTCAACCTTAAGAGCAAAATGCGCGTATACGTTTTATTTTATAACTTACGCATTTTTTAAGATTCCATCGCGACAGTTTGCAGAATGGTTATTTATTGGTTCTTCTTGCAGTGTGTAAAATATGAAAGAAAAGAAAATATCACTTTTGAAGAAAACTGTATTTGTTTAATTTATTAGCATTTTTATTATAAACAAATATCTCAATCCTTAATATATTATCAACTGCTTGAAATATGATCATTTATCTTCAAAATTGTGAGCCCATTTTTAAAGTCTTATTCATTTTATGAACGTTATAATTATTTTCATTATTGAGTATCCATGTTTAACCCGTAATTGTTGCTAAACTGCTAAAGGTATTAAGCCCGTAAATTGTATTTTAACTGTTCATCATTAGTAGATTAATGTAATAAAATATGAAAAAAAAATCTGAGACTCACTGTCAGAAAACCTGAAATTTTTGCATGGAATGACCCTGTATGTTAATGATATCCCTTCCACGCACGGTGTCAAGGCTTTCCTCTACGCCGATGACTTTGCATTCCATTTCAGATCCCTATCCACTTCTTTCACCCAACTCCAAAACTGTCTAAACATCCTCCACCATCTGGGCCCAACAAAATGCTATTTCTATAAACCCTTCTAAATGTCAGGCTATTCTTTTCTCCTTTCACGACACCCCTTATTTTCTTCCTCCCCTTTATATTTCTCAACAACCTACCAACTGGTCACCAACTAGTAAAATACCTAGGCACTCACTTCTCTTTCCGTCTTCTCTGGACCCATCATATCACTCAGGCCATCATTAAAGCTCATCGCATCACAAACCTTCTTCAACCCATCCTCACCCACCACCTCTCTCTCTCTCTCTCTCTCTCTCTCTCTCTCTCTATCAAGAAAAAGCTTACTCTCTACTTCACCTATATCCGCCCTATCATCAGCTATGCCCACCCCACTTGGTTCAATACCACAATAGAAAACCATCACAGATTCACGAATCATCCGCCTCATCTTCCACCCTTCCCCGCTAACTA
The DNA here is from genome assembly GCA_031308135.1 of Acheta domesticus. NCBI lineage: Eukaryota > Metazoa > Arthropoda > Insecta > Orthoptera > Gryllidae > Acheta > Acheta domesticus. The sequence goes on along the minus strand of JAHLJT010000631.1, from coordinate 107,997,021 downwards.
GATACAATCGATATCCGATCCCAGCACCAAATACCCAACATTCTTAACTTCCTTCCTCTTTCCTTTCAAAACCAAATAAATAACTTCATCGACGACACAACATACAACTATTTCCTCACATCCCCATCTTCGCATCCTTCAAACCCCATACCGCAATGCATACAAAAAACACCCCATTGAAATTCTTAAACTTCCACCACCACCCACCTAAGCCAGAGGCACAGACAGACCAACTTGACGCCACAAAGACAGACTACAGCTTTTAAAAAAAATACAGCCCAACTCAAACCACCACCAAACAACCTCCGTCATAAACAATAGCAGCAAATCAAAATTAACACATCTTCCCGTCTCTCTCTACTCTTCACCTTAACAAAATAGCCTGTCAACCCTCAACAAAATAACCTCTCTCTTCCAGGCTCCACTAACACCCTAAACGAAGTAACCCTAGCTTCTCACCTCAACAAAACAACCCCTCTACTCTCTCTCCTCTTCCAGCAACCTAATCCTCGTCCTCGTAGGGGGGAAGGTCGCAAGCAAGTGCCAGAAAAAGCACAAAACGTTCATCATCCAAGAATGAAGAACCAGCCTGATCGCTGGCAGACATTCTTAAACAATATCATCCTCGCTCGGCTCGGCCCGAAATCTTCCTAGCGGCTAGTTCCCGAGCGACTAAATGTGCTGGTGAATTTCAAATTCAAGGCCATTTCGTCCAGGTGTATAGTTACATTTTATTTAACTGGAATTATTCAATTATCTTGCAATGTATTATTTATTAGTATTAATTTTCCACATAAAATTGTTTTTCGAGCAAATTACGTACTGTACAAACAAGATGTTACCAATTGTATGTTTAGGTGATGGTGGTGGAGGTTTACCATGCCATCTTGGGGGGGGGGATAACTGGTTGTAGACATCTGACAACTCTGCTTATGTATGGTAACGTCACAGTTTACTGAAATTTATTCTTGGGTTTTTATTTCTTGGCGCGTGGGAACTTGTCTTCACGATCTTGCGGTATTTCGCATCATGCTACGAGTCGCATGATCGCCATACTGCTTTATAGTCGCGATCATGCGACACCTAGCGGCATTACCGAGAATGACGTGAAGTACCGTTATAGATATTCCATCGGTGAAGAGTAGCCCCAACGCGCCAAGAAATAAAAACCCAAGTAAATGGTAAACTCTGGTAATCGTGGTAATGTTTACGGAACACATCGATGTTGTAGGGGGACGGCAAAGGGACACTCAGGAAAAGTCGTTAATGATTATTCTGGTGAGGCCCGAACTATTGTTAGTAATAGTTATTACACACCAGTTCTTCTTGCAAAATACCTCCTTCAAAAGGAAACGGATTGGTAGGATCATTGAAAAAGTACAGACTCCATCTTACTACTGAAAGCAGTAAAAAAAAGGCGGAAATAGGGAAGGCATTAAAGTTGGAAAACGGAAGGACAAAAGAAAAATATTTTTTTCTGTCGACAAGACACATTTTAGATATTGTGCCATCTGGCAGGAAAGACGGAACTGAGACTGATAAACCGAAGCGTACATTGATTGTGCAGTACAAAGGAAAACAAGTTGACATTTCTGACCAAATTGTTACTAACAGTTACTTTTTGCCATTAGATATTACTATTTAATACCATTCAGCGGTGCTGCAAAATTGTCTTTGGAATACTTTTGAACTCGCCGGTAGTAAAAGAAAAAAGCTTCAATACTATTTAGGAAACTATCAGGAAAGAAAAAGCAAATGAAGCTCTTCAGGACAGGAATTATAGACCATTTGCTTAGAATTTCAGTTGAATAAGATTTATAACATGTACCTATAATCCATGAAAGATCACCAAGATCTCACAATCCAATTCCAGAAAATAGGCAAAGACACTATCAGACCCTCACAGAAGAGAAAGTCGAGATAAATAGAATAATGTGAAATAGGTGCCAGTAATGTTATCACAATATTGTTAAAACACATGAACGTCAAAAAAGTAAAGAAAATTGTTGTGCTTTGTGAGACTTTCAACAAATGGCTCTACTCATTTTGTAATTCTCAAGCTTATTAATTGTAATTTCCCATAATTTTATTAGTCTCATCGCTATAGGAATCTTGTACCTATAGTCATTATTTGCTTTACTTTATCATTTATCTTTTATAATTACATATTTGATTTAGGACTCAATTTTGAGCTGTGATAGCCAGTGGAAATCAGCTGCTATAGCTCAAGGCAAAATCCTCATTTTTTTTTGTTGTTTCTTCAAAATATTGATGTGTAACATGTATGCATCACTTGAAAGCTCAATAACAACTTCATAAAGTAATGTTTTCAAGAATTATTTTTTAAATTTTGGCCTGGTAGTAAACTATTTATCAATATGTCCTTGGCAATCGACATGTTAAAATCAGGATTTATTTTTCAGAAATAATGGATACAATGACAAATTTTGGAAATAAAACATTATTACCACACAAATTAATGGAATTTATTTATCAGAATAAAATAAATGTTATTAAATGTTGAGTTAAATTTGGGTAGACCTTTCTGGAATAAGGAAAAAGAAATCATTCTGCATCAATTTCACAAAAGAAGTGTAAGATGTAGCTATGTACAAAATGGCAAGTAGGTGAAGATGTCATTTCAAAGTCTATTGAAAATATATGGCATTTTATTTTATTCTGAAAATATCCTCATATGTATGAGGATTGTAAGGTGTGTTATCTATTAAGTATTATCTAAAGAGTAAACATTCCTCTCAGAAGAGCTTTTTTCAAGGTGTTGTTGTTGTTGTTGTATTTGGAGCTCTCATTATCATCTTCAAGCTATTTGCAAATTTCCAAAACATATTCAATCTTTAAAGAACAAACTTTTTTTCTCTTACACTTGTCTTAATGATATGTGTTCTAAGTTTCATGAATGGGCATTGAGGTTATGATGTCTTCTTTATTAGATTCATAACTCATCATAAACAGGTGTCCTAGAAGCATATGTGCCTAATTTATGTTGATACAATTCAACGGTCTTCAGGTGAAGGAAGTTGAGTCATTTTTGTTAAGGTAAAGGTTTTTTTTTGCTTAGGGAGTTACATATATAAGTTAGTTTCATATATTATCTACATTACAAATCTACAATTAAATATAGTGAATTTAATATTTTTGAAATATTATCACTTGAATTTTATTTACATTTTCATTTTTATAACTTATCTTCCTTTACCTCAGGGTTGTCCAACTGTCAGCCTGTTTGTGGCCCACAAAAGGTTGTTAGTCAAAAATTAAAGTCGCTTATATCTTAAATCGAGCAAGAATGTAGCATGCCTAGCGTATGTGCCCTAACCCTCATAATTTAAAAACAGGTTCAAGTGTAGATTTATGAATTTTTTTCTAAGTAAATTCAGAAATTCAAAATCATCCCAATGTGTTTTTTCTAGTAAATTCAGAAATTCAAAATCATCCCAATGTGTTTTACTGCATTAAGAATGCTACAGCTTGATATCACACATGGTTCCAATCCCTGCTCTCCTGTTTCAGAGCAACCAGGCAATCTGCCAAGATCAATATGGGAAAGTAAGGTGTGGATCGCCAGAGTAAGGAGAAAATGCAACTATATTGAAGGTTTAAGTTGTGTCCCTTGAGGCCTTACAAGTTGGACACCCCTGCTTTACCTGAACCCCCATTGAGTTTCAAACTATTAATCATGATTTCTTTAAAGGATAAATTAAAAATCGTAATGCCTTATGTCCAGAATAATCCATTCTGTTATCTATTCGTAAAATTATGTAATGTTAATCTGCTTCATATATTCAGCATTTTTAATTATTAATTTTGCATAATATTTATTATTTCTATTAATATATTATTAAATGCTATTTGTTATGTGTGCACACTCAAAAGCACGAACAAAGCAATCAGTTGTCACAAAAGAATATGTTTCAAAATGTGATGTATATGTTAAATATATACATCATAATAATTCTTCGTAGCCAAGTAAGGCCTACTAACAAAAATTAAGTTTTCTTTGTGATTTAATTGTAATAAAAAATATTTTATTGTCTTTCTTTTGATTATTGTGTAGTTTGTAATATTGATTATAAGGGAATTGAGTCCTAATGAAGAATTACACCTACCATTAACAATTAAAGCTACCTTACGCAAACTTGTATTAAATACAGAATTGAATTGTGATAGTACGGGTGGCATTGACACAAAATTTTGAAGTGATCTGCTTGCTAATTTACTGTCTTTCAGTTAGTTTTAAGGCCAAAACAAGAGTTAGCCTTTCTATTTCTGGGGATAATCTTTATCAAAAGGGAGGTGAACATGGGAAAAGAAAAATATTACCATGATTGCGACAATCACTGTTTCTTCCACCATTGGTGCTAAGAGCAGCTGTAAACAAATGCATTATGCATATGGCGAACTTCTAGGAATGATTTTGGACTGCAATTCTTCAAACCATAATGAACCTATTGAAATGAACAGAAATATATTTGGTAGGAAAATTCATAAGCTTTGAGAAGCATGTAAAGAATTTTAATAGGGTTCCTTGCCTTTTCCAAAAGATTCACAAACATCAGAGAGAGAGCACACTTTTATTTTCTTGTAAGATGTGGTAAATGAATAAGGTAATACTTTTCTTTTCATATGTTCACCCCACTTTTGATAAGAGTTATCCCAGAGATAGGGTGGCTGTCTCTCATTTTGGCCTTAATTGGTATTGAAACAAACTGAAAAAACAATAAATTAGATGTCCATAGGTCACTTCAAATTTTGTGTTTCTGTCTCCCGAACTATGAGGTGAACAGCTTCTCACTAAACCAATAGCCTTTATAGATTATTTAGCATGAATTGCCTAGTTAAGGTAATACATTTCATTTGTTCCTTCATGTTACTGGTTACATATAAATACTCTTCACTTTCCCATGTATTACAAACTTGGTTCAGCATCACCTGTTGTTAGCACATGAAAATAGTACATAGAACTTAACAAACTACAGCCTACATTACACTGACAGAAAATAATAAACCAAACTGTAGTCAATCTTCTATCCTACATATATCATTGACTAATTTTTGTAAAGACAATTTTTTATGTACATTGAATTAGCATGAAAGGAAGACCCTGTACATGTAATAGGGCGTTGGTTTATTTTGTTACTTTTTGAAAACAACTAATTATAAATTATTTATCAAAATTATGAGATAAAGCAGTTATTTGGTGAATGTATTATAATGTCAAAATATAATCTCTTATTATAAAATCATCAACAAAGGTACACATAGTTGTAGATAATCATTTTAGTTCAGTGAAATAAATATTTAAATATAGATGCAGAAAAAATATGAATGATTGTGTTTTTGTGGATAAATTGTTAACATCTTACTAGTAATTAATATTCATTTATGTTAAATATCTATTAACTATAAAATTTATGAAAGAATATGTTTCTCAGTATGTCCTTAACTTTTTTTACTCCGTTTGAATATGCTGTACTTCTCACCATTATTGCCAATTGCGTGGTGTTGGCCCTTGAAGAGCATTTGCCTTGTAAAGACAAGACGATATTGGCTCAGAAACTGGTAGGTTTTCTCTTGCTTTTCCTGATCAAATATTATCTCATTTATTTGCTCAAAAGTTCACATTTTTACACTTTTTTATTCATAAGAAAAGATATTTGTTTATCATTGTCAGTTAATTTAACATTTTAAAAAATTCTTCTAGGAAAAAACGGAGGCCTACTTCCTGGGTATTTTCTGTGTAGAAGCATCCCTCAAGATTCTAGCTCTAGGTTTTGTACTTCATCCTAAATCGTATCTCCGAAATATTTGGAACATGATGGATTTTGTTGTAGTAGTCACAGGGTAAGTAATTTTAAACATATTTTCTCCATGATTGCTAATCTATGATTTTTAATTGAGTTTTCTCTTGTTTTGAATGAAATATTGAAAAAAAAAAAATCTCAGCAATTAGTTTCACTAGCACTTATGGTTTATAACCTAGCACTACAGTTTTGTATGTGTACACCTGAAAATTTACTGTTGTAGTGTAATGTATTATGTTTATTTTGAAACTGATAATGCTTTCAAAGATAACTTATTGCTCCTTGTGTTCTGTTTCACTTTCCCATCTCTAATATCATAAGCCAGTATCTAGGATGGTGTAAGATGATCCATAAATCAAAATTCTTTTTGAAATGCCATTCTCTTATTTACAGCAAAATGCATCTGCTTAATGTTTGCCTTATTTTTCATTCAGTAGGCTCAGTGTTCCCACAACGCAGTACAAAGAAACTGGACTGGTTGGTGTTTGCTTTCAATTCTTCTTAATTTATTGTGATAATGCATACTTCAAACTACAGGCATGGGAGTGAGCACAATTTATTGAACTATTTGGCAGTCGTGACTTGATCAGACTATTGCGACCAGACTGTTTGTTCAGTGATCAGATACTTCCTTTATAAAAGTAGATATAGATGTAGTTATAGCTGTAGCAGTAGCACTGTTTGGTACATCTGCTGATATTTTGTCATTGCTTATCCTAATAATTGCTTATTCCCAAGTTATTAGTCTGTTCCTGTAATTTTTTATTTCAGTGATGTGTGAGTGAGTGCATATTTAAGTGTGTGTGATATTTATTGTTGTACTTTTTGTGTGTTCATGTTTATGAATTCAAAAACAGTTGTTTAAGGTGTATACAATTTGTGTCTTACTATTCCATTATAGAATTTAATGCTTAAGTCTATTAATGTTTCGTATTAACTTGTTTTTAACTCTGAAGGCAGTGAATATTTAATATAGATTATAATTTTGAAAAATATAGTAACTGATACACTTGTTATAATTTGTTTTCTTTGAGTATAACATTTATATTTAGACAAGTGGATAATTCTACTACATTATTTGTTTTTGTTTTTTTGTTTACTTACTGTTTTTGTTATGAATAGTACTTTAATTTTACTTTTGTTATACATTTCCAGCTGTGTATTTGACACAGGAATTTTTTTTCGTAAAATTGTTTACTTATTTGATAAACTTCTTGAAGAGTTATTGATTTAGAACCATCAATCTCTGAGTAAGTATATTAAATCATATCTGAGGTTTATGTCCTAGTATAATTTAAGAATGAGCTTCTTATTATTTAAATGAAAGAAAGAAAAAAACTGTCATGGTGTCACTGTCTCTTCGGCACCTGTGTCAGATATCTCGGGGTGTTTTTAGGTCGATGACCATATTTGCGGAATCAAATGTGGATGTGGATTTGCGGATGCTCCGATCTTTCCGTGTGTTGAGGCCACTGAAACTGGTCTCAAGAATCCCAAGTAAGTTGGTAGCCGCTTGAGCAACAAGCATACCAACTTCACCATCATACTTGAATCTCCTTCTAGACAAATTACTTGTAGTGTTCTCTCTCTTTATATTATTACCACATGTTAGTGTTGCTGGAATGATGTTTCCACACATCTAGGTGCAGGCCGAGTGTTTTATCCTTAGTTTTAGTCTCCATTGTTTCTGCTAGAGATTGATTTATGGCATGCCCATAAATGTTGTTCATGCTGCCTAGTTGTTTTTATAAGGAGTCTTCATTAGTTCTAGTTGCAGAGTAGATGCATCTGTATAAATGTTATTTAGAATATCAGTTCAGTGTATTTCAGACTAAATGATTAACTAGAAATGGAATTAATGGGTGGTACATCCCTGGACAAAACTTTGACTGTGTTCTCTTTTCCACCATTAACTTTTTAAGAAGACCTATCCTGATACCTATATAAAAGTTATACAGCATGGAGGGGCATATTTATAAAATTCAAATAAAAGCATTTGTGGTATTACTTATAATTAGATTTGATTTAGTAAATAATCATAAGCATAATTTGAAGTTTAATAATATGAAGAATTGCAATTTTTACTCATTTATATAAATTATATATCAATTAGATTTATATAAATGAAAGGATCCTCTGAATCATTTAATCATTAGTACAGATGCAGTTACATTTGAGAATTTTGATTTTTAATTACAATGATGTGGAATTTTTTTCCAGGATTCATAAGTAAAATAAATTATTTTCAAAGACAATAGGTATTGTAAATCATATTTTGGTTGTAAATTCCAACTTGTAAACTCTTCAGTTAACTTTGCAACACAATGACCAATTATACTAATTAAATGTAGAACAAAGTAACAGTTCATTCTTGTAAAACAAATTAACACTTTCATTTCTTGACTCTTCCAATGGTTTTGAGTACTGACTATGACTTCCCTACACTACAGATTTTTATTCTGTATTTTTCTGCCTACATGTAATTCTTCTTTCTGATCGCGCATGTTTCTTCACCTGTATACCTAGCACTTCTATCTTGCATGTGTCACACTCCCAACTGCAAATTTGCAGGTTGTGGGGTTGTGTCCACTAAATTTGTATCTCATATCATATGAAAACCTGCCCTTGTGGAGACACTCAGTTGCATATTTAAGGTATAATCAATTAGAGTAATCAGAAAGCACTGCTCATACAAATTAACATATGGGACTTCAATGAAAATATAATACTTACCTCTGCACTCTGGGACATGTGCAATTAGTTATTCTATACTTAAATATGAAGACGCATGTGTGTAATCCATGAGAACTGGCTCACTGCTTCCATGTACAATACATGAAACTGCCATGAGCATTATTGATCTAGTCAAGAGGCTAGTGAAAATAAGAGGGCTCTCAAAATTCCAGTAATGAATAAGCACTGAATTTAAAAACATTGATTCTTCGAGAGCATTTGCTGTATTATCGAGGCCAATGTTCAACATCTTCCTGCATTTATTACCTAACTCCAAAGGTCTATTTATATTTCCCACCCTCTGTTGATACCTTTACATTTCTGTTGTTTGTATTTTGGCCTGTTATGTTTTCCTTTTGCCCCATATTTTATAGCAAGAAGCTTAATAACACTTGGTAAAAGGAACATTTAAGGCTGAAGTTGTACTTAGTGTTGGTGAAATTAGAGACTAAGTCAATGTGAGAATAAGTTCCTGTAAAATTCGGAAGGCCTTTGCAAGTCTATTCTCCTTTCTTTCTTTCAATAAACTGGAAAGAATATATGACATGGATTTGTTTTAAAGAATATAATTAAAAAATGATAAAAATCAAAGTGTACCAAAAATCACATGATTCAAACTGGCACTGGCATATTTGTCCATCAATAAAAAAGAGTTATATCAGGAGATTGAGTACATTTTTAAAGCACTAGCTTAGTAGAGAAACATTTCTCACAAAATCAGAAAGCAGCAGTGAAATTTTATAATTTAATTATAAAATAAACATTGAAATTCAAAAAGGGGTGAAAATTATTAAGAAATCTTTTGTCATTGTAGTTTCCAATATAGAATGGTTCCTAGAGGGATATTACAGAGATAATATAGTAAATTCTTACCAAAACAAACAAACTTTTTTTTTAATAAAAAAATGCCAACAGTAGAATTGTTTTTCTTCTCTTTATGATCAGAGAGTTTTAATATTCAAAGTACAATTTTGCAAACATTTCTGTCAATGAATTCATTTTTATTCTTTAATATCTCCTTTTACATATTAAAATACACCAAGGATGAAATTTACAGCTTATTCTTTTTAGTCCTAAAATATAATACATATGTTTCACAATGAATGTGTGAAAATAAGATCAATAGGTCCCAAAATGTGATAAACCTTTTTTTAAATGTCAATTTGGATTTTTAAAATGTAAGGAAATTCATTTAATAAGAATATTGATACAGAATTTGCAATAGTTATTGAAAAAGAAAATATTTTGTTGATTTCAAGTGGCTTCTTGTTTTTCTTCTTGGTTTTTAAAATTTCTATGTTACTAAAATACAAGAGTCTTTAATTTTAAAAAAGATTAAAATTATTCATTATAATTTATTTGTTAATTGTATTTTTTTAATAAAAATAATTTTGAATATTTTATATTAATGAGGAATTTCTCATGCGATTTAAAATTTATTTTGATAAAAATTGGGAATTTTGTTAACCTTCAATTCACTTCATATTTTCCCAGCTTGACTTATTTTTCTAAAAAGATATTATCTCATCTTATTTTAGTATATACAAAATTGTATACAAAATATCCTTTCATTATCATCTCTTTCTTAATCTCTTCTGTCATCTTTTTCTTACTAATTGTTTTTTAATTTTTACAAGATCCACATTATTTTATTTTTACACATTTCTATTAATAAAATGCATTGAAATTCACAGAATTACTTCAAAAACTATATTATAACAATAATGTTATCTTAAGAATATAAGGAAAGTACAAAATATTGTAAGTGCAAATCAATACAGAATTTACAGATTTCAGTTTCAAGTAATTTTATTGACATGTAATTAGAGATCTGTAAAGCAGCCACAGTATCTATTTAATTTGACATTAAAATTCAATAACAAATATTAGAGAAATAATTTGTAAGGTCCTATTAAATTCATTCCCATGTAACAAATTGATACAATTCTGGTAGTGAATAGTTCATTCTGTCATCTCTTCAGACATTGATCTGGCTAGATCTAGTCCATTGGGGTTTTTTGCCTTTTTTGTCCTGGGATATGAAAGAGAACAACACAGGATTCCTGGCCATTGAGCAGCATTTGTGGACGTGCCTGTCTTTCGTTACTCATAACAGTGAGGTCCAATTGTTTTGCAGTGATGCTGTCTGCGTGCGTAGTGTTGTGTACTTAGCAGTTTGTGGCTGACCAAATGAAACTTAACTTTTAACTAGTCATGTAGCTGTGGATATTATACCATACAATACCAAACCAAAGAAATTTTGATAATTACTTTCATGCAGTGAAAGTTACTTTGAGAATGAACATTTGTTTGGCATTATCAATGCAGGATTTTTAAACTAGGAGATAACTTTACAAATTTATGAATTTCTTTCTGGAGTCAGAATATATATTTGAGTCTCAGTTCTCATTATATTTGACTGGAATGAAATCCTTTATTCTATTCCTTTCGATTCCCTTTATATCATTTCAGAAAATGGATCATTCAATTCTTCCAATAAAAAGTTACTTGTTTTCTATTTACTAGTATATAACATTTGATAATTTACGGTTTAAAAAGAATTTAAATAATCACTATGCTGGGTGTAAGAAATCTTGGGGTTGTGTTTACATACTGAAGATTTCTCATGTGCTTACTATTATCTCTGTATATGACATAAGTTTCTAGAACTATCATTTCATTACTAGAACAAGTCTTGAATTGTATGGTGAAAAAGAGTACACAAGTTTTTTTCAATATTCTGTAAATGTAGATTGTGTATTGTGTAGAATTTGTGGAACAAGTTAAGTGTTTGGTATTGGCTGGTTTTCCCAGTTTGGCTTCTGGTGTTTACTGTGTTGAGGTAATTGCTAATAGTTCGTCCAACCACACCACATTCTTCTAGGGTCTGGCTAGCTAGTTGCCTGCACTCACTTGTGAAACATTCATATTATTATTCATATTCCACAAATACTAAATATTTCTTACCACATGGAGTTGAAGTGAACTTTCTAAGTGTTTATTAGATTACTTTTAGCGTAATTATTAACAATTAGTTGAATTTTCCTCTTTTCAGGAGTTGCTATTTTACATTGGTATTGTTTCGGAGGCATGATGGCAGCTTTTAGTGTACCTGGAAGCGTGTTTTTATTATCTGCTAGTTTCTTATTCTAGAAACTTTTAGTCCTCTAGGAGGAGTAGAGAAATTATTTTGTAACCCAAATTGTCCAGTGCCAAACTAATCTTACTGTCCTCATGATGCAAATACTTCCTTGAATACTGTTGTGCAAAATCTCATTATTAGAAATGAGCATAAAAGTATGTGATAATCAGTACTATGTTATATCTATGGTTTGTGAGTATTAGAAAGTGTATTGTATGCTTTGACATATGATGTAATTATGAGCAGACCATACAGTTGGCCAGTTAGAGGGGTTTGGCTTTAAAGCACTGATTTTAGGTACGGAGTTGGCAGCCATGAATGGAGTGTCTTAGTGCTAATTGTCAAAGGTAGTTAATCCTTGCTTAGTTTTGTTTTAGATTAGAAAATAAATAGTCATAGTCTAGATAATAAACCTAGATCTTAACTTCTTAGAAATGTATTTATTCATTTCTTTATTTACTTAATGGATTTTTTTCATTTTCTTAGAATTAGTGGTTGGTAGAGGTTTGTTTTGTAGTGATAGCAAGTAATTGCTTCCACAGGTTCATAACACTCATCCCTTTCAATAATATGGACATGGATCTCCGCACCTTGAGAGCCATTCGGGTCCTAAGACCTCTCAAACTGGTGTCGGGGATACCCAGTAAGTACACACTGTCTGTCTCTCCTAAGAAGAGGGTGCATGGAAATTGTTGAGGCATTTTATTGGGCTTTTACAGTTTCAGTGAAATTTCTTTAACCATGATAAAAAAAACTTTTGAATTCATGAATACTTAATTTTTTTAAGTATGGAAATGCTCTGAAACTATTCAGTTTCCATTTTTTTCTGTTATCTTTTTGTTTTAATACTCAGATGTTATGAGTATTAATGCGGGTGAGAAAGTTTATGAGAGAAATATTATCACATGTGGATGTAGAAGCCTCAAATGCACTCAGATTATGTAGATAAATAAATTTTCAAAGAACTGCACAATTCACATTCAATTTTGCCTTGTTATAAACTAACAACATTTTGCATGTTGTCAATTGTGGGTAGATTTACACCTCCAATATAACAAAACGTTAATATTCCCTAATTTTTAATGTTCTGTACAGAGTGTGTTTTGTGCTATTATTAAAACTGTTGTGACAAAGATGTAATAAGAAAATATTTGAAAATTGATTCAAAACAATAGATACTTTTGTTGAAACTTAAAAAAACACTGCATTTGATGAACACTAAAAATTAATAGACCATTGCGCAGAAAAAAAATCCAGCTCCATGACTAGTATTTTAGAGATGGAACCTTCTAATAATCCCCAAAGAGTTTGTTGCATAATATTTACTTGGTCAGCTCAGTAGATTACTTCTGTTTTGGGCTTTCTTCAATCTGCTGCCTAGACTATAGGTTCAGCTATTTTTTATTGGGATGAAGGTGATTACAGTTAAATGGTAACCTACATTCAGTTGGGAGTCAAATTCACTTGTCAGGGTCACTTGTACTGGAAGCTAATCTTATTTGTACAGATTAGCTGAAAATTATGTTGTGTGATAAATTGTCAAATTTATTTTTATTGCAACTTTCTATCACTGAACATTATTTTTGCAATGGGGGAGCTTAATAAAGTAATTTATCTGAACACAGTTCACATATGACTTTCAATTTTAGTTTGGTTATACACCTTTGTTAATATTACAAGTTGTTATAATCTATCAAATTTTACTCATCGTAAAACCAAACTTAAGAAGATACATGTGTTCAGCATTATTTTGAATTGTGATATAATTCAAATAAGGAGATTTGTACCAAATTTAAGATAGTGAAAGATATAGATGAGCTCAGTATGAATGAAATGGGAACAGCTCTGACAAAAATGAAGAATAGAAAAGCACCAGGAATGGAAGTGTGGGATGCAGAACTATTTAAGTATAATAGCTTTTTCTTTAAACTTATGCTATTACATTTCTTAAATATGTGCCAGAGAAATGGAAGAATTCCCCAATCCTAGATGATGTTACCCCCATTTTTAAGAAAGGAGATCAGAGTGAATTGGAAACTATTGAGTTTGTGTTCTCAATACTAGTTGTAAGGTATATGCCAGAATTCTAAACAATAGATTAAATCCATTAGTGAAGGACATCTATTAAATGATTAACATTATTTCCCATAAGATCACTCATGCTCTGATATCTTTATTCTGAAGATAACTGAAAAGAGAAGATAATATAATTTGGAAATTCATCTTCTCTTCATAGACATTGTGAAGCTTTTCAATAGAATTGTATAAAGAAAGCTATGGCAAGTATTAGAGACCAGAGGATACCCTAAGCAAATAATAGGAAGTATTAAGTTATTGTATAATGGAGTAGATGTAGTTATAAGTATGAATCTTCTAAAGAGCAAAACATTTCAAGTAAATTAAATAGTACAACAAGGGTGCAGTTTGTATCTTCTAAATGTATATTTGGACAGTGTTCTTATGAGTGTGGAAGAGAATGTTCTTATGGAATCTGTTTGGGAAATGAGAATTATTTAAATACTCTATTATTTGTAGATGAATAGGTGTGAATTGCTAAAAATGAAAATTAACTCCAGAAAAATGCTTTTATACTGAGTATGATCTTGGAAGATTACAACCTCAAAATCTCTATCCAAAAAGTAAAGTAATCCTCTATCCAAAAAGTAAATGGCTTTCCAAAGCAAATTCTCAGTGAGATAAAAAATATGGTTTACAATTCAATAATGGAACAAGTAAGACATTTTAACTATCTTGGCTGTGAATTGAGCTATGATTACGAGAAAGATGATATCAAACTCCATCGGTTCCAACAAATGTGCAGCACAATAAAATGGATGCTCTCAAAGAAGACAGGAAGAGAGGTGCAACTAAAAATATACAAAGTGGTGGCAGTACCAGTTTCACTGTATGGGAGCAAGTCATAGGTATTGACAAGAAAGAAAAGCAGTAATATATAAGTTTCTGAAATGAGATTTCTAAGAGTTGTAAAAGGATGTAGCCTCCTAGACCAAATCAAAAATGAAAGCATTCAAAAAGACCTGAACGTTTTCTCCACATTAGACTAAATAAAGGAGAAATGTTTAGTGTAGGACACAACACCTACAAAGGATGGAAGATGATAAGCTCACAAAAGAGGCCTACTATTGTCAACCATCCAGAGAAAGATCCTGGTCAACCAAGGCAACAATGGAGCAAAGTTGGAACAGGTCTTCTGGCCTAAACCATGAAAGGATAAAGAAGAAGAAGAAGAATGTCTTCGGCTTCTTCTCCTCCTCTTCCTCCTCCTCCCCCTCCTCATCCCTTCCCCCTCTCCCTCCCCTCCCCCTTCCTCCCTCCCCTCCCCTCCCCTCCCCCTCCCCCTCCCCCTCTTCCACCCTCTCTCCCCCCTCTCCTCCCTCCTCCCTCCCCCTCTCCTCCCCTCTCCCTCCCCTCCTCCCCTCTCCCTCCCCCTCCCTCTCTTCCTCCACCTCCTCCTCCTCCTCCTTCCTATTATTATTATTGTTATTATTATTTTTAAGTTAATATAGTATTAATGTAAAAAAATCTTTCATTGCAATGTGTGTCGTGCCACCTTATTGCCTACTAGTTGAAGTAATAAATATCTATGTTAATTAATTTAACAATATTTTCTAGATGTAAATAGTTAACTTTAAGTAACTTTTCAATTTCTGTTTGAATGTGTTGTTAATAGACATGGTGCATTCAGTTGGGTACCCCCCAACCATAAATATGAGTGCTAGACATATACGAAATTCACATGCAGTGAGGAAAAAAAGAGAGGGACAAATTCAAATGATTATAACTTCCTTAATTTGTCATTATAATTTTTCCTAAAAGTTGGAAGTAACCTCTTTACATTGGTTTGATGAATAATAAATTTACTGTCCATGTACACCTTTGGTGTCACTAAAACAATAAAAAGTTGTGATCTAAAAAATCATGAATTTCAAAGCTCACTAAGGTCTTTTATTTCAAGTATTGATGATTTAGTTCAAAGTGAACAAATTAAAAAGTAGAAAGAATGGTTCAAAATTCATTGAGTGTGCAAAAAGAGCAGCTGGACAATACGTGTAAGAAATTTTCGAGCAACAAGCTGTTATTAAGTGTTGAGGAGACAGTAACCTTCGAAAAATAACATGTGTAATGAAATTGTTGTATTTTATCTCAGTTTTTGCAACTACTCAAGAATCATATTTAGTATTCATATTTTTTCATTATTTATTATGCATATGGTCATATTTATGGTATATTTTAATTGTTATGATCACTTGAAGTACTGCTTATGTTGTTGTACGAGTTTTTATCCACGACTGAAAATTCTTTTTCTTACCAGCTGTTTATTACTATCAAAATAATATTTTGTACTGTAGATGAGAAGTTACTTAATATCTTCATCCAATATCTAAAAATGTCACACAGATTACACAAATGCATTTGTTATGTTCTCCAAAAATTCTGACTTCTTTTTGTGTTGAATAAAAGAAAGAATGTGGATGTAATGCCATGTTTTGTCTATAGAAATACTGTAAAATGTAAGTAATTAATGTATGCTGAAATAAAAGCTTGCTTGAAAAAGCACACAAATCCTAAAAAGTCATACTAATTTATGAATACAATTTTTTACAACTGGGTATCAATGTACCATTGATGTGAATACCAAAGCATTCTCTTCTGAATTTTCTGCCTTGTCAATCCTTTATAAGAGATTACACATTATCATATTATTAGTTTATTTTCATTTGTTCTGCTTCTACATTTACTCTCTGATATCACTCTTAACAACTTTCATGGACCACTGAATCTTCTTGTGATGTTATGTGACCTACAAATTTGAAATAAGCATGGTCTCCCTCTTTAAATGCAGAGGAACTTGTCTTTAAAATTAGTTGTTTGTGCTCAGAATGTAAGAAAGCCGATATCCATGTTCTAATTACTATGTTTCATGGAGCATTTATGATACAGTGTATTGATATGTTTGATGTGAGTTTCTCACCCAAACTATTTGCCTTATCATTTACAGAATTTTGGCAGTATCAGAGGAAAGCATATTCACGACATATTTTAATGCAATTTCGATAATATTTAATATTGGAACTGTACACAAATTTATAAACATAAATTTGCTCATGAACATATCCAGAGAAAATATTGTTGTAAGGTTCTGCATTAATGTAGCTCTAGTAATAACACTTTGTTTAAAATATATTTGCATGCATATTAAAAGAAATATGAATTGAAGTATTTCACTGCAAAGAGAATAATGTAAAATATGCATTCCATATGAAAGACAGTGTATAAAATGAAAGTTTACATATGTTTGAAATTTCATTTGAAATTGTAAGTAGGTCATTTGATTGCACTACTTTACCACTAGGGGTTGTAAAGCACTATTTATATTCTTGGGCTTGCTGTTCTTCATTCTTGCAAACTTTAGTTTTTATTCTGTACTCACAAATTTCAATTTCAGTCAAAGTAAAAAGTGATCAAATTCTTTGATATTTTAATTCCATTGTTTGTATCAACACATGCTTCTCATGTATCTCTTTTTCACTATTTTCCATGACATTTCACAGTGAAAATTGTAGTGCTGTGAGAAATAACGAAACAGAACAATAAATAAAAATAGTTATTATATTGTTACACTTTTATTATTATTATTATTATTATTATTATTATTATTGTTATTATTATTATGTTTTTAAGTATTAATGAATTTATGGTGACACATATCAACTCTCTTCTTATGTGAGACAGACTATAGAACCTATTTGTATACCGTATGCTAAAAGTTGTATCTAAAATATTCTCCTTGGGAGGAATTTATTGAAATGGAACTTATTATAAATTTGCAATGTTAGCTGACTCCAGATGACGTTTATGCAATAGAAGTAGCATGTATTTTGTTGAGACTTGTGTCAACTATGTTAGCACATTGTTGGTGCAAAAGTCAAATTTTAATAATTATTTAATTGTGTATTTGCCTTTCTACATATCCCTTTTGAATGCTCATTTTTATTTCAACTATATCTCAATTTTTAATTAATTTATTTTTTCTTGTTTCATATAGTTAGTAGATTCATCGTAGTTTTGATAAAATTTAACACTGGTAGATATGTATCTGTTGTATGTTTGAGTGTGTATTTTGATTTGAATAGTTTTAACCTCATCCACATTGTAAGGATGATTGTTTCTCAATTCATGGTTAATACGTTCCTCAATTTGAAAATGAGAATGAAAAAAAATAATTCTTCCATTGTTTGATTTAGATTGTTTGCTATAGGATTTAAAATGAAATATACTCTTTTGAGTTGCTGCAAAAAGCCATTTCCCTCTATATAGAATTTAAAATAAAGAAATCTTGCTGCAGAAAACAAATTATTTTCTATTAAATGAAAGATGTTAACTAAACCTTTGCATTATTAATGCAGCTTCGAAGTGAATAATTAGAAAATAATTTCCTTTTGTGTGTTTTATCTTGTACTGTGTGTTTTAAAATGTAAGAAAAAGAGATGCATTGAATATTACTTCTTAACAGGTCTGCAGGTGGTGCTGAAGTCTATTATCAAGGCGATGGCACCATTGCTGCAGATTGGTTTGTTGGTGCTGTTCGCTATTGTCATTTTTGCCATCATTGGGCTTGAATTTTACTCTGGGGCCTTACATAGGTCATGTTACAGTTTAGAAGATTTTGGTGAGTATCTTTATTTGTTCTTGTTTTCTACAAAATTGTGTATGTGGCGTAGGAGGGGGTAAGGAATTAGGAAAGCACTGTATTTCATTTCTACTTTTTATATAGTATTTTACTCTTTTAGCCATTTTAAGCCTTGGCTTCTGTGACTCCTGCTTTTCAAAGTTGTTATTTTGTCTTCTCAAAAACATGCTTTTTTGCACAACTACTTTTTTTAATTTTACCTTTTATTACCATTAATTATACCATTCTGGGTTTGTATAATTTTGATTCTTCATCAATACCATCATTAATACTTTTTTCTTACATCAGTTTAATGATCTTAAGGTGCCAATTATTTGTACTCAACCAATTTATCCAACATTGCCCAACTGTACATTCCATACATTGTAATAACAATAGTAGTAATAATAATAATAATAATAATAATAATAATAATAATAATAATAATAATAATAAATTTATTTTTCACATAAATACAGCCTAAGACATGTATGACAAGTCAGAATATGTACATAATCATACAATGTACAATATAGATATTTCTAAATATTAAATACAATACAGAACTTAATTTTCGTACTTAATACACCACAATGCAATTATTTAATTTTACATATGGTAATTAAATTTTAATTTATAAATGGTTAATTAATTTTATAAATGGTAATATAAAAAGATTAAAATTGAAGAACAATACTAATAAAAAAAGAAAGTATGGAAAAAAAGAAAGAGAGAGAAAAAAAAGTAGCTGTCTTATTAGAATGGTGCCTGGGCTGGGTCCATCCCGTACATCCAACAATCAGATTGGGGGTTTCAAAAACATGCAACAGAATATGTAAAAATTGTTAGAACTAGTTTATATTTATGCAGATATGTGTTTATGATGTATATATTCTTTTGTACTGTAGACTGTATGGTTTAACAGGAAATCTTTCAGTTTATTTTTGAATGTGTGTGTGGAATATGCAGATTTCTTTTTTGTCTAATATCATTGTTTATTTTTTTGTCAACAAAAACAGTAAAAAACTATATATGATGTGTGGGGAAAGAGATTTACCTGCGCACATTTTCTTGAGGGCCAGAATTAAAAAAAAAAATTAAAAAATAAAACAAAAATAGAAAACGAAAAAATTAATTTAGAAAATAATTATTTTAGAAAAATAAAAATATTTGAAAAATGTTTGTTCCCGAGTTATAGAAAATCAATTTCAATAGTAAATGAACTACAAGCAAAAGGAGTGCTCGACAAAACGTGCGCACAGTGAAGCTACATTTACGTCCAGAAGCAAACAAGGGCCCATCTCAGCATTTGCTCAAAGGATCAGGGAAACTGGACAAAAACCTGATCGAGATGGGGGTTGACCCAGAAGCTGAAGTACATTACTTGTTACAGCCGTATTGAATATTTTTTTTAAATGTATACAATACAAATGTAAACTAATTCATTATATATCATTGTTTTGTTACAATAAACATTATTTTTCTTTTTCACGATCATTATAGTCTCTAATTGTATAGAAACAGCTTTGCAGCAGAAAAGATTTTACTTTCAACTAAATTTGTGTACCGACTTTAATTGTTTAATGTCATCTGGCAATGTGTTGTAAAGTAACATACATGTATTTTATGTTGATTTCTTGTACTGAGCTGTTGATACTGACACTTGATGCACGTGATTTCTAAGGCGTGTGTTGTAATTATAAATATCAATATTGCATGAAAATATGTTCCCTCCGTTAAGTAGGTTCATTTTTGACAAATATTACAGAATCGTAAATAAATAGACAATGCAATGGTAAGATTTCCAGCTCAATGAAAAGAGGCTGGCAGGGATCATGTGGAAGGCATTTTTTCATTATTCGAATAATTTTCTTTTGCAATCTGAAGGTTTGAATACTACAGGATGAGCTCCCCCAGAATTTTATGCCATGTCTCAGGGGGGAATGTACATTTGCAAAATAAATGCAACGAGCTGCATGAAGTCTGACAGAATTTGAAAGAATTCTGAATGCATAGCATAATGAACTTAATTTAGTGTTTAATTCTGTTATATGTACATTCCATTTGAGGTTTGATTGAATTGAGAGACCTAAAAGTTTTGGTTACCTCAACATCAGCTAATTGCATATTGTTCATTTTCATTTTCAAGTTCAAGTTATGAACTTCTGCTTTGAGAGTAAGAGAATCCTTGTTTTCCAAAAGCGCCTTCTTTGTGAAGATTAAAATTTCAAAAATGTACATGCATGGTAGTGGTAGGATTTGTAACTTTTTGAAAAGTGGGATGCAGGACTCATGGTTGTGAGTGTTTGTCATTGTTTTCAATATTCGTTTTGTATGATGAAAGTGTGAATACTTTCTGGGAACTTCCCCAGAATATGATTTTGTATTTTAGATGTGAGTGAACATTTGCAAAGTATACTATTCGCAGCGTATCCAAGTGAGAATTTGACTTAAGAATGTAGACAGCATAACATGATAAGCTTATTGTTTAGATCTGTGATGTGAGAGTTCCATTTTAGATTGTCTTGAATAGTCAATCCATGGAAAGTGTTTTTTGGGCAATTTTTACAGGCATGTTTTTTATCATCAATTGTGTTGGAGGCTTTTCTTTAGAGAATGGATTCCCAAAGTTTAGGGAGACAGTTTTACTGGTGTTTATGATGAGTTTGTTTTCCTGGAACCATTTTACTAGTGCTTCTAGAACTGATTGTGCTTCTTTTTGTAGAGTTTGTTGAGTATTCTCTTTGATAATAATGTTTGTGTCATCTGCAAATGACACCATTTTATTCTATTGTAGAGTCAGGGTCATGTCATTGATGTATAAGAGAAATAGTATAGTGCCTAGGATTGATCCTGGTGGCACTCCATAATTTATCGTTCTAGGTTGGGAAAAATGGGTTGAAATCTTTTTATCTCAACATGCTTGATTGTGACTACTTGACAACGATTTGAAAGGTAAGATTTAACCCATTGATGTGCAATGCCTCTAATTCCCAAAGTTTCAAGTTTGGATTGCAATAAGTGATGGTCAATGATGTTGAATGCTTTTGATAAATCTAGGAATTGTGGGGATTTCTTTCTGATCTAGAGCACCAAGTATGTCATTTAGAAAGGTGAAGATAGCTGTATCTATAGATCTACCATTTCTGAATACGCGTTGAGTCTCTGTCAATATGTTATTAGAATTGAGAAAAATTTGAGTCTATCATTAAAAAGCTTTTCTAGAATTTTGGAAAATCCAGGTAGTAAGGATATTGGTCTGTAATTCATGAGATTGTGAGTGATCTTGAATAGTGGCTTCACTTTTGCTTTTTTGAGAATTTCTGGGAAGATTCCTGTCATTAAGGAGTGGTTATAAATGTGAGCGAGTGGTTCTGTTATGTTTCTTGCTGTACGTTTAATGAGTCAGGGATATTATCCAGTCCTGTAGAGAATTTTTTTTTTTTCATTTGATAAATGATTTTTTGTATTTCTGCAGGTGATGTTTCTGAGATGTATGAGAAATTTGCATTTGATAATGTGTGGATATTTGACTGCATATTTATATTATTTAATGAATTGCAGTGAATTATTTTTTCACCAATTTCTTAGAACATGTCTATTGAATGTGTTTTCTATTTCCTGTGGGCTGCGCAGAACATTGTTTTTGTAGTGAAATTCAATGTTCTTAGTGTTTCTGTTTTCTGTTTTTAGAGTATGTTTCATAATGTTCCGTATTTCTTTTGTTTTGTTTGTATTTGGTATTGTAATTGGTTCAGTGATGTGATTTTTTTCAATGTATATTTGTTGTTATTTTGTTTTTGTGTTTTCAGTCAATCTGTGATGTGATCCTTTTCATTACATTTTATCCCCTTCCACAATTTCATCAATTTGCTTCACAAATTGCTCAGCAAATTCATGAACAATATTTTGTAGCTTGGTTTAGCCTTGAAAAATTTACAATTGTAGCATTTTCTTCCTTTGTCTTTTTTCTATTCAAAATTTTGTAGAACTCATACTATAATTGTTTACTATTAGAAACTTTATTTCCAAATTGACTTGTAATAATTATCTTTTGCTTTACATATCTCATTATTTAATCTATTTGTATACTCAGTGTAAGCCAACTTGTAAATCTATTTTTTTTATTTGATTTCCATCTTTTAAAAAGTCTATCTTTTGTATTATGTTACTGTGTAGATCAGGGCTTTTCAAATGGCAGCCCATGGGCTGCATGCGGCCCACCAGATCTTTTTGTGTGGCTTACAACTGCTTTGAAAAATTGTATTATACTAACCAAAAAAATTAGAATTGCACAAGTCATCTTATTTTTATTTAATGATGTATTAATTTTCTTGTTGTATGTATATTAATCATTAAGTGTCTCAAATAAAAGTCATATCTAATACATATTTGTGTCAGTATAACCTCAGTAGTTAGGGTAAAAACCATCTTAAATTATGGTGTGGCCCATGGCGTAACTAAATTTTGATATGTGGCCCTAAAGCCCTAAGTTGGACAGCCCTGGTGTAGATCGTTAGTAATACAGCCTTAATTTCTTTAACACTGTTGAACCATTTCATCTATTGTAAATTTTATAGTATCAGGTTACCAGTACAGATATTATTAAAACTGTTTACTAACTCATTGCAGAACAAATTAACATCTTGATTGGAGAAAGTTGCCATATCAGTCAATTTTATCAACTTGTTTAGGATATTTCTTAAGAGTTACCAGAATTTACTTTATCGTTCCAGGTTAAATATGAAACAGTTGAAAAGTGGTCAGAGAGTTTATATTCAATTACTGCTAATTTAATCTCTTTTGTTTTGGAATTAATAAATGAATGAATATGAGATGAATCAGGGAGCACCTTAGAGTTCCCTCTCTAATTTATTTCTTTATTACTCTTTCTATTTTATTTATAGGTCTTCTCCTCATCCTTTCAAACTCTTTTGTACCAAATATCCTTTTATTCAAGTTATTTAGATTCATATCACCTATTACAAATAATTTATATGTATTATAACTATCAATTAGTATTCCTAAATCTTTCATGAATCCCTCTTTTCCACATATGTGGTGATCTGTAAATGAAGATTGCACTCGCATTACATTTGTTATTCATAACATATCTGAATGATCATTTTTTCAGAGCTCTTTGTCACAAATTTGAATTCATTGAACCCCTCATCAGTATTATGTAATACATAATTACTCCTACCACCTCGTCTTTTCTTTGTTATATTGAATATCATGTTGTAATTATTAATTTTAAATAGGTGGATCTCATCATCATGGATGGTTACCTTATTTAACTATGTAATATCGAATTTGCTTTTGTGTAGTATTATTTGTAGTTGATCAAAATATTTACACAAGAATGTAACATTTAAGTGGAAAATATTTTAACTATTATGATTTTCAAAGAATCTGTCTTTTCTAAAATTTTCCCAATCACTTACTTCTGAAGACTTCTTAAAACTAATAAGTGTGTTATTTATTCTGTGATGATTCCATTCCATATTATTTACATACTCTTTTTAGGAGTCATCGATTTGTTTGTAATAATAATAATCACCATCATCATCATTCATATTCATTGACTCTGAGCTTATTTTATTTCTTAATTATTTATTTTTTATTTATTTTATTTCTTAATTAATTATTTATTATATTAGAGTTTTTCATATTTCAATTATTTTTTTAAATTTTTTATTCCCCCCATATTTATGCTGTTTATCTTTACAAAGAACATTTTGTAGTATTATTTATTATGGAGACATTATTTATCTTTGCACATGCACTCGTAATGAGAATAGACATGTGTTTTAGGGAGGAAATTTGATGCACTTGGAGCAAAAATATTGAATTTTGTGTCTTTTCTTTCATGTTCACATCAGCCTCTTTACCCTATCTTTGCTATTTATTTTTTTATTTGCGATGTCACTAAATTTGATACTATGTGTGAAAGATCTTGGCTGACCAGGTGACCCTACACTCAGGTTTATATGGAAGGGGGGCTGAGTGAGTATGATTGGCTGAACCCACTGGCAACTCTGGCAACAACCATCTAACCACCACCACAGACCAGCCCTGAGGAAGACCATGACAAGATGGTCGAAACTTCAGACCCACAGCCTTCGATACAATGTCACCTGGACAGCCAAGATCATTTGCATGCTAAGCCATGGAAGCCTACGACTTCATGTTGACACTTTGTCTCTAGTATCACTTGGAATGTTGTGTGATACTGCATATCTGGAGAGTTCATCTCTGATAAAATCAAGTGTCAGGTGTTTGTAAAATTGTTGCCACTAAACTATGAAATTATTGATCCAATTACAAATTAATTATAGCCAGTGACATTCATTGTAATGTACAATATGTCTCGAACTGCAATTAGCACACATTTCAAATACATCAACTTTCTTCCTCTTAACTTCTGCTTACTTTTTATTTCCTGCTTTTATCTTAGTAACATTCTCTTTGCTCTACATTGTATTCACATTCATGTTCACCTGCCACACCTTCAAATTGAATTCTAGCTCTCAAAAGAATCTGAAGCTTCTTTTTGCTTCCTCTTCATGACAAGGCTTCAATACCATGAAAATATATTTAAAATATAAATTTTTCACTTTGTTAAAATGTAACCCAACAATTGATATGACTAAACCTCAGTCTAAATGTAAATATTCACTTGGAACTATGTTTGCAATGCTCACTGCTTGACCTAACACATCTTAAAATGTTTGTTCCAAAAATCTCATTAGAAAATTGACATTGCTTCTAATGCAAAAATATAACTAGAGATAATATAAGAGAGTATTGGGAACAAATCCCTACCACACAGCGTTCTACCAGAGGAACATTTTACAGGGTCTTGGAGACCTTACATGAGCCCTGTCAGAATAAAATGTAACCTAATTAATTTGTTTAGCAATTCACAATATTGTAATTGTGACTAAATCATAAGAATGCATGGCGCAACATTTTCTTCCAATTTGTATATTTCTCCTTTCTTCCAAAACTGAAGACATAAAAGTTTCTGTGGCAGTAAGAGTACAAAGTTTCTGAGGCAAAGAATAAGGGGTATACAATTCAATTCACAATCAAGAAAGCATTTGAAATGGAATTCATTGATGCTTTCCATTCAAAACAAGATGTCAATGCAGTAGTACTGGCCCAGTGACAATATCTTTTGCCATTGTAGTGTTTCTGACCAAGAGGTTCTGAGTTTTGAGCCCTAATGATGACAGGTGATAGACACTAGCTACATGGCTAGATAGAATTCAACCTTGTTAGGCTCTCTAATCAATAGTTTTCCTTAGTTTCTTTGATCAGCTATCAGGTGAATGCCAAAGCAGTACCCTCACAAACATGCCACAAACCTTGTGCAATTTTCCTTTCCTCATCCGTGATCACGCCTCTCCTATTACACTTGCACCTATACTTTCCTTGCACTACTACATAAGCCAGGAGACCACTTAAAAGTTTGGAGAGTGTCCTGGCTATGGCACTACCTGGGGAGAGAAAATCCACCAGCTGATGAATAGGGCTGTTTTACATGATCTGACATTCTAGTGGGAAAAGAACACTGCCACCTTCTGGCTATAACATGGAGACTAATGATCAAAGTAGTTCAGACTCTAGGACCTCACCAAAAAGCAGTAAATCGATACTAGAATAGGTTTTTTGGAAATGATGGAATTGGGAAAGGATATATTTGCAGATATTTGTTTGGGGAAAAAGGTTTTGGGAAGTTGAAAGATTGTGGAGAATTGGACACAACCGTAAAAGATAACTCTCAAAATAGTAGTGTTTATGATACTATAATTTTTGGCTCCTACTATCGCTTGCTTAATCAGTATGATATTCAAATACATCAGTTTATGGTTTATGGATGTTGCATAGTTTATTTATTTACCTAATAAACTTAAACATCTATAAGTTTCAGGCAACATAAAGAAAATGAAAAATAAAGTCAGTTTTTATACAATATATTATTAAATATTTATATATATATATATATATATATATATATATATATATATATATATATATATATATAAATATACTAACACTATTATGTACTACGTGTACTATATTATTAAATTATATATCACTGTCATTTTCATACAACCCACTTGCACTGCTTTTCATCAAAATATCTAATAAGCATTTCCAAGTTTACACTTGAACTCTTCAAATACTCACACACAAACAATTATAAATAATTTTGTATTTTTGCCTCTACACAAGGATTCTAGTAATATTATGCACTAGCTTATTTACTAGACTTGTATTAATGTGTTATGTCATTTTTTTTTCTCAGATGAAATTGTAAAAGAAGGTGAATTTGAAATTCCATGTAATGCTGACAATGATGCAACAGCACCAGCAGGAAGTTTTGTGTGCGATGCTAATGTTTCTACTTGTGTTGAGAAATGGGAAGGCCCCAATTTTGGTATTACATCATTTGATAATATTGGATTTGCCATGTTGACTGTTTTCCAATGCATCACTATGGAAGGGTGGACGGCCATTTTATACTGGGTAAATAAAATTGAATAGTCAATTTAGGTCTTAATATGTATTTCTTACAACAAATTATGTATATGTCTTGTTGTTTCAGACAAATGATGCATTAGGTAGTGCATTCAACTGGGTGTATTTTGTGCCCCTTATAGTCCTTGGTTCCTTCTTCATGCTCAACCTAGTTCTTGGTGTGCTTAGTGGGTAAGTGCATCTTATGTGAGTGATTGTATTCAATACTGATTATTTTTCATGGCTCAAGTTTTTGAAGATTTGTAATTGGAAGGTCCGATATCAGAGATACAAAATCTACTAAAAGTTAACTAACAATAAGATAAAGGCAACTTTCCCCTGTTTTCCAAGCTTGTGGTTTTTTTCAGTGAATTTTCTAATGAAAGAACTCGAGTGGAACGTAGAGCGAAGTTCCATCGAACACGTACTAAACAACTCTTTTCAGCTGCATTCAGTGCTTATCTGGGTTGGATTACTCAAGCAGGTACTAACAACTTCAGTTGTACTGTGCTTAATGCTGGTAAATGCTAGCATACCTGACCACTGAGAGTGTTTCAGGAACTCACATTTAAGTGAGATCTACAGTTGAGAAATGTACAAGCAAATCCACAATATTTGTATTTTATACTTATGCTTTTTGAGTATTTGTCCTTGTTAAAAACGTTTATCCCATATGTAGCTAATTTCTATGGGTATTTGAAAGTAACTTTGTGAAAAGTCTATATACATTCAGTGAATGTACAGGCAATGAAAGTCATACCTACATTAAAAACTTATTTCATGATCTAGTAGTTCCATTACCTCCCACCAGAGTTTCTTTTAACTTTGTAGACTACATGAGATTGGAGTTTCATTTCATGTGTCAAGAGATTGGCTTTCAAGGTCTGATAATCATTAGATTTTTGTAGCTTGATTGTTTAAGGTTCTAGACTTAATTTTCCATTAGTAGTAGTAGAGGGTAAAATATTATTTTTGAAGGCTTGTTCATTTGCATCAAAAATGCCAACGTCCTCCAGCACACTATTTGACCTTCCACAATATTTTAATCCATTTTTTGTATACCTGTAGTTCCTTGTAGTGAGTATTCTGGCTTTCCCCTGCAGAGAATTTGCAAAGGAGAGAGAGAAAGTTGAAAACCGACAGACATTTTTGAAGCTGCGTCGACAGCAGCAATTGGAGCGTGAGCTTAATGGTTATGTTGAATGGATTTGTAAAGCAGGTGCGTGAACTGTTGGGTTAAAAGTGTGAAATGAGATAAAGCTTTGTTGTAATTTTAACTTAACTCTTATGTGTGTACTTATATTCATTAATAAAAATTTATTTTTATAACACCATAAATAATTCTTGGTCCCATTCCAGAGGAAGTGATATTAGCAGAGGAGAGAACAACAGAAGAGGAGAAAATGCATATAATTGAAGGTAATTGAATGCAAGATACAATTATGTATTTGTAGATAAGTAGATAGATAATACTTATTTATGATATAAGTAATGTAACAATATCGTATAATGTTTTATTCACTTTTAAAAAATTCTAATAAATTACTATGCATGTTTAAATTTGATGATTCATTGTGCAAAATTTAACAGACTGATGTTGATAATAGTTCAATGGAGGTACTTGTGTAAAATACTTGGAACTCTTACTGGGAAAATGATCTCAGTTTCATAAAGTTTGACTTTAGATTAACATAGTGGATAAAGGTACTTTAGAGTGGTCATAAAAAATGTTTTCCAGGTATGCATTTCGTACCTTCACTTAGCCCCAAAAGAATAAAATTGGTATATATGATATTAAAAAAAAAATTGATAGATAGAAATTATCATTTTAGACATTCAACATTTGTCTTTATTTTCATCATTTAAAGCAAAAAGATTAGTGTGTTGTTGTTGTTGTTTTTTTAATTGAAATTGTTTTGATTTCTTTTTGGCGAAAAATTTCAAAAAGCTCACCTTATATTTGTTTATTGTAATAATAATAAAACTGAGAGCTAATTAGACAAAATAGTAATTTCTCCAAAATTGACTAAAAAGGGCATTCATGTTACATGATGCAATTCTCATAAATATGTACAATTTAATATATTCAATTTCAAAAGCTGAAAAAAGCAGTGGCAATTTGTTGAAAATATGTACCTACTTTCTACAAATAGAATTCTTCTATTTCCCAGCATATTTGAAAATGAGCAATACACAAAACTATATATATTTTAATTTCATTGCTGCAGAAATTGTCAAGCCTTTAAGCAATACAACAATTTTTCATTACATTTTCATAATTTCAGCGAGAAGAAGAGCAGCTGCAAAAAGAAAAAAGTTAAAAAGTATGGGGAAAAGTAAAAGTACTGATACAGAGGAGGAAGAGGGAGAGGAAGAGGATGACGATGGTGAGTAACTGTGGCCATGAGGCCCTTAGAGAGATGAGTGATCCTTTTTATCTTTTTTATATTTATGGGGTAATTTGCTAAGTGAAAATTAGATGTTAATAAATGAAATACGTGGTCATTTTCTAAATACCAATTTTACTTATATTCAATAGTCAGTTACTAAATAGAGCATGCCTTTTTCTCTTTATCACATATAAGATACCACTTTGTTGTTTACATATTTACAGAATTAACTTTTTAGCTGTTTATGGGATTTATTCATACAGTGCATTGTCACATGCTTGAAAATGGTACAATAGAAAAGGTAAAAGTAGAATAAAATAAGAATGGTTATTGGAAAAATAGATGTTTCTTTCATTCTTTCTTTCTTCATCTCTGTGTGTTAGTTTTTTCTTATTAGTAATTGTTAAATTATTTTATTGACCATTGCAAAGTATAATGACTTTCCACTTATAAAGTTTTTGCCCTAAGTGATTTGTTGGATTAAATTGATTTGGTTATGTTTCATTAGAAAACATAATCTATGTAGTGAAAAAACATTTGGTTTACAAATCCATTCGCTGTCTATCAAAATGAGCTCATCTTGTCATAGTAACATGAAGCTGACCTGCTTCATGGACAATTGGTTAACACATTTCAAGAGCAGCGAATGGATTGTTAGAAAGATCATTATAACAGAATTTACAGCAGTAAAACCTTTCATTTCAGTGCCTAAGAAAAAACTCAAAGGTACGGAAGAGCCCACTTGTTACTCTCTTAACCGCAGGTTTAGATTTCTTATAAAAAAAATAACTTAGAGTAGGATGTTAGCAATTTGGTTAGGTAGCCTGTTGTAGTATCACAATTTGTTGAGTGTTGCAGCTCTGAGAGACAGGGCAATATTATGAAAGTATGAATGTTTTGAACTCATTTCATATTCAAACCTGTTTTTTAAACAGTTCTTTATTCTTGAAATAATGCTGGGATTATAAGTTCCATAATTGACATGTATTCCAAATATCCTTTTTGCCATTATAGTTTAATAAATATAATTTATGTCAAAAACATAAAACATTATGATAACCAAAAAAAGAAAATATACCATCCAAAGGTAAAACAAGGAAAAATCTTTTTTGTTCCAAGATCCAGGAAAGTGGATAAAAAATCTTAAAGAAAATGAGGCCATTGATTTACGAAAACTTCACTAAAAAGAATTATCATGTAATTTATACCATTGATACTTTGAATGGCATTGTTCTGTCTCGCTCACATGTCATGTGTCTAATTTCTTCTTGAGGCTGATCCTGTGCTACATTCACCCCATCATGACCAATATGGATCCATGTTGTTTCTTGCAGCTGATAGTGTTGATCATAGGAATTACTTTGTATCACTGAAAGTTCTTGCATGCTAAATGTGAGGGTGTGTTCAATCTCCATATGTGTTCTGAATAGGGAACAAAGTAATTTACCTATGTTTTCATGTCTGTAAAATCATGTAATATATGAGTTCATCTAAAGAGCCCTTTTGTTAAAAAAAAACTTATTTTTAAAAATTAACCAGACTACTTTATTAATTGTATTCTTTAGTATCTTCGTTGTTTTGTGTTAAGTACGTAATAGTTCAGAAATATACTTAATATCTTACTTTACATTTTATTTAAATTTTATAGTTTTCTTTTTACAATGAACTGATGGTTAGGTTTATTCATGGAGAGTTGTGTCACAGATTTTGGGGCAATGACTAAAAATACAAGTATTTAACAGAATACACATGGAGCATTCAAAAATAACTATGAGCATGGAACCACCTGCATACCTTACACAATGTCACCAATGGAGAACCCACCAGCTTACAGTTGTTTCCAGCAATCATTAGAAGCCAAAGTTGTATTACATACTTGGCTTGCTTAGCATGGAGACCAGGGAAGTGTTACATGATTAACTCAAAATGAAGATTAATTCTAAATTATTCTCAAGATTTTTAAATATATTGTTAGAGATATTTATTTTGTTTCATGTTGGAAGAGCTTTGTGCATCAGACTATAATAATAATAGCAATAATAATACTAGTAATGATAATAATAATTGTCAGTAATTATATTTTCATTAACTATTCACAACTGTTATAATATTATTTCTGATAGGACTTACAACTTGCAATGTTAATAACTTTGCCTTTCACACCTTCAAGTTCAGTGCAAATCAGCGATTAACACAAGCAAGAGCTTGTTGCACTTCCTCTAGGTCTATCCATTATTTTAGTAGATTGCAAGTATCAATTTACAAAATGTTGAATAAAAACTTGAATAGTTGAATTGTAGTATTAATCATTTTAAGCAAGTATCATTATAGTTTTATTAACTAATACTTACAGTATGGTCTTTTGATTATAATTTATCATATTCTTACTGTAGTGACTTGAGTAACATTGTGCTTGCAAAACCAATGTTAAGTTAGAAATTTTTGAGCATTGTATTCAGTACTTTGAATGCTATATTATGAAACTACTCTAGTATGGATTCTTTTAGCTTCATGTAGGATATTCTGTGCTGTTACTTGTTCACGTCTGCAAAATTTACCCATATATTAGTCTTGTGCTAATGTAGAAAAGACGGTGTTACAAGTAGAGCATATATTTAACACATCACATGATACATTTGTAAAGAAAAAAACATGGAGAGATTCCGCAGACTTATATAGCAGAATTCATCCAATCTTGTGTTAAATATGTGTTTTACAAAGTAACTATATATAGAAAAAATAGTTGAGATTGTGGTGGAATATTGTATATAGTTATTGTTGAGTAATTACTCTTTATGCATTGTTATTTCTTTTCTTAGGAATAATATTCAGTATGTGCACTTGCATTCATCAGAAATTTATACTATTAATTTATTTAGCGGAGTATTGTAAATAGAGTGTCTGCGAAACATGTAAAATGTGTTGAGATTAGTTTTGAAACATATATGCCTGTTATTATAATTCTTACTGTTAGATTTTTTTATTTGAAGCTGCACTGAAATTTTATAAGTTCATCAGATTTTGATGAAGATTATTAATTAGAAAACAAGATATCTAGTTCATGGGTACTACACATGTATTTTTTATTTCACTGTCAGAAGTTTACCTGTAGTAATATCTCACAAATGTTTAAGAACCCATTTAAGAACCCATAATTTTCATTTCTACATATTTATAATTTTTACAGCATTATTTTCTCTCACTGTAACTTTTCATCTCTGTATAATTAAACAACAAGATTGTATTTTTCAAGTTCTTGCAAAAAAAGACTGTGAATTGAAATTTCAGAGTGCTTAATAAAAAATTACACACATTTAAATGGAGCTTTCATGATTCTGCTGAAATGTGGACTATAGTGAACTTGATTATTCGGTCTTAAATTATCAAGTTCCTGATAAAAATTTATCTAACCTGAAAAATTCTGAAAGCTTCATATTTCCATGTGTTCAAATCAGTTTTTCTTTTGTGTGTTGCTCATAAATTAATTACATGTTTTCTTTGTGCCCAGGGTTCTCTAGAGCTTCCTATTTGAAAACAAAAGTTAAAAATAAAGGAGCGTGTGTGCAATTCTGGAGAGCAGAAAAGCGATTCAGGTACAACAAACTTGAACTCTTCTTAGACATTTTTTTTAAATTAATTTTTATTTTATTATCATACATATTTCTCTTCGATTTAAAAGATAACTTTTCTTATAAAATGATAATACTTCTTTTGTGTTATCATTTTATTTGCTATAAATAAAGTTGTGTACAAATAAATATTTTAAATGCCCAAAGATTTACCATGTTTAAATTTTATTGCATTTGTAAATATTTTAATGATTTTGCTATAAGTCTTTAAAGTAATGCTTCATGTTGAACATTTTAACATCTTGTTGTGTGTTCCTGAGATAACAGATATAACTGACAAGAGTATTCTCAGTAGTGTTTTCACAATAAGTCCAATTTCTTACTGGGGCTTTTCAGATATGTTTGTATTTTAGCTTTCATAAAAATTATAAATCATTTGTTCTTGAAAATTGTTTTAGGCAGTATCAACTACAAGTTTTGTTAGTGTATTCAGATTTGTAAAGAGTATTTTTCTGCCCTGAAAAAGTGTCACTTTTCCAAAAGAAGATAACTATATATATCCTGTGCTCCAAGTTCAACTGAATGTGTTCTGTACAATAATCTATGAGTTCCTAGGATTTTTGTTTGTCATAGTGTAAAGGTTTCAAACTTGAGAAA
The DNA here is from genome assembly GCA_031308135.1 of Acheta domesticus. Taxonomy (NCBI): domain Eukaryota; kingdom Metazoa; phylum Arthropoda; class Insecta; order Orthoptera; family Gryllidae; genus Acheta; species Acheta domesticus. The sequence goes on along the minus strand of JAHLJT010000631.1, from coordinate 107,963,491 downwards.
TATTATTTTGTTAAGTAAATAAAATTAGAATTTCTCTTCATAAAGCATTGATCTAATCAGTTTTTAAAATAATATTTAAGGGAAAAATGCCTTTGCAGTAAATTTTTTAAAAATTTTTTTTACAGGTTTTGGATACGCCACACTGTTAAAACTCAGTGGTTTTATTGGTTTGTGATTGTGTTAGTGTTCCTCAACACACTGTGCACAGCTGTAGAATATTATGGTCAGCCCCAATGGCTAACAGATTTCTTATGTAAGAATTCTTAATTTGCTATCTACTTTTCTTATTATAACAGTAATTTTTAAATGATGATTCAAAATCAATTACATGTTCTTGCTTCCTATTTTTCAGACATTTCCGAGTTTGTGTTCCTTGGTCTTTTTATGATGGAAATGTTCATCAAGATGTATGCATTGGGACCTCGCATTTACTTTGAATCTTCATTTAATCGTTTTGACTGTGTGGTTATCAGTGGCTCGATCTTTGAAGTGATTTGGTCGGCTGTGAAACAGGGCTCATTTGGCATCTCAGTACTCAGGGCATTGCGCCTACTAAGGATATTCAAAGTTACAAAGTAAGTGTTTGGAAGTGATTTCAGAAAGCAAAAAGTTAATTTACACGCTCAGTTACAAAAAAATAGGAGAAGAAAGCAAGTCTAATTGATAAATTTCTTATTTACCTGTGCAAATTATCACAAAACAGTACTTTATAAAGTAAAACAACTTTATGACACAAAGTTCTAACTCTAGACTAAAATGGTTATGAATCAGAAATTGAAACTGAAATGTTTATTTTCAGTTAAGTTTTTATCACACTATGGAGGCATACAGTAAAGTACCAGTAAAACAAAATTATGTGATCCTCCAATTATTTTGATAGAAAGAAGAAATTTTGTTTTATTGAAGAAAGTCAATTCTTAAAACCTATTACAATATATATTTATATTACAGGATCTTCATTACTTAAACATGAAATTACAAATGAAAAAGCTAAAATATATATTAGATGAAATGATATAATTGTATTTACAAATTTCAGGAGATTTTTCATAACTTGTTGTTAAATTTTTAATTAAAATTTGTAAAATTGGATTTAATAATAATTTTTACTAAATTCTGTGTTTTTGATCAATATAGTTCAAAATGAAATAATACAATTGAGATATGAAATCATAACGTTCATTGACTTTCTGTAAACTTTGCTCACTTACCCAACTGTTAGCAGGACTTCTTTCATCAGAAGTCATACAGGGCTTCACCAACCACATTTTTATCTGGAAATGTGAGGTGGACTTCTTTGAATAATTAACTATCAACATAGTATTAAAAATTTTTATTGTAAAACTGGATAATTGTAATTATCTTTTGATAAATGCAAAGCAAGAAACTTAGGTCAAAAGGACAAATTTTAATTCGGTAAACTGAAAGTTCAATTTTCAATACATATTTCAAAGAGTAAATCAAATAATTTTACATATAGGCCTAATCCATAGGTAAACTAGTATGCACCTGCAAATAATTTCATAAAATTGAAATTTTCATTATGTTGGCATTCATTATAACATTTTACTCTATTGAATTTTATTATAAATCACATAAATTAATATATAAAAAATACAATCATTAATTAAATAAATTACCTAGGAAGAGTTAAAACAGAGACACATTTTTCTTTCAAAGTTTTCTAAAATTATTTTAAGCATAATACAATAATTTCATTATTTTAATGTCATGAAATAAATATTGAAGTTACAAAACATTGCTATATTCATTTCTAGTTTCTTCATTTTTATAATGGCTTCATTTATTATATTTTTGTGGATGTAAGTGTATTAATACAAGACCAAACTATCTTTCTACTGAATTAAAAAAGATCCATAATAACCATTTGTCACTCAGTTTTGTACAGAAATTCTTTTGTACGTACTATACACCCCATCTATCTCACAACCAGTGGGAGAAGATCACCACCACCTCCTGCGACAATAAGCAAGCGCTACACTTATGGGATTAATACTTTCACAGTTGAATCATTAATTAGTCAATCAATTCTGTTCACATAATCTTAAATCTCATTAAAAAAAACTGAAAGTTTAATTCCAAATGCTGTAAGAAAGTAGCCCTAAGTATAAATCCAGACTCTAATAAGGCTTCACTAAAAAAATTGCTTTTTCCCAAAAATATTTTAGGTAGTTAGCTAAAAAGGAACTATATTAAATATCAAAATTGTAAACAAATTAGAAAATATAAAAAAATGATAAAACATACATTGAGGTAATTGAATTTACTCTATCAGCACTTGAAGGGTTTATATACTTCCAGATTATGTAGTAAAAATGAAAATAATTTACAATGGAAATTTAAAATTAGACAAATGAATGTGTGTATTATTTGCAGTTTGTGCTATCAGAATTACCATTAAAAATGATAGCGTAAAGACTATCATTTGCTCTATCATTCTCCAAAAAGATAAGATGTGCAAGTAAAAAATTTGCTTTCAGTTTTCAAAATAACAAGAGTAAGTTACACTTGTTCATTCACATTCTAAATACACTTCTTAAGCACCAATAAATAAATTTTAAAAAGTGTATTACTTTCATTCTCAAATGTTCAATGATGTATTTTTAAAAAGTGTGCATGTTCTTGCCAAAATTATCTTAAATTTTTATTAAAATGGGTAAATAAGAATATTTACTTTATTAAACTTGTTTACTATTGTTGAAAATAATTTTAAATTGCAAAAGTGATAGTGAAACGTGTAATGATCAAATGCTTTCCTTTGAAGAATAATGGTGTGCAGAGATCTCACAAATATTGCATCTATTTGTCGATTTTTATCACTATTTTTATTGTGAAGTTCAGATCTCTGTGAAAAATAGTGGTGCAAGAAGAGTCAAGTTAAAGTGGAATCTAAAAGTGATATGAAGATGTACGTCTTTTTTTCCTTTGTGTCAAGATGGAATTTGGATTAGCAAGAAGATGCTCAGGAAAGAGAAAATAAGTGGAAAAACCTCATGTTGTGAAATGAATCTCCAATATTGAGTTCATATTACATTAGTTGTTAAGATGTGATGGAATGTGTTTCGTAGCATCTACAAATTTTTCAAAACTAATTTTTCTATTTTTTCTAAGTATGTTGAATGAATAATTAATTCTGATATTTTATTTATAAACAAAGAAATAGTTCAGTAATATAGACAAAGAAATGTCAAGTGATCTTGTATAATTCTTATAAAAACATTTTTCACTCAGAAATGTGTGTTAGAAATCATACCAAAATTATTTATTAGATTCTTGTAAAATTAAACAATTACTTATGTGAATAAAAAGTGACTATTATAATATCAACATTTCTAGCAATTGTTGAATTAATTAATAAATGAAAATTTGGTTAATTTTGGGCACTTTCTTAAAATATTTCTAAAATGAATTGGCATTGTTGCCTACTAAAGTGAATGCAAGCTTTCATTTCTATAAGTGGAAAACTATTTTATATGTTGTACTTCTAGCATAAACTTTATATTTTGCGTATAATCTAAACTAAAATGAAATGGATTACTTGATGTATTGAGTATCTTTTTAAAAGATTTGTCCTTAATTGTTTTTGAGTTAAAGATTTTAATGTTTGTAATCAATACACATGTAAAGAATATTTTTTGTTTGAATAAATTATTTAATTTATAGATTAGTGCTGAAGGTCACCAGTCAATTGGTCCACATTCATGGAAATATTCATTAATATTCACTTCATTGCAGGACCTATACTATTTCAATGTCCACAGTAATTGATGCTCAGAGGAAAGATTCAGAAAATGACGTTTCATTGACGAAAAACTACAGCAAATTTATTGACTGTTTAAACTATTACATGTGAAAACCAGAAATTTAATATAAATTTTCTCTTACTGCATGGTCAGCATGCAGCTTCATGTGGTATGACAGGTCACATAAATATTGTTTCACATGATTGTTGTCATTGGTATCTACTTACTATTTCTTCAATTCACCTTTGATGGGATGTTCAACATTAATGTGTCCACTTTGAAGTTGTATCATGATTTGTTCAGTTTCATGTTCTTTGTTTCTAATATTTTCTAAAAATCTTCAAATCTTCTCATACTGTCCTGAATCATTCTTTGAAATTTAGAATGGAAACCTTGTACTATATTGTTTGTTCTTTGGCCACCTTGTAACACAGCAGTAGGTCTCTGATGTCCTGTGCTAACTGACTGGTCACATATGTATTTTGGATATATTCTGTTAGTTCTAAGAGATCTTCATTGATTTCTTTAAATAATTTTGCAATACTGTTTCGATATTGTTCAGAGACACAATTGGCAAAGCTAGAATCAGTTGCATTTGTTTCTTTTGCATTGGTTCTTCCATGCTTAAATAGGCTTCTTGAAACCGTAAACTAACGATTTTTCTGTACACAGCTTGAGAGATGTGAAATTAGCTCCCCTTACTGTGAAATTAGTACTATTTGGGAAAAGGTGCTGTGTAGGATTCAAGTTGAAAATTTTAAAGTCCAACTTTATGATGGGTGGTTTGAGTCTCAACATAGCTGATGAGTTTCTGCCTGCAAAATTTCATGTAAGGTGTATGTTTCTTTATTTTTTCAAGTTGTTAATGAAAGACCAATGGAAATGCTCTTTCACAGACCATTTTTATTAATTATTGCATAAATTGAGACAGCACTTTTTTAAATGTTCCATCTGTGTAAATACATTTTGATGCACAGAAGTAGTCAGTATTTCTGGTGGGTGCAAATATTAATGAGTCATCAATATTAATGATTCTCTCCAGTGACAAATAATAAAAATTATTCATTTCACAAAGTTCAATCATATGGACGAAATATCTGAAGATCTCTTATACTTCTAATAATCTGTTTCTTTCCGGCAAGTTGGCTAAAGCCTCTTCATTTGTAATGCAAGCAGTAGCTTCTCTCATAATACATCTAAGGTTTTCATTGGGTTATACAATCACTATTTGTCTTAGAATACTCTGCACTCTTTTTCCATCAATGGCAGCCATGTTTGACTCATGAGTATGTGCTCTTTAACCATCCTCTCTATGACGATATTGCCCATATCCCTGTTTGCCTACTTTGCTTCACACTGCCATTTGCGGATTCCCCTTTTGTAACACTTTCAATACATTTTATTTCCATTTTTAGTTCAGTAATGTGAGTGGTATGTATATCCATTACTCATAATAATTTTCTTCTTCTGCGAAAAAAACATAAGTTGCCATTGTGAATTACCTTAAAAATTGATTTCAATTTGTACAGAAACACTTTTCAATTATTAACAAGAATGCTAAAAAGCAAATATGAAAGTTATTATTGATAAGGACAATACAATTCAATCAAACAAATCTTGATATTATTCATTTTGTACATTCCTGCTTGTTCAATGTTTTGAGACATTATTCAGTAGACTTAATTGTGGACATTCATTTACGGACATTATGAAGGGGACATTACGATGTGGACTTCGTGTAAATTGAACATTGTCCTGTGTACCAATTGACCTGGAACCTTGCTGAACCACTGTACACTGCAAACATGGAAATTTCACAATTAGTCAATCAAAATAATTCAGTTTAGTATAAATATTACATTTTTGCATTATTATTGTGTTAATTACATTAATGAACACTGGAATTGAAGTTAATATATTTTATTATCAACTTTAAATTATTGCTTTTATGAATATTTTTCTAAAATGTCTCTGTTTTGAGTTAGTAAATTACATTGTGTTATGCACCTCTGTGCAGTGTACAGTGCAGTATAATTAACAAATTGGAAAGTCAGATATGATTTGTGAAGTGGAGGGAACCTAAGGAGTTGAAGCCAAATGTTAGCTTTCCATATGTGGTAAAATTAAATATTTGCTCAAATAATTGTCAAGTTTTAATTTAATAGAATATTTATTAACCTTCAAGATAGATTTTCTTACTTGTTTACTTTTATTAAGAACTAAGATAACTGTTTGAATTTCTTCATCTATAAAATTCTCATGATAACTTCAAATTAAAATAATATGTTGTTTTTATCAATTATAAAATATTGTACTGGAGAAATGTTGTTCAGTAAAATTTGATATTGAATGTTAAAAAATGTGTTACACTAACACAGCGATTTGCATTTTCTTATAACATTCCAGTAACATAATTTTGTTAGTTTTAACAGTACTTCCTTGGTTTACAGACATACATTTGCTTTTTTTAGAGTATTACATCATTCAAACTATTTTTATATCCTAAAACTCTTATACTTCTGATATAAATAATTTCATTTCATTGTTGTTTTATTCTACATTGAACCACATATTTAATTCTAGAGTTCACATTTCTTCAAAAAAATTTTTTTAGCAATTTTATTAATTTTAAATGTGCATCAAATTGTTTGTAAAGGACTCTTATTAAAATATGTATCTGTCATTATTAATCAATTCAATGGTGCTTGTGGCTTGAACTAACATTTTAATACACTTTTGCATAGACTTGTGAACAATTGAAATTATTTCCCTTCATGTTCAAATAATTTGTAAAGAAACAATATTAATTTGATATCTGTTGATGTCAAATTCTGTTATCTGTAATGTTAAAAGTTTGTAATTGATATCTGTTGATGTAATAATCACAGATATTCAATGGTTTTCAAAAATTCAATAATTGATATTCTTAATTATTATTATTGTTTGCAATAATTCATAAATGTATTTGATATATATTTATCAAGAAGATAATTATTCTCGGTATATGTTATATCCAATATCTCTCTCACTTTTTAAGGTAGTAAGGTAAAACATACTCTGTTGAAAAATGCAGAAAGATGCAAAAAGTATCTTCGCCAAAGAATCTTATGTGTATATGTTTGAGTTTTCATTTCTTATTCTCAAATACCTCATAATTTTAAAAACATTTTCTCACATACACAAGTCTGAATCAGATTTTTTAAAGTTTATATTTTTTTTCTCCACAGATATTCTGTAACTGTTCTTACTTTATTTTCACATTAATGTGATATATCAAAGTCTTAATACACAATTAACAATATATTCTAAAATAAAGAAATACTACTTAATTTTGTGTGAAGTTTTTGTGGGAATATTGTTTTAATATGATTTTTTTTATATGATTAATTTTCATATGGATTTATTTGATCATTTAAGGATTTGCCATTTTAAAAGTTTTGAGAAGAAATTAATTTTACCAATACATATGTCTGTAGCAGATTTTCTCTTTTACTTCTTTCTTTTCATTTCCTCCAAGTATACTCAATTGTGCTGTTAACAAGCTTAGGAGACCCAGATGTGCATCTTTACTGCATCAGTTTTCACAACTGCATTGTAATAGAAACAAATGTATTTTACTTTCCCAATTAAGCAGAGACTTGTTATTGAGAAACACTCTGCATTCTCAGACACTTTGTTGTAAATGGATTATCATTTTCATTTTATTACCCACACAGGTATTGGTCATCTTTACGCAATCTAGTGATATCCTTGCTGAATTCAATGCGTTCCATCATCTCACTTCTGTTCCTGCTCTTCCTGTTTATTCTAATATTTGCATTGCTTGGTATGCAACTTTTTGGTGGTCAGTTCAATTTTGAAGATGAAACACCAGCCACAAATTTCAATACATTCCCTATTGCACTACTCACAGTCTTCCAGGTGAGTATACACAATTTTGAAACAAGTATTTTTCAATTGGAGTGTCAAGTTTTAATTAAAATTTAATTTCATGTTGGACCAGATCCTGACTGGGGAGGACTGGAATGAAGTGATGTACCAAGGAATTCGATCACAGGGAGGAAACAGTGGTGGCATGATCTATTCCCTTTACTTTATAATTCTGGTGCTATTTGGCAACTACACTCTGCTCAATGTGTTCTTGGCCATTGCTGTTGACAACTTGGCCAATGCGCAGGAACTGACAGCTGCTGAAGAGGAACAGGAAGAGGAAGATAAAGAGGTTTTATTTAATTGACATAATTTGAAATGAGAGTAAAGATTTTTGTAATGGAAAATATGAAAGGAAAAATTATATTTAATAGACTTAATTTCCAGGGTTACAAGAAAACAAAAGAGTACAAATTTGTTTGCTTTAATCATGGACTGATGCAATATTTTCTTTTGACCATTTTTGAAGTTGTTAATCTTTTTGGTATCATTGTTATGCAAATTATATCAGATTTGATGTTGAAGATAAGAACAGTAGTTTTGTAACCAGAAGTGACAAAACTCTTTTCATAGTTTATTTCAGAAATAAGCTAACAGTAAAAAATTATACAATACTAAAATACTACATTTTAGACCTCAATCTCAATACGGCCATTTACCTCACTAAAGGCTAACTTTAGACATGAAATATAACTTCCATATATGCAAGGTTTTTACAATATTGAAGTATTTCCATTGTCATTTCACTTTGTAAGCATTGGAGAGTCTGAAATTTTTTGTTCAAAGTTTTTCCAATACGATTACAAGTAATGATTTTTATGACTCTTATCAATTGCAATAATTTAGGAACAGAATTTTTATTTAAATGTAAATTTTGTTTCTCATAAAATTAAAATAAATAAAACTGGAAGTATATTTACAAAATATTTTTCAATCTTTGTACTAACAAATAGTAATATTTTATCCAATAATAACAGAAACAACAACAGGAGCTGGAGAAAGAGATGGAAGCCCTGCAGCTCATGGGTAGTGGGGGCTCTCCCCCAAAAGTGGAGATCTGTCCTCCTTCCCCAACGCACAACTTGTAAGTAATTGAAAAGTATCATTTTTTTGAGAATAAATATAGTGTTAAATCCTTTAATGAGTCCTGAATAAAGGGTTGTTTATGCATAGAAGTAATGTTTGAATTGTTGGCATTAGAAAATGACATGACCAGCATTATGAGACTTATTTTTTCTCCAATGATTGAGCCTGGGAACCATTTAAATCTGAGATATTTACTCATGGAGAAATTACCCTTTAATAAAGTTTGTGTTATAAAGATTTTTCCATTGTTATACAATGAAATCTAGTGTCATCCAGAGTTTCTAAATAGTTATGCAATCTAGAATTTCTCCAAGATTAAACTAACTGTAGTAGACAAATAGAAATGTAATATAAATATATCATTTTGTTATCATTAAAATATTATAAGCTTTCTAGATATCCAGTTTTCTGTACCTGTTTGTTATCTTTTCATTCTTAGAGAGTGCTCTTGATAAATATCTGGCATTATGAAAAATGCAGGAAAGCTGTATGAATTTAATAGTAGCAAAAATGTCATTTGTTAAAATATCCCTATTGGGAATATCCCAACTAATACTAATAAAATTATTATTTCATTACTGTTACTGTTATTGTTATAAAATTAAAAATTATAAGCCAAATTTTTGATTTATGTTGTAATTCGCTGATTATTTAATCATAATTCGACATAAAAATGAAATAAATATGGAGGAAGTTACAGCAGGCAAAAAGTTATATTGAAAATTCAACACATTTAATGCAGAGTTTGAAATGTTTCTGATCTGATCATAAAATAACTTTAAATGTGTCTTTATCTTCACAGTAAAGGAAAAAACAACAATAAGAAGGAGGAAGAGAAGAAAGAGGAAGATGAAGACATGACGGGACCCAAACCAATGTTGCCATATTCGTCCATGTTCATTTTCTCACCAACTAATCCGTAAGAAAAACCTATTATTTTTCAGACCGTATTTATCAAAATAAGGGAAAGATTATACACTAAACCAAATACTTAAATTATAAATGGGATTTGTGTACTTATCCTTCTTTCTTTTCTTTTTCTTTTTTTTTTCCAGAGTTCGCCGTGGTGCGCATTGGGTTGTTAATATGAAGTATTTTGACTTTTTCATTATGGTAGTTATCAGTCTTAGTAGCATAGCTTTGGCTGCTGAAGACCCTGTAGATGAAGATTCAGAACGCAACCATATATTGGATTATTTTGATTATGCCTTCACTGGGGTCTTCACCATAGAAATGATACTTAAGGTATGTGAATAGATGAGTTTATTTCAGTTGTCATTCTAAATAATTCTTAAACATTGTGTTAATCAAGTAAAAGCAATTTTAATGGCGCCCATTTTAATATAGATGGAAATTTTTGTTGGAGAATGTCAGTTTCAATATTGAAGACATCCTTGACATTAAATTTATAAAGAACTCATCTACAAGAGAAGAAACTGTTATTAACAACAACAATAAAATGCTTTTACTATGCATTTAACATTCTAAGTATTACAAACATCTTCAAACACAAAGAAAAACAAATTTACATGAGAGGAAAACGAAAAACAATGATTGAAAATGTAATTGTGAGTGAGATCTATTAGATAAAGTAAAATACGCTGAAGTTTTCAAAGGAAACGAACTAGACGCCAATCACTATCTTCTGGAATAACTACGTACTCAAAACCTTCCCTCAAGATTGCAAGAAGAAAAGAGAGTTGCATAAAAATCAAAGAAAAAACAACAATAAGGAAACAAATAAACATAGAGTCAAAACGAACCAAAAGAGAAGAAAGCAAAATAAACTTTGAATGGTGTTGAAAGAAAATAAGTTTATTCTGAATGTAATTTTTTTGAATTCAGGAGCAATGCATCTGCAGACATGACTGCAAAGATTGATAAACTTATTGCAGCGTTTCATGCTTTGTAGCACCACTAGCTGCCACAATCTCTCTTCTCATGCCATCTGGCCAGAGGCGTATCTAGGCATTCAGGCGTCCATGGGAAGTATCAAATTTTCGCCCCTAGCAGGATATTTCAAATGAGAGTTGTTGTTATTTGTTCAAGAGGGTACACTGTAAATAGCGCCCCTAGTGAGTGGCGCCCATGGCACGTGCCACTCCTGCCATACCGTAGATACGCCTCTGCATCTGGCATCATGGACTCTCTCATACTCTTCTGTTTAATTTCAAATCACATGGAGAGTATTTTTTCTCAATATTACTTTCAAAACATTTACAAATTATACATTATTGTATTCCCCTTTTTATCATCTACTTATGGCAGGTGAAAAATATATGAATACAGTAAAACCTCTCTTTTACACTTTTCATAGGACCCTAGGGTAAATGGTGTAATTTGCGGGAAGTGTAAACAAGGGGAATGATTTTTGTCTTCGGAACCATGCGTACAGTATAATGTATTTAGATATACAATTAGTATGGATAATATGCTTTAATATGGAGTATTAGATACATAGTAAACAAAATTACAAGGTGAAATAGAATTCTTACCGAAATTTACGAAATCGGAAATCGAAGGCGTATTAACACCGAAGCGTAGTGAATTTTCAACGTCGCAACGACACTTCCGCGAGCGCGAGTTCCCGCAATCTACTTCTGGCAACCTTTGACGATGCAACATTGATGGATGAAGGGAGGGAAATGGTATTTCTTCTGTAAGAAAAATGCGAAGTTAACGTTTTCCCAAACTCAATAAAATGTTTGTTTTCAGCAGTTTGTAATGATTTCCAACTAGTATTTTTTAAAATTTATTTATGAAATAATAGAAAGTGTGTCTATGAAATAAATTTGTAATTAAAAACGTACGGAGAGAATTCCATATGTTTGATGTGATGATTATGTTGATGTTTGAGCTATTAAAGGATTACATTTACTTTAGAATAGGAATGTGTGAAATTGTGAAGGAAAATGATGTAAAATAAATGATCATTAGGCTACTTCTTACTTAGGAGAATTCCATACGTTGATGTTTGAGCTATTAAAGGATTACATTTACTTTAGAATAGGAATGTGTGAAATTGTGAAGGAAAATTATGTAAAATAAATTATCATTATGCTACTTCTCGTAGGCCTGTCACATGAGGTGCACATTGACGCGCGTCAACGCAGCGCAACGGTGACGCGCGTCAACGCGACATCAGCTACGTCGATGCCTGTGTACACGTTACATAACGCGCGTCGTAGAGTAACACTACCTTATGCGAAATGGCACACCAGCGCTCCTGGCGACGTGCGTTGTGCCCACAGCTCAAGCAAAACCCTACGACTTAAGTCGAGATAAAGCGTATTTTCTAGCTTTTAACACCCGCTAGGCGACGAGCGTTGGCAACAACGTCGACGCAGCTGGCATCTTCGGCGTTAGGTGACGCGCATTAACGCAACGCTCGTGTGACACATCTTATATTCTTCTACCAATGCACATTGGTCATTTTTTCTACCTTTTTAAATACCTCTGTAATGTACAATAAAAATTTGTATAGGCCAAGTTGCTCAATAATGATTTTCACGGTATTTAAATCTTCTAGTCTTCCTGTAACTTTTCATAACTCTTTATAATATCACACCATTCTTTCTGTTATGGCCATTTTTAACACAGCAAGGTAATGGGAAAGTGCACAGACAGTGCCCATTGTGCGCAATGTAAAGTGCTTTCTAGGTGGTGTTGTGCAGTCACACAGAGCACACAGTTCTAAAATGCGGGAAAATGGAAATTGTACTATCATAAAAAAGGAGTATTTATAACATTATGAATATATGAAAACTGATAGGACTGACAAGAAATGTTGTAAATGCTGGGTAAATGTAAATTGCAGGAATGTAAAAGCAGGGTTCTACAGTATATTTAAAAAATTAAAGATGACTGAATTTCTTCAAAACTAAAGATACATTATGCATATCTCAGGTTTATTACTTGCATTTTGATTCCATGTTGCTTGGCAAGAAATATAATATTGATATCATGAACCATTGAGAAGTTATGTGTGTGATCCGCAGTTGTTAGGGTGCTATATTATAGTAATAATAATAATAATAATAATAATAATAATAATAATAATAATAATAATAATAATAATAATGATGATGGCCAATATATTTTATATCAAATAGAATGGTCAATGAAAAATTAATAGACGAAGAACATTGTGGCATCAGGAAGGACAGAAGCACAAAGAACGCTATCTTCATAGTACAAATAATTGTAGACAGAAATAAAAAAAACTATCCAACATTATGTTATTTATAAATGTTGAGATGGGTTACAATACGGTGAACAGGGCTAAAAGATAGAAAATAATGGAAGAAGAAAGAGTACCAGGAAAAATTATAAAAGGAATATAATAACACTCCACATAATCTCATGGTCAAATAATTTTTAAAGAGTCAGAAAATTAACTAAGAATTATAGTTCATTAATGAAACAAAGTAACAAAGATCTATGGCAAAATCTTCATAAAAAAACAAACAAAAGTGATGTTTTTCTATGGAAAGAACAAAGATAAATGAAGATTGTGGCTGAAGGGCAAATAACATGTATCAACATTCCAGTGTTGTTTTGGACAAAATGTTAATACCTTTGATGCAAAATTTTAAATAAATTGCTCAAAAGATACAAGTAATCACTTATTTTGATTTGATACAACATTTATTTCAATTGTGTTGGTAGAGTGCTCCAAGACACCACACCATCTGCAGCACATTTATTAGCGTACTTTGTTGTTTTGGAGAATGAGAAAGAAAGAAAGAAGAAGAAAAAAAGCAAAAATTTGGCGCCTGTGTGAGAAGTTTTCTACATATATATTTAGCAAAAATTACACAAAAACTACTCATACTTTCAAAAAATTATGTAATCTCATACAACGAATGGTGTGGTGTCTTGGAGCACTCTACCAGTAAAATTTAGCAACATAACAGCAATTTGGCTCTAAAATTGCCAAAAGACTCTACTGAATAGGTCCAATAATACCCAAGCCCAATAAGCAAGTGCAAGGACAAGTGCACAATTGTGCAAGAAAATTAATTTGGACAATAGTGGCTTCTCTAAAACCAACGTAGAACGATCAGTAGAACAGAGAGATGTAAGAAAACTTAAAAAGAAAGAATGGACCTGGAAGATTTTTCTTTTTGCATAAACATCTGAAAGAATCTTTTTCAGGGCTATTGCTTCAACAGGAACATGCTTTCAATGTGCTGTACGTAACAGAGATGTCAATAATAAAGAACTGTTCGGCAGAGTTTCTTTTCAAAACTAAAATAACTAGTTGTAAGAAAATGCCTTTTAATATTGACTTACATGTATTTCATTTTGATAATTCCTATTTACCATTAAAAGCTTCAATTCCCTACTAATCAATAAATTACTCCGCAATGGAATATCTGTGAAAAATATAGTCATTAATTTCTTTCTCATATGGATTTCAAGAAAACTTGAAAATGAAAACGTTCAGATTCTTTGAAGTTGAAAAAGTTCAATAAAATTTATAATAGTAAGAGGGAATTATGCTAAAACTTCTCATTTACTTATGTTTTATGTTCTCGTTTTTTATGTTTTATATGACATTTTTATTAGGTCAGGGCTCATCAATTAACTTATCATAGCTTCTCTGATCTGATCAGTGTATTAAAAAGCAAAGTAATTCAAGCGTCATTCATATTCATGAAAAAGAAGTTTATAAATTCCTTATTTTCATTTACAGATTCTTGATCTTGGTATCATATTACATCCTGGTTCATATCTTCGGGAATTTTGGAACATAATGGATGCCGTTGTAGTCATCTGTGCTGCTGTTTCTTTTGCCTTCGATATGACGTAAGGATTCTGTTATTCTTAGTAATACTCCGTAATCCATTTTGTATCTTCAAATCTGCATCTCCTTTTATTATTTTATTAAAAATATATTTTGCTTTTGTTTCTGTGTTACAGAGGAAGTAAAGCAGGGCAGAATCTGTCCACAATTAAATCTCTGCGAGTGCTGCGAGTGTTGAGGCCCCTCAAAACCATCAAGCGTGTACCAAAATTAAAGGCTGTGTTTGATTGTGTTGTCAACTCGCTCAAGAATGTCATCAACATTCTCATAGTGTATATTCTGTTTCAATTTATATTTGCTGTAATTGCAGTCCAGTTATTTAATGGGAAATTTTTCTTCTGTAATGACGAAAGTCGGTTCACCAAAGAGGATTGCCAGTAAGCTTCTTTTTTCTCTCCTGAGATTTTAACTCTGTGTGTTTCATTAGACTAAGTGGAAATTAGTGCCCCTAATTCTCTTGTCAGTATTATGATAATGTTTACCTAATTTGAAATATCTCTGAGTAGTTCATGTGTTGAGGCCCTATTTATTTTTGTGACAGTGCCACAGGTCAGCAAATCTGTTCTTCAAATGAAATAAGAGCTATTAATTTATTGTTCTCTGTAATGTCTTCTTTGAACTCAGACACAATAAGAAAACATATAAGATTGTGGTCTATTTTGTATTTCTTTTATTGAAGAAAGCTTTAATTGGTAATATATAATGTTGTCTATATAATATAATCTTCTCTTGAGAATACTTTGATGATCCCACATGTAGCATAATCTGTGATATGAGGATGGAGGGCTATTTTTGATGTAATTTTGTAGTTCATTATTTTGCTATTCTTGGTTGAGTAGTACAAAAAAGAAAATTGGAAGTATAATTATTTTCAAAAGAATTTATGTCTATTACTCATTCATCTTTGCACTGTTGTCAAATGCACTTACATTAGACATTTATAATGGAGAAAGTTCTTTTTCAATTTTTTACAGAGGTCACTATTTTGTTTATAATGGAGATGATGTTCCTGAAGCAAAAGAGAGAAAATGGGACACTCAGTCATTCCATTATGACAATGTAATGGCAGCAATGTTAACGCTCTTTGCTGTTCAAACAGGAGAAGGTTGGCCGCAGTAAGTTTACTTTCCAATTCATGTCTACACTCTTTTACTAAAATTTTATCCTACATTATGAGAATATTACATTGTGTATGTGAACATTACATGTATTAATATGTTCTAGTAATATTATTTTCTGGTTTTCAACGATGGCTTACAATAAAAAACTGCTGATGGTGCAACATAGTATAAACTTATTCATATTATTTTGAAACAGTAATGTCAATTTTAAAATGTAGTTACTAATGTTTTAACTTCTAATCTAATACTTCAGTCTTCTATGGCAAAACTCTCTACCAATCTACTTGAATGGCAGCTTAGTATGTCCATTTCCTAACATCATCTAAATTTATATCGTAAAGAAAATTGACGTTTTATTACTAAATCAATGGGCAATTGTACCTTTTTCTCAATACAGAATCATTACAATTTTTTCATAATTTCTTAATTTTTTAATCTCCTAATAGTTCAATAAGAACAAGATAATTGGAATACAAAAGAGTGCACTCTTTTTTCACTTGTAATTTTTTAGTGAAAAGATGGAGCTGTTAAAGAGAAAATTGAGTAGTTTTGAAATGGCACATGCTTGAAAACTTTTGAGGAAGTTCACAAAAAAGGAGTCATTTGCAGCTGCTGTGTTCCTAAACAATGCATTAAATCATGAATACATCTGTAATTTAAATATATTTACTTCTGATATGCTAGGGAGGTTCCAAAAACACCCTTAAGTGAATTATTGAAAATTTGTAAGTTTTAATCAAAGTGATCCTGATGCCATGTAATTTAGTGTATGAACTACTCCATATATTCTTAGAGATATCTTCACAAATATGCCATTCGTTACTGCAAGCTTCATAATTTATACATGGAATCTTGAGACTGAACCAAAAAGAATGCTGTTGGGTCACTGGACTGGCAGTGATACATTGAAGCACTTGGAAGCCTTAAACCTTGCAAAGTAGAATTAAGACTAGTAGAGTTATTATTATGTCAAAATCAAATAATTTTAAGTGATGTCAGTATGCAACAAATAAACAAAAAATTCAAAGTAAGAAAATTGCTTACCACTGGTGGGGGCAGAGGGTCATACATCATCATACCACTTTGTGGATTCTGTGATTTGCTGCGAAGGGTAGGCTAGAATGTGTTTTGGAGGTGTGTTTGGGACAGTGCTATTGTAGCACCACTAGTTTTTCTAAATACACTGTTTTAATGTTCTTACACGTTTTCATGTTCTTTATTCCAGTTATACTTGTAACTATAAGTATCTAATTGCCATTTCTGTGACAATGTTACAGCATTTATTTAAAAATTATGAAAACAATGAAATGTGTTATATTACATAAATAATTATCAACATTTTAAGGCTGTTAAGAGTACTTTCATTCATATCAATACTTTCAAAGGATAAATATTGACATTCAAACATATTATTATGCTATATAATCTCGAAAAAATATCAGAATGAGTAACTTTATAAACCTGTAGGGGAAAAAAAGGGTCTCTTATTGTTGTTTTCTTGACATGTTTGCAAGAAAGAAATGGATAAGTCATGTTCTTTACAAACATGAACTAATCAATTAGAAACCTTTTTTGTCATTATTCTTCAAAATTATAACATTTTATATCAGTGAACAATAACAGATATTCTTAGTTACTTTTTTCTTCTTTCAGAATTCTTCAAAACTCTATGGCTACAACCCAAGACAACAGGGGTCCCATTCAAAATTATCGCATAGAAATGTCAATCTTCTATATTGTTTATTTCGTAGTATTCCCTTTCTTCTTTGTAAATATTTTCGTGGCTTTGATAATCATCACATTTCAAGAACAGGGTGAAGCAGAATTGCAGGATGGTGAAATTGATAAAAATCAGGTAAATTGTAATACCTTAATCATCTTATTATATAAAGTTGGATGTGTGTTCCACAATACTTTTTGTGCCACTGGAGTGATTTCTCTCAAACTTTGCAATAAACTTTTAAGTAGTTGAAAAACAGGGTAGGGAGACCTAAAAATATTTCCCCATATTTGGTTACCTCCTAAAATTTGTGTTACTGGAAACCCACAATGCAGGGCAGCAGTATTGTTCCTTTGCATGTGGGCAGTAGGACAAGACTAATCAAAGCCAGGCAGGGCAAAGTAGAAGATGCAGGCAGAACAGTTGAGTGAAGCTATTCAATAGATTATTGTGATAGATAAATACTTGAACTGTGGTGGATAATCAACAAATTTCTAAATATTGATGTATTTTGTGTAAAATATGTGACAGTCGTTGAGTATAAAACACTTAAATTTCTAAGAGAATTATTCTTCCAAAAAATTATCTTTGGTGCTTGAATTTAAGATGTCATTCTTTTCACTTTAAAAAATATTCTTAAGGCTTATTTATAGTATTGTGGAGATTATGTGTGTTAAAATAATGTGTCAGAGTGCTTTAAACAGTTAATTTTATATTTATGCAAATATTAATTCTATTAGTTTGCGTTCATTCTTAAAATCATCATGTCTGCAGCATTTTCTTAAAAGAAGATACTTTTTTTATGTTCACACTACAATAAACATATACTAGATTGTTCTCTACAGCCTAAAATCTTGGTAGAATGAATCACTTGCAATCATTTGTGTTTCTTTTGTTAGAAAAACTTCCCCTGAACAGAAAACATTGCTGTTACAATCATCTTACAGGGTAATGAAACTCCAACAATTAAGATTCCTACAAGAAATTGAATGCAGGACCAATTGCACTCTAAATGAGTTATTAAGACACCTTTATTCAGGTAGCAAATCAAAATTCCATGAATGAATGCATACAAAATTTCCAAAATACAAAAAATAAATTGCATGAGTCATATGAAGTTCAGAGTCTCTAGTATATCAAAGAATGTATCAATGTTTTTTATTTATTTTTTTATATTCTGGATCTTAAGAAATTGTGCGCAGATAATCTCCTCCCCCATACATCATATACAGTTTTTACAGTACAGTACAGTTTTTATGGACAAACATGCATGCACACACAAGCACATACACACAATGTTTTCTGTATCTCTTTAGTCAAAAAGGTAGGATTTTATTGCTTGTTAAAATACTAGAGAAGGCCCTATACAGGAAAATAATGTAATATGTAAATATTGCAAACAGGTTTGCAATATGCATAAATTACCTAATGCAAGTAGTCACATCAGTTTTCTTCAAAAATTAATCTAAAATTTCTCAGTATCTAATACTGATGTGTTTTATTTCAAACCTTGAAGCTGAAGTGTTAAAACTATTCAAAAGGTGTCAAATTGCTATGATACAGTTACTCCCAAAATTTTTTTAAAAAAATGTGTTTATTTATTTATTTTTACTTTCTCCCATTCATATTCTTGTGACAATAAAAAAATGAGAGTTCAGTCATAAATATTAAGAAAATTACTTCACAAAAAGATCAATTTTTGAATAGAATGTTCAATAGGTTTCTTTTTATGGAATTATTCAATGCATATTTGGATTTTGAATGATTATTATTATAAAATTGCAGCATTTCATCCTTGAACCTTTATATTTAATTGTTTCTCTTTTCTATTTATTGTTTATGGTAATTATCTTCATCTTGAAATTGGCATGATAATATATTGGTATTATTTTCAGAAATCGTGCATTGATTTTACAATAGGAGCTCGGCCTTTGGAAAGGTATATGCCTAACAAGAGAAATGGGTTTAAGTACAAGATCTGGCGTATAGTTGTATCTACACCTTTTGAATATTTCATAATGATCCTCATTGTGTTCAATACTCTGCTGTTGATGATGAAGGTATGTGCCTTATCTCATTATTGTCAGATAGGAGAGTTAGTACTCAAGATTTAATTGAAGAATGAAGAGTATTTACTTTATAAATTTATTAACCAGTTTCAAAGGTTTTTTTGTTTATTAATTATTTTCTATAATAAATTATTTATTGTAGTGAACAGGAGAAATGTGTTTATTATATAGATAGATAGATAGATAGATAGATAGATATAAAAGGTAGATTATTAATTTCTGTTATTTTGTTATCGATGCCTGCCCCCCCCTTTTTTTTTCCCCAAAATGATTGCTTTTTATTTGTAGTTTAATTTCAGATGTGAGGCATACATTAAGATTTATAGTATAGATAATTTGGAAGCAAGGTAATCTCTTCGAAATATTACGAAATATCAAGTTTATTGAAAAAACCTGATATCAGTATTTATTTTGTTACCAAGTAAACATTCTATTGAAAAAAAAATTTGTTTAAGATCTTAGACAATTATCCAAGTAATTGTGAATACAAAATGTTATTCTTCCAGATTTTGATGAGGCAAAGAAATGGGGATTACAGACTTAGCAATTTCACTGTATTGTCAATCAGTAGATCCATTCTGAAATAAATCTTGTCTATATCTATTGCTTTCTTTGAAGTTGATCCAAAGTAATAGGAAATAAGTATGACCAAAATTAGAATTAGAGAGTTTATTCTTCAAATAAAACTAAAGTGATAAAAAAGAATAATTCAAGAATTTATTTCAAGCTTAGATATTAGATTATGTACAAAAGTTCTTATCCACTTACATTTATATTTGCATTTGGTATCTGCTTGTCATTAAATATAAATTATTTAAATAAAATTATTGGTTTTACACAAATTATGGACTAGGAAAATTACCTTTTTATTAACTATTATATCTTACAAAAATTATTTGTTTTATGTAAGAATACATTTATGAAATGAAAAATATTATGTCTCAAAAATTTAAATATTACTTGTTGTTGGAATCAATTTCTCTATATAAAAGAAAGCAAATTGTCTCTGAGAAACCTCATAAACTGCAATGTTTATAAAACAATGGTTTATCAAATGTTTCCTTGTGGTAACCATTTTCATCCAGTATTTACCTTGAGTTAAGAGCATTATTGCCACCGAAAGCTGTAGAAAAATTGTTTTAAAGGTGTCCGAGTCTAAGTAACTATCATTTTTAAATCATTTTTAATGATGTATGAAAATGATATGCAAAAGAATGCCTTGAGAGTTTACTTGAAAGAATTTTTCATTAGTTGAAATTTTTTAATAAATTACTATAATATAATTATACACCACTTTTAAATAGTAAATATATTTTGAAAAATGAATTTATTGGCATTACAACTAACTAGGATACTAATTTATTAACTGTTACCTTTCTGAGGAAATTGAGGAAACGTTAGAATTCATAAATCTAACTCATGTTTTCTGAATTCAAAAATATCCCACTGATGGGAGTGTAATATGAATGTACAAAGAAAGAGTAATTTCTATCACAGAGCTTGGAAAGCTATTAACATATAGAAAATGTTCAAGTCTACAGCGTTTAAAAAGTTATATAATGCAACTTACCATACCCACAGAAAGAATAAAGAAAACAAAAACCACAATTATAGGAAGGTGTTAACAGAGGAAGGTAATAATGCATAGATAGAAATATAAAATTAAATGAGCTTTGTACAGCAGTTAAGCACTTGAAGAGCAGGGCTTATAATATTTTTAACAAAAAAATGTTTTATATCAGTCATTGAAAAATTATAATTTTTTATTATTAAAATTTTGTTCTCATTTCTAGAAATAAGAAATAATTTCTGATCATCATCTTTAAAATATATTGAAGTCAGAGTGAATATCAATGGTTCGAAGTTTAGAGTTTGATAGATACAGTATTAATTGCTTGCAGTTGAAAATAAATGTTGAATTAGATCATCAAGGGAATGCCAATTACAGATTTACAATTCATAGACTTCAAGAGTTAAATAACAATTAATAAAACATCCTATTGAGCCTCTTAATTACAAGTTTTTGATATGTTTTAGTAAATAATAAAATAATTGTTTAAATTCCAATTTAAACATTTCTGATGATTCCAATTACTTTACACAAATTTAAGTTGTTAAGTTTTCTTTCTTTGAAAATGATTAAAAATTGTCATTATTCTCACATTACATAGTTAATAAATGAGAAGATATTCTTTTTAAGAACTTGTTCTGGATTTAAAACTTTTTTAAAAGGGGACTGGCCCGAATCTAATAAATGATGTTTCAAGTATTGCAGCAATTAAAAGATATATATTTCCAGAAAACAAAATCATCTTTATATCAGTTGTCAAAGGATCTGTGTACTAACCAAATAGATTTTTCATTTAACCTTGATGATCATTAACAGCTCGTAAACCACGTTAGTTTGTTGTTCAATATTTGCTACCACTTATGTGGTGAGTAAACTAAAATGTCTTCTTGCCTTGTAGAGGTCTAGGAGATGAACTTTCTCAATTCTGAAATTATTTTATGTTCTTTCAAATTTTTTATCTTAGAGAATCAAAAAATGTCATTTATCCAATGTTTAAAATATTTTTTTTAATTGGATTTTCTATCAAAGTCATATACAAATAAAGGAGAGCTTGTGAACATAAAATATTAAATACACTTGCTGAATGTTATTGAAAATAATTAAAAAGTGTACATATTTGTACACAATTTTCTAATTTACAAAGGACAGTTTCTGTGAGAAATGTAATTGGATCCGAATTTCATTACATCTCTGTATGAAACGCGCTTATTTTAATTAAAATTGATGTTTCATTTAAGAATCAATCTATTTCTTACTACAAACATAATGAAGAAAATCATATTCAGTTGGTTTTGTTATTTTAATAATTATATCAGCATTTTTATGAACACTGATTACATTTTGAATTCATCATTAAGCGACTTGAAATGTATCAAGTTGTAAAATGCATTCCCTTTGGGCATATTATTTTCTAAAAAAACATCTACTGAAAATGAGAGATGGTTCAGTCAATCAAAACTCATTCTCAGTTGATTTAGAAATTATAGTTTTAAGAAGAAGGATAATTTATATTCTATGTTTTATTATAGGTCCCAGGGTGTAGGTCCAATTTAAAATGTTTATTTAATTATACTTTTCTTCCAGGTACAAATCAAGCAGCGTTACATTGCCTAATTTAAATTAAGTTTTGTTTATTTATTTATTTGTTTGAGACATTCATGACTAATGCAACAAATTTCCAAAATATGAACATTAATATTAAAAATGGGCTAAATACACATTAGTCATGGAAGTCACATTTTTGGCTCTAAATAATAATTACCTTCAAAAATGTTTGAAAGAAGCATGATATAGTTGCATTTTTCCAGATGAATTGGAGTATTTTTAAATGGCAAGTGCATGGCGTTTGTTATTATTTGTTTTGATAATAACAAAATGTTATCATTTGAAAATCATGGATTCATTTTATTAGCAATCAATAAAAATTAAAATTATTAAAATATATAATTTCCAGATTACAAAATTTTAAAATTGTGTGACTTCATGTCTTGTTTTGTGGATGTTTTAAAAAAAATTAATAAAGAAGTGCTGTTTTAAACAAAAAACAGTACGTTGAAATGAGTAAATAATAATTTGTGTCAGACTATAAATTATTTCAAATTATTGAACAGAAATGTTTGAAATGTATCTGAAAAGAACTTTGATTGTGCTTTTAAAGAAAAGATTTTGAAACGCTGATGAAATGATTCCTTGTATCAGTAGCCATTGTGCATGAGCACGATAACACATTCATGTTTTTCATTGTTATTTTCAAATTATAAATATATTTAAAAGATAATTGAAATGAAGGGAGCTAAAAATTACTTTCCAAGTACACAGAATATTTTTTGAATACATTGAACATATATATTCTTCTGTATATATATTTGTTTTCTGTCATTGCTTTGTGCTGTTTGAAATTCGATGCTTTTTAGTTTAAATAATGTTAAATAAATAATTGAAAATGTGAATACTTCAAAATGATTTTATTAACAATTGGAAAAGATAAAAAAAAATATGCTCCTTGGTGAAGGGAAATTGATTAAAAACTTCATTTCAAAATTGGCAATGACAAAATTCAAATTAGTTGTTGAAATATATTAACTGTTGTTTTAATGAAAATGCCAGTTCATGGTAAATATGCCTTGTACACATATATGCACCTTGATTCAACTATACTTGCAAAACTAACTTCTAAATTCTATCGCACAAGTTATTTTCCTGTATTATTTTCTTGAATGTGTTGTGAAGATACTCTCATGATAAACAATTTTTGTTTGTTTGTGCTAATGATTATCATAAATGTTTTTGTTGAGTTTAAGCGTGCTGTATTAAATATTGGTACATGGAATGAGAATAACCATGCATGATAATGCATGTTGTATAATGATGCGTATGTGGAAACTAATTAATGTTCTGAATTAATTTGACATTTAATGTTTTCAAATATTTGTGTATACTTCAATACCTGTTAATGGATCATAAATCTGTGTGGTTTCTCATGCAAACTTCAGATGTGATGTTTGGTTATGTGTAATTCTCTGGAATGCATATGTGATTGCATGGACTGATTAAGCACTGGTATGGAACTGCATGAGGAATGAATCGTGAGTCATGAAGCATGAGCATAAGGATGCATGTTCATAAATCATATTGTGCCTATTCAAGAGACTGTTTAGAATTCCTTTCTCTAACTTGCTTCTTTTCCTTGTCCATCCACACCTCTTGTAGGAAGGAAATGAAATATTTCAACTACGCAGTTATGTTCTAACAATGACAAAATGGATCCTAACAGTGTTTGGAAGAGAGAATGTTTTTGCTTGAAATGCTCAAATGCATGAATTGTAAATATCATTATGCGTCACAACATGTTTTTTTCTTCAAGTTACATTATTTAATCATAGATAGTCACATGACAAATAATGAATTCTTTGCATGAAATCTTTCTAAGCCAGGAATGTGCATTTGCCAAAAAAATTAAAGATAATGTTATGACACATGCAACTCCATTTTGATTTAACTGCTTCCTCCTATTTTAGGTTCTTACATTTTCTTTAATGTTTCAGCACACATTAATTTTGTTTTCATTATGGCAGCCAAACATTTCTCTTGACTCAGTTACCTATAATGTTCGGTCAGTCTTCATACTTGTTAATTTCAACAAAGATGTGCAAAGTAATACTTAGGACTTTAATAATCTCCTTGTTTGGAATTGCCTATAAATTAGTTGGAATTCTCAAGAACAATTTTTAGTAACATTTGTAAGTTACCAGCTTTTGTGCGAGATTTTAAATTGTCAGTTATGTGGAGTCCATGCTTCCTCTGTTTATGACTCTTAATAAGACTGGATATTTTGATCTTTAATTTTTTTTCCCCCCTTTTTTTTCACCTATTATTGTTCGCAAAGTTATGACACACTTTTTGATGAGTTAAGTTGTTTGTCTGCCACTTGTATCAAAAGTGTATCTAGTTTCAATATTGCATGTTTATTATTTTCATTTTGAGATTTAGTAAATGTGTTAGAAATTATTGAGTGATTTGTTATGACATCTGAGTTTTTATTATAGTTATGTTTGCGAGGATACTGCCTTCACTGTAAAGCATATGTTTTTTTCAAATGTTATTTGAAGTTGTCAATAAGTTTTCTCTTCACTGAGTTTTTACTACATTTCATTTTTTCTAGTCTGATTTACCTTAGATTAGTCACTGATGTTGCTTGCTTACAAGATATTTTAATCTTTCATTTTACATTTAGAGGAAAGTAGATTTTGCTATGTGGAATAATTCTTTTCCCTTTTTTGCATAATTTTTTTCTCATTTTATTACAAATTTTAAGACAATAAACATTTTTAATAGGAATGTGATATGCCAAATGTTTCAGTTCCAAATTTTATCTTTTTTATTGTCCATGTTGGTGGAAATTATAAGTTTACACGTGTTGCTATGTTAATAATTTCAGTTGTTCTTTTGGGATGAATTTGCATTTTTTCTCTTTTTCTTTTTGTGAGGAAGCATGGTCTCACACCATATTGTGTTAAATATTTATACTGCATATAATGCTGAAAATTTGTAAGAAATTGGATGAATATGGGGTCATGAAGCATTTGGGCAAACATTAATTTGAAATATTAAACTTCAGGAACACAAGCATTATTTGCAAATAAATAACTCATCAATTTTTTTAATATTGAGAATAATAGAGTGAATTTCGTGGTTGTAGATATTTTTTAACAAACATAAAACTGATTAATTATATTATTTTATTATCACCTTGTTAAGTTACAAGGCAAATTCAATTTTTGTTCTTACTGTAGCAATTGTTTTGTTAAACTTATAATATTTTTCCTATTGACAGCTTTCTATACCTTCTAATAGATTATTATTTAAAAATTGAAATAATTTTACAGCTTTTAATCTAATTATTCATTTATCTGTAGTAAAAAGTAATTTTAAAAATATAATTTCTTCTATGAACCAAAATGCATTTTCGACGTAAGGGTCTATGTATGGTTCTAATGCATCCAAGTATTACTCTCTAAAAACACTCAACAAATAAAAGATATTCATATTTTTATTTACTAAAATACTTTGAACTGAATTTAATTCTTAAATCCCATTTCTCCATACATTTAAGCAGTACTATGCACAAAGTTGTTCAAATATTACACTCTAGTATTCAAGACATTGAAATGTTAAGTAGATATGTACTAATAAATATTAAAATAGATTTTAAAATTTTGGATATATGTTGCTTGGAAGAGTGATGCTAATTTATTATTTCAAATGTAGATTGTTTGGTAAAAAATAAAATTATTCTTCAGATTTTCATCATTTAATAGTATTAATGTAGATGTAATTATGAAATCTTGCTCAATGGCTCAATTCTTTAACACATGAAGAAAGAATGATAAAATTTTTGAAATTAAATTACTGATTAATTTCTTTATGAATACGTTGTTACCAGCTGAGGAAATATTGAAATTGTAATTTTTTTATAAATGCTTTTCATATACAAAAAAAATCTTCCATTACTTTCAGTAGGTGTTTCCTAAAACCCTACTTAAGAGTGTAATCATAAATTGAATTACCAATAATTTAATAATTACCAAATGTATACTATTGTTTTCCAGTGCAGTAAAATCCCATTATAAAAGACATCTGAAGATCTAGATTTTTGTCTCTATGAACTCTTATAAGTGGGAAATCCTAACACAAATTCATGTAAACCTTATGTTATCGTGTATTTTTACTGTTCTAGATTTCACAAACAATGTTCTTTCTTATATTGATATTAACTTTTGACTTCTATGGATGGGGAAAAAATTGATGGTGAAAAGCTCATTGCAAAGTATATAATTCATTAAGATGATGCATTATGCTTTGTCAAATATTGTACACACTATTCCTGCTCACCTGAATATGATGGGAAGGAGCAGGGAGAAGTTCTCAAGCTAAAGCATCTTCCACAAAACATTTCACAGAAAAGGTTACAGCAGATTTTCACCTTTCACAGTTGAGCTGGATTATTTCCAGAAGGGTATTTCTGGGTATAGGAATCCTTTCTTATGTATCTGAGGTGAAGGGTGCTTCAAGTAAAACCAATAAATCACCAGGTTTCCCATGGGAACACTTACCTTTACAATTTCTAATTTTTAATTTGGGGGAAAATTTCTCTGCAACAATAAATCAGGGCAATCTTATGAATAGGTCTCCTGTAAGAGAGAAGAAATTACAGATAATGTGTACATAGGGATTCAGGGCAGCCTTAGTCTGTTATAAAAAGGAATCTCTAATAAGTAGATTCTCTTATAATGGGTTTTACTGTATTTCATTTTTATTGTTTTGCAATTCCTACTTTTTCCTTTGAATGAATTTGTCATTCTGAGCATCCTAGGAATAATAATAGATATTTCTCATTGGTAAAATAAAAAGTTAAATTATAAACTGAAACTATAAGGAATGAAATTGATAAATTAATGCTGAAAATAGTTCAGTTGTGAATGCGGAAATAAATTAACACATTCAGGTACTGCCCGTAGAATCTACAGGCGCCAACAAGTCACCTTCAATATTAGAACGCCCATGGAATCTACAGGCCTTCGGGTAATACTGCTTTTATTATGCCATTTTTCAGTTTGCTTACTATTCATAGAGGTTTCTTCATCAATAAGGTACCTAAAAACACCTCTAGATTTCATTTGCTGCCATTTAAGTGGTATTAAATAGTTTTGGAATATACCGACGTGCATGCCCTCTGCAATGACACTTAAGGAGCACTTTTCAAAATTACAACACTGAAGCCAATTATTGTGAATAGAAAGTAATGTTTTCTTCATTACTGCAGTAGCTACTAATGTAATATTATGTATAATGTTCTAATATTGACAGAATTTGTAAGAATTTAATAAAATAGACATGTTAAACTTTTTTTGAACTCAATTTCTTGAGTTATTTGTAAGAAAAAATATTTTAAACTAATAAAGTAAACATAAAAGTTGGACTTCACATAAATATACAAGATTGTTTTTTTAAAATAAGAAAAAAAAATCTTGCTTCTAAGTTTATTGGTTTAGAAGATATGACTCGTCAAACATACCCCAAAACCTAACTACCTGTGATGGAAGCTGTAGCTACAACCTGAATGTGTTAATGCTGAATAATTGATGCTTAAACTAAATTTCCAGTTGCCGTAGTGAGATGACTTTGTGGTCATTTATCCAACGTAGGCCATTACCCTGAGATTATAATTATGATTACATTAAAATATTGAAATTATTTTCTCAATATTAACTAACTGGATAATGAGTAATCATCGTTAGACTTGGCATTTAGAAATCTTTAAATATAAGTGGGTTGCCTTTACTGTCATAATTGAACATTTTTGTTTTTTCAAAACAAAGTGACAATTTTCTTTAAACCTTCCACAAATCTAACACAATCTAATGCTGTGTGAAAAGAAATAATTCAGAAGATTAAGTATGTGTGTGTATACATAATTTTAATTATTTTTTTTATTTGTGATATATTTTGATTCAAAGAAAATCCTTTTTATGGTAATATTTTGAACATTTTTATGCATTTTACTCAAATATAATAAATTTAATTTCTAAATAAGAGCATTTGTGCTGCACATTAATATCAACATTTGTTCAAATATGAATTATAAAATGTAAATTTCATTTGCGCTTACTTCTACAAGCAGATGCTATAGGTGAATTTGTATTATATCTTATAATGTTAACTACATAATTGTTTGATATTCATTTTCCCCTATTTACAAATTCTGGAATCTTTCATGTGCGAAATTGCTTATAGTAATGATACTTCCAATGCACTTAAATGATACTTTTAATTTTTTTTCGTTTTCTGTTTAAAATTAATTGTATGTGATGATGTTGATCATCATCATCATGAACAAGTTATTATGAGTCTTTGACCTTGTTCCTAATATTTCAGTCATTTGTCCATTACCATTGAATTCTTCCTAAAACTAATCTCTTTTTGTGGTCCTGGGTTCATCTCTCTCTCTCTCCCTCTCTGTCTGTCAATATCCTTCTTTCTCTTTTCCCACTTCCCAGCAAGTTTGTACAAATTATTTCTTTTGGATTTTCAACTTTCTTTCAAATTAATACATGCATAACTTTCATACTTCAATGCAGAATATCTTGCTATACAACACGAAATGAACATCTGCATTGCTTTGTAACATGTCTCTCTCACTATAACAATTCTCAATGGGCACTTTTGAACAGTTATGGAATGAATTGTACTTTCCTACTTTTCTTGTTCTCTGCACTTTCTTTTCACTTCTTTTTTTGTTCCCTCTAATTATCTGTTTCTTCCTCTTCCCTCCCCTCATTTTCTCTCTCCAACTTCTATTTGTTTATCTTTTCTGTAGTTGTTTGTTGCCTTGTTTATATTAAATGTTTTATTTTCATGTTTTATCATGATATTAGTAAAGTATTTCACAAAATTGAAACATTTTTACCATCTTCATTTTGGTGAAATCTTCTTCTCGTCTGTCTTCTTTTTCTTCTTCTTGTTTTTTTAAAGTACAGTATCATTACACTTGACACATGAAAAATTTGAGAACATATAAATGATCTGAAATTAATTATTTGCATATACAATATTTCAGCTTGCTGAGCAATTGTGTAGGGCACACATGAATATTTTTCCCATCCACTAATTGTATGCAAATCATAAAAGTATCAAGAAATACATAATCATTAAATCATGATCTGCATGTGATTTCAGTGGATGTCAGACAATGAAAACAAATTGATTGAAAAAGAATAAAATTCTTTTAGAACATTTAAATTTCTAACTTGAAACTTTTGGACTCTGGAATTTTGTAGTATTGGTAGAACACACTCGTAACTGAGAAATTTATATTTTCTTTAAATCAGGAGTTTAATTTGTAACAAAGATAGATCATAAATGGAATTGAATTAATGAATATTTTGCTATTTCCTTTCACAGGGTTTCTCAAGAATGAGTGTGTTTCATATCATAAAAATTGAAAATAACTTGTTTTATATTCAATTAATTACATTTTCAATTACTTATTTTTTAAATTAAAAGAAACCTTTTGAGTATCCTTCACCCACTCAGTGAAATATGTTTTCACTGCTTCCATATTTCTAAAAGACAATAACTTTCATTGTAAGTGAACTTTTGATATTTTTTTATTAAGTTTTAAGAAAGTAGCATATTATTTCAGGCAATAACAAAATATTACTAAATATTTTTTGTCATGTAAATACAATATAATTTGTATCTATTTGAATGTTGCATTAATTTATTTTGGCATTTTTACAATTCATAAACAAAAATTAGATTAGATTTTATGATACAGTCTCATTCAGAAATATGGAAGAAGAGGAGAAATATTTGTGCTGTGTGGATTGTTTTATTGATGTATTTGCAATGATCCATGTACCTTACCTGCAAGTGTTTGGATGTTGTATGTCCTTGGTTCTGAAGTGTTTGGATACTTCTTTATTTAATAAATTAAGTGTGTATCATCATAGAACACATTTGAAGTTTCCCTTCATGTATTACCAACCTGTTCTGAAACCATTTTCTTAAATTTCCTAATTCTTATGCCTATTGTAAAGTTGTTTGTGGTATTGATGGTAATTGGTAACTTCAGTTTACTGTGATTGTGCATTCTTCTTTATTTGTCTTTATTATTTGTGTTTTTCTTGGTTTCTTCACTATTTGTTCTAGTATGACAACCAAAGCACATTATACAAGAATACTCTCCACTACATGAACATCGGGTTTACCAGCATGTTTACCATTGAGTGTATTCTGAAGATTGTGGCTTATGGAGTTCGGGTAAGAAAACACCACCATTGTAGTGAATTAGTTAAAAGCACAAAATGAATGGAAGTGAAAAGAGAGAGTGAGAAAAGAATGTAGAGAGAGTGAGTTGATGCAAGCATGATTTAAAGTTACAGTAGTATGATGATCTGACTTCATGAAGCAAAATGTCTTAATATACTACATAAATTGAGTATAGTGTGATAAGACAAGAAATATTTCAAAAAGATAGTTATTAGTAAATATATTTACTGCACACCTTACCTTCATTGAAGTGGAAAATTTTTTTTTTTTATTTAATTTAATAAAATTATAATTCTCATAACAACTTGTAGTTTACTTCTCAGAAATGCTAATTATATTAAGAATGTATTTTAAATTTGCATTTGTAAAGAAGGAACTGAATAATAATTGAACAACTCTGAGAATGTATTTTATGATATTAAAAGCTACTTCTTGCTACGGTAATATGTGAATAATAATGTAAAAAATATTTAAATGGAAGGTCATGAGATATTGAAGACTACTCAAAAGTTTTAATTTTGAGAAAGAATTATGCATACTGACATTTCAGGAAATAGTTTTAGTTGTCTTTCAAATTAGAGAAGATCAAAGGAAAATTTCTGGGTTGTATTTCAGTTGATCGAAATTTTCCTAGTAGATATTTTAGTTAATACTTTCTTTTGGCATGTTACTATAGTTTTGTTGTAGCTTTTAACATCAGTAGACAAAGTGATTTCAAAAGTAGAAGATTCACAATATTTTATTGGTATACTCTCATGTACTTTATTTATAAATGTTTCTGTGTGTAATACTCCTAAGAGAAGAGCTTTGGTAGGTAATAACATCCATCATATTTTGAAACTTATTAAGCCTTCTGTTTTAAAACTGTAATATTATAAGTGCTTTTTTATGCTCCACATTTGGAAAACCATTTTCCCCATGAGTGATAAATTATCAATTCAAGAACTAGAATATTTCCTTTTACCGTAGAAATGATATTTAAATTACCTTCCTTGATATTTGTACATGTGCTCACGTATCCCCGTACTTCCAACCTTTTTTACCGTTATTTTCCTCTTCCCTCTTAGAAAAGCATGGAACTTAATGAATATGAATAGGATATGTAATGTTTGCGTGTTATGAAAGAATGCATGGCTTGATGCTGTGACATAATAAAGCATGATGTAATAAAATCAAGTGATTAGAAATGAATGGCATTGCATGGCACGATACAGCATGATACATGTATAGCATGACACAGCATCATGTGGCAGAACACAGGCATGATTATGTGATGAAGCTTTAATTCAACGTTTGCATTGTGCATATTGTTTTGTTTGTTTGTTTTTTAAAATTTTTCATGAATTTATATTCCATTTTATTATATGTTGGTTCTGGAAAACTGCATTGTACAATTGCACGCAGCATGAGTTACTAATGAAACAAAAGCATCTGAACAAGAAAATAAGCATGAGAAACCTTTAATCTGTTAACAAGAAATACCTTGTCCAAAAAGCATAGTGGAAACAGAATTGATGTTGATATGTCAACAACTGATTGCAAAAGTAAATTCTAATATAGTCACACATATGCATCGCATGCTTCAGTCATGAAATGTTGGTATTGTTTTACAATTTTGAATTTGAATACTTAAACTTGTTTTTATTTCAGGGTGATCAAATGATTACTTATAACAACTTGGGTATGCTGTCAGGTGGTCTTGCTGATTTGTACATTAAGTTTACACTGTAGACTTATCTCATTCCCATTAGTGTTTTAGAAACTTGTGCCCATCTGTAGTGGTGAGACTCTCACTAAGTAATTCATCCACTGCACTGAAAAAAAGGAATGTTTATCTTCATTCTCCTGTGATTATTTTGTCATGTACACAGATTTATATACTAAATTATATTTGTCATATTTAGGTACCTCTATAGTTGGCTGTAAATTACTACAAATATATTCACATTAAGTGACCCATGTTGTTTGAAATCCTTTAGCAAATAATTTGTTGTATTTAATGCCTGCTTTGTAGTTTCTTTAAATATGTATTTCAGTATATCTTTTGAACTTATTATAATTGCAAGTATTTTTACTAGAGTCAGAAGGGCTTCTTTTATTTTACTCACTTGTTCCACATGGTTTGCAATATGTCACCGATATCTGAATTATTTCTTTCCAAATCACTAGAAAATATCTAATTTAATTTTTAGTAAAGCTTGTTTTCTTCGCAATATTCTATTAGACTAATTATCATCTTATCACTTTTGAAAGTATGAAGAAGGCCTTCACCATATCCAATCCACTTGAAACTGGAGTGTTTATTTCCAATATCTGCAAAAATCTGAGCAAGTATTTAGTTTACAGAATGCAAGTGATTACAATTCACAGTTGATTGCTGACTGTCTTGTTTTTTCCTCACAAATTATATTCTTAGTAAATATATTCTCTCTAATATTTACTAAACAATTTAATCTAACAGACCCACATGGCTCAATGTGATACCTCTCCTAATATACCTTTAGCTTCCAGTATCCTTTTTTTTCTTTTCTTTTTACTAGAGTCAAATAACTTAAAAAGTGGTGCAGTTTCAGCTTGGTGTGTATGAGAGTAGTCAGTCTTATTTCCTCAGCCCACCCTTTCGTTATAGGGCCTTATCTTAGATTTTTGTAAATGAAATAAGAGTGATGTATATTTTTGTGTATAATATGTGTTTAAGAGTGCATGTGTTTTATTAGATATTTTGTTTTTCATATATTATTTTATACTTAATGTAATGGAATTGTAAGAGAGCTTTATTATAATTTTTTTCGTTTTTGAAAGACATTGATCCATACACTTCTAAAACGTGTTTGTTGAAATCTGTTGCCAAATTTTCATGTGTAACATTGTATGAAAACTTACCTTTTCAGGCAACTTCTATTGATAAAAAATATAGATAATTATTTAAGAAGTGAAAAGATATTGTTTGACCAAATCACTTTCAAAATCATAAACATTATAATTCTAATAATTTTGTGAACCTTATTATTTTTGAAAATGTTTGAAATTTCAAAGGTACCATAACATTTTAGAAAAGGACATACTTGCCTGACACTAATCTTCAATATAAATAGAAGCTTATATTTGTCAAATATCTTTACGTCTTGTAGGAAGTTTTTGAGAAAGGAGATATATTTGAAATGATTAAAAAAGAAACCCAAGAAAACAAAAAAGTTATTTCCAACTACTGTAATTTTTAAAAACTTTATTCTGAAATAAATTTCATGATTGTAATGTAAATATTATTAATTTATTCCTGGGTGTTTTACTTATACCTAATGCTGAAAGCTGCTGAAATAGTTTCTGAATTAGAAATTCTTAGTGTATCATGTTAATAGATCTGGTGAATGAGGATAGAGATTTTTTCTCAAGTTCACATGAAGTGGTGTTTCATGTCTTTCAAAATTTTGAATGGAACTGCAAGTATTCAATATGACTTCTCTTTGAATCTGTTGTAAACTGTTTAATGTTGAACTGTTCCTTATGTTTAATTAATCAGTTTGGTACTTAACTGATTGCAGAAGAAAAACAATAGAACGATTTTGCAAATATTCTCAAAAACGTTTTATTTCCCCAGATCAGATAGGATTTTTTAATTGTATACCTCCTTCATGTTATGTTCAAGAAGTTGTAAAATCTTATTTCTCTTTTCCAATTAATTTTGATTTTGTATTTCTCAAAGACTGAGGTGGCTTCGTAGTTATAGTTTAGAGTGTTTTCCTCTTCTGTTATTCCAAAATTCCTTCATCAAGGCTGTGCAAAATGTTTGTAACTATTGTGGTGTTAAAGAGGCTCAACATTCACAAGCCCAGTGTATTACATAATTTTTTTTTCAACAGCTTTCAGTATCATGTTGTTGTAACACACCTAGGAATATAACATATTCTTGATGGTTCATAACGGCACCTTTTGAATTTGTTTTCAATTCAATTCAATCTGTTTCAATCTGTTCTGTTAGTATATTTCTTTTCTTCTATCTGTTCTGTTAGTATACATTTTGTATAGTTTCTTGTAGCAATATTTTTAGCTTGAATAGCCATGCTGAACTCTGTTTCACTGTATATGTCCCCTCTTATCAAAATATAGACCATCAAACTTCTTACTGACCTCTGTGGGATTCATCATTGTGATGGTTGCTTGTCATGAATAGTTTTCTGTATTAATTTCTGTTAGTAGATTTGATAGGTGAAGACATTAGAACATGACATGAGCAGAAGTTCACCACATTAGCATCTTGAGAACATGTAATTTGTAAGGAATATTTTCCAAGTCTCAGTTTATTGTGCGTGCAACTGAAGGAGGAGAATCAATCCAAATAACTTTAATATGGGGAAGAGACATTCTTTCTACAGCTGCTCTTCAGTTTCACATTCAATGTTGTATCATTCTTGTACTGATTTTTCTCTTGTTATCTTAAAGATCTATGAAGGGGGACCCAAAAGAAACCGGATTGTCATTAAAAAAAAAATTATTTATAACAGATTTTATGTGTTAAGGTCTCCTTGTGTGAATGGCAATCACAGCAGTTATTATTTTCAATCTACTAGCCTAAAAGTATTTTCTGGAATCTTTAATTGTGGTTACATAATCTTAAGTAGCAAGTATGACTCCTGTTTCACTGAAGATCCTGCCAGTTATTAGCCAAATATTGAACACTTCCAAATCAACCAAATTGTTTCATATTGTTCAAGAATCCTCCTGAGTGTTTCCACTTAATCTTAGTCATCCATTCACTAGACCTGTTCACTACAGGTGTTGGCAAGAAGAATTTACTTCTTTATTTAAATGCAGTGGGCTCCTGACATGCACTTTTACAATACTGCCATGAAGAATGAACACTTGTCTTTTATCCAAATAATATTCTCAGAGCAACTTGCTGTAATAGTTAATAATCGCATACCAATGTATTTCCGATACCCGGAAAATATGGCATGGGGTCAATGGGGGACCTCAGAATAAGATTGCAAAATAATTGAAGGGAAACTTGATGTATGTGGCCTGTAGAGTGTCCGGGAAGGAAACGTCGAAACTTCTAAAATAAGCTCTTAAGACAATTTAAGCATATTTTCTCGAATAAACTACTACATGGATATTCCGAATGGCTGAGTTGCAAGTAAGTACTTAAAAGTTGGTTTGAAAAAATGATTTCTAGGCAAAAATGTGTCATTGCAGAAACATATAAACACTCCAGAAAATGTAAATTATTTATTATTTACAAAAAAGAATATATTTGACCAGAAAGAAAAAATTAACCCAGGAATAAAGTAGTGGTGCTACAGAATGGCTCAGACTTTCCCGTATAAGTTTTCTATTTCCTTGGGTCTGAGCTAATTGTTCACACTCGTGCCAGCTGCCATCTATTCGCCGCCCAAAGTACATTTTTTGACATTTTCTTAATTTTGTCTGGTGAGCTTCATGTAAAGTACCCCCAAATTTTAAGTAAATACAATTTGTTATAAATTTAATAATTGTATACCAGGTACAAATCAACTCATTTTAATACATATGTCATTGATTCGTAAGTTTTACCAATTTACCATTAAATTCTTAAAAATTACCAATAGAACTTAAGAATCAATGTCATACTATGTGTTAAGGTGAGTTCATTTGTTCCTAGTACACAATTTTAAATTTATAACAAATTGTACTTACTTACTTAAAATTTATAAGTTAGAAAAAGTATAACGTACTGTACTTAATTGTATTACCTAAATTGTAACTAAGCATATAGGAATTTCTGTATTTTAGTCAGACTTCTGAGAGAGGAAAAAAGCTCGAATCGTCGAGAGAAATAAATTTCCAAATTTAAAATAGATGGCCTTTTATTAACCTTTTGATCATCAAACTGTAGTATAAACTGATATTAAAAAATCGGACAAAGAATTTATTAAAGTCTTTTGCTATTCTGTAGCTCCACTAGTTACTTTCCCGTATACGTACGTATATACGGAGTAATAAACGTAGTAAAGGGAAAGTTATACAATGCTGCGGAAAATCTATTTCGAGATTTTAGCGGAAATACACGTTTTGGGTTCCTCTGATACTGAAAAAGTGTTTTTTTGGTTTGTTTTTTTCAAAACGTCCGTCTGTCCGTCCGTTTTCTGTGAACAACACTAGCGCTTAAACCATACGTGCGATTTCTTCCAAAATGAATAATCTCCGGTCAATCTGCGTCCACTCGAGGTTCCGCGATTTTGAAAAACTTTCTTCCAAATTTGGGAGTTCTTTACATGAAGCCCCCGGACATTTTCAAAATTTTCTCAAAAATGGCTCCAATTTTTTTCTTTAAATTTCTTGCAGAATTAGAGTAAAATACACTTATAAAGATGACATATGTCTCATTTTCACGGTTAATTCAGTTTTCGAAAATTTCAAGTTTGAAATATTTTCGGCGTCTTTCTACAAGTACAAAATTGAAGATAGATACTTTCCTCCAAATAAAATTTGTTCTCCAAAATGAGTTATTTCTTTAATGTCATGAATATATTTTTGAAAATTTTTTGTAGTTTTCGCGCAATATTGCACGCAATATATGCAATTTTTTAAAAAAAACTACAAAAACAAGATTTTCTCAAAAACCGCTCCAAATTTTTTCTTTAAAATTTTGGTGAGGATAGTGCCTAATGTATTCTATGAGATGACATAAACGCAATTTTGGTCTATTTTGACTTTTCAAAAATTACAAAAAAAAGTATTTTACTTGTCCGTCTCGTCATTAATATTTACATTAGCGGCAATTACTTCATATTATGATACTTATGAGTACATCTGCTTTAAATAATGTTAAATAAAGTTTCTCGGAAACTCAACCGTTTTCTGTGAAAACTATCTCAAAATTCGGCATTTTCAGAAACGTTCAAATGACATTTTCTCATAAATGGCTCCAAATTTTTTCTTCAAACTTTTCGAACGGATAGTGCTAATTACACTCTTTAATAGGACGTAAAGTTCAATTTGGAGTATTTTTTTGTTTTTGCAAAAATTACACATATGTATTTTTTACTTCCCCGTATACGTACGAGATTTCAACGTAAATAAACGTTTTGGGGTCCCCTGATACCGAAAAAGTGGGTCTTTTCAAAACGTCCGTCCGTCCGTCTTGTCCGTCTTTCTGTCCGTCTGTCTGTTCGTCTGTCTGACCGTCTGTGAACAATACTAGCGCGTAAACCATACGTGCGATTTCTTCCAAAATAGATATTCCCCGGTCGATCTGCGTCCACTCCCCCCTCGATTTTGAAAAACTTTCTTCAAAATTCGAGGGTACTTTAAATGAAGCCTCCCGGACATTTTCAGAATTTTCTCAAAAACCGCTACCAAATCGTTTCTTTAAATTTCTTGTAAGAATAGATTAAATACACGTATTAAGATGGCGTTAACCATGTTCACGGTTAACTCTGAATTTTCGAAAATTGCCAAAGTTTGAAATTTTTTCGGCGTCTTCCTAGAACTACAAAATTGAAGATAGAGATTTTTCCTTCAAATAAAATTTGTTGTCCAAAGTAAGTGCTTTCATTGAAGTCGTGTACATTTTTTAAAAAATTTACTAGTTTTTGCGCAATGTTGCACGCTATATTTGAAATTTTAAAAAATTACAAAAATAAGATTTTCTCAAAAACAGCTCCAATTTTTTTCTTTTAACTTTTGGTAAAGATAGTGCAAAATGGGCTCTATGAGGTGACATTATCGCCATATTCCTCTATTATTTTGTTTTTTCAAAAATGCCGTTTTTTTACTTGTCTCTCACGTTAATATTTACAATAGCGGCGATTTGTGGACATTATTATATTAATGAGTTCATGTGCTTTAAATAATGTCCAATAACGTTTCTCGAAAATTGAATAGTTTTCTGTGAAAACTAGCTCAAAATTGCACATTTTCAGAAACGCTCAAACGCCATTTTCTAAAAAATTCTTTCAAATTTGTTGTTCAAACTTTCACGAACGGATAGTGCTAATTGCACTCTCTAATATGGCGTAAAGTTAATTTGAGGGTATTTTTTTGTTTTTTCAAAAATTACAAAAATGTTATTTTTTTAAAAGTTCCCTCATACGGTTAAATGCACATTTCCAGCAATTTGTAAACACTATTGAATTTGCGAGTGTAAATGCTTCAAATGATTTCAAATGAAGTTTTTCGAAAACTCAAAACTTTTCTGTAAAAAAGAGCTTCAAATTTCGCATTTACAGTAGCGCTTAAACGCCATTTTCTTGAAACGGTTTCAAATTTTTCAACAAAAATTGCCATTTAGGGCAAGATTTAATTGTTTTTTTATATTCTTAAAATAATAGTTTTGTTCTACTATTGGAAAACCGAAAACTTAAGAAAATATCGAAAAAATGTAGTTTGGGCGGCGATAGATGGTAGCTGACAAGAGTATTGGGAAATCCGAAAAGCTAGCCGAGACCAAATGAAACAGAAAATTAATACGAGAAAGTCTGTGTCATTTGTAAGCTCCACTAGTTTGAAAGATCTCTCACGTCTTCAATATGCACATTACCAGCAATTTGTTAACACTATTGTATTTGCGAGTTAACGAGTTTCAAGTTTTTCCAAACCTCAAAAATTGTCTGTGAAAAAGAGCTTCAATTTTCGCATTTTTAGTAACGCTTAATGCCATTTTCTTTAATCCCTTCACACCTGATTTATTTTGTACTAACTGTAAGAAAAAAAATTTTTTTCGTTGTTGGGAACAATGCTGTTTAGGTCCTCTTCAGAGTTATAGAGAGCAGCAAAAATTGGCGAAGCCTATTCTCAAAAAATCAAAAATATTATATAAAACATAATTTTGTTCAAACCATAACACACCACCACACTTATCATGCACAGAATGCATATAAAATTGATATGCAATATTATGCACAGTGGGTCTGAAGGGGTTAAAACGGCTCCAAATTTATTAAAGAAAATTGCCATTTAGGACGAGGTTTTAGTGTTTTTTAATATTCTAAAATTAATGTTTTCGTTCTACCATTAGGAAAACGAAAAATTAAAAAAATGTCAAAAAACTGTACTTTGGGCGGCGATAGATGGTAGCTGGCACGAGTACGTGGCAATTCCAAATAGCTAGGCCAAGCCCAAGGAAAATAGACAACGAATATGGGAAAGTCTGTGCCATTCTGTATCACCACTAGTTTTCACATATAATCTCTAAGTAATGAAAGTTGAAGTAATACGAGAGTTGAAGCACAAGTCATTGGAACTGTTTTGTAGAATACGAGCACTGGTGGAAAATGTGAAATACACACATGAAAGGACAATGTATAAACTAAATGCATGGACATTTAACAACACCAAAAATTTGAGTTTGTCATATTTATTAAGGTATTTGAAACGACAGTACTGATTTCATGCTCCATTGCTTTATAGTATATACAACATTCCAGAAGCATTATACCCTTTCTAAAGGCTCGATTAGGCAGATGCTCGATTACCGTACGTGCCACGTATGTCCGCACACTCAGATTGTCACGTGCATTGCTGATCATTGGTTGCTTTGCGTCCTCGCAGAAACTCGCCTGCCCGTCTCGCGACTGTCTGATATGCATGGGCGAATCCAGCCAATCTTTTTGGGGAGACCATCGTATATTTTTGTAAAATAATAAACATGTTTGTTATATTGTATATTATTTATGTACTTACTGAAAATATGATACAGTAAAATCTGTCCAAACCGGAAACGATTGGGACAAAAAAAATTCCGGTTTAGGGAAGTTTCCGTTTTAGGGAGAATTGTCCGTTTATGACACTTTTATGTTGATATTTCCGTCCTGAAACTAGTAAGATGACTTTATTATAATTATAAAACGTATACTAACACGAAAATCATTTATGGAAGAAATCATCAATAAATGAATATTAAACATAATTATTTCTGACAATTAAGTAAAAAGAAATATTTCACGACTTGTTTATTTAAATCATGTTACTATGTTCAACATTAATCTAGAGTTTTTGTGTTTGGGGTTTCTCTCTTACTAACACCTTTTCAGATGTTTTCCTACGTTGAAAAATTTTAATATGTAGAGTTTTATGTTGTTTTTCAATCATTGTCAAACTGGTTGTGAAACTCATAAAAACACATCACCTCACTGGCTAGTGGCTGCATCCGAACTTCTCGCAGACTCTTTCAGCGCACAATGCGTCACAGCCCAGAGTACTACACTGCGATTTTTCTAACTCTGCCTGTCAAGCCATACGTCATACGCAGTTTCGCAACTCGTCATACGCAGTTTTTAACTGTTTTTGACGTAAATAAATAAATAAAGCCCCTATGGCCACGATGGAGTATCACACGGCATTTCGCGTCTTTCCCGGTCTGCCGCTAGAAGTCGCATGATCGCAAGCGCTGCTTGATACGGTCGAGATCATGCGATATCTAGCAGTACGACTGAGAAAGATGCGAAATAGCCGTGCCATATTTCATCGTGAAGACGGGCCTTGAGAGACAAAGTTAAAAAAATCGCGGTATAGGTCTATCTGACACCCTCGCATGGCCTTGAGCAATTCGGTTCTGGTGAAGGGGTTACGATTGCCAACGCGAGGCAGGGAGAGGCGTTAATTGAATCCATGCCCTTACACCTACCCACGCTTACAGAGTCGGGAGAGAGGGAATTCCCCGACGGCCTACGCCGTGAGAGACAAATGACCTCACGGTCGAATTCTACGATAACAGCGGGAGCCCATTTCCTTCACTGTGCGGCCACGTGTGAAACACACAACATGGACAAAGATATTAAATCAGACTTGCAGATGCATTCATTCCAATAAGAGTATCTCCCGTCTCTCTAGCGAACTGCATTAAATTAACAGAAATTCCATTTTATGAAGGTTTTTTTCGCCTTGCAGGACATGAAAAACCGTTCCGTTTCCGCGTTGGACAGATTCCGTTTTATGCCGTGTAAAGATGCCATTTAACTTCGCGGGCCGGAGATATTTTCCGGTTATGGCAGGTTTCCGGCTTGTACAGGTTCCGGTTTAGACAGATTTTACTGTACTATTCAATGTTGTTTAAATAATTATATAATTCGAACACAAATACTTAAAACTGTGGCAAATAAAGGAAGGTAATCGAAAACTGTAGGCCTTCAGGGGGGGGGGGGCCAATGGGGGCCGTAGCCTCCTATCCTAATCTGCCAGCACCGGTATGGAAGGACATAATTCCTTAGAGCTTCCACCAATTCCTTGGGACATTCTCGGGCATTTCTCCCATGGAGAACGGCTATCTTGAAGCGAGTTAAATTCATTTCTCACTGCAGTTGTCAGACAACGGATTTCACATTGCTCTCTGTGCTAACTAGAGGCGCATAGCCGTCTGCTGCTTTGAACACACATTAGAACAGCATTTCTTTCGCGCGACAAATAAAATTGTGTGATTCGATAACATTTCCTTTAGAAAAAAATAGTTGCCATGTCTTCTGCCACATCCCTCGTAATTCCGTATCCAAATAAAGATAGAACAGAAAAACTACGCTTAAGTCCATCTCTGATCTCCCGTTGACATGCTACTGTTAATAGGTGTTTCAACATCTCTACATCTTCAGTTGTTTTATTTTCGAGATGGTTCCGCTTGAAAAGTGAGCCTTGTGTTTTAGTGTTCGTCTTCCTTTTCCTCTTAGGCCTACGTAGCGGACTTGGAGTTATGCGCTGAAATGATTTTCTATTCAGGGTGGTAAGGAGATCCTTTCGCCCTATAATTATTTGTGGACTTCTTCTTCTTCTTCTTCATTATCATCATTATTATTACTAATATTATTATTATTGTTGTTGTTGCTTGAAAATAAAGTGCTCCAGGTTGCAACTTGCTTCCCAAGGAATCTATTTCTGCGATTTCTGCACTACATGCGCCATCCCATAAAATATTTTCTCCTAGAGGTGGCAGTCCCTGAAGTTTTACAAGATTTGTCTTCAGCCTCTTTGGTATTGATCCTATCCTATCCAATTAAAAAATCCCGAAAATCACTTTGAAGCCGCCATCGACAGTCGTCGTGACGGACAGACGATGTGCCCTTATGTCCGGGACACACGAAGCATCTGTGACTGGACCACTTTTTTCTTTTCGCCTGTCACCTCTATAGAGAAGTGTACTGTTCTTTTCGACTATCCCTGTTATCATTAATAGGCCTAACTGATCGATCCGAATGAAGACCAGTGGCGGTTTGTGGCATTGTTGCACAAGAGCCAGAAATTTTCGACCAATGTCCCTTGACAAGTTAACATTAAAATGAAATTACTTTAATAACATGTGAGTGGTCTATCTTCGAATGAACTTCTTATCTACAAGCGTTAACAGACGAACAAAGGCCCCAGCGAGCGTCCGAGAGATGACGTCTTCTAGGGAGTTGGATTTCAGCCACAACAAGCTGGTGTCCTGACGTACGTTTCGAGCCGAACTTCTTCTTTGTATTATCCCATATTCTTTCTAATGATTCCCAAAACCGACCCGTAGAGCAGCACCTGACAAGTCCGAGATGGATTTCAGCCACCGAGGTATACGGAAGTAAGAAGATAGATGACACAGTTGCATATGCTGGTATGCCTTGTGAACGAGTTCTGTGCGAGCTGTTTTGAGCGTGCAGTTAATTTCGGTGGTACTCAAACGTCATGTATACTGTGATTTGCGTGACTTTGTCCCTGACAGAAGTCAGCTGTTCACAGTTTCATGCAATCTTGAGCTTGAACGTCACCATAGTGACGTCACTGTCGCGAAATATAAGCTCCTGATTGGATGGCAGCAAAACAGCTGATTCGTGTCAGGGGCAAAGTTACAAAAATCGCAGTATATTAAGTGATTAATAGGTTTATGGAACTCATACGTGAATTTTAAACAATGACTTCCGCTTAGGGTTTTCCAGATAAAAGTTTTTCTCAGCTTTCTAATGAAGAAAAGCTGAAAATAATAATAAAAAAAACTCGGCAGACCATTGCCAGATTTAAATATAGTGCAAATTGTAAAGACATAATAGACAATTTAAGAGAGTTTTTAAAAGAGAAGATTATTTTAGAAATGCATGGCACTGTCGATGTGGTGTGAAAAATTATCTTTTTGTTTTCCGTCCCTTTTGTTTAGAGGAGAAAATAGCTGGGCAGAATCAGGAATCACTGATTTGAATCATTGGAGTGTTAAAGCATCTAAAATACTTATTATCCATATGAAAAACAGGAACCAAGATCGAAAGAAATGTGGATGAAAAACGTGACTCCATCTTCTTTATCACTCTGCATATTTCGTCGGTGCAATCTGAGAAAGTTTGGGAGCTGCTTGTAGTATACGTTTCCCTCAGACTGTCATTGCCGAAGTGTAGAAATGCCCCTCGGACGTTTTGACAGGTCATGAACGAGACTCACTCCACTCAATCCCGGAACTCGGGAAGTCCCACAGTAACGTGATGTGTGAACAACCATTGTTTTCCAAACTGACACGTCTTTTTCGTAATCATTATATATCCAAAACCTCTTAAAGTATACTCAAAATATTAATTTATCCATATAAAATTGTCCTAAATATGTAATAACATTAGTTTTGACGAAAATATTTACTTTCATGCAATTTAATCAAAATATTTATTTTTTAGTTGATGTGCAAATTGGTATACGAAAACTATTGGGCGCTTCATGAATTTCCACCGAACTCTAACCGCTCAAGGTTAAAGGGGAAAAATATGGTTTTATCTCAAAGCCCGAGTTCTAGGAAAGACGCATGTCTGCAACAACCTGGTTCATGCGGCACCAGCCGCCACTGCTGAAGACTGAAATCTCGGTTACACTGAAACGTCTACTCTCATCTTCTTCAACGATTTGTTTTT
This sequence comes from Acheta domesticus, assembly GCA_031308135.1. Classification (NCBI taxonomy): domain Eukaryota; kingdom Metazoa; phylum Arthropoda; class Insecta; order Orthoptera; family Gryllidae; genus Acheta; species Acheta domesticus. The sequence continues at coordinate 107,918,768 of JAHLJT010000631.1, read as the reverse complement.
TTAAAACAACTCTCTGATTTCTTGTGCCCGAATTCTTTACGATAAAGCATCGAAGTTCATCCCAGTTTTTGTTTCGTAAATTCAATTTGTACTTTAATTTATTCTTTTCGTTCCGGTTTTCTTGCGAACTTTCTCGGTTTGATTTGCACCCTTCCATCTACCTTGTTTGTTTACAAACACATCGGCCGTTGTTCATGATTGCTGTTTTATCGTACTGAACGTACGGTACTCGTAGAAACGAGACTAGATGGCACGCGAAGTTTCCACAAGAAAGTTTTTGAAGTCTCCAGATGAATTCTATAGTGCGATTTTTCTAACTCTGTCCCTCAAGCCCCTACGGCCACGATGGAATATCACACGGCATTTCGCGTCTTTTTCCGTCATGCCGCTAGAAGGCATTGCTTGATTCGGAAGCATTGCTTGATACAGACGCGATTATGTGAGATCTAGCGGCACCACTGAACGTCGCGAAATACCGTGACATATTCCATCGTGATGACGGGCCTAGAGGGGCAAAGTTAGAAAATTCGCAGTATAGTGGCCGACTGTTCTGATTGGTAGTTTCCCGTGGAAGTATGATCATTCGCTGATCCAGATGTATGTGGTTTCATAGATTCTCAAGCCTGTCAAAATGGTGTAAAACAGTTCGTCCTGACAGTCGCATGCGTCACTCCTGTTACTCCTTACAGTCGCATGCGACTCTAGTGAGTCGTTTTTATTTTCTCCATATACATACGTATGCATACGGAGTTATATACGTAGTGTAGGGAAGTTATGTAATGCTGCGGAAAATCGATTTCGTGATTTCTATGGAAATACACGTTTGGGGTCCCCAGATGCCGATTTTTTTATTTCTTTTTCTTTTATTTATTTATTTTTTCCAAAACGTCCGTCCGTCAGACTGTCCGTCTATGAACACGACTACTGCCTAAACCATACGTAGGATTTTTTTCCAAAATTGATATTTCCCAGTCGATCTGGCTCGGCTCGAGGCGCTGCGATTTTTAAAAAGTTTTCTTCAAAATTTGGGGGTACTTTACATGACATTTTCAAAATTTTCGCAAAAATGGCTCTAAATTTATTCTTTAAATTTCTTGTAAGAATGGAGTAAACTACACTTAGGGTGACAGGTCCAATTTTCAAGGTTAACTCTGAATTTTCGAATTTTGAAAAATTTCGAATTTTTTCGGGGTCTACCTACAACTAGAAAAGAATTGAAGATAGAGATTTTTCCTTCCAATAAAATTTGTTCTTCATAGTGAGTTCTTTCATTAAGGTCATGCACATTTTTTCAAAAATTTTAGTAGTTTTCGCGCAATATTGCGTGCAATATTGGCAATTTTAAAAAATTACAAAAACAAGATTTTCTCAAAAACGGCTCCAAATTTTTTCTTTGAAATTTTGGAATTTTGAAAAGAAATGACATAAACGACCAATTGCTCTATTCTTTTGTTTTTTCCAAAATTATAAGAATGTAATATTTTTTAGTTGTCTCTGACGTTAATATTTACATTAGAGCAGTAGTGTATCATGATGATTTTTCCTGGGTAGGCTCCAAAGTAGCTTATTATTTAACACTCTCCTGACATCATTGATGAAGAGATGTTATTCGCTCATTTATTCGATGGATACTAGAAGAACATGAGTCAATGGTCACCGACTTTTGCTATGTTACGATAACTTCTAGGAGAAAAAATTATTCTTTAGAATTTGGTGCCAATACATTAAACGAAAACAATGTTAATATATTACTTATTATAATATATTTGCAACAGGGGTATGATAAACTCAGCACTTTGTGACAAAAATGAGTGTTTTGAGCTAAATAACATTTTTACATTAATTCCAGAAATTTGGAGAATTCAAAAAGCCTGTTGCTTTAAATAGATGCAAAAGTAAAAACTCACCTTAAATTTTCTTGTAGGTCAGTTCGATTTTCCTATCTTTCTTTGAAGCAAAGACATCAATGACTCTACCCAAAAATTCTGGACATTTTGAATTCATTTTAAGGCTCGCTTTTTCAATGGCAAGTGTGGAAAGATTGGAAAGCCTTTCATTACTCATTGAATTTCTGAAGTACGTTTTCACCCGGTTTAAAGTGCCTTCTTAAAGTGGGACTTCTTTCACACAAAGCCATAGTTGCTGGTATACTTAATATCAAGGAGAGTAATTTAACAGTTTCTGATAAAGTGTCATTCAAACCATTAGTAATGAGATATATAAACACATGTTTCGCTGGAAATCATTTATCCAGGCTCCCATAAATGAACATAAGCTCTCCTTTTAACTTCTCTTTATCAAAACACGGAAAAACAGCACATAATGCATCGATCTTGGCTTCAGGAAAATGTGATCATTGGTTGTAAAGTTCAAATATAGCTTCATCCATGAGTTCAAAAAATTCTATATTCTCGAAATCCTTAAATCATGATTCGAAGTTCTCGATTACATTGTCCAATACTTCATATGACACTCTTTTCAATTGATTACAAACATTTACATTAAATTTATTTTGAATTTCATCATCTGTCAAATGGTGCTTTAACATGGCTTTGATTTCAGGAGGCACTCATTCACTGTATCTTCATTTCTTACGTTTTTCAAAGATGTCAAACAATTATTAATTTCTTTATTACAGAATTTGATATCTGAAGTTTTATTTTGCAGGATGTTAAACAGTACATCAGTAAAAGCAAATATTCTGTTATACAAATTAAGAAGGAACAAAAAAAATTAATTAGACAGAATATTAATCAGTTCTTCAGCCTGTTGGATTGAATTACTATCCCAACCTTCATTTTCCACAACATTGTTCAGAGCCAGACGTATTTGTTCATAATGCATTGAGAACCATGCCAAGTCCCTCTCTATATACCATGCCCTGTATGTATACTGAGGGACTTGACCATGCATTGAATCACACTCATGATAACCATGCGTTGAAGGCTCCAAAAGGCCTGAGCCTTCGTTCTCTCTCGCGTCCTGTTCGCAATTGAGTGGGAAGTACAAAATGTCAAACCTACAAAGCCAGACTAATCATGTGATTGTTCATTTGACTATTGTCAATAAATACATTATAAAGGGATGATTTATTAAAATGAAAAACATTTTTTGCTTTTCATAAAATATTTGGGTAGGCTCCGCCTTGCAGCCTAATAGGAAGCTACACCACTGCCTTAGAGGCGATTTGTTCACATTACTATATTTATGAGTACATCTGCTTTAAGTAATGTCACATTAAGTTTCTCGAAAACTCAACCGTTTTCTGTGAAAAGCTCAAAATTCCGCATTTTCAGAAATGCTTGAACGCCATTTTTTCATAAATGGCTCCAAACTTTTTCTTCAAACTTTTCAAATGGATAGTGCTAATTGCACTTCTTAATGTGATGCAAAGTTAATTTTGGTGTATTTTTTTAATGACACAAATGTATTTTTTTGAAAGATCTCTCACACCATTAATACACCCATTTCCAGCAATTTGTGAATTAAAATACTTCTAATGAAGTTTTCCAAAAACTCAAAATATTTCTGTAGAAAATAGCTTCAAATTTCGAATTTACAGTAGCGCTTAAAAGCCATTTTCTTAAAAACGGCTCCAAATGTTTCAAAGAAAATTGCCATTTAGGACAAGGTGGTACTGTTCTTTAATATTCTTAAAATAATGTTTCTGTTAGGAAACCGAACAAATTAAGAAAATGTCAAAAAAATGTACTTTGGGCGGCGCTATATGGCAGCTGGCAAGAGAATGTGGCAAGTCAGAATAGCTAGCCAAGACCAAAGGAAATAGAAAACTAATACGGGAAAGTCTGTGCTAGCACCACTTGTTTTCTTTGTGTTATTTCCATGGAAAATATAAGTTACGCATGACTGTTGACTTATACAATTTTCACGTGTCATATTCAGTCATATTTTGGCCTTTTTAAATTTTTTTTTTTTACCATTTTGTCATTTTTACTTTTGCATGCTTAAGAAGGAACTTCTTAAGAAAATAAAGTTATGTAATGCTGTGCGAAAAAAAATTTTTGGCAGAAACGCTCTTATTACAGGACCCTGGTAAGGAGAAAGTGGATAAATCCACTTGTTAAATGTAGGAAAAAAAAGACCTCTAACACATGGCACACGATTGACAGCAAAACGTCCATCTATCTGTCCATCTGTGAACAACACTAGCGACTAAACCATTCAGCCGATTTTCTCCAAAATTGATATTCCCCAATAGATCTTGCTGATGTCGTGGTCCCTTGAAATTGAAACCGATGTTTTAATTTGAGGGCTATTTTATGTGAAGCCCCTGGGGCATTAAAAAAAATGGCACCAACAATTTTAATTAAATGGTGCTATTGGATAGTCTGAAGGACGATTAAAAGAATGCCACAGGGTTGGGTAAAAACTATGATTTTTCGAAAATTGAAAAAATTCAAATTTTTTTGGTGTCTTCCTACAACTACAATTATGAAGATACACTTTTTTCCTTAACAAAATGTGTTCATCAAAAATAGATCTTCAAATAAGGTCATGTCCAATTTTTCAAAAACATGCATATTTTTTGCGACTTGACAATTTTCAGCTTGAAAGAAAATGTTGATCCTTTGGCAAGTAGGTAAAGCAATGTAAATTGAAATATCATGGAAGACTAGAGAAACAAAAATTAATTTTTCATATCTAAGGAATAAAAGCAACCATTTTTGGCAGTTTAAATTCTGAAATACATCACCAAGCCAATGAAGTTGCAATATGTCAAGATACTTAAATGATATTTGAAAAAATAAGTTTCTAAATACAAATACAAAAGTAGGTATATCTTTATATATAAAGCAAATTATTTGCTTTATTCTTACTTATGCAGCAGAAACTAGAACAGACACCCATCATACAAAGCAAATGAAATTGATGCTGAAAAATTATTAATAATATATGCAGTCAGTGTGGTAGTGTAATTGTAATATTCAGTCATAGTAAGGCAGTGGATAAAACAACAAAGAGAAACTACTGGTGCTACAATAGCTTGTACTTTCTTGTATTATTTGTAAATTTTGGAATTTTCAAAAATCCTCCTAAGTGAAAATGCAAGGTTGGTTTTGGGGTCTGCTGTTATTATCCTGAGTGCCTCAATTGGAGCCATTTTTTTAGAAGTCTTTTTTTCAAATTGCTTTTATGCAGGCAAAATTACATTAAAACTAATCAAATTTTGAAAAAAAAAATTGTACATTATATTATTTAAAGATCAATTTATGAAGAACATATTTTATTTAAAAAAATATCACTTGTGTTGAATGTAGTAATTGTAGGAAGACAAATTTTGAACTTTTGCTATTTTTGAAAATCCAGAGAGTTCATCAAAAATGCAGGCTGTGCTATTTATTGCTCTTCCCAAGAAAAATATTTTTTAAAAAATTTGGAACCATTTTTGAGAAAATTTTGAAAATGTAGTTGTGGCTTCGTGTGATTTACCCCCAAAATATCCATTTCAAAATCAAGAAGCTGCATTATAAGCCGGATCAATTGGGTAATATCAATTTGGTGAATATTCTTCTAAAGGTTTTTATTTGATATTTTAACAACAAAGAACAAAAACTGTATGTGGCTCTACTGTAAGTAGAGCCACTAATCTGCATACATTTTCTTGAGCTTCAGAATCTCTTCCCCATCCTAATATGCATTTTGATGATTAAAAGTACCAATAATGCAAGGTTAGCAGCAACCTTGGCACTTAATTTGTAGGAAGAGAAAATTATTTAATCGTGCACCAAAATAAAGTAATTTTTCAGCGGGAAAACTCTTATTGCTGAGCTCTGGATATGAAAAAGTGGTTAATATCTATTGTTTTACATAGTAAATTACTTCCTCTAACATGTGGTGTTGCCAGAATTTATGTTCTGTGGGTCCTTGATACTGATAAATCCATTGATGGCAAAACGTCTGACTATCTGTCAGTAAATGAAGCCTCAAAGACATTTTCAAAATTTTCTCAAAAATGCTTGAAAGTTTTTAATTAATCTTTCTTCTCTGATAGTGTTAAATATGCTTCAAAGAATGGTGCAGGTCTCATGTTTGTTGAAAGTGTGATGTTTTTGGTCATCTTCCTACAACTATAGTATTGAAAATGGAGATTTTTTTTCTTAATGAAATGTGTTCTTTAAAGACAGGTCTTGAAATAAGGTCATGTACAATTTTTTCGAAAATATGAGTACCTACTTTTCGCATAATTTTGTGCAAAATATAGGTAATTTTTATTTTTTTAAACTATTTTTTTCTCAAAAAGAGCATCAAATTTTCTCTTCGTAAATATCAAGGGACAATAAAAAATATTGTGCCAGTCCATTTTTGGCAAACTCTCTGTATTCTCAAAAATTGCAAAAAGTTAACATTTCAATACTACAAACTTGAAGGTAGAGATTTGTGCATTCAAGAAAGTCTATTTTTAAAAATCAGCTCCTCAAAAAAAGTCATATATAGTACTTTGAAAAATGGACTTCTTGCATAATCTGGTCTTGAAATTAATTAAAAAAAAATTATTTTCTCAAAAAATGCTCCAAAGTTTTTCTTCAATTGTTTTTCTGTGGATAGAAGAAGGGATGCTTGAAACAATGTCATGGATCTCATTTTCGTTGAACTCTCTGAATTTTCGAAAATTGCCTATTTAGAAATAATGTCAGAAAGTATGTGCTGATGTAGCACCACTAGTTTAGTATTGCTAACAAAATACCAAGCAAACACCCCTGACTCTACTCCCACCAGAACTACAAAAAAGGAGAACTCAATCAAACGTGCACATAATGAAGCTACATTTTAAAGTTCCTAATAAAGTGCCAAGGATAATGAGGTATCAACCACAATAGTAGATTAAATTCTTTTAATATTTAGAGAATTTAGTCATACATATGTTTCGGTAGTGATTTTCCCATCATTAGTGACACTATAAATAGAAAATTCAGTTCACAAGTTAGCAAAAGGAAATTACAAATGTACATGAACCTATTCAGCTTAAAAACTATTTAATTAAAGTACTCACCAAGTAACGCAGATTAAACACCCATAGTAAATGTTAGCATAATGCTGTGACCAAGGATGCCACCATCTTGTGCATCGCACGTGGTATGGGGCCAGACTGAAAGAAAGTAATTTTAAAGCTAGATTTATGTCCAAAAGTAAATCAAGGGATCATTTCAGCATTTGCTCAATGGATCAGGGAAAGTGGTTGAAATCCTAAATCTTAGTTAGTAAATAGACAAGGCAAAGGTAAAATTTCAAGCTCAATAAGAGGAGGCTTGTAGGAATGTCATGGATGGCATTTGCCTAGTATTCATTCAATTTTTCTGCAATCTGAAAGTCTGGGTACTGTTGGATGAGCTTCCTCATAATATTATGCCAGCAGGAATGTATCTACATTCACTATTCATAACATAATAAACTTAATTTAGTATTAATTAGTATCAATTCATTGGATACTCCATTTGAAGTTTGACTAAATTGAGAGATCCAGAAAATTTGTTACCATGGTCAGTCAATTGCATATTGTTCATTTTCAATGGCCTGTTTGCCATGTTTGAAACAAAAAAACTGCATTGAAAACTTTTTTCTTCTTCTTCTAATATTAATTTGTTGTTATGATGAAACAAATCTGAAATATCTGAAATCATACTACTTATTGTTTCTATTTTGCAATGAACATTCATGATGTCAGCAGAAATGTTTTTCCGATTCTAATGGGCCAGGGCATTTCATTTTTCCTATAAAAGAAAGAGGACAGGGCCTAAGATCAAACCCTGTGGAAATCAACACTCAAATTGGCAGTGTTGGAAAGTTGGGTAAATAATGTTCTTTTGTGCCAAGATCTAAAATAATTCCAATAGGTGCTTCGTTTTGATCTATAGATGAAACCTTCAAGAAAAGCAAAAATGGCTATGTTTGTAGGTTTTGGTTTTCTAAATCCATGTTTAACACTTATATGGAAGCATCGGTCTGACTGGCACCAAGTGAAATTGGTGAATGCAATAATGGGCAATATGAGTGGGCAAGAGCGTTGACAGTCATAGTAGCTTCTTTCCTCACCCTTTTCTATCACTCGGCCGAGTTTTGTTTAGTTCTACTAAAGCTGTCGGCATTTAAGGGGCATTTTTGGATATTGTGGCGGTCTGTTTTCCTCTTTCTGTACTTTTCGTATGTAAGACCGTTTCTCTTAGCAGTGGTCTGTAAGATAGGTGTTTCCAAAAACACTCTTCGGCAATTTACACAAATATTTATTTAATATTTTTACTTTCAAAATATTGTAATGGATTGCTCAATTTCTTCGAACGACACCAACTCAAGAAGAGAAAAATTTAGAACCCTACTCAAGCTGCTTTGTGAATGCAAACCTATTGAAGAGTCTAATTGCAATGTCCCTTTAGACAATTGATTTAATTTTGCAGAAGTTATTGTTGAACTGATGAAGAGAAAATTAACTTGTTGGGACGGTATAAAAGGACAAAAATGATTCCTGATGAATTCCTTGCTAACCCACAAAGACCAGTTGAACCAATGCTGTACAGATTTAGAGAATGGAGGAGGCTGTATGGATTTAGAGGCAATTTCAATGTTTTACAACAATTAAAAAGTTTTGCAATAATATCAATGTTTTTCAACAATTTCAGTGTTTTTTAAAAAATTTGATATTTTTCAACAATTGCGATCTTTTTCAACAATTTCAGTATTTTTCAATTATTTTCATGTTTTTATAATATAAAATATATTTTAGAATACTCTAAAGAAATAGAAGAATTGATTGAAACAGGTCTATAATTTATTTTACCATTCCATTCCACATTCAACGCCTAATAACAAATGGCAGTCTCTGAGACTGGTGTTTCTCTTTGCGTTATAAAAATCATGTTTCCATATAAGTGTTAAAGTCTGAAAACAGTTTAGCTACTAGTGTTGTTCACGGACAGACAGATGTTTGGCTGTGAACCAATTTTTAAGTATCAAAGGGCCAGAGAACTTGGATTTCGGACTACACAATATATTAGAAGAAGTTATTTACTACGTGAGGCAGTAAACATTATCCATTTTTCCTGTATCAGGGCCCCACAATATAAGGGTTTCTGTCACTAAATTACCTTTATCTGCTGCAGTATTACAACACTATCTCCATACATTATAAATATTATGTGAGAAATAAAATGTAACTAATCAAGTCAGGTCACAGAGTGCTTGAGCATGTCTTAATGGTGTCCTTTGAAGGAAACACTGCTCAGTATGTCCAAGAAAAAGATTGGAGTACCAGGAAAATCAAGACCAGTTACAAGCAGATAAAGAAAAGTGATTTTTGGAAAAATATATAGGACTATTAAAAGATTGAAAAATATAGATTCTTTTGTGTGGTTTACAAAGAGAAAAGCTTCCTTTACTTTCTTTAAATTTATGATGTGGGATTAGTGTTTTTTTCCCCTCTGTTTATACAGCAAGGAGCACCTCAGATTGCCTCAGCAAAAATTTGGAAAATGGTTTGAGATATTGAAATGCATTTTGTTGCATGGACCCATTTTGTTTTCTTGTTTGTAATTTTTGAGATCTTGACATAACTTCAATTTTTTAAATGGAGGTTCACATTTTTTCCATCCGCATTGTATTTTAATGTTCTTGAACAGAGAAATATTATGATATAATTATTGTTAATATTTGGAAAGAAACTAGAAAGAAGAGAATTCTCCAAATCCTTGGAAACCACATGTTCCCTGCCTTTTATCAAGTATTTTTCTTAATTTTCTACTGAAATAAATTTAAAGATAGAAAAAAAACATTTATTGCCCTTCTGTCTATTTCCAAATTACAGAAGGGTAATGTTTCATACTTGTTGGCCATTACAAAATGTACAATTACCATGATAAATCTATAGCATAACTAAATTAATTTTAACATAGTCATCATCATTCACCCCTATTGATTGCTCTATCATCTTTCATACAGACAAAGGCAAACCAACACTGTTGTTATCTGACCAGGAAAAGCAATGCCTCCTCCCTCACCTATATTGAGAAAAGCATATTGCATCATCACACATGTGCACCTGTACAAATACAAAACAACAGCAAACATGGTCTTCATCTCTTCAAACAATCAGACTTAGGAAATCTAGAATAAGATATTTTTGACCTTCCTCTTAAAAAATAATGAGGTTTGCTTATGTTATATTGTGTTCTCTATACATTGAAGCTTGAAAGTTTTTTTGTTTTTGTTTCTTTTAAGCCCCCCCCCCCAAGTATAAGGAAAAAGCTGAGGTCAGAAGGATAGAAAAACGTTTTATTTTTCACATTTGACATTTTAATGGTGATTCTGCCTGAATTAATTTGTCAGGTTTCCATATGTAATCAACATACGATCAGTTGCAGTCAAGTGCCTGAGAGATTTCTCAACATTAGTGATATCTTTTGCATATAACCTGATCGAAACAAAAATAATGCTTTCCTGTCTGGGAGGTTGCATCTATGAATAATTGGGAAAATGGTATTAAAAGTGTTTTGAAAAAGGTTCTTACCTTAATTTATTGTAACCAAATCCATAATCTAAAACCCCTTTAATTTCCTAAAGACATTTGAGTCATGTGGCTGCACTAACCAAATGTTCTCTACTTTTATACTCAGTAAAATATGCGAACTTTCACTGTAACTAAACCTCAAATATTTAATTTTTTAATGTGGAAATATGCAATTTCTGCAACTGTAATATGCATAACAGAAATGAGGAAATGTTAAATTGATTTACTCTTGTAATGGAAATAGTACTTGCTTAGTTTCAGTGCAGATTGCACATTACCAAGTAGACTGTATTTTATGCTAATGTGTGTGTTTTGTTTGTTCAGTTCCATGAAGCGCCAGAAATGCTTGAAGATATCCTCCATTTCATGAACGCGTTGTTCACCATGTTCTTCCTCATAGAATGCATCCTGAAAATGATAGCATTTGGATGCAAGGTGATGCTCCTACCACTTTCATTGTCCCTTGTCTACCATGTGTGTGCCTCATGATCTAATTAATTATTTTCATTGATAATATTACACTATGAATATTCTTAAAGTAATGCAGTTTGATTAAATAGAAATTGCTTTACTCTTTTGAATCAGTTAATACATTAGATATTAATGATTGCATCTCTTTTTAAAAAAATAAATAATTTTTCAATTTATTTGACAAAAACGAATTATTCTTCAATTTTTAATCATCTTCTGTAATCATAGTATGACTAATTTTCTTCAATTAATCATTTGGAGCATTTATTGTAATCAAATTTTCAGATAAGTGAATCCATAAAATCCACATTTCAGAATTTATTGAAGAAGCGAAGGTGAAATAATTAATTTAAGAAACAATATTATTTTCTGCTGAATAGGCAAATCATTAAAAAATAACTTGGTAGTATTCTTTTGCATCTTCAACTTTTCCAATTTGGTCAGCGTGTATTCTCCCTTCAGAATCCAATTTACTCACTCACTTTTCATCTTTTAGAATTTACAGATTTTGATATTGTACCTCAGGAGCTTGTGATTTTACAGTATTATTAATTTTTCATTGTGTTTCATATGTGAGTGATAATAAATTAAAAAATATAAGTTCTTTGGAGGGAATTAAAAATTATTTAAGTTAGTATTATAAAACTTAGAAAAGAAGGTGCAGAAATCAATAGTTTCTATCATTAATTGACTTTTCAAATGTTATTAATTTTGACAAAGAAACATAAATATTAACAGAAACTTGTTTCCTACTGCTGTAAAGAGGTGTTTTTTTGTTTTGTTTAGAGCAAGAAATTTATATTTCAGTAAATAATTTCATAATTCAAATAATTAAATTTTCTTAATTTATGATGTTTTTCATCAGTGGTGCAAGTTCATCATTGAAATGTTTTCTTCTTACGCAATTCTGTTACTGAAATAAGAATTAATTTTTTAAAAAAATCATTAATATTAAATAATTGTAGTTTTGAAAAAAATGTAATGGCTAAAAATTTTATTTTACATTTTTATTTATCATGTAAACTGATGGAAAGAATTTAAATAATATAGGTTTTATGATTAACAATTAACAGAAGTATTTTTTTCAAACTTCTATTGATTTACTTTAATGAGAATTTATACTTTGGAAATTAAATAAAAAAATGTTATCAAAGATTCAAAAAAAATAATTTTATTCAAATTTCAGTACTGCTATATTTAATATATCTGTTGTCTGTCAAATGATTCAATTGAAGTCATACTATTGTAAAATACTTACTATCTATAGTAACTTAATTCAGTTTATGAGTGAAAGATCAAGAAAAGAACGGTATTAGTCAGATGATTAAAATATGTGACTAATGGCTGAAAGTTCTTTTACATGCCAAAAGAAAATAGAGTATCTCTATAAAGTATATTGAAAGCCTTGTTTTATAGTTGTATTACTTCCGCATCACTTCATCCATAATTCCTGTACCTTCACCCATTTTTTATTGATTTATTTTCTTTACATACATTTTTTGCGAGGTGAGGGATGAAGAGTACATACAATCTTCTCATAAATATCTAGAAAATATTCCTTTTTTTAACAAGTGAAAATTTTAGCTTTTGCTAGTTTTAAAAATTCAAATATTTTCTATTAATGATACATGCTCGCTACATTGAACTTTCTATTACAGCTTTGTGACATGAAAATTACTGTGAAAAAGAAAAACCACAAAACATCTTTCACTGTTAGAACTTTCATGAATACTTTTTTGAGACATTAGTACACAAAATAAAGTAGGACAAACTAGCAATATTTGATAATGATTTTTAGTGAGGCAGTCAGGTGGGCAGAACTATAACAAAACTTGATTAGGTTTAATACATTCACTAGCATACACCAATTCTACACAATCTCCCTGTCTGGAAAATTAACCATTCTTCATGCAAAAGAACATGAGCTCAAGAGAAAACTGCCCACTTGACCACTGTGTGTAACACAAAATCCATTATGTCTTAACAAACCATTTTATTACGGAAACTTAGTTTTTTCGTATTTTAACCAAAAATGTTTATCATACTTTGTGTGTGCTGTAAGAGGGAATTTTTGGACAATTTTAAGTTTATGGGATTTGTTTCCTTTATATAATCATTTTTAACACTTTGTGAAAAGATAGATTTTAATTTCTTAGAATATGATAGATATTTAATCAACTCTCTACCAAGATCATAAAGAATTCACACAATAATCTCTTCCAATGTAGACATGTAAATGTTTTTAATTCACAATAACCAATTTTCAGGTATCACTTAGTACTTGAAAAAATACATTCTCCAATTGATTATATTTTGAATCCATGTGTACAATTCCTATATATCGCTTTATATTTTCTTTGGTTTATTGGCCAGCACATTATATGTGCTCCTGGTCACAAATAATTATTTTTGCTCTCTAGAAGTGTTTTTCCGTGGATGTCTATAATCTGGTGATTTGAAACATAAAATCTTTTAATTTTCATTTAAAGAATCAGGCCATTGAGAATTTGAGGAATCATGTGGGCCTATGTGAACAATTTTGAACTTCTTTTAGAAAGTGTCTCCCAATTTTGAAAATTTATTTCCCACTTCATTCACAACATAAATAACATCAGTTTTATCAGCATTGGCATATTAGAATTTTAAATTCACTTCTTCCTCCTTCTCCTTTTCAGTATTTTTAATAAATATAATTCTTGTACATACATATACTTTATGTAGGTAGTTTTCATTTTACATTTTATTTCATTAGTTTGAAATCCCTTCTTGGCCTATATCTTTGCAGATAAATTCTCATTTGTGCTTAATAAGTTTGAAGAAGCTGGTGGATGGACAGACTTGATAGCCTCGAGGCTCTTCTCTTCATGGGGCTGGCAGGACAACAGAAAATCTAAGATAAACTGCAGATTTAAACTTAAAGTAGCTGGACAATTATTATATTTTAATACTATTATTCAGTATTAATTTAATCGCTAATGTTTGAATTTCCCCAATAATTTTGTTGAGAAATTCAAAAAATTACTCACTAATGTTTTTTCTATGAACCATTTAACATTTTTCATTACTAGTATAAGTCATAAATGCCAATTATCAGAAAGTATGGATTTTATTGATTATCCATTTTTTGGATTTTTTGGATGTAAGAACAGTTTACAGCATGTTCTAGATGCTTATTTCATTTGTTGTCTTTTCTTGATTCATGATATAATCATGTTTTGAATTTCTGCTTTGTGTATTACAAAGACAAAAATTACTTCAGCATTTGGCTTTGGGAATCCAGCTATTTTGATAACCTGTAGTTATACTTGGATGTCTAAGGAACCTCCTGCCTAAGCCCATAGTTGATATCATCTGTAGGCACAAGAGTATTTGTGTGCCTACATCAGTGAAATATTATGTGTGTTGGTTGCAGAATTTCTTCAAAGATCCGTGGAACACATTTGATTTCATCACTGTTATTGGCAGCATTGTAGATGTTTTGGTTATCGAATTTGGGGTGAGTATCCTTAATCAAAGAGGTGTTAATAAACACATCATTTCTAGTAGAAGATATAAATGCAATACAATATCTTCTTCATGTATTAAAATGTCATTGAGCATTGTTTTTGCATTTGTCTTAAAATTTTTGCTCACATTTTACTACATTACATGAAGTTTATTGTTTTGCATTCTTATAAAGCTTGCAAGTACTATTGAAAGGTTTTGTTTTGCACAGGACTATTTTTATGAGACTACTCTTCTGTAGTAGTAATCCTGAAATATGTTATATGAATTAATACTTTAAAAAAATTAAATACACATTAAATAAATGTACTTGCAGTTTGTTAGTTAAAAATACTATTTATATATGCTTGACTCAGAACAAACTTGCAAGTAGATGGCATATCTATATAATCTTATTAATGTTTTCTCTTCAAAATTAATAACTGTATACTTGCATGAAAGTATTACATAGACATTTTAAGTAAAAAAGTTATACTTTACTATAACTTTCTTGAATGTTATGAACGTTACTTGCAACACATTTGCAATTTAGATTGAACTCTTCTCTCAATTTAGGAGTTAAAAGGAAAATTTATTAATATTATTTTTGCTTGCATTTATAAATAAAAGATAATAGTAAGAACTTCAAGGAACATAATTCACTTCAAAGAAGTGTTGTTTTTATAAAATCAATAATCACTTAACTTAGTAGTAAATCAAGTTATTGTACAATAAGTTTGGTAGCTGGAAAAGTACATGTAAATAAGAAAGTTAGTTTTCTTTACACAAATTAAGAATTCTTCAAAATTCACATCCAGTGAATGGTTTCTTTGAATATTCTTCAGAAAAATTATCTGGAATTTTGAGTATATTATTTGGCTAATTTATTGCTAATATGAATTGCCTCATTTTTGTTTCACTGTAAGGAAGGCAACCTTTGTAATGGGATAAATTTATTTCAGAAAATAAAAATCACATTTTCTTCTGTGCAAAACTGAATTAAAATTCTCGACTTATGGAATAATTTTCAAACATCTTTGCCTTATTGCATTTGATTGTAGTGAATTTGTAGGTATAACACACCTGAGTGTGATTTTACAACAAGTTAAGAAAACAATTGAAGTTATCACAATAGTTTGTGCAGCACAACAAATTAGCATGGTTTAGAATTGACTTTTAAAAATAATTACTGTATTTAAATTTTTTGGAACATTTTTGTTTTCAATGAAAGTTTACTCCTAATTAATATTTCTTCCTGATCTTAATTTTGTATCAGGCTCATAACTCATATGTATATACATAATGAAGTGTTTTCAGAGCAACTTGTCTTAAGATTGTGGTTGTTTTTGGCTTTTAGAAACCAGAATTTAATTAAACATCATAAAATCAGGTGCTTTTTGAAATTATATTTGTAGTAGATTTTAAAGAAGACCTTTGAACGAACAGAATTTTTTACTGTTTTTGAAAATTATTTCATAATTCAAATTCTTTATTTTATAATTTCTTTACTCCTTTACAGTAATTTATTTGTTTTTGTTAACTAAAAGTAAATTGAAAAATGTAGAACATGTGTTAAAAATAACATTTGTATGTATATTTTGTATTATTATTATTATTATTATTATTATTATTATTATTAATTATTATTATTATTACTATTATTTTATTGTCGTGTTGTTACTTCACCAGTACTTGTGTGTTTGCTCTTCAGTTTTTCTTTCATTTAAATTATTATTGGCTACCTTTTGTTTTGTTGATAGGTCTCATTTTCAATACATTGACTCTTCTGAACCTGCCAATTTAAATTGGGTTGCATTACTAAAGCTTTGACACAAAGAAACTGGTGATTTCACTCTATGAGCATACTGTATTCACCTGATTATTGTGCTGTGTATGTAACTTGCTTTTCACTCTTCAGTGTGGCCTCACCAGGCAAAATGGTGACACTTGATGCTCTTTGAGCACAAACGCACCACACACAAAGGATACCAATCACTTAATTCTTTGTTTTACATATCTAAGATTGGCCTGTTCCATTGACCATGCTCATCATTTGGGGGCAGAATATTATTCATAAGACACATGCTTTCTTCTACATTCTTTTACAGAGGCATTAAGTCACCATCTAGCTATTTTGTGAAATAATAAAAGGTTTAACCTAGGACTGCTTTAGAGTTTATAAATGTAATTAATCATTGTATTTATAGCTGCCATTACCATTAACAGCTAAAAATATTATCCTGTCTTACTGCTACAAATGTTTGTATAAAATTCAATGGAATTTGTTTGGATGAAATTGTCATTAAAGCCAACAGAAAACAAAAACTTTGCCAGAAATATTATGTAACCACACACAGGTTAAATGTGAACCACAAACTCCAGTCAAGCGAAATGAGTTCTATTCTGTGAGAGTTTACCTTTATCAAAAATGCTACCATTTTTCAACAACAATAACTACAAAAATATTAACTTTATTATTGATTCATCATTAGATGGTTGTAATGAATTAGTATTTGTTTTAATTGTAAAGTGCCTTGGTTATTATTACATGTGCTGAACATTAGTCTTTACAAAATAAATAATTGATTTTTGAGATTTCAAGAAAGATTGAAATACCTACATTGTAAATGATGCTCATTTGTTTATATTTTTCCCCATTAAAATCTTCTGTAATTCACAAACTTGTATAAAATTGTAGTCATGACTGCCAAACTGCCATTTGCAAAAGTTATCCTTTTCTCCATGTTGTAGTTGTGGCTTTATCACTGGTAGTTTTATCATTCTAGCTTTACTGCCTTTTTTTAGGTCTTCCTGAAAAGACAACAGATTATTAGATCTTTGTGTGATTCTCATCTCAAACCTATTAAATTGAACCTTTTTTTGTTTTGTTTTTTTGATGTTGTATTTTGTTCCTAGCACCAAAAAATTAGACCATAATAGAAATTAGATTTTTGATGTTGTCAGTGTAACAATTATATTTCTATCTCTTCTATTATCTGCAGTCATTTTATTATTTTAGTGAATGTGCATAAAATTAACTTAAGCTCAACATTGTATGAAACTAATTGTAGAAACTTTCTTTACTTAAACATGTACAGAGAAATTTTAATTTTTGGCTTTTGCATATTGAATGCAAATGCGATAAGAGGTCATCCCCCCAGACCTTTGTTGCAGGAACCTCTAGACTGTCAAAATTATGCTTAGTGGAATATAATGTGTGCCTCTGAAAAGGTTATAAGTGATTTTTGGTTTGAAACAAAAGATTATAAGCCTATTCATAACCTTCTTTTTTTTTTAAGGACAATAATGAATATTTTTGCCATCAATTTATTTTTTGCTATGTAAACATATTTTGCTACATACCAAAAGATGTCAGTATATAATGTCCAAAGCATTTAATTCATGATCTATTAGATCTTTAAAGTCTCAGGTCCATACCCTGGAGAGCAGTGGCAGCTCAATAGGCAAGATAGGCACTGACTATCGTGATGAATATGTAGTAGTTTAATACATTTCATAATTATAAAAAAAAAATTAAATGATTCTTACAATTTTAATACGGTGAAAATATTATCCAACTGAAAATGTATAATGAATGTCTCATCTCTTTCTGCAGACACATGTGCCCACTTACACCTCTCAGGGTAGGCATGCCCCTGGCACTGCCTTGCTTTGTACTGTATTCCGAGAAAAGGCCCTGCAGTGAACGTAGAACAGTAGCATGCTGTGTCCATACTTAGCACATGTACATTGGGTGTTGGCCAGCAAATTCTCTTGCTGCCTGCCCTCATGGAATACTCTGATTTTCACACACATTCAAGCCATGTAGCGCATGTATTTACTGTTTTGTTGACAAGTTAACAGGCAGGGAAAGTGATTATTATTTAGAAAGTATTTATTTTTTCATTTTAAATTAGTATGCTGTGGATTTTTAGTGTTACTTGACTTTTTGTATTTAAATCTCACTTTACATTAAGAGTAGATTTAGAATCTGACAGATACAGTGAGTGAACTACTACATACACTGATCTCTCATCTTAACAATGTAGAAAAAATTCAAATTTTGGACAATGATCGATCTTCTCCGATGTTGAATATGGTTGTACAATGTGTAGGTGAGAAAAATGTAAGAAAATTCAATCCTTCATGGTTTGATTAACACAAATGGTAATCAGGTAATGAAGTTCAAGCTAAGCTTTATTGTTGGCCATGTCTCTTATTGTCAATTAAGGAGAATACTTGGATTAGAGATGGATATTTTCACATGCAGAATTTATTAAAAGTTATACCAAAGCATGAAATGTCAAAAGATCACCAGTGTAATTCAGTGAATCTTTAGACCTCTGAAAAAAATTTGAATCTGATTTCTGAATTATTGTCAGAGCAACACAAATTCACAACACGTAGAATCTAATTGTCATGGAAATAATGCTTTGGAATGTAATATCAGTGAGTCAGTTGTTTGGAATAAATTGAATAAAATTACAAAAAAATTGGATTGAGGTGAGGCATGGCCCTCAGGCTCCCTTCCCAGGATCTGCTACTGTTCAGTAATCTGTTTTGCCTACCCTGAACATTTGTTCAAAAGCTGCCACTGATGGAGAGTTCAATTTACTTTGAACTTTCTCTTTTAGAATTAAACTTAACATTGCATTTATATGCTATGTAAAGTATAGTAAATAACCCATCAAAATTGGAGATTAAGTAGTTTTTATGCATGTTCATAATTTTTTTCATGATTTTTTTAGACTTACACACAATGAAAAATGGATGTGTTAAATGTTGGGTTAATGAAACAAACTCCATCCATTTAAATATATGTAGTACTTTATTAATACCTTCATATCTCTTTTCTCTTGTTGCTATTATTTAGTTCTTTACATTCTGTTCCTTTTCATGTTATTTAAGTAATAATAATTATTATTTTTTATCATCATCACTATTGCTTCTGAACCATATTATCTTATTATTTTATTTTTCAGGTTCTTCTCTTGCTCTTTTCCTGTCATCAACCACAATCTTTCTGTTAAATTATTTTGTTAATTTATAGTAAGCCATAGCTTTCTCCAGCATATTTTCAAATACAAAAAAAAAATGAATGGATTTCAGCAATAACATTTATGAAGATATACCATGTTTAAAAAAATTATGAAGGTTCACTACTGGTACACTGTATTTAAAAGAATGATTATAAACAATATGCACAATTGCAATTGCTTTTATAAATAAAAGTTAACAAAATAAAAAAGTATTCTTAAGTCAAGCTAAGTTTTAGTTAGTGAACCATATACCTTGAAATGCTTTAGAATATTTCTCTATAAATTTTAACATAATTTAAATTCAGTTTTGGTTTGAAATTTATCCACAAGTTTGTAATAACATTTCATTTGCTCATTCAGTGGCTTGAATTGATATTGAAAAGACAAGGTTTATTTTCAATCTATTTCTTTAGAATTCTGAAATTATTTGTATTGCTAATTTTTAAGAATTCTGAAATAATAAAAGGTAGTTGAAAGAAATTTTGAAAAAAAAAAAGACAATCAGGGGAAAGAAATTAATGTGTATGTTTGCTGATATCCACATTTCCCAGTACTGTATTACCAATCTGATTATCTAGGCTTTGACCGCTTTAAACAGATTTGCAAAAATTCTGTTTTAAATAAAGTTGCCAATCAGTTTTGATAAAATACTGGTGATTTGATGTAAAAATTTTCTTAGAAAAATAATGAATTTTGAGTTTTCTTGATTAATTAGAAAAATTAGTTATAAGAAATATATCCAAATTATATCTTTAATAATCTGTTTATTAACAAAGAAAATATGGTGGCATGAAGTGCATCTACCCTTAATATCATTTAATGATACAAAATAATTCATTTTGTTGATAGATAATTTGGTGATTAGATATGGCAGTTATAGAATTAGATTGATTAAATTTTTAGCTTTATGATAAATTATTTGCTTTTTTAAAATTAGTTATTTATATTTCAGATTATAAAATTTATTAACTTTGCTTCAAAATATGGATAAATAAAAAAGGTCTGATAAACTTGAGAGATGGGACTGAAAGTAACAAGATTAACGCTTATCATTATTTCAGACTTTATTTTATTTTAGATCAAATGTACCTTCTTTTTAAAAGCTCAAAATTATTTGTTCAAATTGTTAATTCATTTAATTACATATTTTTTTGCTCATATGGGCCATAGGAAGAATTATAATCTTATCTTGAAACTTTAAAGCTAATTGCCATTGTATCAAAATTTATTTTATTTTAGAGATTTATGATATAGAAATTTCGTATTATCTTATGTATTTCTTTATCATTAACACATTTTGGCCAATTGATTAATTTTTTTGATCCTAGGAACAGCCTATGATGTTTACAATAGTTCAATTTTTTTTAAACTTGATATTTAATTATTTAAATGATGGTTTTGATACTTCTAAATTTTATTTTCTTGATTAATGTTTAATTTTTTTTAATACCAAAGAAATGAAAAATATAGCCTAATTTTCTTAATTTTGAGGTAGATTACTAGGAATTATGTTAAAAAATGGATGTTACCTGAACAGCTAAGCAATTCTTTGGTTTTATCAAGTATATCCTGTGCTTGCCTTAATAATGAAATCTAGTTATTTACATTTTTATCAGAATAAAAAACTGTGTTGCTTGCAACATTCCATAATATATACGGATGAAATACATTTCATTTTCCTAAGAGAAACATGTATAGAAATAAAAACTCCTTTCCCTATTTTTGCAATAGAGTAGAATGCCCTCTACCTGCAGTGTGTGTTTCTCTGTCAGTAAGTGGTTGTAGCAAACCATGTTAATTTATCATGTGTATTCACCTTTCATCTTGTTTTTTTGTGAAATGAATACTTTACAGAACCCTTAAATGATACTTTGATAATATGGATGATTATGAAAGAAAAACAAAACAAAAAGAAATTAAAATATGAATGAAAACTTTCATATACCAACTTCAAGCAAAAACAGTGAGATGGAATAAATGAATACACTAGATAGATTCCTTGTCACCTTACATTTAAAACTAGTTTAGAATGTTACTGTGCTATTTCTATACCTTTCTGTGCCTTAAGATCCCTGACTTTTACATGGTAGTAAATACAAATATAAAATATTACTTGCATAATGTGATGTACTTTTGTGACTGTGCAATATCCTTCAATGTGTCATCAGAATGATGTAGGATCACCTATAGAAAACACCCTCATTGTTTTCTTTTCCAAGCACCTATGCTCCCCTTTAGTGCCAAACAAAACATAGCATCCATTACAACATACTAACAGTGTCTTCGAGCATGAATCTTACAAATCTATTTTCAATTCTTGTGTATTTAATATAAATGCCTTAATTTTATGTGGAAAAACATTGCTGTGTAGTAGCTTCCATGACAGGAAATTCAAAATGTAAATTATCTTCTAATTTCTCCTTGAAATGAATTTCATCTATGATCTTTCCATCAAACAAATGAATAATATTTTATTTTTTAGAAAGTGAAAAGAAGAGGACTGGTTTGTATGGAAATAGCACAGATAAAAAACAGCACTTAATCTTTTTTCCTGAATCATAGTCCAGTTGACATCCAGTATTCCTGTGATGATACATATAATATCAGTGTTTGGTGTGACATTAAGTGCTGTAGTACACTACTCATAAAATAATAATGAGATGGTTGTAGCATGGTGTTTAACATTTGGCCAAAAAAAATGCATAAGCATTTATATCAAAGGAACAAAAATTGAATTTATTATAGTGTCCCTAATGTTTATAGATATTTTAGTACTTACCGCATCTGAATCAAACAGTTCTATCTTCATTCAGGAAGTACTTCAACTTTTTTCATGATGACTAAACAAGATTTTAAAATATAAATAATCAAATTATTTTATTAAACAGGCCAGTATTCACAGAGGTTTCGTGTGAATTAGTATTATTAATAATAAATTAGGCTAAATTAAAAAAAAAACTATCCTATTTTATTGAAATAATGTTGTTATATTGTCACTGTTGTTTTGAAGAAAGTACATGCTTTGTAATTTTGCACATATCATTGTTTCTTAAATTTATATACAGAAAAAACCTATACAGAATGTCTGTAGGTTGTAATTAATATTTGATATCTCCCAAAAAATATGTTTGTATGCTGGGGTGCAAAATATTAAAAGCTGGCATGAAGAACTAGTTGTGTAATAAGGGCAAGCAGAAAAGTTTGCATATACTTACAGGTGTAATTTAAAGATCAAACATTTTTTCTACATAAGAGATTCTTGTTGCTTACTTATTAGCAGACAGGATTTGATAAGAGAGGTTTTACACAAAGTGGAAGTCAATATGAGGATTAGATTCTTAGATCTGTCTTACAAAGTCTTCTGCTAAACTGATAAAGGAATAAAGAAAAAACTATATTTTGGAGAAAGAAATGTTTGAAATAAAGTTATTACTTATCTACTCCTCTCTCCTCTGCCTTTGAATGTACTACTTCTCATAAAAAGGACAGAGATCTAAATTCAACCTCAAGTTCTTATAAAATTTGCCTGATGAAGTGAAGATTTTGACTGGTTGACATGGCATTTTCTTGTATTTCCCAATTCATGTTTTTTTTTTCTGAAAAAATTAATATATTTCTAGTAAGACCCTGAATTAACCACAGAAATTCAGATTTTTTTGTCAGATATCAGGACAAAATCTTCAAAGACATGTTTACTTGTTTGTAGTACCCTTTATGATCTCCTCTTAGGTCCTAATCTGTTAACTGAAAGTGCCAATAGTCCTTAAACACTTGTACTGGGGTGGAATACACCCCAAGGAGTGTAATTTCTATGCTAAACACACAAAAACTTACTTCTTTGTTTCTGGAACTTTCCTGCCTGTATTTCTGCTGTGTGCTCATTCAGTTTCATTGATACATTGTGAGACAGTTGCAAAACACATGGGAAAACTACAATATAAGTTTTTAACCCTTTAGAAAAAATTATCAGATCTGAATTTTACAAACAAATGGTAATCTTTGTATTCAGGCAGGGCGAATTCAACATATTTTAACTCTGTTATTCAGAAATAATTTATTATGTTCAATTTATGAGGCTGTAATTGTTGAAGTGCATGTATTTACATTTCAAAGTTAGGCATGTGTGTTTAAGGGTTAAGTTTTCACTAGTGACTTGCTGACTCAGTATATTACTGATTTCATCCCTTCCTTCAAAGGTAGATTCTTCAAAATTGCTGGGTACCATCTGTCTTTATTCTTCCAACATTTAATGAAATGGTTGTGGAATAACTGAATTTTTTGTCTAAATGTAATGGCCATGCTCACTAACATTCTGATGTACACTCTCTAGATATTAAGAAACTCTGCATGCTCTGCATGATTTGACAGAGCAGGTGGTTGTACGAATAGAGATACCATTGGTGCCAATGAGCTTGCACATTGCTATTTGCAAGTTCATGGCACAAATGTAGACTCTTTTTGAAAGCATGTGACACCCTGTCTCTGGGCCCATTAGGCAGCTTTTATGGCATACCTGCCCATTTCAGTCTTTATATCCATTGCATATTATAAAGGTTCATACATTTCTAGACAACACTCAGCATTATAATTGAATCCTAGAATCACTTTATTCAACAATGCAATAAATTTTACAATGGATGAAACAATAGTTAGCCCATCATATATTTAAACTTTTTTCTTCAAATTATTGATTATATTTTCTCTATTTTGTTAAAATTGATGAAAAATTAGGCAGTTAAAACTGAAAAAATGTTTTTTCAATACAGTATATTACTTTTAACTTTCTTTTATACATGATATAGAGAAAGAATTGAAAAGAGCCTTTTTCTTCTTATTGAAGTTTGTTCAGAATAAACGTTTTAATGATGCTGGTTGTGCTTATAAGTGCTGCCTATGGACATTCAACCCTGAGGTCAATGGTTGAGCGTGATGTAGTAACACTGTTCAATTTGTCCAGAAATTGCTCTATGGTGATGCACAGGAGAAATTCATCAACGTGGGTTTCTTACGCCTCTTCCGGGCGGCTCGGCTCATTAAACTCTTGAGGCAGGGCTACACCATCAGGATATTATTATGGACATTTGTGCAATCCTTCAAGGTAATTATTTGCATTTAAGTGAGTTGATTTGATCAAAGGTTGATATCCCATGTTTTCAGGGCACAGTTTCTGAAGGAAAGAATCGCCTATTAAATTAGTATTTGTAATTTTTTATTAACAATAAATGCAATTTCTTTTTCAAAATTTGATTTATTAGGGCAATAGAATGTTAATAATTTATTAAATTATTACATATTCTGTTTTATATTTAAATTATGTTATTTTGAAACCAATTTCAATGTGAGTAAATTTTTGTAAATAAAACAATGAAGTAATTGACTATATTATTATCCCTCTGTAACTAAATATAGTTTTTCTGAAGTAATGTAATAAAGGAAACTGAACCTGTCGACATGGTGATACAAATGCTATGGGCAAAATTCAATTTGATTAGCATTGCTTGCAGTGCTGTGAAAATTGAATTTGCCTTTGTGTTTGGATGAGGAAAAAATGCACATGTGGCACTAAATCCCAAATATTTATACTGACAAAATTTTTAATTGTTTTCATTAATTTTTATTAGATTTTCCCTTTTACTGAGCAATAAACCTCAATTTTTTATTTTCATATGGACATTTTCAATACAAGTTTTTCTTAAAACAGCAGAAAATAATGTGACAAGCAGAAGAAAAAATATTTTTGCAGCTCCTTCCTCTTCCATACACATTCTATGTCTCATTCTGTTCTCTCCACTAAGCTAGTACATTAACAGAGACAAGCAATATACAGACAAGCAAGTGGATTTTCTTAACTGTCAAGGAATATGGACATGATCAAGAATTTTGTGTTGAAATTAAATGTAACAAATTGATCCTCTGTATGGTAAGGTAACCACAACTTTTCTGTAAAAACAAATTTCTTTCCTGAAAAGCAAGCACTGTTTTTAGAGTTGCCTTGCATAGCTCAAGCAACTTTCTCTTAATTAGATAATGCAAGTCAGTATCTGAAGATATGATTGTCAGGCGTATTATTTAAAGATGTAATGAAGGCTATAAATTATGTATTTTTAATCATTGCAGTACTTTTGAAAATAAGATTGGAGTAAAACATTCTTATATTTGAAGCTTGTTTATTGTATTTACAATTTTTTTAGTTAAATTTAATTTTGGCATTTGACTTTATTATATTTATATTTCTTTTGTGAGGCAAAATAAAGGATATCACATTCCTTAGGGTTACATTACTACAGAATGTCATATGAACCAATATATTCTATAAAATTCGTGTAGCTAAATAAAAACTATAACTTGTCAGATAATGATTCCGGCAAAGTATTAACTTTTTCCAAGAATATCACTGAAGAGTTGCGATTTGAAACGTTAAAGGGAAATGTTTACAAGAATAAGGAATTCTATACAACATTGTAATCCTGAAGAAGAGTTAAAATATTATGAAATATCCTGAAGAACAGTTTATTTATTATAGACTGAAAATTATTGGTACATAAGCTGGAATTGTCAACCAATAGTAATGTAACCCTGTATCCTAGCACAATATCTATTTTGCTTACCAAGAGCCTGGCATTTAGATTTAGAGTTTGCTGGAAAGTGTGTAAATATATTTTATTTGCAATATATGTGAAGGAAACTTGGTGCCACGAAACAATCAGCAGAGGAGTTGATTGAATTCACCTCGCACCAAATAAGCTTCAATATTATTTAGAGTAAATTCTCTTGGCATTATTGCACATGCATAGTGCTTGTTGTTATAAAGGAAATGCATTGGATTTTTTCCTTTTTTGTTATCACAAATATTTAATTAATTCACTGAAATAATTGCACAATGTTGGTAATCATGAAAAATTTCACAGCATCTCTTTGGACTGTGTATGTAGATTTTTAAAACCAATGCCATTCCTACTGGTTTCAAGAATAAAAGAGGACATCATTGTATTTAATACAACCTGTTATGGTTAAATAGTATCTTAACATATTATGCATGACTTTTTTTCCTAAAATTGTAGAGAGAAACAATATCAGAAAACAAAAGATGCATTTTATGCATTTAACTATGTATACCATTTAAAATATTCACATTATGTATAGAATGCATGCTACAATCACTTAATATGGCACTTGGAATCAATATGTTGTTGTCCATGTATTATTTTGGATTTTATGTACTTGTGTATGAATATCAGTTGGAGAGGTAACTTACATAAATATGGCAATTTTTTGTTGTTGTTTTTGTTTTGTTTTGTTTTATCCAATTTAAATGTATGGATGGATTGAATGTAATCTGTTGAAAGCCTCATCTTTGCCAAATGTGAAGCACGAATTCTAGTTGTAGATCCCATCAGGAGTAGTTGTCTTCAAACCATTAGTTTGAAACAAAAGTTTTCAAAACTGTTTTAGAGGGTAGCCTGCATTCATCTAACACAGTGTTTATAACTGTTTTATTCACACATCCTTCTAAAATTATTCACACTGTAGTCTATAAAATGTAGTAATTATTTTCACCTATTCAATTGGTAGTAGAATATTTAATTGTAGAGTACATAGGAATTTGATTTGGTTGTGTTAATTAACCCAAACTTCTTGTCTGATCATCAGTCAAAAGAACTTTCCAGTATTGTTTGTAAGTGTTGCCTGTTTTATTTTCATGCCATCACATTTAGATTACATTATGTTAGAACACTTTGAAGACTACTGCTCATTTCCCACAAGTTCTCTCATAGTTTAGTTAAGTAGTCTAACACTTTTGGAAGTGCAATATGTAGACTCATATTTACGTAAATAGAAATGTATATGTGATATGTTTATTTAGTATCTTTGAGTTTTGAACATTGTATGTGCATGTCCTTAAATCTTATCATCCACATCTTCCTAATAGTTGTTTTTATACATGTTTACATTCACTAAATTCTACTGTCATCTTGAAGAACTTGTATAAAAATTAAAAATTATTAGTAAATATATTTGAGATATCAGGACAAATCAATAATATAGATATTTCTGAAGATTTAAAGGCGATGTGGATGAAATAGTCTTCAGATGCCACTTTGAGAAATACAATTATAAATGGTATAGATAGTAAAAATGTATATTTTGTACATCTTGTAATTCAATTCTGATGCTAATATGTCAATTGGGCATTTCTGCTTGTTCATAGGCGCTGCCGTACGTCTGCCTCCTCATCGCCATGCTGTTTTTTATCTACGCTATCATCGGCATGCAGGTAGGAATAAAAGAGGAAACTCATTACCCAGAGATTTTGACAAAATTGTTAAAAAATTTTTACTTTTCATTATTTATTGAAAACAGTTAATGAGCATGAATATGATGAAGAACATATCGGTAAAATTGTTGATGAATTATTTTGGTTTACAGTCTAATGAATTATAGTATTAATCACAGCATTATGTTTAATATCAATGTGCATTATTTTGTGTTGAAATATTACTTGAACTTGATTCCCCTCTTGAGAAAATCAGTAAATTAATGTTTATTCAAAAATTTTTAAAGTAGAGAATAAAAAGAAAAGAAATAATTGCATACTTTCTGTTTGGCTAATGTTCATTTCACCATTGATATATTTATAATAAATATAATTCATATTGATACATTTAATTAATTACATTTATGTTAATTTATTAATTAAATAATGTTAATTTGTTTAATTTTTGATAATATTAATTAATTTTAATTAATTAAATTCATTTGCGAATGTTTCATAATTCTTCATTCTACTGTGTTCTACTATTAGCGTATAATATAAATTCTTTAATTTTAAAGGAACTTCTTTAAGTGTATCTTTATCAGTTTTCAGTTTTGTAATTGACCAAAAATCATAGTAGTTTTGAGAAATAAAATGTGGATTTTATAAATTTCTAATTTTCGTGTCAATGTGAAATTATTTTTATTTCATTAATATTTAATTTTTCCTCCTTCAAACTTTACGACTTATTCATTTGTTTTGTTTATTTCAAGCTGGGGATGTTTATCTACAACGTATTAGTGACATCTACAAAAAACATGCATAATGAGTCAGTTTCTTCCATTTCCAACACATTCCTTAACATAGAGAAGCATTTGTGCATCCACAATTAATATTTGCATATATTTTTGCATATGCATAAACATACAAATGTGCATTTTAAAACATTTAAATTTAGGCCCACTAATTTCTCGATAGATGGGTATGACTCTTTTGTGAAATTGCTATAAAATAAGTATTGAGTAGGACATAGGAAAACAGTATCAATCTTTATAATTAGAGAACACTTTTCTTTCTTAATTTTTAAGAAATGAAATAAAGAAGATATTTAGAATATAAAAAAGCTTTGATTGTGTTGTACGGGATAAATTGTGTCAATAGAAATCTGTGTCTCATTGCATTATTAATTTGATTTGATTTGATTTATTTGGTCAAAAAACAGTGAAAACTGTATATGATGTATGGGGGAGAAGATTAAAATTCTTGCTTCAGAAATACTTGGGGAGGAAATATGCACGGGAGAGAAGATTAAAAGTCTTGCTTGAGAAATACACACCAATCAGAGCATAGGGATACCTTTCTAAGACATTTAAAGAGGAAAAATGATGTATTCTCTCCCCCTTACTGTTTACCATGTTTAGTGCATACATCATGGGAAAGCACTGGATAATCATACTGATGGTGTCTCAGTTTGTTGAAGAAATGTTAACAGCATGTTTCGTTGAACTAACCGAACAAGAATTGCTTGAAATGATGTGAGAAATTGTCCATTAATGCAATCATGTTAAAAATTCAATAATTCTTTCATTATCTTTATTTTTAAAACATTAAGAAGTTTCATTTAGAAAGAGTATTGAACTCAACGGAATATCATGAGCTTTTTTATTTAAATGAAAGATGGTGGACCCTAGATGTTTATTATTTGATTTTATAAATTAATTTTTTAGAATAAACAAATTTTAATAATATCTTGAAATTAATATAATGGACACTTATCTGCTGTAATTATTTATTGTGTAAGTTGTGTCCACTCTATTGAAATCAGATGACATTGACAGGCCAGCAAAAACAGGATTGTGTGATAATTGAATCTTTCAAATCAAGTCATGTTGACAATAATATTATATTATTAAATGTATATTTTATTAAATTTGTTTTGCTCTTCTCAGTGACTTCTATAAGCATCAAAAAGCCATGCAGAAGTATGGTTTCATGACTAAAATTGTAGCCATTCTTTTCAAATGCTTTCAAATATTTTATCTTTGAACTTATGAGCAGAATGTCTTTGTCTTCCATAAAATCCACAAAGAGAAATCTCTGCTTTGAGATCTTTAAACTCTCATTTAAGAAAATCTACAAAATAAGGCACCATTATTGCGAGCACTATGTTAAGAGAGATTTAATGTTCTGTAATGTAGGAGAAAAATTTAGTATAAAGAATATATATGGACATTGGGATTGTTCTCAAAGGTGTTTGGAAATATGAAGTTGAAACCTGATTCAGCTCTTAATCGTCATAACAACTTCCAAACCTTTCATGGTGCTCTGTTACTTCTTTTTCGGTGAGTGGTTTGTTTTTGGAGTAATACTGTGGAGATAGCTGCAATAGATATATTGATTTGGGTTTCCGAGTACTGTCTATTTCTGTCAATAGATAATTCATACTAGTAATGTATTTTCCCAACTCTTGCCTCTTAATTTATGTTTTGTATATTTTTTCACTCCTATTTCTTTAATTATCTTATTTTTTATTTGCTTATTAGTTTTATCAATGTCTTGGTTGTAAAGTACATGTATTTGTGCTATTGTGAATAAAATATATGATAGATATGTCACTTTTCATTGTAGAAGTTCCAATTTCACCTTAGTGGCTCACAAATTGGAATCTGTAGGTTGTCAATTAGATGAGATTAGAAAAGCAAGAACTATGCTGAAATAAATTATAAGTTGTTGGGTTCCTTGTTTCCTTACGAGCTAACATGTTTAAGCAGTGATTTTACTTGTAAAATGTTGTGAGCATTTTGGATTTCTATAACCATTGTAAATATTGTTTTATGGTGTGTTAACACCAAAATGCAAGATCTCTAATCAGGAACTCTAAATGATTCTCTGACTGTGTACACTGAAAGCAAGGGTACTACAAAATAATTCATGTTGAATTTTAGAATTTCTTATCCTGAATCTGAGTGTACACAAATTTTTAACATTGTATATCAGCAAAAATTGTATCAATTAAAAGTATTCAAATTATTATTATTAACTCATTTATTGATTAGAGAATACAATTTTTAAAATGTACTAATTAACTAGATCAAATTCTGTAGAGATTTTTAATTTTCTCTACAAATGAAAATATGATTCACGTGATGTTCTTTGTTGCATTAACATGTAGAAATAAAGTTCATAAAATGAACTTTTTAATTAAGGTAGCTGTCTACTTGAACAAAAAAATATAGAATTTTGTGTTTTTGTTTGTTTTTTCTTGAATATCTGATTTCTTTATGCTGTTAGAGATCAAACAATAAAAAAAAGTTTTTTTCTCTTTATATAATTAGCCAAAATGCCAATAATTGGCCAAAATGCAGGTTTTTTACTTCAAAGAGTAAAACTCTTCAACAAATTGATATATTTGATAATTCTTTTTAATTTTATTATTATTATTATTATTATTATTATTATTATTATTATTATTATTGTTATTATTATTATTATTATTAATCACAATTATCTATCCTAGTGAATGGATAGTAAAGGTACAGTGAAAACTAAAGAGACAGGATTTGATTATTTGAGAAAAAATAATTGTTTTATTTATTATAATTTATTCTGGTAATTTCAATTTGTATAACTGAAACTTTAAGTGACATATTTACTATTCTACTTCATTAACTAGAACAAATCACGGGTTACATGCTGCAAAAATAATTATATTATTATCTTTTTAATAGTTTATAATTTATGATGTTTTGCATGCATGAATGTGCTTAAAATTTCCAATTTGGGAAATTGCATCTGAAGTTCACTCACTAAGGGCTTGACAGTTGGCACTTACTTCAAATTTTTTTTTTCTCAAAAACTAGTATGTGTAGAACATAATAGTTTGAAGTATTTAAAAGAGAATAAAACTGAGCATATGACTCAATAGAAATTGGAAAACATGAAATTTCATGATTTTTTGTAATTTTGAGGTAGGTGGTTTTCATCATTTGTAATCTACCTTAACATATTTATTATCATTCTTTTGAAATACTTTTAAAAATGTGACATATCTATCATTAACCCTGCTTCCTCACTTTTGAAGTTCTCAAGCAGAAATTTAATGCTGTTTCATTCTCTTCCACCTACTTAATACAATACTTATTTTGCTACTGCCTTGTATGCTAGGTCTTTGGTAACATTGCGCTGGATCCTGAAAGTTCCATCACTCGCCATAACAACTTTCGCAGCTTTGTGCAGGGTCTAATGCTGCTTTTCAGGCAAGTAGAATTTCTTTGCATTTCCTCTATCTTCCTTGTTTTCCATTTAATATTTGTGAACTGGTTTGTGGTTCAAAATGAAAACACTAATAAGTCATGAATATACAGAAGAGTTAGCTAGTGAAAGGCTAAATGAAGAACATAGTTCATTTTTTTTTTTAATGTCACTGTTTTCATTTTGAAACAATGCAGATATTGCTAAGTGCCCTGTATTTCTTGAGCCGCTATGAATAGTTGATTATCTCTTTCACAAATTTGTTGATTGTTTATGTAAAATCTTAATTATTACCTGGAGAAACAAATAAGATAGAATTTAATATTTTTTTATATCTAATAAGTTTCCATTCAACATGCTGTATTTATTTGATCCAAATGATAGTTAAAACATTTTCTTATTCAATTTTTTGTTCCTCAATTGTTATATAGGTTAATGATAATTAAATTAAATTAAGCAAGTGTTTATAAATATCATCAATTGCATATTGTATAAATAGTATTTTGTATAAATAGCGTTTAATGATTTTTTAACCCAGGTAGAGTTGATTAATCAGTGATCAATCCCCTTCTACTTCTTCCTCTTCTTTTTTTTGTCCTCCTCCTGTTCTTTTTCCACCTCCTCATCTTCTTCTTTCTCCCCCACTTCTCTTTCTTCTTTTCTGCCCCCTCATCTTTATCTTCCTTTTCGTCTTTGTCATCCTCCTTCTCTTTTTCTTCTTCCTCTTGTTTCCTCCTCCTCTTCTTCCTCTTGTTCTTTCTCCTTCTTCCCCTTTTTCTTCATCCTCCCCTTCCTCTTCCTTCATTTTCTTCCCCTTCTTCATCCTCTTTTTCTACTTCTTCCTCTTTCTCTTCTTTATGTTTACAAAAGTTACATTAATATACTGGCTTAAATATTCATTGTGAATATATTAATTGCTAAGCAAATGTACCCCAAAAAATGAAAAGATACTGCTGAGTTTTCAACCTTTTATTGATGTCTAGGATTAACAATTTTGCCTCAGAAATTGTTTCAACAGTAAATAGTAGCTTTCCACACCTCAGTTTAGTAATATTTAATTGTTATTTTTGTAATATGACATTTCATCAATGTTCCCTAATGATATTAACTTTTGGTTCTGAAAAACTGAAAACAATGCATGATGGCCAAGTATCAAACTCGAATTCTTAAGGCATACAAGGCATGCATTTTAAATTGAATCCTTCAAATATAGTCATACCCTCTTGATTGAAATAATGTTGTATTGTGAGCTTGTGAAAGATTGCTACAGTGTACATGTCTTTTGAAAAAAATATTAATGAATGGTTAATTCCAAAAAAAATATACATACAAAATTGAAATAGGATGAGGATAACTGGAAAAAAATTCATAAAAACATTCTCGGTAACCTAAAGTACTACACCAAGCGCAAGACTTTTACTGCTCATCAAAGTAACAATCAGTTGCATATAATCTTTCTGATAAGAGATTACATACATATTTATATTTGTGTCAAAAGTACATGACTTAGTTATTTGGTGATTGATTTACATAGTTACGACCAACTCACACAAATTTTTTGAAAGGTAAGAAATTATGATGTAGTGATTTATGAAGAACTCAGGCATATAAATTGGATTTTTAGGATTGAGGATGATTGTTTCAATTACATTGAAAAAACTTTAACTTTTGTTGTCTAGGGCAGAATTTTGGTCTCAGATTGTTCGGAATCGGTCAAAAAAGTGAAGAGTTGGCTTATTTTAAAAAAAATTACTTTGAGACAATAACTCCTAGCTTTTACAACTAAAGCCAATAATAAAGCTAATGAAAAAGTTACTTTATTAATAATTAATTCAATACGGACAAATACATAAATCTGTTGTGAATTGTTTTGTATTACAGTAAAAAATGAACTTCTGCCATTTTGCATTACCTGCTTAAATTATAATAATCAATTTATATTATTTTTAACAATTGATTCTCCTTCCTACCAATTTACAAACCAGAATATGTTCTGAGTCATATGCTTAATGTAATGTAACTAAATTTCATAATGAATTAATTAAACAATTAATGGGCTTTTGAAAACAGTAAAAAGGAAACTAGAAGCTAATATGTTAATTTGGTAAGTGAATGGTTTTATTAATATTGATTTTATATGACTATCAGATTCTATTATTTTTAGCTGAAAAAATAATAAACTTCTCTTCTTGAAGGCAGTAAAGGTAGCATTATTACAAGAAAGAAACAACTACCAATAGAGATGAACCATATGATTTGATACAAATATGGATAAATACATGTTATTTGATACATGGATACAAATGAAATAATAATTCTTTGTGATATAACATTCAATTTAATAAATCTTTCACAGGTGTGCAACAGGTGAAGCTTGGCCGTCCATTATGTTGTCATGCATCAGTGGCGCTCCTTGTGATGATTTAGTTAAAAAACCTGCTCAATGTGGTTCAAATCTGGCATATGCTTATTTTGTTTCCTTTATCTTCTTTGTTCATTTTTGGTAAGTAATATGAGTGAATACATAAATTTGTTGTATTAAATCAATACTGAAAAATAATATTAACTCTTTTTTGTTTGCTTCTAATTACTTGAAATGAGTAGTGATAGTGGGAGATTGTTATCTTTCCTTGGTTTCTAGTATTTTTAAATGTATTTAACTGGTATAATTCAATTATAATTTAATGCAAAAATTATGTAATGTTATATTTTATTTTTGGCTTAGTAAATTTATTTATATATGAAGACATGTTCTCTTTTTTCCAGATGTTAAATTATTTGTTGCTGTCATTATGGATAATTTTGATTATTTAACAAGAGACTCATCAATATTAGGAGCTCATCATCTGGATGAATTTGTGCGAATTTGGGCTGAATATGATCCGAATGCTACGTAAGTATTTTATCAGTAATGAAACTTCCAATTTTTTATGATTGATCATGTATTATACATTACTTGTGAAGTAACTTTTACCTATATGAAATTTTCTTGGATAGGGGTAAAATACATTACACAGAAATGTATGATATGCTTAAAAACATGGATCCACCTCTGGGATTTGGCAACAAATGTCCCAATCGGCTGGCCTATAAAAAGCTTATTCGTATGAACATGCCTGTTGATGATGATGGTAAAGTTAACTTCACAACAACCCTGTTTGCTCTTATCAGAGAGAACTTGAGCATCAAAGTTCGAAGTGGTAAGATGCAATTTATTTTCTTTTGTTTTGAAAATAATTGTATTGTAAATTATTGTATGAATAGTAAATTGAGAACTTTCAAATGTAATGTTTGTAATAAAATCAGGGAATGATATGAGGGTTAGTTCATAAGCAATTATGCTATACCTTCCATCAAAGATGTGTCAATGGAAATCTACTATCCTGTAGTTGAAGGTGTATAAAATGCACCTCGAAAGGGTAGTACAAAATTTACTCAAAATACAAAAGCTAATGACAAGCAAAGGGTTCTAAAATAAAAATTATTTGATTCTTCTGAAAATGTTCACATTCATGTATTACAAATTACAAACACCCTCTAAATCTTTCACATTTCTTTGTAATAATGGGAAAGGCATTCAGTATCAGGATCATAATATGTGTGATTTGTTAATATGTGTCAGTTACTACCAAAATATTGTTAAGTTTAGTATATTGCAAATTTCCAATCCTACATGTTCCTCCATTTTCAAATGATATTAAAACTAGTGTCACTACAACAGCACATACTATCTTGCATTATTTCTAACTGTTGTGGTATATTATACTACGTATAATAAAGCAAAAATTATTTTCCGCACTGTGACTCTAACTCAAGTCCTCCAAGTTAACTTGCCATCACTGTACCACTGTGATATAGAAACATGTAGTGGTATGGCTTCCCGCAGAGAAACACATAATGATGAGGTTCAAACTCAGGTCAATGCTTCAAAATGTAATTTTCAACAACCCAAAATTGCAATTTCTGCAATTTTTGAAAATAGATTTCACTGAAAATAGGACTAGCACTATATTTTTTACTGTCTGTTGATGAAGCTAATGGGAAGAGATTTTGTAGATTTTTCACCCTCATTGTCAGCCATTATCTTACATTGATATTGGAGCTTATCTAGTTCTATTCCAATGCAATTTTTTACTTTGTTGCCTACTGCTTAAGCAGTATAGAGAAACTATTGTAATGCAGTGAGAAAAAATTGCAATTTTTTGACAGAGAAACTTATTTCAGAGTCCTGGTAATGAAAAAGTAATAAATCAGGTTCCAGTATGTAGTAAATTACTTCCTGTAACATATTTAGTAGTCAGAATCCATGTTTGGTGGGTCCTTCATACTGTAAAATCGAGTGATGGCAAAATGTCTGTCTGCCTGTGAATAATGTTCATTACATTGTCACAGGTTATATAATGAATAATGTTTTTGTATGAATTACTGAATTATGAAGTTGATTGTGAATACTTACCTTTTAAATTAACATGGAATACCTTCTAGACAGCTACCAAACAATATCCAAATATTTGTGATACTGATAGCAAGAATGAATTTATTTTTTTATTCATCATTGTTGCATATGTGTTGAATTGCAAATGATTTTAACTTGGATTTTATACAACCATTTACTACTTTTATGAACTTTTGAAAATGTAATTTATTACATGATTTTAATTAATCTAGTATATTTTTGTTATTGCATGTAACACTTGTTATTTTCAATTATACTTTTGTAAATTATTGAATGTATCCATTTTCTAAATTGTATAAACATATTAATTGGGTGATTGTGTGTTAAACAAATAAACAAATACTAATGACTAAACTATATGAAGGATTTTCACCAAAAATGGATGTTTCCCAGTTGATCTGTCTGATGTCATGACTCCTTGAATTTGAAACTGATGTTTTAATTTTGGGGATACTTTACAAGGAACCTCAAGGATATTTTCAAATTCTTTTCAAAATAGTTCCAAATTTTTTGATTAAACTTTCTCTTCAGATAGAATAAAGGACACACAAAAACACGGCATAGATCTCAGTTTCATTGTCTGACTGGCTGCTCCAGTGGACTCTTGTAAACTTGTTTACTGAAACTACATATGATGTCAACCAGGATCCCTTGAAGCCACTCCGTCAGGGTAAATTAATATTTATGGGTCCAATAGTCCGCCTATACAGGAATTCAGTAAAAAAAATATTTTGTAGGATTTTGGAAGTCCTTGTAGCTGTTTAAAAAATAACAAAACGCACATCTGATTATCAGATTGCCTTTGTATTGTACTATGACACATCACATTACAAAATATTCAGTTGGAAACAGCACTTAAAAAACAAACAAACAAACAAGACAAACACAAGTGATTAATGGACATTCTCTTCCTAATTTTATGTGTTATTAATTTATTTTTATTACCTTCCCCTTTACCATGCTTGGCCAATTTTCCCCTTTAATTACTAATTTCTAAAATCAATAACATTTAATGGTTACAGAACTTGGTCTTCCTACAATAGTTAATTTTGAAGATAAAACAAAAATGTCCCCGTTTATTCACTTCCCTTGTTGTGGTGCCTCTGCGTTCTTGACCGATGGTACTGCGCACCCCATTTCCATCCAGTATGGCCAGTATTTCCAGTATGGCATCTGCTAGTTCCACACACGCAATTCGCTCCCAAGTTACTGTCCCAGATCTTATCTACTACTTCTCAAGTTTTACAGGGAAACCAAAACTAACGTTATAACCTTTTCCCACTATCGTCTGTGTTGAACATTACTGTGTTGCACAACAAAAACAATCCAAATTCAAATTAACGTCAGTGCATCATCCTTCCGATCTGTGCTATGCCATGCTAGAAAACCTTCTAATAGTTTTTTAATTAGAACTCGCGCTTTGTATTCTTTAACCCAACCATTGTTGCGACCGTACATGTTTGCACTCTATATTAATTTTCCATTATCAGTATTTATTTATTTTTTTAATAACCTATCACAATGAAATATCTAAATTCTTGAAAATTGCAAAAGTTCAAAATTTTTGAGATGTCTTTCTACATCTACAGTATTGAACATAGAGATTTTTACTATGAAAACAATATTTTCTTCGAAATTACATCTTTAATGAGAGATTGTACATTTTTTGAAAATACGAATAGTTCTGGTGTCATTTTGAGTCTAATATGGGCTAAATTAAAAAATTTTTATAAACAAAATTTTCTTAAAAACAGCTCCAAATTTTTTCTTTAATTTTTTTGTGCAGATAAGTGTTTCTTGCACTGAATTACATGACATATAAACCATTTTCATGTACTCTTTGAATTTTTTAAAAAATACAGAAAGATAATTTTTTAAATCTCACACATGCCATTAATATTTACAATATAGGCATTTTCTTTACGTTATTGCATTTGTCACCAGAAGTTCTTATGAACTTGAAATTTCTCTGTGAAAATGAGTTCAAAATAACACATTGTTAGAAACAATCAAACATTTTTTCAAGAACAGCTCAAAGTTTTTCAATTAAAGGTGGCATACAGGTATACGTTTTGCTTTTCTGTAATATTCCTTAAAGAAATATTTCAATTCTACTTTTAGGGGGATGGAAAAATTGAGATTTGGTGCCAATAAATAGCAGCTGGGACAAGGGAGGGCAATGCCAAAAAGCTAGTCTAGACTAAAGAGATTAGAAAACTAACTCATGTGAGAAAGTCTGTGGCATTTGTAGCATCACTAGTTCATATTCTGATATCTGAATGAACTGAGGGTAAGGTAAGAGGGAGTATTTTGTAAGATTTTCCTTCCTTTCCATTATTCATTATGTTACAATGATCTTGGAACTTGTCTGGTACCATATGGTATCAATGAAATTTTTTCAGGTGCTAATTCGCATACCATCTATTGGAGGTACTCAGTAGAATGTAACGCATATTTTCAAAATTATATTGAATAAACCTTGCTGCATCATTTTTAAATGATGCAGTAGATGTGATTTATGAATTGACCCTCAATCGTGGACATTAAGAGTTCTAAAAAACTCTTTTTGTTACATATACTAGATATGTAAATAAAAATTATATAAACATTTTTCAGCTGATGAAATGGACCAAGCAGATGAAGAATTGCGAGAAACTGTGCAGAACATCTGGCCACTACAAGCAAAAAAGCTGCTTGATCTTTTAATACCAAGAAATGAGGGTATGATTTTTCTCATTTATTTAAGAAAATTATTTGTAGTTTTGACATTTTTATTTTATTGTATTTGTGGTACAGAGAAGTGATGTCATGCTGCAAAAAATTGATATTGAGATTTTGATGGAAAGGTTCCTTGGTACCACAAAATTGGTTCTTTCAAAAATAGTCTGTCCATTTGTCTGTGAACAACACTAAGACCTAAAAAGGGGTTTTCTTCAAAATGAATATTCCTTTATTGATCTCAGAGTCTTGCCTTTCAATGTCTACTGAATTTCAGTCATTTTAGTTTTTGGAAGTATTTCGTATAAGGCTTGTTGGATCTTTGATTTCAAAAATGATTCCAAATTTTTTCTTTTCAGCTTCTATTAATAGAGGACAGATCACTTATATAAATGTGGCAAAAGTCTAGTTTTTAATAATACCTCTGAATTTTCAAAAATTACCACAATTACTTTTTTTCAAATCTGCTTTACTCCATTATTGAAATGGATGATTTATTTATCCACTCTATTTTAAATATTAGATTTTTAATTGTTTCAAGTACAATTTTTTTCAAAATTAGTAGTTTTTCTGTAATTTTGAGTTAAATAATGAGAATTTTTCAAAGAAACCAAAGTAATTTTTTTAAAATCAGCTCAGAATATTTTCTTTATAATGTTTGTAAGAATAATCCAAAATACTATAAATTTTATGTTTAAGAGAGAGTTATTTTATGATTAAGATATTTTATGTACAAGAAATAATATGGTAAATAGTTATCACGAAAACTTTTGAATTTTCAAAATAGAGATGAATTATTTTCTATATCTTCTTAATTTTATTGGATGAATAAAGTTTTTTAAGATATGGCAAAAATATTATTGGGATATTACAATTTGCTTTATTATAATATTACAAATAAGAGAAAGTGTGTGATATTGTAGCACCACTAGTTTGTTGAAAAATACAGTAAAACACCTCTTTTACACTTTTCATTGGGACTCTAGGGAAAATGGTGTAAATTGCGGGAAGTGTAAATAAGGAGAAATGATTTTTTTTATTCAAAACTATGAGTACAGTCAGTGCCGGTTTATCCTAGGGGCATTTGTAGCATGTGCTACAGGCTCTGCGCTTTTTGGGGCCCCACGCTTTCTGAGAAAAAAATGTCTCACTAATGAAGAAAAACGTTTTGCCGTTATGAAATTTGTGAACTTACTTTAAGAAAGACTGACACAAAACTATATATAAATAAATAATGTTAAAGTTCAACAATATATCGTACGACATACTGTTTTAGTTTTAAAATGCAACCATTAGAGATTTATTAATTTGTTTGGATAATTTGCTAGTGCATTAATTAAAATCAGAAAAGAATCAGCTGATTCTCTTATGTTCGTATTTATCGTGGAAGAGTTTCTTTGGTAGTTAGGCATTATCCGCACGATTTCAATTACGATACTGAATTTATCACTCTTACTCTTAATTCAATCACACACACTTTTTAAATTCGTTGAAACAGTTTTGTAACCTTTTTGTGTCATGACAACAATGTTTTTAACCTAGTGTCAAACCACTCTCCCGCCAAACTGGCAAGCCATCTCCCCTACTTCTTTTTTCAAATCATTCTCACTTGCGAAGTGTCTTTCCCGAGATGTTGCTTAAGATTCAGAAAAAAATGAAAGTCGCTTGGTGCAAGGTCAGGAGAATATGGGGGATGACCAAAAACATCCTATCAAAACTGTTCCAGCAATGCTCAAGTCTTGAATATGTCGTTTAAACTGTATTCTGAAGTGTTTTGTATACTTCAAAATCATATTTGCCTTAACAGAAAATGGACAAATGTCCCAATATTGCCCTACAACTTGGCTCAGAGTACTGGTAACTGGATTCAAGTATTTATATACTTTAATTTCAGTTGCTTTTTTACACTATAGGTATTGTCTCAACTCTGATTAACAAAGCTATGTTTAGCCAAGGATTGATTTAAAAAAAAATATTGTCGGAAATTGGTTTAAGTTCTTTCATATATCACACACTTAACTATGGCTTAAAAAATTAGAAAAATTAATACCAGGGGCCCCTGCATGATAAAAGTGCCATAGGCCCCACAGGTCGTTAAACCGGCCCTGAGTAGGGCCTACAGTATAATGTTTTTAGATACATACAATCAGTACAGATATTAAAATATGCTTTAATATGCCACATTAGATGGGTAATAAACAATATTACAAGGTCAAATAGAAATCTGATCGAAATTTACATTGGAAATTGAAGGCGTATTGACCAATGCATAAAGTGAATTTTGTCGCAACACTTCTACAAGCCCCCGCCATCCACTG
Organism: Acheta domesticus; assembly: GCA_031308135.1. Taxonomy (NCBI): domain Eukaryota; kingdom Metazoa; phylum Arthropoda; class Insecta; order Orthoptera; family Gryllidae; genus Acheta; species Acheta domesticus. Next base: position 107,877,262 of record JAHLJT010000631.1, on the reverse strand, counting down.
GTGGTAGCCTTTGATGATACAACAATGTACTCATTGTTGAAGGGAAGGAAATGGTATTTCTACTCTAAGGGGGAAATACTTTTACATTTGTACAGTTTACATTTTCCGGTTTTCTGCATCTCAATAAAATGTTTGTTTTCGGCAGTTCGTAATGATTTCCAACTAGTAATTTTTTTTAAATTTATTTATGAAACAATAGAAAGAGTGTTGATGAAACGCATTTACAGTTTAAAACGTACGGAGAATTCCATACTTTGATGTTAGAGCTTTTAAAGGATGGGGAAAAAGTACGTTTATTTTAGAATGAGAAAGTGTGAAATTGTGAAGGAGGATGATGTAAAATAAGCAAAGTGTGATGTCATAGGTACTCACAGCGAACATAGACATGAGCTTTCATTTATAAATTTGTATTTACAAAACAAATATGTTCATTTAAATAATTACACTTTATACAAAAGTTCTGATATGCCTACTATCCCCTGATCGCGAGAGCGATCCAAATCCGATTGAGAATCGATTTAACTAGTGGCACTCGCCACTCCTAAATTTGAAGCGCGCACAAATCCAAACTTCCATGTCCGGATGTCACACCTGTCACATGTCCAGATGTCACAAAGTCCTTACAGGCGCATCAATCGGTGATGTGCCTTGATCGCAGGAGCGATCTTAATCGATTGATGATCGGTGTGAGTCGTGGATCTCAACCACACCTCACACGGAGCTCGCACGGATGCACAACATCTCTCCCAGATGTGTCCAGTCACATCTGGGACACGAAGTCCCCACAGGCGCGTCAACACGTGACTTGCCTCGCGAGCCCTGCTCGCCGCTGCACCGCCGTGGCGCAAATTTGTGCATCAGCACGAGGTTCTCGCTCTTTCTCCAGAACCCGCCCATTGGCTTCTTACATTCCCTTATATACCTGTGGCTCACGTGACCTCCTACGTCACGCCGCCTTCCCGCTTCTGCACACGATTCGCTGTCTTTGTTCAGTCTTTGCCACGTGCTTGCTCTAGGGAACCTTTCTCTCCCTGCTGTGGCGAGGTGATTTCCTGTTGTTAATCCCTTTCCGCCCGTTCCCAAATAGCTACCACGAGGTTCGCTTGCTAATACGTTACAAAATGATCTTAAGACTACCTCTCTTAGGCCTATGTCACATGAGCGTTGATTTGACGCGCGCCACTTAACGCTGATGACGTCAGCTAGTCGCTGATGACGTCGATGCCGTGGCCAACGCGTCGTTGGCCACGCGTCGCTGGCCACGCGCTCTTCACAACGTGCGTTGTGCCCACAGCTCAAGCAAGGCGCTCAAGCTACAGCGATGTCGCCAAGAGCCTCGTGTGTCGTTTCGCATAAGATGCAGTGTTTCTCTACCACGTGCGTTCGTGCACTCGTGTGCGCAGGTGTCGACACAGCTGGCGTCATCAGCGTTAGGTGACGCGCGTCAACGCAACGCTCGTGTGGCAGTATATTAATTTTTTCTACCTTTTGAAATACCTATATAATATAAAATGAAAATTTGTGTGTCCTAGCTGCTCAATAATGATTTTTACTGTATTGAAATCTTATTGTCTTCGTAATTTTGTAACTCTTTATAATATTTACCATTTCAATAGTCTCTCTGTTATGGCCATTTTTTAACACGGCAAGGTGGTGCGAAAGTGCAGCGACAGTGCCCGTTGTACGCAACGCGAAGTGCCTTCTTGATGGTAGTGTGGCAAGCAGACTGTTGTTAATTGCGGGAAAATTGAAATTATACTGTCGTAGATGCAGGGGTATTTTTAACACTTGTGTCTCGGGAGAGCAAAATGAGGAGCCACGAACGTACACGAAGACACCCTAGCGGAGTCGAGCGAGTCCATGCGCGAGCCGACGGACTTCCATGGCGCAAATCTTTAATTCGAAATCTGTCAGAAATTTAATGTTTCTAATGTTAAGTGGTCGTTAACGCTATTAACAAGATTTGTTGCGAACTTTCGTTTTAAACGAAGAATTCCAAACTATTATTCACATTAGTTTCTTTATTTTAACTTTTCTATAACATAGTTATTTGGTAGGTTTTTTTAATATTCTCAATTTATTTTCCGTCGGCTAGTTCAGGTTAGAATTATTTCGGTGCAAAAGAGTGCAGTGGTAATAAAAATGCAGCTTTTGTAAAGAAGAAACTGCAGGAGATTGCAGTCACAAATGCCAGTGCTGAGGAAGTAGAAACTTTTTTAGTATCAGATGTCAAGCATTGTTCATTTTCTGCCAAAATCTCATCGGTCAAGCCATCAGCCAGTGCGAACATTCTTTCCAAGTTCACTGATGTTTTTCCTGCTGAACAGTGAAATATCCGAAGAAGAGAATTGCACTTACATGTTACTTCACAAGTGTGTTTGAGAATATTTACTGAAAGGAAACGTGTGAGTGCTGTCTGTTGATCCTCAAATGTATGCATTTAAGTACAACAATCAATGTAATTTGCTTTTCAGTTAGTGAACAAGTGTAATAATTGTGAACAATTGTTAAATAAAATTTCAAATAGCCATCGTGTACCTGTTACATCATCTTGTAGTAGGCCACCACATGAAGTGAATAGGAAAATTGTGGATGCTTCTTTGCAAATAGGCAGGGGCCATTCAGCAATAGAGCAGTTTCAATGGTAATTGGTTTACCATGAATTAATGTTTCAATTTACAATTCTCATGTTCTCTCTGTTATTAAAAATAATGCAAAAATAAGAGGAAATTTTGAGGCTTTCATTTGCAGCCATACATGAAACATACATAGATGTTCTAGATTCAGTAAGTGATGAAGTTATAAATTTATTAGTATTGTATGATGGAACATGGCATAAACGAGGCACTACATCTCGTTATGAAATGGGAATTGTTGACTCATTATGAAATGGATATCTTGGCTGGTCTTGTGGCTGATTTTCATGTTTTGTCAAAATACTGTGGCACTTGTGAAAAGAACAAGAGCAAATTATGAGACAAAAAGCTGTGAATATAAAAAATGGAAAGAAATTCATAATTAGTAATTTTTAATGGATCTTCAAATGCAATGGATGTAGCTGCAAGTGAGGTATTGTGGAAGAGGGTCCTGTCTCATCATTTTAGATATACAACAATACTGTCGGATGATGATTGCAAAGACTTTCAATCACCATCTGAAACTAAACATCTATGGAGACAACTTTATTATTAGAAAAGAAGAATGTATAAAACATGTGATGTAAAGATTTAAAACAGGCTTACAAAAACAATCCAAGAATAGAAAGTGAAGGGTGTTACACTTGGTAAAAAGCAAGTCAATTTAAAGGATGACATAATTATTTGTCTTAGCAAATTATCGCAATGCCATCCAGAAGAATATTCCAGATGTGCAGAAGATGGAAGTCTGCTATATTTGCCACCTTATACCATGCAATGCCAACAGACTTGAAGCCATTGCATTTTAAATGCCCTAAAGAAGAAAATTCATGGTGCTTCTACAATCGAGCTCATGGGAATGAAATTTCAAACCATGGCAAATACAACATAAAAACTGTAGTCTCCCAGTGTTATTTGTAAAATAATTCCTATGTATCAGAGGCTTGCAAAAAATGAATTACTGGAATGTGTATATGGGAAAAATCAGAATGCAAATGAAAGTTTGCCTAGTTTTGTTTGGAGCAAGTGCCCCAGAAAAAATTCTCCAGAAAAAATATTGAAATTGCTGACATCAGCAGTGTCCCAGTTCAATATGGGATGTGAGGCCAGTGAAAGAGTCAAAGAGCATGCTTCAGGAATCAAAGTGACATCTCCTAAGAAAATAAACATATGAGAGACAAACGTCGTCTCCACAAAAGTGAAATGGCATTGCAACCAGACTTTAAAAGTGCTTAAAAAAAAGCCAAGTCAATCAAAGAAGAAAAGGTTTGTCAAGTCAATAAAAGAAGTAAAGAAAAAAGATGTTGAAGATGCAATGTATGCTTCTGGGCAATTTTAAAGAAAAAATTTTATTAATAAACTGTAAATGCACTATCTTAAATTTTCTTTTTCACATTCCTGGTAACTGATTTTCCTTACATTATCCCATGTCTAAAAAGTTCCAACTTTCACAATTTTCAATCAATTAAAGTAATAATGTAGGAACTTGTTAAGAGATTGTAGATTAATATAATTATCATAGTATTTTTGTCTTAAGTCATTACTTTTAGAATTAAAAACTGTTTGGTTATTTTTAATTTATTTTGGAGTGATAGACAATAAACCTACCAAAAGTAAAATTTTCTCGGATACTAATAAATATATTTTGCAAGTAAAACATATAATTATTTAAACACGTAAAATAAACAGTTAATTAACATATCAGTAAGATACATTGATTTATTTGCTAATTGGGCTAATTTAATATAAATCGCTTGTCTCGAGAGAACAGAAGGCACAGAGCAACATCAGTGGCGCAAGCTCAAGCTCTCCGATCGCTCGACTCCGCTCGGGTGTCTTCGTGGACATTCGTGGCTCCTCACTTTGCTCTCCCGAGACACAAGTTATTTTTAACATTATGAATGTACGAAAACTGATGGGACCGACAAGAAATGTTGTAAATGCCGGGAAAACGTAAATTACGGGAACATATAAGCGGAGTTTTACTGTATATGACTATTTCATAATGAATTATGATTCCTTTGTACATAATGAGTGAAACTAATTTTGTGCTTCCAGTGTAACAAAATTAATGTCATCTCCATAAAATATTTACTGATCTTGTAGAGCTGGGGAAAGGCAAACTCACTGTGGGTAAGATCTACGCTGGACTTCTTATTTTGGAGAGTTGGCGAACAACAAGATTTGGCCAGATTAAATCTACTGGTGCTCCGGTGAGTTATGACCAATAAAATATACTTTATTTGAAGACTATCATTTATTAGTAATAAAAAATATTACTTGTTATGAGAGGCAGTAAAATACAATAAGGCAAATAATTTAAATAATTCATTACGGCCAAGTTACCTTATTTCTTCCACAGTTCATTCTCATCGCACATGTTTGTTTTTTGAAAATATTCATCATACCTTTCATTCATTAGTAGATTTAATGAAAAGTAATTTTTAATTACTGATGTAGACAATGTATATCAATGTATGGTTTCTAGTTACAAGACACAATATTGAATCTTGATACATTAACAGCTTTTGTTAACATCTGTGTATAAATTTTAAAATATAAGGTTGTATTTTCTTTTCATTTTTTCCCCCCATGAAAACACATCTACATACTTCATTTACATAACAACTAAATAATATCAGAATGATTCAGTCAGTCATATTCCATTCTGTTTTATTATTTGCGTGTTCATATGTGACTTATGTTTGAAAATGACTGTGTGATGTGTTTTACGTTGTGCTTATTATTTTTGATAAAATATTTTGCTTTGTTATTTGTATATTGTTAATTGATAGTTCACGTTAATGATGCAGCATATGTGTATTAAATGAAATTTGATTAATTCCTTCTCTTCTTATTTGGCTAAATAATTACATTACTCTTGTTGTTTTGAAAGGATTAAAAGAATGTGCTTATACTTAATATATGAAGGATCTTGTTACAGATAACAGTATTCAGTGCAGATCCATCCCATTCTAAAGTGTGTTGATCCTTTTAAGGTACTAATAATTATTTGTTTGTTTATTTATTTACCTATTACTTACATTTTAGTTTACCTTTATGTCACCATGTTTTTCCAATATTTTTAGTTTGTTTATGCACTTATTTTGTGGTTGTTACCCTTGCTGGTTGTTTCCCCAATTGTTCTTTAGCTTTTAATTTTCAAAACTTACATCTCTCATTCATATCAACCTTAATAAGAACTTCATTTTTTTCAAAAACTAAATTTCTTAAAGTTCTTTTTGAAATTTTACCTGCAAAATTGATGTCATGATATTCAGAGCAAAAAGCATTTATATCAGAATGTAATAAAAAAGTAGTTATTAAAACCATTTTCCTTGAAACTGTTGCACAAAAAACCAATAAACAGATTATATACAATCAATAATCATTTGTTTATTTTATTACTGGAGTTTGTCTTTGTACTTATTTCACCTTGATGCAAATTTGTTCTTAAGTAATATCTGAATCTGAAGTTTCATTTTTTACTTCAGAAGGTTTGATAATATCTTTTTTTTTTAAGTTCATTTTTCATTAGTATTGCTAATATTCTTACGCAGAGTAAAATTGTGATAGACAGTAAGTTTAATAATATATACCTTATAAGCAAGTTGCTTTCATTAATTCCAAGACCATTCATTCATGTGGTAGCTTGAAGACAAGAACATATCTTCCAAATCCTCAAATTGAACCTATCAATGAAATGCTAATAAAAGTTGCATTGCATAGGAGTTATGAATTTTTCAATAAATCATGCAAGAGTGCAGATTATTCATTACTTAGCTCAAAAGTGTTTAAAAAGTGCTAATTTTCAGAGATATCTGATGTGACGACAATGTGTACCTTACAAGCAAGATGTAGTAGCTACTGAACTTCCTACGATTACGTACTTCCATAAAAATTATGCAGATCTCAACCTACTAATGGTTGCTGACAATTACCAATGTTTTTAATGATTATTCATTTTAAAAATTTTTAGTTAGTGAAATAACTACTTCCTCTTTCTATTTTATTTTGCCCTAAATGCTTATATTATATGAAATTGAAAAGGTTTTTGTCATAGTTAATTGTTAAGGTTTTGTTTTTTAAATTGTTTCTGTAAATGCAGAAGAGAAATAAATGAAAGGATATTTAGAAATTATCATTTAATTAAGAATAAAGCATGTCAAACTATGTTGTTAAACACATAAAAAAATCAGGCCAGAAGCTTGTTTTCTTTTTATAATATTCACATGATATTTTATTTTAGATGTTAGAAGGATTAATTGTAAAAGTACAGAGAAAAAACGATTTATAATGAAATTACTTATTAATGCTTTTTAGGCTCTCCTCATCGCAAGAAATATTTCAATTAAGATTATAGTTTATGTTAGTCATCCCAAACTTTCATTGAACAAAACAGAATTGTTTTCAAAACTGAATACAAAGATATTATATACATGGTTGAAAAATTAAAGATAAAGAATCCCCTTTCTTCTGTTTTTTAATATATATTTTTTTTATTTATTTTTTAAAATTTTATTTTGATGCTTCAAGAAGGATTATTATGGAGCATAATTGTTTTTAGGTTACATTTGCCATTTTACATAATTTTCATTAAATGACTTGAAATTCATTTACTACTACTTCAAAATTATGTACGTACTTGACTCTTTCAAAAATAGTTTCCGCATTTTGTCATTTCAAAACCACTCATTTCCATCTTTTCTCTGGAAATTGAAAGAGTTATGATTGAAATACTTTGTTTCTTTTGTGATCCAACTGTCACACAGGTTCAGGTTCTCCATTTTGTGTCCTGTAGTGTCTGCATTTATCTAACATTTTGTTCAGATACCTTACATGTTAAACATCGACTTTTGTTCTTCTCTGAAATTCAAAATTATATATTCAATAAATACCCTAGCAAGACAATTCAATCAAATATTCAATGTAAACTAATTTGATTTTTGACTCATTTGTCAGTGATATTTAATTCTTTGGTTGATAGTAATTGTTACACAATGACAATGGTCACATCATGTCAATTGGAATATTGGCAAGATTACTTTGTACCTGGCGGCTCTTGGATAGCCAAGTTCAAATGTACTCTGGCAACAGGCACCTTTGTCAACTTTTGGTTGATAGCATTTATTAATATCCATGCATTCTGAAATCAGCACCCTGAAATCATTCTCAATTTTTGTATTATTCGTATACATATAAAACAGATATTTTGCATGATTGTTGTATTTTCTTATTACTCTCCAATTCTGAATGTACCCAATGTTTTAGTTCCATTATAACATGGAACATTCTTATGAAAATATCCACTATTTACATTATGATACTACATCTTTATTCTTCTGTGCCTCTAGAATGTCTGACTGTTATTACTATTAATATATTACTTTGAATTTCTTGGCCCTAACCCTACTCTAAAGAAGACTTTTCTTTAAATGTAAATTTCATGTACTCAATAGTTGTATTAATTAGTGTATTTTGACTGCCATATTTGGCCAAATGTATTTTCACTTTTCCAACTCTCATTTTCTTCATATTCTAATTTATTATTTGGATGATAAGGATCCTTATCATCTTCTTGTAATATTAAATTTCAAGAATTATTAATTTGTTGGTCAATAGGATAATAGTCCCCATAATTATTTATTTTTACAAAAATTTAATTTTTTAGTGCAATTTTAAATTTGGTGTAATATTGTGTTCTAGAATTCTTAATAATAAACAAATTAATTAAAGAAAGATTTTTTTATCAATCTAACAAGAATTTTATTATGCAAGTTTATCTTAATAACCTTGGTGATAGTAGATTGGCAGAAATAAACAATATTGCAAACTATTTTCCACTAAAAATTTCTCGATTTTCCTTTAAAAAAATAAAAAGCATAGAATGTCAACAAAAAATACAAAACTTTTTATTGTAAAGTAATTCTAATTATGTTATAGATTTTTTCCACTGCCTGTTCTTAATTTTAATTTGTTGTAAGTATATTAAGAATGTTGAAAAATCTAATTGTAGTAAAACTGTCTGCTATTCAGACAATTTACATTTTAAATTTGTGAATTCTTAATAAAATATTGGATTACTTTTATTTTTTAAATTCCTCTGGACTAGTATGAAATGGAAGTTATAGAAAATTAGTGAAAACTTTAATGCCATAAATTTTTCTGAATGTGATTATAAATACAGTGAGGTAGAGAATTTCAGCAGGTTTAATTTCATAATTTTGCTCACAAATTATGAATCTATTTTGTAATTCTTTAAAATTTGATGTTTATTATAATGATTCATTCCCAATGTTCAGTTGGTGTTGCGATTTCATTAACATTCTAAAAACATCTTCTTTTTCTTTTTATATTATTTTATACCAATTTTTCAATGTGAATGATCTTATTTTGTCACATACTTTCTCCCTTGAAACATCCTTTCCTATTCTATGCCCAGGACCTGCACTTTGCTGTAAAATTTGAACTGTACATGTCTTTACTATTTCCTGTGATCTCAGGGTCAAATAAAAATCTGTACAAGGTTTTGCAATATTATTGTTAGAAGAAATATTCTAAAATTAGTAAAGCACACATATATGCTGGACATGTTATGGCAGGACTTTGTGTTTATGTATTGGTGTCAATGTGTGTTAGTTCAGAAAATAAGTGTGTAGAAACTAGTGGTAGATGGAGAGAAAGAACACACACAGAAGACCAGCTGATTTTTAAAGCGCAAGATTGTACATTACTAATTGTGAATTTATAATGTGAAAGTAGTAATTGCTGTGTATTGCAAAATTTATTTGTATGTAACCAAACCTTTTTATGCCAGATAATATACAAGGTATGTTATCTTTTTGTGTATCAAAATGAAAATTATTGATTATATTTTAATTTCCATTCTGCAATTGCAAAAATTCGTTATGAATTCACAATAAAAGTATTGCTAAAAATTTAGCTGAAATGAATGTGATGTGTTGCTTTCTTCAAGGTTGCAGCACTTATAGATAGTGTAGATTATTCATGTCATGTCAAGTCAAATCGACCATGGCTGATTTGTCCCTGCCTCGTAATTGATGAAATGCTTGTTAATATCACTGGACTATAGGTGGAATAATTTCTCATCAAAAGGTTATGTATTTTTGTTCTTGTTTATATCATTGTTTAATTTATTGATGGATGTTCTAAATGTTTTTATTAGCCATTCACTGCATGTATTTTTGGTTCTTCCTTAAAGAGATAGAAAAGATTTTACATTTGATTTATCATTATTCCAGAGTTTGCATTTGGTGTTTAGTCCTTTCAGCCATGGTGTATTTGACCATAATTGAAAGTTAGAGATCCAATAATATATGTGTTTGGTTTCAGGGGTTTGGTGGTCATAGTCCCTCCAATAATGAGGCGGTAGTATTCTTTAAATAGACATTTCTTATTCCAGTTTCTTGTAGAGAACACATTAAAATTTTCCATTATTTGCTATTTCTTATTCTTATTCTCTTAGCTTATATTCATTAAATTCTTTGAGATCTGTATGAACAAATGACTAGAAATATCTACAGCACCTGTACCGTATGTGAAGAGAACATACAAATTATATTTTCAAATTTGTAATGCATTATAAATGCTGTTATTTTATTTCTAAAATTGAATTACTGAAATATATTTTGGATAACAGATAATCATGAGAAATACATGTATCAGAGCTTCAGTACTTCTTGAAGATATTTAATTACACTGAGCTATGTTCTAGGAAGCTTATCAAATATAGGATTTGAAGTTACCAAAAATTCAAAACTAATCTCTTAAACTCTTACTTTATATAAATATTATGTGTAGAAATAGTTGTATCAGATTAATTGATTTAGTAAACCAGAAATTTTGGGGAGGATGTACTAATTAAACACAACTATTTTACATTTAATTAGCTTTCTTTTTAAATTTTACAGTAACATTAAATGGTGATTCTGATATGTCTTGGGTACATGTTTTAGAATGTAAGATTTCTTAATCATCATGAAATTAAGAAGACAACTACATAAATGAACAATGTGAATTGAGAATCAATTTCATTTGCTTTGGATTAAAAGATCATTTACCAAAAGTTTTGTGGCAATGATGGTACAACTGAAGAAATTGCACAGTAGTCAAAAATTGTTAAGGTGTCTTTGGTGTATGTATTCAATGATTTTTAAGTTTTTTTTGGTCATAATATTTTCATCTAAGCAGAATTGAAACATTGAAGTTATTGAAAGAATTTTCAGAAACGAATTTGCTTATGCTGTATAATTTATTCTTTTCTTTTATGTGTGATTCTATTGGCCCAACTTTCTACTGCTCTCTATCTTAAGTCCAGGGATGGGTTATGGGCAATATTTGAACAGCACACTGAGTCATATCTCTAAATTTCTATCATGATTTACGTTTGCTTTCATTAGATTTGTAGTTCCACTTCCATACTCACTATCATAATACTGGTATATCATAAAAAAGTTTAAATCTGCACCAGGAATAAGACTCAATAAAAAATAAATGAGTGTTTGTAAAGAGTACATACAAGACCATAAACACTGCTATTCTAGATTACATAAAAGTTTCAGTAAAATTGTATGCAGCTTTCATGATTAGGAGAACTTTTGAACTTAAAAGAAGACTAAATCTAATGCCATGATAAATGCAGTTTGAGTAGTGTAGGGAAAACAAAATTAGTTATTGAAAGAGTTAGAGTTATTGAAATAGCATCATTTTTGTGAATTAAGTTTAAAAAATTATTTGACAATGAAAAGGAAAAAAAAGTTTTTATTTTTTTATTTGTGAGAATGTTCTAAGTAATATGGAGAGTAATTGATTTTAATACATTGAACTAGTATATTGTATGTTCTTTACACATTGGAACAGTATGATGTGGAAAAACTTGATTGTTTGATATAGGTCTCACAATAAGCAATAACCACCATCTTCTGCCTCATTGTCACCCTTATATTTACCATTCTTTGATCTCATTCATGGTTTCCTTCTCAATACAGTAATCATACAACACCATATTTGTTGGTTAGTGCTTGTAGTGAATTCTTATGTCCATTGTTATATTGCTGTATCTTTGGATGGATGAACATTTACTGTGACTCTTTTGAGAAAGTAAAGCAGTTGGCATGTATTGTTTGTGTTCATTTTTCCAGAGATGCTGTATTTTTTTCTCTTTTTGTGGTCTAGAATGCAGACTGGCCAAGCACCAATAGTTTTAACTCACTATTTCTATTTCTTAGCTGCATGACAAACGAGTGAGCATGTCATTTCGAATGTAGCAATTGCTGTGTTGTGGTTATCATGCTCAATACAACCTAAGTCACTCAGCTGTTTCACCTTGCATGGCAACTATATAGAATAAATTTAAGAAGCATAGTGTTCTAGTATAAAAACACATAGTTTTTATGGATAGTTCAACTTTATTTTGTCACAATGTTTGCAGCATGTTTTTATTTCTGTTGTATTGAGCTATGTAACCTAATTTACAATGATTATATCTTTTCTTCAAGAAAGAATTTAAATTGCTATTTATGATGTACTGACATTTTTATCTTATTATTTTGATCACCAACATGAATTGCTTATTATGCATTTAGAGAGAAATAGCAATTAAAAACTTTCCGAATCACAAAGAAAGCAGCAGGTGGAACATCGAGAACAAGATCAGTATCTAAAAAATATTCATTTTATTGGGGAAGAAATCACTTAAAGAATTCTGACTTGATTGTTTAATTTACATCATACACTTGTAATGTGTGTACATATATATTGTTTTTTTTTTTTTGTTTTTTTTTTAGGAATGCTTAACTTGTGAAGTTCTGGATAAGTTATTTTTATAACAATAGACATTATCAATAGGCATTCTTGTGAATACACAACTCTTAAAGGATTATTTGGTGTATGGTAATGTTAGTTATGTAGAATAAGTTGATCATTATAGAAATAGAATTAATCATACTAGTTTTTATTAGCATTTTGTATGTTCATGTAAATCTTAATATGTTTTAGCTCATTCAGCATTTATGATTAGTTTTAGATTAGTTCCTATTGTGTAGAAATACCCTTTTCTAGGAGAGCTTTCAGTGTTTTCATTTCTTTTATCTAAGGACCTGATGTGTGTGAATTTATTGCAAGAAGAATGTGTGGGCACATCTTGTTTCCTCTTTCATTCACTTTAGGTGATACTTTGTAATTGAAGGAATCCCATAATTTATTTCAATGAAATCCAAATTTAAACTACAAATTTGAACACATTATGCAAAAACTAAATTTAAAACTCTGATGTTCCTTCAGTTACATTGCAATTATTCTTTACATACATGCATATGTATGTTTCATGCCAATGTGACTAATATACATAAAACAAAATGTTTGTTTATTGGCCAAAGACATTAGTTTGCAAGGAGCAAACTTATTCACTTTGTATGAATGTTACAGGACTTTTATATTTTGTAATCAAGCCTCTCATTTCCTTGGATGTATTAACATCTTAAATTTTCTTCAAAATCAGAAAATCTCTTAGTAAAGTTATTTTAGTAGTACAGTTAATTATTAAACAAATACTCTCTCTGAGAATATTAATAATGTATTAGTATTCCAGTTCATCTTTTGCATTCTCCTCTTTCTTGGGTGGTGACTGCTTAGTTATTTATATATTAGATTATGCACGCAAGGGAGGGTTGTGCCTTGTTGTTCAGAGCGAAGTTCTAGCAGCAGACTGGGCTGTAACCATGTGGAGTTGTTCTGTGGGCAGCGGTCCTCATTTTTTAACTGCCTACTGGACATGGCGGGCCAATGGACTGGTCATGGCAGCGGAGGTTCAGCTCCTCACGGCCCAGGTGTATCCCGAACGGGTAGCCTTGACCCTGATATGGTGGATGAAACATCTGGCTTGCTGGTACAGGAAGGCAGCCAGCGATTGAGCTTCAGGTAAGAGAAAATCCAGATACTGAAATTACAAAAGACTCTGTGTAAAGCATTTCAATACCCTTCCGACTCTAATGAATCTCTTAAGAGTTAATCTTTGATTACTTATTCAAAGGTGATTGTTTTGAGCTACTGTCGATGTCTGGTAAGTGTTTATTGAGTCTCAGTTTCAATTACTGAAAACTTGGGGGGAAAAAAAATCAGATATGCTTTAAATTAAGTTTCATGATGGCTTGTGAAAATATTAGTTCAGTTCTGTGAGAACTTTTTGAAATTTAATTTTACAGAGAGAAGAAAAGTGCTGCAAAGAAAATTGCACAAATATGATAAATACCATATGTAGTATATTTCTTAAAATTATTCTTATGTTTCAATATAAAATCATAAGACTTCCATTTTAAAAATATTGTGAGTAATTTGTGAAATAATAATAATAATAATAATAATAATAATAATAATAATAATAAAAAGTGTGTGTGAAATAAGACCTTAATTTTAAATGGATAGGCAGGGGGTAAAGTTGGAATTTTAAATTTGTTTCTAAATTGAATAATTTGATTCTTATGAAATAAATATTACTAAAGAAAGGGTTAAGAAAAGAAAGATGAAGTGTTAAAACTTAAATATTTTCAAGAAAGGTATTCATGCTCTAAGCTGCCCTTGTTGTATTTGGGGTGAAACTGAAACCTGAAATAAGAACTCACATATTTCATTACTGATTTCGATTACATCATTACAATATTCTAAATGTTTAAAACATTCATTTCAGCTCTTGGTAGATATAAAAATTAGGATACCTATTTGAAACTGTAAATAGCCAATGCCTCATCCGTAAATGAAGTGTGGAGGAAGTAACAACTGTTATTATAAAGGGATTCCTCTCAAAATGTTAAAATGTTCATCTCTGAAAAATTGTAACAACATTTGTTCCTTAGAGGTTGTGAAAATTTGACAATTTTGTAATGTTTCAACACGTAGTCGTAGTTGTGGAATTTGTGTGTAGAATAGTAAGTCCTTGTGTGATCCTTAGATTTATTCTTTGCCTCCCAGTGACTTGAAACTCAATTGCTTGCATTATACTCTTACATGACATGAAAAGAGTTTAATTTTATTTAAAATATTGGGATGGTGCCCATAAAATTGAGATAATTAGAATAAATGTAGGTCCTTTAGATCGAATTGAATTTTGCAAATAAAAGTATTACAGTACCACAGACTACACTACTTTATTAATTGAAATGTTTCAAAGTTTTGGATACTACAGTAGTTTAAGCAGAATGGTTTTTCTTAAAACTGGAAGAGTTTTTGGATGTTATTGCCATGGTAACTAATTTTGTTGAATGCCGGTTTTTAACCCAGGAGGGGTCTTGTGAGTGAACTGGGGCTCTGGATGTTACTATTCCGTGTACAGTTTTGTTTGAGAATATTGCATACCTTTTTGATTTTCAGTACATTTCCCTGAACCATTTATCTACAAAATCCATTACTCGTTATGTGATTGCAGGCTGTCTATCAATTCTCAGAAATTTTTTTTATCTTGTGACTGTCTCTAAAGTTGCAAAACTCCTTTGCCCTCTCTTACGTTAGATCCATGTTCACAAGAGAGCCAACCAGTGCGTCACCATGGTGACTTTGTAATAAACACTGTTTTCTGTGACACTATCCAAACAGGCATGAATAACCTTAGAAGAACAAAACATTGCTGATACTTCCAGAAATTCCCAGAAACAAGAATTGAAGATGGAAGTTTGCATAGTGTTCGTTCATGGTCTATTCAGAAATCAATACTAACAGGATTGCCATGAGAGTCGATACATAAATAGCACAATACTTACATTCAGAACAAATTAGACAAAATCTGAAATTTATCCAAGAAATTTGGACCATAAAGCAACACTTGAATGAGAAAAGTACAAGAAAAGAATAGTATGCAAAACACTTTTTTTTTTTTGTTGTTATAAAGATTACAGTAAAATTTCACATGTACCTTTTTCAAGGGACCGAAGAAAAAATATATAAGTGAGAAAAATGCATAACTGAAATTGAATATTATGAGCAAAACAAAAACTCAGTATTTTTAACATTGGCACGCTCCGCTCTTGGACCAACGTTAATTTTGATTTATTTAGACAAAGAACAGTAAAAACTTTAATTGGAGGAGAAGTACCATCTGTGCATATTTTTTTGAGCTCCAGAATCTCTTCTCAACATTTTAACTAAAAATAGTTGAATGATGAATAAAAGTTTTAAAAGAAGCAAAATTTTGAAAGCAAATTGTGAAAACTAGACATTTTTGCTCCCAAGTTATAGAAAACTTATTTGCATCAATAATCAAACTGCAGATTTGATTTGATTTTTGTATTGCTAACTAAATAGTACCCCCCCCCCGACTCTATTAATAAAGGGTGAAGCTACATTTATGTGGGAATGAGAGTGAGAGTGCTTAGTGGTGTGAACAGTGAGGAGTGTATATAGTAGTTTAAGATAGGTTAGTGTAGGTTTATGTTAAGATAGTGATAGGGTTGGCCGGCAGATGGTGCGCTGAACAGGAACAAGAGGGTGTCTTGAAGGGAAGGGGCAGTTCCGGCGAGGACAGAGAGAGGATAAGACGTGGTCGGTGTGTTGTGAGTGGACGTGTATGAGAGATTGGTATCGGCGGATATCCAGACAATCCGGAAAGATTTTTTTGTAGTAAGTGTTTTTCGTAACTGCGTCCCTTAAATCTTACAATCTTGGGGGCTCGGCCGGGAACGCAGTTTTCATCGGAAATTAGGAAAGTGCACATACTACATTGTACACGTGGCACGTGGTGCATCTACCGAAGTCGGCGTGATCAAGAGTAGGACTCGGAAACACGTGGAAGACGCCACGAAAGGAGTGAACGGGTCTGATCTACGTCTAAGGTGTAAAGGACTCGGTGGTGCGCACGCGAAGTAGCGGTTTTAAGATGGAGCAACAGAAAGAAGCCGAACAATGCACGCAGACCAGGTTAGGAGAATTAACTGTAGCCGAGCTGCGGAAAAGACTCGCCGAACTGCGTCTGTCAGTGTCTGGCAACAAAGTAGCCTTAGTAGATAGGCTACTGGCGGCGGAGGCTAAGAGTGTGCTCTCGTACGCGAGTGCAGACGGCGACGACAGCGACAGCGATGAGTCGATCGACGAAAGCCGCAAGAGGAATTACCGGAAGACACGTGCCGCACGCGCAGCTGTGGCTGACGACCAAAGCGACAGGAGCGATGGTGTTGTGAGAAGGGAAAGGGGTTTGTCGGCCGGACACCAGAAGAGGACGATGGTAGAGCACCCACCCACGAGACGAAGGACGTCAGTAATGTCCGAAGACCAAAGCGACGGGAGCAGTGATGTGTTGGGATGGGAAGGGGGCGTCGCGGTCGGAAGGCCAAAAGCTACGACCGCAGGGGTCCTGAGACCCAATTGCCGCGAAGACAGAGGCTACTTCGCCAACAACTTCACAATAAAAGACGTAGAAAGCAGCCTCACTCCCTTTTCGGGCGATGACACGTTCCCTATCACAAAGTGGATAGACGAATTTGAGGACATCAGTGCACTTCTGCACTGGGACGAGTTGCAGAAACTGATTTACGGGAAGCGGATGCTTTGCGGATCTGCGAAAAGGTTTGTGTCCTTCGAGTCCGGCATCACCTCGTGGACAGAGTTGAAGAGTAGGCTCTGTCGAGAGTTTAAGGTGAAAGTGAACAGCGCAGTGGTGCACAGTGCGCTCCGAAAGAGGAAACAGAAACCCACCGAGTCGAGCAGGCAATACATCTACGCAATGCAAGAAATCGCCGATCAGGGGCACGTCGAGGAGAGCGCCCTCGTCCAGTACATTGTGGAAGGAGTGCCAGATGAAGAGCTCAACAAAGTGCTGCTTTATGAAGCCCAGTCAATCGCAGAACTTAAGGAAAAATTCGAGGTGTACGACCGGATAAAAGACAAGTTGAAGAGAAATTTTGAAGAAAGAGAAAAACCGAAGAAAGAAGACCCAGGAGAGATGGCTGGACCATACAGAGAAAGAAAGAAGAAGGGGAAAGACAAGAGGCACTGTTTCACGTGTGGAGCCGTGGGCCATGAGTCTAAAGACTGCAGCCACCGGGAGAAGGGCCCTAAGTGTTTCAAATGTGAGGAATTTGGGCACATTGCTACCCAATGTACCCACAGTGCAACCCGACTAACTGCTGGAGCCACAGTTGGGTGCGTCCGCAGTGCATACGACCGATGCATGTCAACCCTGGTCGAAGGAGTACACTGCCGCACACTCCTAGACTCAGGCAGTGATGTTAACCTCCTGAAGGCAGAGACGTTTGCCAAGATGGGTAACCAGCCCCTACAGAGCACTGAAAGAATTTTCACGGGGTTTGGTAATGCTGCAACCCGCCCTCTGGGGACTGCGATCTTAAAGATGAAGATAGGAGAACACAACTACAAGGTGGAAGTATTTGTGGTGCCATCAGAGGTTATGTCCCCAGATTTCATTTTGGGTGATGCCTTCCTAAGGGGAGTGGAGGTGACAATGAGCCGGGGAAGAGTTGAACGCCTTAGGCCTATACAGGAGGCAACTGAGGAAGACTTGGATGTTCCAGCAACCAATTATTTTGAACAGTTGCCTTCCTCCAGCTGTTTCCTGGTGGACGAGCTGCAGTGTGCTGAGCCATACAGGCAGGACGTAGCTGCTCTAGTGGCTAGTTATTCACCTAGAACAGAGGTGAAGACCACTGTAGAAACTCAGATTACTCTGCGTGATGAGATTCCGGTGAATATCCAGCCTCACCGCCTAGCGCCTAAGGAGAAGGAAATCCTGGACAATTAAATACAAGAGTGGTTGGAGAGAGGCATTGTGAGGCCCAGCAGGAGCAATTACGCCAGTCCTGTGGTAATTGTGAAGAAGAAAGATGGATCACCTAGGGTGTGTGTCGATTACAGGGCGCTTAATAGAAAAGTGGTGAGAGACAGATTCCCCATGCCCCTCATCGACGATAAGGTCGACGCCCTGGTGAACGATGTAGTATTCTCAGTGCTAGACCTAAAGAACGGTTTTTTTCATGTACCTGTGGCTGAAACATCCAAGAAGTACACAGCATTTGTTGTGCCTAGTGGTCAGTATGAATTTAATTACACGCCGTTTGGATTGTGTAACAGCCCCGCTTCCTTTCTACGCTTCATCGATGAGGTATTTAGGGACCTCACAAGGCGAAATGTAATACAAGTGTACCTGGATGACATAATTATCCCCGGACTCGACATGCCCGATGCCTTCACAAAGTTAACGGAGACTCTCCAAGTAGCAGCTGACCATGGCCTGGAGATAAACTGGCGAAAGTGCAAGTTTTTGCAGACCAGGATAGAGTTTTTGGGTTATGTTGTGGAAGGGGGAAGTGTGCGTCCATCACCTGAGAAAGTGAGGGCCATTCAAGGTTTTCCGCAACCCAAAACTTTTAAACATCTACAGAGTTTCTTGGGACAAGTTATTTCCGTAGGTTTGTGAAAGACTACGCCAAAATAGCTTATCCCTTGTATGAATTGAGAGATGAAAGGCCCCTTACATTCAATAGTGTGCAGCAGGTGGCTTTTGCAAGGTTGAAGGAGGTTCTGGCACGGGATCCGGTTTTAAAGATCTATGATCAAACAGCTGTGACAGAGCTCCACACCGATGCCAGTAGGGAGGGATATGGTGCCGTCCTACTGCAGCAAAGAAAGGGAGACAAAGCCTTTCATCCTGTCCATTACCTGAGCTGGAAAACCTCAGATGCAGAAAAGAAGTGGTGTGCTTATGAGCTGGAGGTGGTGGCTATAATTCGTGCAGTGCGAAAGTTGCGTGTGTACTTGTTAGGTATCCCCTTCAAGATTGTCACAGATTGCCAGGCCTTCCAGAAGACCATGTCCAAGGAGAAACTGCCACCGAAAGTTGCCCGATGGGCTCTGACCCTCGAAGAGTTCAACTACGAAATTGAACACAGGAAGGGGGAGCGCCTCAAACATGTGGATGCCTTGAGTCGTTTCCCTGTCCTGATCGTCGAGGACACCCTGCTGGCTACCATCAGGAGAGAACAAGAGAAGGATGACAGGTTGCGAGTGATCAGGCAGGTTCTGGAAACTGAGCCCTATGAGGACTTCCTTATAGAAGATGGTATAGTGAGGAGGAAGGTTGGCACCAGAAGTGTAATTGCCTTGCCTGCCTCAATGCATCAAGAAGTGATACGTAGGATACATGAAAATGGTCACTTTGGAGTGAAGAAGATGATGGAAGCACTTCAAGAGGATTATTACATTCCCAAGTTGAAAGACCGGCTACAGCAGTTCATTGAATGCTGCATTCCCTGTGTGCTGGCGGAGAAGAAGAGAGGAAAGCGAGAAGGAATTTTACGGCCCATCCCCAAAGGCGATGTACCGTTGAGTACATTCCATATTGACCACCTTGGCCCCATGACTGCCACATCCAAATCGTATAAGTATTTATTAGTAATTGTAGATGGATTCTCCAAGTTTGTTTGGATATTTCCAACCAAGTCAACTACAACAAGAGAAGTGCTTGACAAGCTAGGGCTACTGCAACAAACTTTTGGGAACCCCCAGCGAATCATCAGTGACAGAGGGACTGCTTTCACATCTGATACTTTCAAACAGTATTGTGCAGAAGAGAACATTGAACACGTGAAAGTAACAACCGGTGTGCCCCGAGGTAATGGCCAAGTGGAAAGGATCAACCAGATTATCATCCCCGTGTTGACTAAATTGTCTGCAGACAACCCAGACAAGTGGTATAAGCATGTACCCAAAGTGCAGCGGTGCTTAAATAGCACGTACCAGCGAAGTATAGGGACAACACCATTCCAGGCTTTCATTTTGTGTCCCAATGAGGCACCAGGGTGACCTCCAAGTTCTGACCACCCTTGAACAGGAGTGGGTCCAGCTTTTCCATGAGGAAAGGAGACACCTCCGTGAAGCAGCTAAGAGAAATATATCAAAGGTGCAGGAAGAAAATGTGCGGTACCATGCCAAACGGACCAGACCAGCCCGGAAGTATGTGAGAGGAGACTTGGTGGCCATCAGCCGAACTCAGTTTGCCCCAGGGCTGAAGATCAAGGGAAAATTCCTGGGACCCTACCAGATCCTCGCGGACAAAGGCAATGACCGGTATGAAGTGGTGCGAGTGGGTGCAGGAGAGGGCCCACGGCTGACTACATCAGCAGCAGACCATATGAAGCCGTTTCAAAGACTTCCATCGGGGTCCGAGGAAGAAGCAGGGATGGCTGAGTGTGGGAATGAGAGTGAGAGTGCTTAGTGGTGTGAACAGTGAGGAGTGTATATAGTAGTTTAAGATAGGTTAGTGTAGGTTTATGTTAAGATAGTGATAGGGTTGGCCGGCAGATGGTGCGCTGAACAGGAACAAGAGGGTGTCTTGAAGGGAAGGGGCAGTTCCGGCGAGGACAGAGAGAGGATAAGACGTGGTCGGTGTGTTGTGAGTGGACGTGTATGAGAGATTGGTATCGGCGGATATCCAGACAATCCGGAAAGATTTTTTTGTAGTAAGTGTTTTTCGTAACTGCGTCCCCTAAATCTTACATTTATGTGCAGAAGCAACATATGGGACATCTCAGCATTTGCTCACTGAATCACGGAAACTGGACAAACCCTGATCGTTGAAGCTGAAGTACCGGACATTGATCCAGAAGCTGAAGTACATTACTTATTAGTAGACACGTAGGACAGGCATAGACACGCCCGGTGGAAAAGTTAGCATCGATATTCTCACTTTATGCAGCCAGCCCTTTAGGCCTCTCTCCAGGAGTGTTGCAGTTACACGTGTCACCTAACGATGATGATATCAGTTGCGTCGATGCGCAGCAGTGCCCATTGATGCACATCAGATGCCATGAGAATAATGGCTACTAGCTTGTATCGGTATGTAATGTGACACGTCCTACAACTTGTGGGGCATGTCTCAGATGCCACACCAAAATCCCATATTAACTCTTAGGGCAGGGCCGTCAGACGAACGAGCACGCGAATGACCTTCGCAAAGGTTTGAGGCACGCGGCGATATCAGCTTAGCGAAGTCACTCGAGACACAGGCGGGAAGCAGGGGTGAGAAAACATCCTGCGAATGTGGCGAGTTGGGTGAAACACACGGTTGGTATATCATAAAGAGACATTTATTAATTTTTACGAACTTTAAGTGGAAATTGACATGTAAACAAAAACTGCAGTTATACAAGCATTGATCATTACACCACGGAAGTATTAACGCACGTTTCTACTTAGTGTTAGAGAATGCAATATAAGAGTTATTAATTCTAATGAATATTTGTTTGAAAATAAAATAAACCAAAATGTATATTAAATCAAGATAAATATTGTATATCATAATTTCAGAAAAGCACTGACACTATTATTGAAAATAAACATTTAAAGAAACACGGTGTGAATATCTTTCGTGTGAAAATGAACGCAATAAAAGCACTTAAAAATTATAGAATAATGATGGAGTCTGGAAAAATATGTAGAATGAAACCCGTTCATAAATATGTAATGAAAACAGTAAAAATATATAATAAGTATGTAAAATCGGATACATTATGTAATATTAAAATACACTAAGTTTTAATCACTTTTACCTAATACAAAATTGCATTTATAAAAACTTTCCTAAAGACATTTTAAAATAATACAAACGTTTTAAAAATCATTTGGAGAGCACAAGTTGATGTATATTTTGCACTATATAAGAGCCCACTCGGACAAACTTTTTATACGTCTTCTTGCGCCCCGCCACGACTGCCTTCTGTGCATCCCTGAGAAATCGGAGCGCGAGCTTCCTTCGGACGCGGGCCCTGCGTGCCCTAGCGGAGCGCAAGCGCGCTCCGAGCACTTACGTGCTCCGTTTGACGGCCCTGTCTTAGGGCATGCCAAAGATGCCTATGAATTTTCCTGGTATGTAAAATAAAGTTTTCATTGTTGAATCAATCTGGGCTACTATTCTATTTTTAAACTATGTTGGCACAATAATGTGAAAACGATCTGGAATGGGTGAGTGCTGAGGATCGGCTTTGAGCTATGCAGCCTTTTTCCATTGTCATCTTAGACATGCCTTACGAATTGTAGGACCTGTAGTGCTCTGAAACCTCCGATCGCAGAGTGGGTGGCATGTCACACATGCCCTACAAGTTAATACATTGGAAATAAAATCAAATTGGCTAGTTCTAAACTTCTGAAAGTTTGGTATATTATAAAAGTTAAAAAATTCAATTGGAAATAAATTCTTCTCTTTGTTGAAAATTAACCTTGTCTTCATCAACTTCTGGGATTAAACAATGTAATTTGTTCCAGCCTCGAGTCCCACATTCAGTAGAAAAAAAAAAATTAAATTTGAAACTGTGTCGACTGGTATTTGTGCATAAATGTTTGTTTAATCTCTACATGTTGGTATTCCAAAAATGTGTCATGAACAAGATAAAATCATTTTGATGACTGTTATTCTATCAATGTTAAATAGAAGAGCACAAAAAGAATTTAAAACTAATTTTATAACCAATCCAGCATCACCTAGGACAATGGTCAGCAAACAATGGCTCACAAACCCATGCAGCTCTTTAATCGCTTGAGTGTGGCTCTGCCTCAAATCAATTTTAACTACCTACCATCTGCCCTTGTCTCTGTTTAGGCTATGAAAGTCTCCATGTTCACATCTTTTTTGTTAATTTCACTAGTGGAACTTGTGCAATTTCTACTGCTGGTAAAAATTTGAAATTTAGCTAATGAATTTCTTTTGAGATAATTCATCTGAAAACCTGAAATATTTATGATCCTAAAATACCTCAGTGCTGAAGTAACAGTAATAGATTTTTCTCCCTTGACTCAATTGACATTGGAGCTTTTCAAAGCCAGTTATAGGAGAGGGAAAAAATAATTGTGGAACTCGAAATTTGAACATTTAATGCAAATAAAGAAAAATTGCAGCAAAAATAATATGACCTCAGATCACAGAAAAAGTTGTGTGCTTTGAAAGATCAAGAAAAGGAAGATGATAGTTTTTAACAACTAGAATAGTATCCTGACTCAAATTATAAGTTAAAACTAGTGATGGTACAACAACACATGATTCTTCATGTTATATATAAGGTCTATAAAATAGTATAGTACTACACGATCTACCAAAAGTGTTTCCAACCAATAAAGATGTTTTTTTCTGTGCTCAAACTCAGAGATTTGAGTTAGCATGCCATTCACATTACTTCTATACCACCAGTCTCACATATTAACTCAACCTTCCCAGCACTAAGAGAAATGCTGAACATTTGCATTTGGAATTTTCAAAAATTTAGAAATTTTTAATTACGATATTTCAAGATCTGCTTTTCAAGATCAGATTTCATTAAGGAAAACATCTCTTTAATCAAAATACAGTTGACTGCAGTTATAGTGAACTTCTGGGAACTAACATTTTTAATTCCCTATATCAGAGGTTCACTATAACCGATGATGTCAAAATTAAATAGGATTTCTCCACAATGATACATTTTTTTTAATATAGAGATTCAGCAAAATACTTAACAGCACAAACTGAAAATTTTGATATCTTTATTTGTCCTTAAAAAATCAATTACCTATTTTCAATTATATGCTTCATACATTTTTCATTAGAAATTTCTCTAAATCCTTCTCCAGAATTTGTGCTCTCTTCTACACAATTCCACATTGTCCTCTGTGTCTAAGTATTGTAATACAATCTTGACACCCTTCAATGCCTCTTGCTCTGTTGGAACTCTGTCTCACTATCTGAAAGTCCTTTAACTTGCCTAATAACATACGAGATGCTTGCAGTAGCAGGATGGCGCAAGCGGCTAATAACACTGATTGCTTTTCTGGCATAACGGTGGATATTGCCAGGCTGTGGTAATCGCATGCTTCCTGTTGCCTACTCAACTCGCTTTATCCTGTGGAATATCAAGTAACACCAGGCTTCAAAGTGAAGTCAGCAATTGCGCATCGCCATCGCCAGTTGTAGCCTATGCAGGACACAGCCTTTTTTTCCTTAGTGAAACTGAATAGCTTAAGATCATCAGTAAAATCCCCATTCATAGTCAGCTATCTTCACCTGAGCAGGGGAGACTTCTTCGATTATGACTTTTGTCTGATGATATTTTTTTCTAGCTGCCTAGTGCTGGAATTTGTGGCACTGAGGCGATATATTCTTTTCCAGGAGGGAATTAATATCCAGGACATATTTCCTACATTCAGTATAGCCAAGATTCACGTCCACTATAACCAAATCTTATGCTTATTTGTAATGCATGTGAAACAGGATCAGTGACTTCAGTTTACTATGAACCAGGGTTCACTGTATCCGAGTTCATTATACCTGGAGTCAGCTGTAGTAGTTTTGCAATGTTAATTTTTTGTTTGCAATTTTTGAAAATACAGAGAGATCAATGAAAATGAAACACGAGACACACATAATTTTTTAAGCATCCTTTGCTCTATCCAAGGAACAAAATTAAAGAAAAAATTTGGAGCCATTTTTGAGATTTTTTTGAAAATAAATTGCAAGCAGAAATTATGCAAAAACTACATATTATTTTTAAAAAATGAGCATGGCCCTATTTAAAGATCTAATTTTTTCAAACATATTTCTTTAAGGAAAGAAATCTCTATCATCAATATTGTACCTTTGCAATGTTCATTTTTTGCATTTTTTGAAAGAAAAGAGTTCGAGAGAAAGGGACCATCTTTTTCACTGTTCTTTTCTACATCAGAGTAAAAAATTAAAATTTGAAATTTGGAGTCACTTTTGAGAAAAAACTTTTTACATAAATTGCATTAACTGCAAACATAATTTATGTGAAAACTTCTTCTTCTTCTTTTCTTTTTTCTTTTCGAAAACACTACATGACCTTATTTAAAGTTCTAATTTTTTAGAATAGATTTAATTTAAGAGAAAAAAATGTCTATCATCAATATTGTATTTTTAATCTGTCTTTTAAATACAAATTTCTTTCAGGAATAATCTCTTATCTTCAATATTATATTTGTAAGAAGATGCCGAAAAAAATGTTGAACTATTGCAATTTTAGAAAATTCAGAGATTTGAATGAAAATTAGACCTGTGCCATTTTTTAGACGTTCTTTACACTGTCCAAGGAAAAAAGTTAAATATAAAATTTGGAACTATTTTTGAGAAAATTTTGAAAATGTTGAAGTTGTATGTGAAGAAACTCAAAACCAAAATATCAATTTTTTTCTATTAAGAACTCTAAAAATGTGGATTCTGACTACACAATTTGTTAGAGGAAGTAATGTACTACTTAAAGGATCAAGATTTATTCATTTTTTTGATACCAGGACCCCATAATACAAGATTTTCTGTCAAAAAATAGCTGATTTCTTCTGTATCATTACAATACTTTGTCTTTTCTGTGTATGTATAGAGTAAGATTAGAAAAACCTGGTAGACGTTGTTCTGCCCTTCATCTCCCTCTTTCCCCTCCCATATCCGTTTCTCACTGCCTCTCCTTCCCTCACCCTGTCTCTGTGTGTCTCTGTCTCTGCCGCTCTCTGTCCCTCTCATTCACATTTACTTGCAGATTCTGCATGTATCTGAGCAGGTGAGGTAATATCGGGAAGCGCTATACCCGCAAAAATGTGATAGAATGTTCAGAAAGAGTTCATTCTGTAAATTACGGTTCATTCTGAGAAACTTTTCTTGATGGCCTTAGGCCCCAAAATTTTAGTTTTTAAGGCCCTAGAACGCCTCGTTTAGTTATTAAATTATATAGATTGAAAATGCTGCCGAGTGTGTTGTAGGTTGCATTGGACATGAATATGTAGTGAATATGTAGCGCCATGTAGAGGAGTTACAACAGAATTAACAACACATAAACCTTCTCAGTGAAAAAACACATAGAAGTGCCAACTTTCATGGAGATCGGTCCAACGGTGTTGGAGTTTTGCTCTTATATAAGTACCAACATCTTGTTTATATATATATATATATATATATATATATATATATATATATATATATGTTTGTGTGTTTTGTATTTTGTATTGTTTGTATGTTTTAGTGTTTTGTATTTTCATCATGCTAAGAACTTGTGTAAATCAAGCAAATAATAGATAACAATATTTACATTTATTTACAAGAACTTAACAATTAAAGAAATTTTACAAATACTAATTAAACCCCGGCAACCTTTTCTTCCCTTTACCCCGCGACCCGCGACCGTCCCTAGGCTCTACGGCTCAGTGCCACTGCTCGAAAGCAGGTACAACGCATGATGCGATGCAATCGGACGTTAAGTCCCCGGTATCCACGTACCTACATGGCGCCAAAACAGGTCTCCGCCCCGGAAACCAACGTGCTGGAGTGCACTGGAGATCCCACCCAGCACGTCGGCTAACAAGCTCTATGAATCTATCTGAATCTCCGCGAGCGCAGAAAGCGTCCGCCGTATATACACCTCCGGCTCCCGAGGTCAGTGAAAGGGCAAATTGCTGTGCAGGCCTGCTGTAAACAGTTATCAAGGGCCCTGGAAACTGATAGTCTTAAAAATTGATTTCAAAAGATATTGAGAAACCACTTTTACAATTGGCTTTAATGTTAAATGCTAGCAAGGGAAAATATCACATAAGAGATGTAAGTGCAAGTGTTATTGATGGTTTTAAAGCTCTGGTTGCCTCTGGGAGACCAATATGTTTCAACAAACTGGCGTTCCTGCACACACTAGCCATTTGGATTCTCTGTAAATGTCAGGGGCGTAGCGTCCATGAATGTGGATGATGTGTTACATACCCTGACATCAGCTATTTTATTTTAAAATGATTGTAAATTGTTAATTTGTTATTTTCTTTTTCTACTACAAAATACTTCATGATATTTTAAACATTGCGCCGTTGAAAATTCCATTCTTCACAAGGATGAACGAATCTGTCTGAAATGCCGCCTAGCCTGCGCTGTGAATCAGATGCACACTGACCCATTACATCCAGGGTGCCTACTGTGGTGCCCACGAAAAAGTGTCGTTGTACGAAACTTCATTGTTCTCTTCGGTGTTTGTAAGAGAAAGAGGTTAATTAATGAACATTGTCGTTTTATTTATGTTTTATTACCATATTTTAATGCATTTAGCAACTATGTTTGTAGCCAATTTAGGTTAGGGATTGTGCTGGTTGAATGCACAAGGGTATGTGATTGCGCAATCCACATCTGTGCCCTGGAATGGCGAACACCACGCGATCCAAAGTGCCTACATAATTATGGAGTCGTATTTTTGTGCCGTGGACAAATTATAGTACATGAGAAACAGTAAAAAATATTTGAAGAAAATATGAGAGGATAGAATTTTATTTAAACAGCCAACACAGACTATGTCAAGCAATACAACCAAAGACATTGGAAATAAACCCAACGGTGATATAAGGGATAAATACAACGATTCTGTCACACCGGAAATTCTGTCACACTTCATTCGAGTTGTATGCTTTTTTGGGAGACAAGGGCTTTTTAGCCATAATGAAAATAGGGGATCATCAAATAGAGAAAATTTCATGGAATATATAAGTGAAATAATGAAATATGATAAAAGTGCCAAGGATGATATGAAAATTCCAGTGTTTCGTGCAATCTCACCAAGAAATTCAGATTCATTGGATTTTAAGTGTGAGCACGGTTATGTCCCATGAAATTAAAAATGAAATTTCTAAAGCCTCTTTTGTCCCCGCCATATTGGATGAAACCCTTGATGTAAGCAACAAAGAACAACTGTCAACTGTTTTTCATTACGTGTCTAAATTGATTTTCTCTTCCCTATTATATTTTTATTTAAGTAATTATTAAAGTATGAGGACACACATTTATATTTTGCTAGGTTGTGAACTTAAGTCAGCTTTTTCTAAATTTCAACCAGTAAACTACATGAAGTACGTGAGCTATTATTACTTTTACTGGATCAGTTTTCTGTGCTCTAATTGATCAAAGTGACAGAAATGGTATTGGTGAATGAAAAAATTTAAATTATAATTAAAGTTTCAAATTATTTTCTCATTTCTCGAGTTACATACCCTAAGCCAAAACTCAGGCTACGCCACTGGTAAATGTTGACAGGTTTTGTGGATGATCTTGGCTGTCCGGGTGACGCCGCGTCGAAGGCTGTGTTGCCGACGTTTCGACCATCTTATCGTGGTCTTCCTCAGGGCTGGTATGAGCCCACCCGGACAGCCAAGATCATCCACATGACTCCGGCCGCGGAAGCCTACGACTTCGCTGACAGGTTTTGTTCAAATGTTTTGGCCCCTGAACACACCTGATCTAAACAAGGCTATTATCGTTGAGAAAGGATAGTATTGTCGTTTTTATTTGCTATTGTTTAGAGTATTATTGAGAGACCCAGTAACAAGTCAAAGAATCCCAACAACATCACTCAAAGTGACCATTATAGCGCCATATCTCTCAAAGTGGCCATTTAAGAAAAAGGGCAAGGAACAAAAAAGACATTCTATTCTATGGTTCAATTCAAGACCGACTGTTCTCGATTCAGGTCCAGAACGGAAGCAGTAATGGTGTCGGTGAAGATTATATCAAATTAAGATTTTCAGGAATATTTTAATAACTACTGGTGGTAAAATAGTACGTACTTTCTCGCGCGTATTTTGACCCAAAATTTCTTGAAAAGTACTCAAATTTTCGAAAAATTGTACATGACCTTATTTCAAAATCTATCTTTAAGGAACATATTTCATTAAGGAAAAATGTCTCTATCTTCATAAATGTAGTTGCAGGAAGACGCCGAAAAAAATTTGAACTTTTGCAATTTCTGAAAAAATTGTTTTTTTCAACGAACATGAGACCATTCTCATAAACGTCGTTTACACAATTCAACAACAAAATTTAACCAAAATCTACGGAGCCATTGTTTTGAAAATTAGCAAAATGTCCAAGGAGCTTCATGTAAGGTACCCGCAAAATTAAAATATCGGTTTCAAATTCAAGCAGCCGTGACGTAAGCCAGATCGATTGGGAAATATCAATTTTGGAGAAAATCGGCTGAACGGTCTAGCCGCTAGCGTTCTTCACAGACGGACGGGTAGACAGACAGTTTTGCCGTCAATCGATTTTTCGATATCAAGGACCCACAAAAAAGGATTCTGGCTGCACCACGCGTGGGAGGATTTTTTTTAGTTGAGCAACCGGATTTATTCACTTTTTCGTTACCAGGGCCCGGCAAGAAGAGTTTTTCTGACGAAAATTCAGTTTTTTCGCGTAGCATTACATAACTTCGTGTCTCCTCTATAGCGAGAAAGCAAAAATATAACGCCCATTATGTGAATATCCCTTCTTCGCCTACTTCTCCTTCTCCTCCTCCTCTCTTCTCTTTCTCCTCCTCTTTACTGTCCCGTATACATACGTGTATGCGGATTAATATACGTAGTCTAGGGAAAGTTATGTAATGCTGTGCTAACAACCGACGGATTTTCGGCAAAAAATTGATGGCAAAACGTCCCTCCGTCTATCTGTGAACACGTTACTGCCTAAACCATACGTAGGAATTTTTCCAAAATGGACATTCCCCAGCCGATCTGTCTCGACTCAAGGCGCTGCGATTTTGAAAAACTTCCTTAAAAATTTGGGGGTTCTTTACATGAAGTCCCCCGGACGGTTTCAAAATTTTGTCAAAAACGGCTCTTTTTTTAAATTTCTTGTAAGAATAGAGTAAAATACACTCATAAAGGTGGCATAGCTCCGATTTTCACTGTTAATTCTGATTTTTCGAAAATTTCAAAGTTTGAATTTTTTGGGCATCTTTCTTCAACTTCAAAACTGAATAGGTTTTTCATACATATAAAATTTGTTCCTTATAGCGAGTTCTTTCATTAAGGTTACATACTTTTTTTTGGAAAATTGTAGTAGTTTTCGCGCAATACTGCTTGCAATATGTGCATTTAAAAAAATAAAAAGATTTTCTGAAAAACTGGTATTTTTCTTTTTTCTTAAAACTTTTGATAGGGATAGTGTTAAATGTACTCATAAGACATAAACGTTTGCTTTATTCATTTTCAAAAATTCAAAAAAACATATTTTTTTTACTTGTCTGTCATGTCGTTAATATTTACATTAGTGGAGATTTGTTCACATAATTATATTTATGAGTACATGTGCTTTAAATAATGTCAGATTAAGTTTCTTGAAAACTCTGCAATTTTGTAAGAAAACTAGCTGAAAATTCCGCATTTTCAGAAACGCTCAAACGCCATTTTCTCTTAGTTACGCCATTTATAACTCGAGAACGACTGGACCAACTTTAATTATCTCTGTTTTGTTGTATTCATCTCCATCCCGAGAAACAGAATAACTAATAAAATATCGAAATAATGGCATTACATGGCGCAGAATAAAAATATTCATGCAAATGCAACCCGCTACGCAGTTTGGATCTAAATCGTTAAATAACTCCTAAACGAAGGATTTTAGAGCATTAAAAACTAACAAAGAAATGTTTTTTCACACCCTAATCTACAGAATGAGAATCTTCTTGAACATTCTATTACATTTTGGTGCTCCGGCTTAAAGTCGGGTTAATTAAACAATTTATAACTCAAGAACGGCAGAACCAATTTTAATTATCTCCGATTTGTTGGATTCATCTTCGCCCCGAATAGCAGAATAACTATTAAAATATTGGGAAAATTCACGAAAAAAATGATTCAGAAAATTAAACAAATATATAAAAATTAATGTTTGTTGGTTCGTGCTTAATGCGCTGCCGTACCGTGCATCCAATTACGATAAAACTTTATCAAATTATTGCTTGCACTTGCTGGAAGAATATAGGCATAGTACAATTATTGTAACTCCACTAGATGGCGCTTCAGTTAAATGCAATTCCCAATTCACGTGAGCCTCATTTATGCTGGGCGTTGCCGTGTGCCGTGGGGCGAGGTCGAGGAGAACAGGAGGAGCAGGCGGCGCAAGTTGATGCAAAGAAAGGGAAAAAGAGAAAGAGGGACAAAGAGAGAGGAAATGAGAAAGGGAAGGAGAGAGAGGGAGGCAAAATAGAGAAAGAAGAAGAATAGAGCGAGAGGGAAAAGAGAGTCAGAAAATGGTAGGAAAGAGATACAGAGGGAGAAAAGACACAGAGAGGGAAAAGAGACCCAGAGGAGGAGAAAGAGACCCAGAGGGGAAAAAGAGTCACAGAAGTGGAAAAGAGAGATATAGAGAGTGGGGAAAAGGGAGGGAAAGAGAGACAGGAGAAAAAGAGAGAGGGGGAGGGGAATATTTCCTCAATTATTTCTTCTGCGGCAGCAACGCGCCGGGTACCAGCTAGTTTTCTCATGAATGGCTCCAAATTATTACTTCAAATTTTTCAAATGGATAGTGCTACTTGTACTCTTTTACATGATGTAAAGTTGATTTTTTTTCTTTCTTTCCCTTACACAAATGTAATTTTTTAAAAGATTTCTCATATTGGTAATATGCACATTTCCAGCAATTTGTATTTGTGAGTTAAAGTGCTTAATATTTTTATATATAATAATTAAATATAATAATTTTACAAAGTTGTTACAGGTATTATGAGAAGGTCTGTGCCAATCTCCATGTACTTCAAAATTGGTGTGGTACACTGTCAAAGGCCTACTGCTAGTCAATCCAAGCCATGCTAAAATTATGCTTTCATTTCTTTACGAATCTTTCGATTCTTTACGATTTCTTCAAGATGACTTTATTTAGTAGCAAGATTTCCTTACAGCCATAAGAACCTTTAGGACATTATTTTTGTTAAACTCGCAACAGATGGTTCATCTCTGGGTGTTTGTACATTTTGTCAGCTGACGCTGCAGTTATAACTTTCTACCGTACTGGCAGACAAGTGATTGGCCTGTAGTTCTTTGCCAAAGAGCTGTGTCCGGCTTTGGGTAGCAAATATGTCATGCCGCTTGTGAGCTATTCTGGGAGTTCCTTTGGATCTTCTAAAACTGTATTATCAGACTTTGCTAGATGAGAATGTACTGTTGCTGTTAATTTCTTAATCCAATAATTCTGGATGTTGTCAATCCCAGGGATTTCCAGTTTCCCATGTTCTTATTTGCTTGGAAGAGATCCTCATCCAAGAATTCATGAACATGTCCCACAAGTCCATCAGCAGTATCAACTTCAGATTGAAACCAAGATGCGTCTTTGTCGTAGGATGCTTTTCTCCCATCTTCCTACCCAAAATGCTTTGACGTCATCTTTTGAAGATGTGACGGCATTGCCATTTGTTTTTTGAGTCATATTGCGATAGAATCTCTTCATGTCGGTTTCAAACAACCAATTCTGCTTATGGAAATCTATTCTACATTTGTAATGTCTAATTTGTTGAGCCCATGCTTGGATTTTCTCATTTAGCTACTTAGCTACCATTAGCCTGCTTGTGTCATTTTCAATTTGGTATTTTTGTTCACCATTGAATACTTTTCATTAAACTTTAGAGGTGTGCATTGATTTAGAAGATGCCTCGGCTAAGAGTGATATTTCACGCTGAGTGTCGGCTATCCGTTAGACATTTCTTTTCATCCATGGGGGTACAGGGCTGTTCGTTCTGTTTTGCTGTCAGTTGTCGGTGTTCTTGGCTGACCCCAAAATTATCTGAGATACCAGATATCTAGTTGCATACACGATGTGATTGATTTAAGTAATATCTAGGTCTCTACCTGGCATCCACTTCATTTAAGACAGAGTTCGCTGTCTCTGTCACTCTCTTATTTTTGGCATTTTTGTTATTATTATTAGATATTCTTCTCAACGGTGCACAAAATTTCAATGGAAGTTTATGAACTCTTTCTATCTCATGTCAAAGGACATTTTGCATCATGTCCTTATCGTGTGATTCATTGCCAGATGAATTTTCACCACTGACAGATGTTTCATGAAAGAGATCAACAGGACCATTGTTTTCAAGTTCTACATGTTCATCATGTGGGTAGTTTGATTGAAGAACATATTCCATATTTCTCTGAATGTCAGCAAGTTGTTCTGCTGTGAATTTTCCACTGCTGAGTATGTATCGTCGTTGACTGGCAAGCTTCTTTGAATCTAGGGTAGGTCTCATATCTGGGTTCCACTCTCTCTATACCTTGAAAACTTCTATTTCTGAGCCCCCATTTTTCGCTTTGGTATAAAAAAGCACCACATCACCTCCTTCAATTCATCCCATGTCCATCTCCGACGATGGCTTCGGGCTACTGCCGACTATGGGTTCCTGGGGCTAACATCCGTGAGATGGCCAGACGTTGACATTAACTTGGTTTCCGAGCAGCTAAGGGACATTGATACAACAAGGCACATTAAGATTCATTACATTTCTTGTTCTATCCATTTTGCTCATTGATTTAAGTGAAGATTAGCAGGAAGCAAATTTGAGTTCATAGATCACACTTAACTCATGGGTTATTTTCTGCCATTCATTACTGCTTACCCACAGTGGCCTCAGGACATCCCCCACAGGTCCCAGCCAGGGGTCCCTCTGATTGCCAGTTGTCATTACTAAACCCTACAGTATTTTCACTGACTACTGAAGGCAGGCCTCCTTCTCTGGCTAATGCAGGGTTCGGGCTTCCACTCTAATTAGTGGCCTGGTGTGCCAACCCAGTTCCTCTCTTGTACCTTCTGTGGGCTGATGACAAGAAGTCCAAAGCTTCATGACTCTTCCCTCTCTACTTTCTTCCCGTTCTCCTCTGGAGTACTTCTTCTTCTGACCCCCTCACCTTCAATCTTTTCAGCAACGATGGCTCTACCAGTATCTAGGCTACCACTGACCTAGCTCTCAGGCTAATGGGGTACTCAAGCTCCTCTACCAACTACAAGGTCATCTACTCCCTAGGTGGAGTTGATGCTCTTCTTCTTCTTCTTCTTATTATTATTATTATTCCTCTAAATCACGACCAAGGATGTTATGTGTCGGCTGAATATAAAATCTACTCCAGGTTGCAACCAGCTACCTAAGGAAGTAGATCTAGGGACTGTCGGTGCCTCTACAATACTTTGCGCAAAATGTGGGCTGTTCCAAATAAAGCGATTTCTTGCACTTTCCAGTCTTTTGAACTATCTGGGAGTTTAGACAGGTTCTTACACAAATTTGGCGGAACAAATCCCAGAGCTCCGATAACTATCTGGACGACCTGTGCTTTTACTCCCCACATTCGGCTGATCTCGATTTCCAAACTCTTGTATTTAAGACGTTTCTCTGCCTCCTTGGTAACGACGCACAGTGGGATGAAATGACTAAAACCTGGCCAAAATTCGAAAAAAAAAAGTTTCTAGTTGAGAATTTTTAACTCTCAGGTTGGCTTCACGATTGATGGGACTATGAAATCCCCTGGGTACGAACGGCCAGAACTTACAAGTGAAAGCTGTATTCCAGGTTGAACATAGGGCTCTATTGTGTTTACCGCGTCACCCAAGCCGGACGGAAATTCTAGTGCAGATTTAAAGGCTAATATTTTTGTTCTATGAAAATAATCATTGAAATTTTAAAATGGGACATGTAACAGAAGGTATGCACTGAATTATAAGCCCTGGTTTAATTATTTTTTTTTCATGTTAAACATGCTTTTTTTAAAATGAATGTTCGTGCCGGTAAATGAGAAAATTTATTTAAAAAATGAATGAAAAAGTAGAGATAAGTTACAAATTCCACAATATTCCACGTTCATTTGTATTTCTTGATGATATTTATAGTATTGACTTCACGATCATTTTATAAAATCGCACTAATAGGCACGAATCCGATAATGATACATGTTTATAGCGGTAGCTGCAAAATTCTGATTTTTTCTAATTTTATTAAACTTAATTTAAAAGTATAAAATACGGCCCTTGTCCATAAAAATAATGTATAAATCGATATTAAAAGTTCATAATGGACAACATACTAAAAACATATGGGGGAATACAACGTTCTCTACCAACAAGTACCGCTTATCTTAGAAAACAATAAACAATATCGCATCAAAAAGCCAGAGCAGTCTTTGTTGCATTCAATGATCATTTCTACCTTAAAATAGCACTGTTTCCAAAAATTAAACTTTCAGCATGCTACGCATGCCCTGAAATAACTAAATTTACTCATGGCTGTCTAAAATAGTTATTTATGATAAGAGTAGTGAAAATTAAATTTTATTTTGCGAGAAAGAGGTGTTGTGACAGAGACCGTCAGGCCGAGAAGCGCAATCCTACGAGAAAAATAAAACCACTTTTACCATGTGTGTCATACAATATATTTTTGTCAGCATTACTAACTTTCATTTTATTTTAATGGAAATATCACTAATTGGGTCCCATGTTACATTAACCCTAGATTTCGAAGTCACCCTATACCAGGCGTTATTACAAAGACGTAGTTTGGCAGACTACTTCGGTTAAAAATGAAAAACCTTTCTTTACAATGAAACACTAAATTTAATGAATTGAACATGTATGATATTATAGGAGTTATAAATTACGTGTTAAAGGGTTTTATAGATACACCTAAATGACTTGACTCTCACAGCAGACACTTGCTGTACACACATGCCTTTTGAGAAGCGTCCGCAGAAGTACCTCGTCACACGACATTTGTTACGATCGTCATCGTCACATTATGATTGTTAAATGTTCAGAACAAAACTTAAATGCTACAACACAAGGATTTTGTATTTATTATTTACTATAGTAGCGAATAAAGCACTAAAATATCACTGACGTAAGTACAAAAGAGTAGTTATTGGACGACGAGTGTTAATAATCTAGGGTTAAAAGTTGTACGCGATCAGACAAATATATTTTGTAATACTTACATTCTTCCACGTTTTTTCAAATGTCATCAGTCAGATTAAATCCGCCATTTTGAATTTTTATTTTTGATATTATATTCGTAATCAGTGTGCTGGAATATACAATATGACAGAATGCAATATACTCATTTTTGTTGCATTCTTCCACGTTTTTACAAATGTCATCCGCCATATTGAATCGGCCATTGTGAATTTTTCATTTTTTATATCATATTCGCAATCAGTAAGCTCGAAAAACACCGTATACTCATTTTTGTTGAATTCTTCCCCGTTTTTCCTTTCCGTCGTCCGCCATATTGAATCCGCCATTTTGAATTTTTTATTTTTGATATCATATTCGCAATCAGTAAGCTCGAAAAACACCGTATACTCATTTTTGTTGAATTCTTCCCCGTTTTTCCTTTCCGTCGTCCGCCATTTTGAATTTTTTTATTTTTGATATCGTTTTCATATTTGGTGAAGTCGAAAACCCCAATATAGCCATTATTTTGCATTTTGCAAGAGATAATGAATTTTAACCACGTTTTAGGCATTTCATCCCACTGTGCGACGTTTTGATCGCAAGGTACAGCAACATCGACAAGTAAACACGATTTGTTCTCCAAATCCCGGATGACTATATCCGGTTTGTTTGCCGCTATCGTGCGATCAGTTTGAATTTGTTGGTCGTACAATATCGTACACAATCCAACAGACGTTACCGGTTTCGGTGAGTGTTCGTACCACTTGGGGCATGTGTTCGGAACTTCGAGGGCGGTACAGATCTGCCAGTGGAGGTAGCTACACACCCTGTCGTGTCTTTTCAAGTATTCGGTCTTTGCTAGGATTGGACAAGCTGAGACAATATGATCAATGGTTTCTACGTGTTCTTGACAAATACGTCATTTATCATCTTGGGAAATTTTGAGAACCGCTTTATCATAATGTCGTGTTCTCAAGGTCTGATCTTGGGCAGCTGTTACAAGTGCTTCTGGTTCTGGCTTCATTCTTCCCCTTTTAAGCCTCATAAATGATTGATCTTTATTGATCTGCGCCTTGTCCATTCGTTTCAAATATTGTCCGTGGAGTGGTTTGTCTCTCCACGATTTCTTTAACATTTTTTGTGTCTCAAATTTCATGTTAAGTAGCATCAGAAGCAGGGCCATCTTTAGGCACAGGCAGACGAGGCTCGTGCCTCAGGGCCCCCATGATCAAAGGGCCCCCACAGATAATAAAAATATATAACAAAACTGAACTAGTGGTGCTAGAACAGCACGTACTTTCCCGAATTATAAAAAACAGCTAGGCAATATTAAGATATTGCAACATATGCAACAAATGCTTAGTTTTTTTTACTTAGATCTTATTATGTAAATATTGCTTGTGTTGTTTTTTAATCATATTTTATTATGTTACTATTATTAGAGTTATTAGTAAAATATTACTATAGAAAATACAGAGATTAAAGATACTATTTAATTCCGTTTATCTAGTTTTTTTACAAATCCTTCCTTACCTTAAAAAGAGGAATCAAAATGCTTATTAACTGTGTAATATTCAATTTTTAATAACTTATGATCGCCAGAACGTAATTTGTTGAACTAAGAATTAGGGGCCCCGAAATCTCTGAGTGCCTCGGGTACTTTCAAACCCAAAGACGGCCCTGATCAGAAGTTCAGTGTCTCTGTCATTCTGGGTGTTTTGCATAGTCTTGTTCGCAATGCTTCTTGCTACACTTACAATGCCTCTGTTTCCCATTCTTCGGTCAGATTTCATGACCTGCCTCATTAGTGGGTCATCTTGATGGCTGACTACATACTTTCCCATTCCGGTTATTGCATTGTGCCAGGAGGCTTCAATTTGTCTGAGGCCTCTTCCTCCTTCCTTACGTGACACATAAAGTCTATATACATCAGCTCGGGGGTGGGCAACGTGATGCATTGTAAGCAGTTTTCTGGTTTTTCGATCCATGATGCGAATTTCCTGCTCAGTCCAGTCTACTAGTCCGAAACTGTATTCGGCTACAGGCACCGCCAAACTACCTATTGCTGATATTTTATTCCTTGAGTTTAGAGCGGACTGCAGGACAAGGCAGTTATATTATTATTATTATTATTATTATTATTATTATTATTATTATTATTATTATTGTTACAGTGAAAACTCTATTTTACGTTCCCCGATCGTATGTTTTCCCGGGATTTACGTCATAAATGAGTGGTCCCGGCAAAAGATCCATACAAGTAATGCACAATTTTCCTCGAATTTGCGTTTTCGCGATTTTACGTTTTCCTCGATCTTGCGTTTGACTTGTGAAGTCCTACTATGTATTAAAACCCCGATTTTAAGATTTTTACACATCAGGTTTCGAATTAAGTCAGACGTTCTGAAAGAAAAGGCAGCAGTGTTGATGTCCTTTTCGGGAAGGGTGGTGAGGATACATATAAATATTACGTGTTTTGCTATTTAAAAATCGGGTATATTTTGGTGAATGTTCTGAATTGGTTGGTTGAATAATTTTCCAGGACTAAGCCCGTGTGTTTCGCTTCGAGTGTTTGTTGAGTTGTTTGTCGCCAGTGAAAGTCAGTTGCTGATTTTTACTTTCTCGCTACTGCTTATGCAATAGAAAGTTATGTAATGCTGCGGGGGAAAAGCTACGAATTTTCAGCAGAAAAAACTTGCCGGGCCTTGGCACCGAAAAAGTGGATAAATCCAGTAGCTAAATTTAGGAAGAAAATCCTCTAACAGGTGGTGTAGTCAGAATCCACGTTTTAAGGATACTTGATATCGAAAAATAGATTGACGCCAAACGCGGCCAATTTTCTCCATTTATTTTCCCCCATCGATCTGGCTGATGTCGCGGTCCCTCGAATTTGAAACCGGTATTGTAATTTTTGTGGGTACTTTACTATGACGCCCTAGGGACATTTTCAGAATTTTCAAAAAAATGGCGCCATCTCAAATATCAAAGTTTATTAAACAATTCACTTTTCTGCATATGTCCTGTATACTATGTATGTAATAAATATACTATATATGTACTGTTTATACATATTTATACTTTAAATTCATGTGCACATTGTCACTAATTTCTTTTTATCATTTGTTTGTTACAGGAGAAAAAAGGTGATCAGTGTTGAAGACTTGTGGTGATGTATATGGAAATTTTGTATAAAATCTCATACACTGAGCAGCCTTCAGGCATTACTGGTTCTTCTAGCATTCTTTAGAAGAAATTTTTTTACTTCCAAATGGAAAATTTTGAGTTTTGATAAATTTATAAGTCAATTTATTTTAACCAAAATTTGAGATATACTTTTTTAATTAATGTCGCAGACTAAATCATTTTCTGCAATTAGAAATCTATCTATCTATCTATCTATCTATCTATCTATCTATCTCTATATATATATATATATATATATATATATATATATATATATATATATACAGGGTGTCCAGAAGCTCCCGTTACAAAAAAATACCACAAATTCTGTGATGCCAAACATGAAGAATGGCAGGTCCAGTTTTTCCGAAAAAAATTTTGTCTTTGAGAAAATTGAGTTTAAAAATCACTTCCGGGGCGCGAAATTCAAACCGGCCGCAACGACATAGCAGACTGCGCAGAGCATCCTTCCCCACCTTCTGCGCGGAGTATTTCCTCGTTTCTCCGCGTAAACGGTGAAACAGTCGAGTAATATTCTGGAAAGCATCGCGTTGCTTACACTGGAATACTTAATAGTATCAAGTATTTGCAGGTTCCATTCAATAAATATTTTAAATGTACGTACAGAATATCGGGTTTTGTTCAAAATGATAGCCACAGTACATGGCGGCGTAAACATAAATTATGAACACGATCCAACATTTATGAAAAAGATTGAATCTCCTGGAAAGCACGAATTGTTATTTTTGGCACATATTAATATGAACTAGTGCTTTAGGCTTAAGATTGCCACGTAAATGATAGTCTCCTGAAGATTATTCTAAATATAGTGATATAATAAAAGCGTTTCGGAAATTAAATATTCATTTCCTGAATTCCCGTTCCATGAAAATACTGAGTTTATCTCTGGGCGCGGAATTTGAATTGATACGTTTTACAGTCACTTGTGGTGATGCAGACCGAACAGTACATTGAAGAATCTTTGTTGGGACACGTAGGCCATTAACCTAACCCACAGGTCAATATCAACCGAGATAAAATAGCGTCGCCACATTTGAATGCAACAATGAATACAAAATACAAAACTAGTATATTACTGGTGTGAAAGGGTAAAAGACGGAGAAAAACTGTGATGTTACATTGCGTGATGTACAAATACTTCTAGCAGGCAAAAGTTAGAGCATGGTTCACTGAGGTTACCGGCCCACTACCATTCGCCGCTCGTATTATGGTCGGTGTCCTTGCATTTGTCACTTGCTTGGCCGCGTCACATCGTGGTTTATATCGTATGGTGAACCTCCCACCGCCGCCTAGTAATTCGCCCATCAGCCGCATGTCAGTTTTGCCTCAAAACAACAGATTGCGCAGTTCGAAACCCGGCCCGCACCCAGTGGTCATGGCTGAATAAGCACCTGTACGGAGTCATCTTTCCCCTTCTCTCCCCTCCGCACCACCCCCAGCGCCGGCGCGGCGCCGGCGGCGGCGTATACTAAAAGCTAAGCGCCGTCAAGGCAAATTAGTAGAAATATCGAGTTTGAGTGCGAGAGACCAGAATAAGTACGTTTTCAATTAATGAGTACTGCGACATGTACTTAGTCTTCGGCGAGTGCCGGAGCAACGCTCGCGCGGCAGCTCGAGCCGAGAGATACCCTAGCACGAGACACCCTTCCCATTGCGTTTTTATGCGCCTCGACGCAATAATACGTGCGTCGGGGTCAGTTTTACCGGGCGGAAGTGTCGATGCAAGTGTGTCTCACTCATCTGTCGCTACAGAGGAAGCAGTATTGGAACATTTCGAACAGGAGACTTCGAGCAGTGTGCGAAATTTTGCGCGAATAGGTTGTTTATAATAATTTTTTTCCTTACAACTAAAGAATTCAATTTTCAATGTGAAAATAATTTTATGTATTATCAGATATGTTTTGAAAAAAAAATATACAGAGCAATAGAGTTGCAGTTATGATTTAATTTGCATATTGTTTATGTTTATTCCTGTTTTCCATAAAATATTCTTTTGAGATATAAATCCCTCATAACTTATGAGTAAATAATCAACATAAAACTATGTAAAATGAGTCAAAAATAACCAACATAAAACTATGTAATTATTAGGGTGTTTTTATGTAAAATCTACCAAAATTATCCAATTAATATTTTTCAGTTTAAAAAAGTATGCAATTATTAATGGAAAAGTTATAAATTGATTAATTTTTTAAACAAATTAAAATATTGAACATGTAGAGATATAACTGAAAGATTTAGGACATGCATGTAAAGTATTTCTAATTAATTTAAAGTAGCAAAATATGCATGTTCTAAAATATTTAAGTAGTAAGGATACTGATTCTGCATTAAAATAAATTAAAACAAATTGAAAAAATTAAATAATTCAAAAGAAGGTTTGGGGTGAAAAATTGATTATATTGCATAAGTTTTTTTCCTCTTTGTCGATTTTTGTTGTACATTATGAAAATATCAAAGAAAAATATTGAAAATTAAAACACTGAAGTAGTGTAATAGTGAACTGTTTCTACTCCCTTACATTCTGTACTACGTAGTAATCTCGAAGAATTAAATTGAAGAAGTGGTCGTTACTCATTTGTGTACGTAGCCACTAACTACAATGCAAGCTCAAAGAAACAAAACAACTAAAAGAATACTTCTCCCGAGTAGCTGTCAACTGCCTTATGAAATGGTTTCACGAAGTAACTCCAAGATTTGGGAGAAAGACATGCTCTCATCTTGCAATGACCATTCTCCCCATAGAATGGTAGAATGGTCATTCAACTTCGAGAAATGGATAGTCGAGGCCTCTTGCCTTAACTTCGATGTTCCATGTAGAACAGTTAGCATATTTTGCAAAAGCATTTATTTCGGAACGCTTTTGCTGCGGCAGCAGGAAGTGCTCTTAGTGTACCACATATTACTTAAGCTAAAATAATATTTGACGGGTGGTATTGAAGTTCATGGATCTTTTACGGCACGAACAGATACTTTTATTTAGGAATTATTTGCAATATTTTTGAGGGGGGAAATATTGATATCCATCAATTAGGGCTACATCTTAGATAAACCGTCCAGCGGTTATTAAGAAGTTTAAAGCTGGCTATCTTTAGTTTGATAATTCAGAAAATGACAGCCGGGAGAATCAATTCAAATTCCAAAGATAATCAATAAACTCAGTATTTTCATTAACGAATATTTTATCTCCTAATTGCTCCTTAGTGTATCATGATATTTAGAATAATCTACAGGAGACTATCATTTACGTGGCAATCTTAAGCCTAAAGCACTAGTTCATATTAATATGTGCTAAAAATAACAATTCGAGCTTTCCAGGAGATTCAATCTTTTTCATAAATGTTGGATCGTGTTCATAATTTATGTTTAAGCCGCCGTGTACTGTGGCTATTATTTTGAACAAAACTCGATATTCTGTACGTACATTTAAAATATTTATTGAATGGAACCTGCAAATACTTGATACTATTAAGTATTCCAGTGTAAGCAACGCGATGCTTTCCAGAATATTACTCGACTGTTTCATCGTTTACGCGGAGAAACGAGGAAATGCTCCGCGCAGAAGGTGGGGAAGGATGCTCTGCGCAGTCTGCAGTGTCGTTGCGGCCGGTTTGAATTTCGCGCCCCGGAAGTGATTTTTAAACTCAATTTTCTCAAAGACAAAATTTTTTTCGGAAAAACTGGACCTGCCATTCTTCATGTTTGGCATCACAGAATTTGTGGTATTTTTTTGTAGCGGGAGCTTCTGGACACCCTGTATATATATATACATATATATATATATATATATATATATATATATATATATATATA
Source organism: Acheta domesticus (assembly GCA_031308135.1). NCBI lineage: Eukaryota > Metazoa > Arthropoda > Insecta > Orthoptera > Gryllidae > Acheta > Acheta domesticus. The sequence continues at coordinate 107,833,894 of JAHLJT010000631.1, read as the reverse complement.
TATATATATATATAGATAGATAGATAGATAGATAGATAGATAGATAGATAGATAGATATAGATATAGATATAGATATAGATATAGATATAGATATAGATATAGATATAGATATATAGATATATTAACACATGAAGTTATAAGAATGTTTTCTAAAAGAACAAAAATTATTTTGACAGTTCATTTCAAGTACTGCTGAGATTCAGTGTTTATGTTTCTGTTCATCTGTTTATTGTCTTGTATTGTTCATAAAGTGTTTTGATACTACAGTATGCTCTTCAGAAGTATTCCAAATGTCATGTATTGATTGAAACTGTTTTTGCTTCTTTTTAATTAAAGAAAAAAACTATTTAGGAGCTGTTAATGAATTACATAAGAGAGGATTCAGGGAGAGTAGGTGTTCTTTAAAATCTTGCAATTTTTCATTGGGGAAGAGTTAGAAATTAACAGATAAGGTAAACGTACCAGTAGTTGACCATTTAAGTAAAAATGTATCATTTTCCATCCACCTGACTATTTACATTTGCCAATTATATAATCTGAATAGCTTACACTACTTACCATACTTCCTGCTAACATGCAATACAACATCATTTAACAAAAAACTGCATTTTCCAGTTTTTGGGGTTGATTTTTCAAAACAATTATTCTGAATCAGAAATTGACCACCCAAACATGGTGTTTTTTCAGTAGTTGACCCCTCATAAATTGACCACATAATTATTAAAATTAACAAATAAAGAAGTTATTTTATTAACAAAATTATATTGACATACACAGTACAGACAACATGAAACAATATTTTAATAAAATTTTAGTATGCATTTACAAGATATTTACATTAAAAATATTGAATACTTTTTCATCTCCGGAATCAAGTAAGATCCACGCCGAGTGCTTCTTTGCGCCGAGTGCCGAACTTTCAGAAATGTTTTGGTGGATGCTAATACAAAGAAATAGATAGTTAATTAGGAGTTCAATAAAAACAAGGTTTCACCTAGTAATTAACCACTGTGGTCAATTACTAGAAATCAATCAATTCTTTATTCATTATTTGACCACGCTTCTAAATATTTTCAGATGTTATTAAACATGCAACCAAGCTCATAAATTATTATCAGATATTATTATTTCGACATACAATTATTTTAAAATGATATATAAAATACTTATAGTTTATTGTTAGGTTTATCTGTAACACTCGCGTAGCAAATTCTGGAAGAAAACAACGTGATACAGCGGTAAAAACACACATCAAACATTCAATGTTAGCCAACTAATAACACGTGCCACCAAATGCGCTCTGCTTTTCAATTATTACCACCAGAAGGAAGGACATTAAGTTTCCGCGATTTGTGAATGTATTTCACTGAAACACTCATTAATTAAAAGACTTTTGTTCTAAATGGTCAACTACTGGTACACGGTCAATTACTCCCTCCGTTACCTTAGTCTTATGTAAAGAATTATTTAACTTTTTGATTATTTCTTCCTTTTAGTCATGTAATTTTAAATCACTAAATTACTTTGTTTTTAATTTTGCACTAGTTTGAAGATTACAAAGCTTGGGGTGTTATGGAGCATCTTCAGTTATTACAGTTCTTAATATTTTCTTTTTACATGAAGAATAAAGTTCTACCAGTTCTGAGTAAATACAGCTTAGGATCAGTGTTCAACCAAAAACCAGTGTTAGAATGTGCATTAAATTAGATATTGTAGTCAATGCTACTGCAATTTATCAATAATTTAAATTAATTATGATTAATATAATTAACAAATTGCATTATGTAATGTAGTAACATAAAAAAAATTATCTCACAAGTTTTCGTATGAATAATTCACTTCATATTTGTACACATATTTTAAGCAGTATACTTCACAACCATTGCTCTTAGGGCAATTTTAGACTTCAAATGCTAAAGCCAGAGTTTGAATCCCAGAATGGTCTAACATTTTGTCTTTAAATTTTTTCCTTTAATAGAGTGAAAAGCTCTTAAATCGAATGTTAATTAAAACCTGTGACATTTCATAAATTGCACATTCAAGTCTCCTATGCTTCTTTTGCTCTTGAGTTTTTAAAGATGTCTGAAGAATTAGTAGGACCAAGATACAATATTATATTACACAATCTTTTACAAATAATACATGGGAGTACATGTTGAAGCACTACTAACTGTTTATTGAATATATAACACACTAAGACTGTATGCTGGCATATATTTTTTCTTTCATTATGTTGTCATATTTCATAACTGAATAATAATTTTATTTATAATATATTGACAATCTGTATATTGACAACTTATGTACATTGACAATCTGATTACATTTATAATAATATTTTAAATAGATTTTCAAGAAAATTTGAGTACAAATTATATTATGATGTTTGTTTCCTACCTAATTTATTATTATTACACAATATTATGATTCTATCTACATGTAGAGGAACAAAATTTTGAAGATCTCTTCTAAACATCTTTTTCACTCATGCAGACAATTTTTCTTTGAAACATCAACTCTACTTGTTATAAGTAATTTAGTGGAATTAAAAACTTTTCATCATCATCATCATCATCATCATCATCATCATAATCAACAACTGCAGATGTATAACACATGTCACCTGTTCCTGTTTGATCATTTGATCTGGTGGTCTGGATCATTAGATCATTCCTTCAGCTTGTCCTGAGAACCCCAAATTGTCTTTGACCTTCCTATGACTATTTGCTCAATGGGCAAAGGGCACTATAAGGATCTTTCCTCTTTCATTACACGGATGTGGGTGAGATATCTCTTCTGTTTTATTTGTACGTCCTCTACCATATTCTTTGCCTTGAGCTTTTTGCTAAAATGCTTGTTTCTTTATCAGAGTATTCTTGTGATTCTTAATATGGGACATAGAATCTGAGTAGCTCACAGCCTTTGGATGTCATGGAGTTTTCTAATCTATATTTCTGAGCTATATATTAGCATTAGTTTTACGTTATCTTGAGAATTCATAATTTTGTCTTCTGCATTGTTTCTCTCCCAAAATGTTTCTAAATTATTCCTCTGGTAGTATTTTGGTTTGTTACGCATCTTATTTAACATCTCTATCTCCGTACATTGTGAAACATACCACTGTGCTTTTGCGGTTCGAATTTTATATCTTATCTTCTTCTGCAACTCCTTGTACTTCTGAAAACTACACTTTTTCATTTGTGACGCTCACTCATCATTGTTATAATTTTGTGAGTCATCCACTGTTTGTGCTGCTGTTGCTCTTGCATCATGTTATTTTCTGTAATTTTATTAAACACTTTTTTGACTCCTAGCTATGTTTCCTCTGTACTAGTCCCCTGTATCTTACGTATTTCTTCATTGAGCTTGTAAGAGGTTTCTTGGACCACATCATTGGAGTTCAACAATCTTAAATTCAATTTCCTGTTTGTACTATGTGATGGACATCTTTTTAATCTTACCCTTATGTTCACCACAACAGGATTATGATCCAAGTTAATGTCCCCACTAGGATATGATTTGGCACTCTTCACAGCATTTCTAAAACGTTTATTGATCAAAATAAAATGTATTTGATTACGGGCAATATTGGTGTCTTTGTCTTGAAGAGATATCCGAGTATATAAACATCTTTTGGGTAATTTAAACCATGTATTTGCAACCACAAGATCTGAATCTTGACAAAACTTGATTAATCGATCACCTCTCTCATTTCTAACTCCAAGTCCATAATCTCCCACAATGTCAAGAACTCTTCCTTCACCTATTTTAGCATTAAAATCTCTAAGATAGATGTTGATGTCTTCTTAATTGATCTAGTAATTTGGTCTATATCCTCATAAAACTTTTCAATTTCACTACCAGGTTTGTCAGCAGTAGGAGCATAGATGTAGACTATATTGATATTTATCAGATCTCCTTTTATTTGCAGAAGAATGCATCTATCTGAAAGTGGAACAGAGTTCCTTTTTTTGCTGGTTCCTTCTTTGTTACATCTACCCCACTAGGGTGCCCTTAGCATGCCAGAATAAAACATCACAACATCCTCTCTTGTACATTTACCTGAGTCTGGCCATCATACTTCAGAAAGGCCAAGTATATCAATATTCAGTCTTTTCATTTCCAAATTAAATTATCCAGTTTTCCTGCTTCATACAGGCTTCGAACATTCCTTGTACCTACACACACCTCCTCGATCAAAATTGCGAGTCCAAATATTCTTCGCACCCTTGTCCCATTAATGGTACTCAAGGCCATTTGTATTTGCACTTGCTGTTAAGAAAAGTAGGTGGAAGCGGACTTCCTCGGGAGAATAATGTGATAGTTTCCCTGCTTGCCTTTCGCATTGCAGTACCATGGCCACTACATGCGTTATGTGCACAGCACCCACGAATATCTGGATGAAGCTGCTTCTAAGATCCTTCTGGGCACCACCAGCCAGTACTGTCATCCCTGCTGCCAGACAACAGGATTCACAAGGAGAGAAAGAACAATGTCCCTTCCACCTTCGTCGTCATTGGGGTATACTCCTCTTCTGCCTCTTCTGTTGGACATCCTCGCAATCAACGACTTTCCAATCTGGATCGTCATCTTTTGTGATGTCTTCTTTCTTCCACGTCATGGACTATGCTTAGCTTGCCCTCTCCTCGTACCTACTGGCAAGCTAGACAATCTAGGCTTCCCCAGTTGGTCGTCTGGATCATCGGAGCATGAACCCCCCCACCATGATAAGGTGACAGTTCACCAGGGGTAATTTCTGATCCATTACATCTTAAATTCTTCTCACTTCATTATTTTGAAATGCTATTGTTTTAGCCTTGTTTGTGGAAATGTTCATGTCATAAATCGGTACTATTTTATGTTATTCCTCTATTGTGATTTGCATTTGCTGTTTCCATTGTTAGTATCATATCATCTGTCTACAAGATTGTTTGGACCTTTTGTCTTTTGTTGAGGTTTATTCCTTTTTTCACAGTTTGCTTCTATTGTTTCATCATCTGATTGGCTTATATGTTGAACAGGTATGGTGACAAATTGCATCCTCATTTCAAAGTTATTTGTATTACTCCAATTATTAATTCTTATTCTGAACTGTACTTCTGCATACTGCCTTTCATCTCCTTTTATAATTTCAACAGATACAACTTTGTAAGACCTTTCTATTGGAAAGTCTGTTACATTACACTTGTAGTTTTCTGTTCTCAAAATGTTTATATACATTTTAAACAAGTTTTTAAAACTGAAATTTAGGTAATTAAATTTTTAGATTCTAAATTCTTGATTTTATTTACTTTAGAAACAGTGAAAGTCAGTAAGAAATCAAGAGAAAAAATTAAAGCCTTTTAGAATTAAATAATGGAATTAAAGAAATAGAAAAGTGCCTTAATGGAAAATTTCTGATTTAATGATTTAACTCTTTCATGAAGAATAATTATTTGAAAAAAATGTAAATAAAAGATATTTATGTGTTCTTTTTTTAAAAACTTTTCCTCTGAGGAATGTTATAATAGTGTCATAGTTATAGGTCTTATGTGAACCAGTAATAAACCTGAGCGCTGTTGTAATGCATTGTAAGAAATCCAGGAATTGGCTCCAGTTCTGATCTATACAGTTATAACAAAATATAAGAAATATATATAGATTTGAAGTTGGAGCATGAAGATGGCGTATTATCTTTATGTCATAACTTATTCAAAATGCAATTATGATTCATATATAAGAATGTAAGAAGTATAAAGTATAAATAGTTATGTAAAAAGTGGTTAATTGATGAAAATATGAAGTCAATATTGAGACTGCAGCCATATCCTATCAGAATGTCTAGTGATCTCATTAGAATAACATTTTGTAATACATACCTATTGCTAGTGGTGTTTACCCCTGCTATATAATTGTATTTCCTCATTTGATATATAGTATAGAAAAAAGCACCTGAACTCTGTGTTTGGCTGAGTAATAACAAAAACACATTCTGTGAAATTTGTTATAATATTAGAAAATTTAAGTCTTTAGAGAGACGTTAGAGGCAGATGTATAGTTAGGACCCTTGAAACAGTAATTCAAATGTATTATGTAGGTATAAATTGATATTTTCAATTTGTTTCATAGTTTTAGTGGGTATTTTATTTAGCTTGCCATGTGTTAGAGATATGTTATATAATAGTTGGTTTATTCTAACATATGTTTAGTTTTACAGGTGTTCATTTTATTAATGTATGTATTTCATGATGTAATTGAGTGTTCTGGTGTGTCTGAATGTTAGTTTGTAAAGAGTGTAAGTATAATTTGTGGGTAGTGCCTTATACAAAGATGCACACTTGCACAGTGATTTGAGAGCTGTTTACTTTTGACTTAATTCAGAAATATTTAATTTTTGATGATCAGTTTCGTATTGTCATACATGATGATACATTGTAGCCTGCGCTAATTTTTATTAGGCTATTTATATGAATTTTCTATTTACGTTTTAAGAAAAAAATTATTTTTTTTTCAACTTCTTGGGAAAATTAGTGATGTGTTTGCTACACGAACATGAAAACTAGCCATTTTCAAGAATGTAGTAATTTTTTGTTATCTCAGATATTATGATAGAAACTACATAATTTAGTAAACACAGGGTGTCTAAACCCACCATAATGATGTTTGCTTGTTTAAGGCTGTATTCTGTTAAAAACTTTAAATTTTCTTATTTTTATTGGCAGAATCATATATGAAAGGTCATGCTACTAGTCATTTCTCATTTAAATTTCATGTAAATGTTTCCCAGAAGAGAGGAAGCAATTTCACTGAAATTACTAGTTTCTGAATTTGAATGAAAATATTTTAGTTTTAAACAACAATTGGCTTACAATTTATGAAACTGGAGATGGGGAAAATGTTTTTAGAGATAACATGAAACTGGGGAGCTATACACCCTCCATTTATTGAATCAATTATTCAAAATGTTTAATGAATACCATCTTTATAGTGGTAAACAATTTCCAGATAAATCTTAGGTTTCTGTTTTGGAAAGGATTCTTCTCTGCATTTAAAGCTATTACTCCTTTGAATCAAATATAAAATGTCTTTATTTGACTATTCTGTTATCCATTTTGAGAGTAATTATTTTAACAAAAATATGCAATAAAATATTGCCTTTAAAGTGACTTTTCATAAAAATATAGGTTTAAAAAAAATATTTTCTAGATAGGTTCTTTAAATTTTTCAGTCCGTTTTTAATGTTGGTTCTTTAAAAGAAAAATTAATTGTCATTTTTATTTATCTTGAATTTTCAAGAATCTTTCAAAGCAAATGACATGTCAAAATAAAAATCTATGTCTTACTGTGTAAGAATGATCAATTTCTGATGTGGGTGATCAGTTTGTCATTGCAATTTAACAATAATAGAAAATTAGCCATTATTAAGAAGGGGAAACATGTTTCATCTGATGGTAAATAAATATTGTTGGACCTCTGACATTTATGAGGGTGTTGATTCTCAAAGAAAACGTGAGATTTTGTTCTTAAGTAGGTGCAATGTACAGCTTAAAATCAGGATATGAATTTAAATGGTATCTCATTGACTTATTATTACTTATGTTATTTTCCCTCTAAATACTTTTTGGGGAATGTATTACCCTTGTTGCTCTGAAATAATCTGAAAATATTTCAAAAATTCATATATTACATTCTTAATTTGATTTATTTAGTTTTTTATCAATTTAGTTTAGAAGTAAATGATACTTTCAATGATAATTTTGAAGATACTTGATCACATTACATCAAATTATCAGGCTTGACTCAATTCAATTGTACCTCTACAGGGATGATCACTAGCCAATGATATCAATGATGTATTTTCACATTACAATACATAACATGCCTCAGACAAACTCAATCAATATGTTGTTTTGATGTGAGCTTGAAATGCAACAGAAGTGTAGAACCTATTAAACCTTTTACATAGTCAAGCCCTAGGGTGTACTCCAGGATTGAAAAAGTAGAAGCTATCTGCATTTACTTGGAAAGAGCAAGGAGTCTCTCAATTTGTATATTATATTAGTATAATACAATTTAGAACTTTAACCTTTCAATTTCTAAAGGCTCCTAGAAATGCCATGTATTTAATTAATTAAATATAGTGATAATTTATAAAAAGTATTTGTCTTGTGCATTATCTATGATTTAGTTTGAATAATTATTAACTACAAGAGCTGAAAATTTCCCATACCTGTGTCTCTTTTTTCCTTCTCTTCTTTCAAATTATTTAAGATGTTATAGAGAATTACAGAATTTGGATACATACTTGTTGCATTGTTATTTTAGTTATGGCTTCAAATTGCAAGTATTATTTTTTTGGTCATTATTTTCCATTTGGAATGGTGAAATATTATCAAGAGATTTGTGAAACAGTGTGCATTATTTACACTGTTGTTTCAAAATAAAATGAGGCAACTAGGTATCTACTGATACTGCAGGAGCTTATTGAAGTCAGATCTGCATGCTGGCAAACGTGTGTTATCAGTCTTGCTTCTTGCAAAATAGTATGATTGATTAATTTTTAACATGTGAATTACATTAGATTACTGTAGAATATCGTGAAATTTTTTTGAATTTCATTGACTCATTACTAGATGATTTGAATTCTATTTTAACCATGAGAATTCAAATACAATGCGACCTTGTATTTGGACACTCCTCTGTTTATCTTTTCCTGGAACCAGAAGATACACTAAATATTACTCGGCAACTCTTTGTCTTGTGCACTTCTTTAAATCAAGTCTTTCCCCAAACAATCAAATGCTAACAAGTTGGAGGTGTTTACTTTATAATTAAATTCTTCTAAAATCTACTCTTAATTCCTTAACTTTACCTAATCATGAATCTATTGTGACCTGTTCCATTAACTGAAAGTTTACATCCACTTATGAGGTATCACTTTTTGGGAAGAAGGAACAAATTTGCATTACTTTCACTAAGCCATTCCCTGAGAGCAGTGATATTTGGCATCTCACAAAAGAGATGTAAATATCTCTCTTTTTTGAGAGGTCCATAGAAACTGGAAAATGATTGTAATGAGGCTGGTGGTCATTTACTAATTTGTAGAGATTATATGTTATATTCATATATGTGTGTGTGTTTTATTCAAAGACAAAAATCCACTGAATAAAATAAATTTAGATAATTTATAACTTACGATAATATTATGATTTCACTATTCTTACTCTTGTGTAAATGATAAGACCATATCATTTTACATCCAGAAGATCTTCAGGAAGAAGATGATAAAAACATCAAAACAGCAAAATTTTATCCTATCTGTATATAAGAAATTATGAACAATTTCTGCCGAAAACATCTGTGTCAGATTAGGATATTCTTACTCTTTTTATTACTAGAAGAGCGTTTCCTAGACATGTGTGAGATAGTGCTAATTTCATCAGTGATGGGTTATTTCTTCTTTTCATGTGTAAATAAAGGCTAGTTTTTATAGATACTCTTCTCATCCATTTGTTGCATTTCTTTTGCTGTTTTTGTTTTTAATAGTTATCCTATCATCAGTAGCTTTTTAATGTTTTCATTTCTAAACTAGTATTTCCAAGAACCTCATTTCATTTTCAAGGTCTTTTATTGCTGAGACATTTTATACTATTCTAGTAATTCCATTCTACTAATCTTTATAAATATGTATTTTTCAATGGTTGTTTGAGACTTCATTGTTCTACCAAGTTGTCTGTGTTCCCTTAATATGTTTTTCTGTCAATAATTTGATCCTGATATTTGTGGTATTTGACTTATTGAAAAATTTTTTCGTCAGTATAGTTTTGCTCTATTGTTAAAGTGATAACGCAATTGTTTTCTAACTCAGTATTTATTATTTACATTTTCTTCTCAGAAAATTGTAATCAATCATATTCTTTTAGGAAACTAATTTTTAACTTTTTTGCAAACTACGTACTTACATAGTCAAGAGAAAGTAACTCTGCAGTGGAAAATTCAATTTTTCAACAGAAAAACTCATGTTGTTGTCCCTGATACTGAAAAAGTGGATAATTCTGGCTCCTATATGTAGAAAATTACTTCCTCTAATACATTGTGTAATTAGAATACATGTTTTGTGGAATCTTACATGTAAAAATGGATTTACAGCAAAATGTCTCTGCCTCTCTGTCCATCTGTACCTATTAGCATCTAAAACATTTATAGGACTTTCTCCAAACTGATAATCTTGAGTTGTTGTGGCCAAACATGAGATTCTGCAAATTTGAAATGGATATTTTGATTCTGAGGGGACTTTACTTGAAGCCTCAATCATGTTTTCTCTTCTTCCTCTTCTTCTCCTCTTCCTTCTCCTCCTCCTCCTTCTTCTACTTGTTGTTCTTCTCCCCTTCTTCTTATCCTTCTTCTGCTTCTCCTTCTGCTTCTTTTCTTCTCCTCCTCTGTTGTCTTTGTATACATTATTGTATTTGTGATTACAATTGATTTAAATGATGTTGAATTAAAATTTTTTGAAAACTCAAAAGTTTTCTGTGAAAATGAGTTCTAAATTGCGCATTTTCAGAAATGCTAAAATGCCATTTTCTCGAAATTGCATTTGTCTATTTCATTATCTTTTTTTCTATGAATAGTGCTAAATCACTGTATCAGATGACATAAAAGCCTCTTTTTTATCTCCCCCTTCCAAAATTACACAGATGCATTTTTTAAATTATCTCTCACATTGCTAGTATTTACTTTATGTGTATTCTTATACATTATCACATTTGTAAGTAAAATTGCATCAAATAATTTCTTATGAAGTTTCTCGAAAACCCCAAAATTGTGGGTGAAATGAGCTTTAAAATGTGTGTTTTTAGAAATACTCAAACATTTTCTCAAAAACCACTCCAAAATGTTTCAATGAAAATTTACATTTAGGATCAGGTTTAACTCTTCTAAAATATTATTAAAGTTATTACAATTTTACCAGTAGTGAATCAAAAAATTGAAAAATATGCAAAAAGGTCTTTAGGCATCAGTTGATGGTAGTTGAGAAGAAGTTTGGACAAAACTGAAAATATAACCCAGACTGAAGAGTTAAGGAAACTAGTATGAGAAAGTCTGAGCCATTTTGTAGCACCACACTTTCCTTCTACAGTTTTGGCAATACAAACTTTTTAAAATGGACAAATATGCTTGATTGACCCCAGTGGATTTTTAATTGTAGCAATTATTAGCATGCTGAGGCAGCTAATATTGCATAGGAAGTCAATGGCACCTGACAGGCAATGGACCACAGTGAGGTGATATCTATATATATTAGCTAAAATGTTACAATTTATTTGCTAACACAAGGAAATATTTCAACCCTTCTAATTCTACTATTCAAATTAATGAATTATTTGAACAGGAGTTTGCTATTTTTAATTTTTTACTGCTCTACATTTGATTTTACTATACTGGATAATGTACCAAAATAACGTGCTGCTGTCCAAACAAGAGAGTAAAAATATTTCTTTCTGGCACCATTTTATCATTAGAAATACCTCTAAATTTAATTAAAATAACAAATTATTGTACCAAATCTGTGCAAGTTGTGCATAATTGCAAAGTGATCTCTTAAATTCTGTTACAAATTGCAAATAGAAATAAGAAATTCTATTTCTATTCATAAAGGTCAGTTATTATTAACATCCCCTTTCTTTTCATATTCCACTTTTCTTTTTCCCGTTACTTGTTCTCTAATATGTAAACAACTTTAGGTTAGGTTTTTGATATTGTCCCCATCCTTTTCCCAGCTGCTACCAGCTCCAAAACAACATTTTTTTCACATTTTCTCAGTTTTTGAGTCCAGTAAGAGTGTAATTGAAATTCATCTTTAAGAATATTACAGGAGAGTAAAACATAGTCCTAAATGCAAATTTTCATTGAAAAATTTAGAGCCATTCTTGAGAAAATGTAGTTTGAGCTTCTCTAAAACTGCAATTTTGAGCTCATTTTCCCAAAACGTTTTCAAGAAACGTCCAAAGTCATTTTAAGGGATGGTGTTCACAAACAAAATAATGTAAAGAAAATGTTAGTAATGTTAAAGAAGTGAGAAATATATAAAAATATGATTGAGTAATTTTTGAAAAATTTTAAAAATACATCAGAAAGGTGTTTGTCATATTATTTAGTACATGTAGTACTATCCATACAAAATGTTTCAAGAACAAATTTGAATCAATTTGTGAGAAAATCATGTTTTAAAAATTGCATTTATTTCATGCAAAATCATTCAAAAACTATTCATATTCTTAAACTAGTGGTGCAACAGAATGTCATGGAGTACAGTCTCATACTAGTTAGTTTTCTAACTTCTTTTTGTCTGAGTTAGTTCGTCAGTCTTGCCCCATCCTCTTGTAAGTTGCCATCTATTGCCAATCAAAGAACTTTTTTTCTCTCAATTTTTTGGTTTCCTAATAGTAGTACCAAAATATTACTTTAAGTACTAGAAGAGTAAAACCTCACCCCATCAGGAAATTTTCATTGAAAAATGTGAAGCCCTTTTTCACAGAAATTGTGTGTTTTTGAAAAACTTTATTAGTAATCATTTGAAGCACTTCCACTCACAAATGGAATAATGTATACAAATCACTGAAAATGTGCATTTTAATGGCGTGCAAGGTATTAAAAAAAATTACATTTGTGTAACTTTGGAAAAACAAAAGAATCCAGCAAAATGGCTTTTATGTCATCTTAAACAGTGCAATTAACACAATCCATATGAAAAGTTTGAAGAAAATATTTGGAGAAATTTTTGAGAAAATGACGTTTGAGTGTTTCTGAAAATGCAGAATTTTGAGCTCATTTTCACAGAAAAGTTTTGAGTTTCCAAGAAACTTTATATGGCATCCTTTAAAGAACATGTACTCATAAATGCAATAATGTGAACAAATCGCCACTAATGTATATATTAACGACAAGAGGGACAAGTAAAAAAAATACATTTTTGTACTTTTTGAAAAAATAAAAGAAAAGAGCAATATAGCATTTATGTCATCTTATTGAGTACATCTAGCACTATCCCTACCAAAAGTGTAAAAAAGGGAAATTGGAGCTATTTTTAAGAAAATCTTGGTTTTGTTATTTTTTATACATTTTGCTTGCAATATTGTGCAAAAACTTCTAAAAGTTTCAACAAATGTACTAGACCTTAATGAAAGAACTATTTATGGACAACAAATTTTATTTGAAGAAAAAATCATTATTTTTAATTTTGTAGTTGTATGAAGACGTCGAAAAAATTGAAATTTTGAAATTGTCGAAAATTCAGAATTAACAATGAAAAACAGACCTTTGCCACCTCTATAAGTGTATTTTACTCTAATCTTTTAAAAAAATTTATGAGCCATTTTGGACAAAATTTTTAAAATGTTGCAGGAACTTCATGTAAAGTACCCCCAAATTTTGTTTGTGAAAAGTACCCCCAAAAAATGTTTTTCAAAATCGTAAAACTTTGACTCGAGGCAGATTGACTGGGAAATAACCATTTTGGAAAAAATCCTGTGTATGGTTTAGGCACTAGTGGTGTTCACAGATGGATGGACAGACAGATGGATGTTTTGAAGAAAACACTTTTTCAGTATCAGGGAACCCCAAAACATGTACTTTCGTTGAAATCTCGAAATCCATTCTCCATTGCATGGCATAACTTTCTCCAAAAGATCTAATTTGGAGGACAGATTTTATTCAGAAGAAAATTCTTTATCTTCTGTACTGGAACCATAGGAAGTTGTCGAAAAAAATTTGCAACTTTTGCAATTTTTGAAAATTCAAATATTTCAATGAATCTGAGACCTGCACCATTTGTTTAAGTGACTTTTACTCTATCGGAGGACAAAGTTTAATTAAGAAATTTGGAGCCATTTTTGAGAAAAAAAATTGAAAAAATCAGTGAGGCTTCATGTATTAAAACATCATTTTCATATTCAAGGGAATGCGACATCACCAAGATCAATTGGGGAATATCAATTTTAGTGAACATTCTACGTACGGTTTAGCGTTAATTACAGATGGACGGATGGTCAGACATTTTGCCATAAACCAGTTTATCAGTGTCAAGGACCCATAGATTGTGTTCTGTCTACACTACATGGTAGAAGAAGTAATTTAATAAGAACAGGATTCAACTACTTTTTCAATGCTCGCTTTCATACAAGGTTTTTGAACCTGAAGAAAATAGAAGGGATTTCAAAGCAATGTCTGAAGCTTTCTCCTTTTCTTGTCTTCTTCTTTTTTAGATTTCTTCTCCTCCTTTTTTTCTACTTCTCTGTTAGGATGCTATTTTCATTTGAATTCAAAGTGATCCATGCCCTCTTAATTTGCTTCTGAAGCCACGGCACACTTTATTTGCGTGAAATAGCAATCCCCAATTGCTTGTATAGTACCTCTAGACCTGTCTCTATCAACACTTCCCTTTTGGATAGCTGACAAATGACTGTTGATTTCTCATTCCAAGGGCGAGTAAACATCATACCTCACTCAGAAGAATGCTAGTCCAAAGGATCCACCAAATCCTTCCCTAAGGAAACTTATTCCACCAATACCACTGGAGGGTCTCCTTTCCTTCTTAGTTTTCTGACAAGTTTACTTTCTTGTAGTAGTAGGTTTGTAATTTTAATGCCAAATGGGTTCATCTGGGTTAGCTGTAGTAGGCACACAACACAGCAATTTTTAAATTTGTGATGGGATCCAGAACTTACTCTTATTTTTATCTTGTTTTACCCTTAGAATATAACTTTGATTGCCAATAGAAGAGAGATGGTGCTTGTTGACCTTGCCCCATATTGAGAATCCCTATTACCAGAAATTTATTCCTGGTATCCTTATGTTCCATTCTTATGTGAATCAGTCCACTGTGCTCAGCAATAATTTAGTCCTCTTCTCAGTTATATAAGATTTGATAAATTATAAGTAATGTTCTTATTCAATTTCTGACGTACATTCCACCGGTATGTGTCTGGTGTTATATTTGCATTCAATTTTTAAAATTTCGTTCTTCGTAAGTTCATTTTATTTAATAATTATTTTTTGCTTTTTAACTATCTTCATTTTACTTATTACTACTTACTTTTCAAAAGAACTGGAATCAAGGTGAAGAATATCTTCATTTAAATTTGTTCTAAAATCTACATTTTCTGCAGAAGTTCTGAGAATATTATTCCATTACCTCTTTTTAATTCTTCAACTCCTGTCAGTTGTCATTCTTTTTTTCTTGTCTATGAGTTTTTTTTGTTTGTATTTTGTATATTTTCTTGTCTATGACTTTCTCAAATGATGAAGAATATGACACTTTCTTTTGATACTTTGTGGGTGAAAAATGATGTATTAATCTCTTTCTGTTTTAATATTTTTTACTGGCATTGTGAGATCACGTACATACATAAGTATGTATATGAATAAGGTAATAAAAAAGTTAATAGAAAAAGACGTAGTCTTCATTAGAGGTTCTCACCTATAGTACATGGAAACCTAGGGAAATGCATTAAGCTTGTACAGGGTACATGAACTTTGTAATGAATATGAAGAAGAAGAAGAAGGAATTAACCACTTAACTGAAAAGTCTAAGAATGCTCTGAATATTAAAGGAATTTTAATATCATCATGCAGACAAATTATTTATTAAAAATAATATTTTTAAAGAACACAAAAGCAATAATAATTGTTTCAGAAAAATAAAGCTTGTCTTTTGAGAAATTTCATCATGGAGGTTCATGAACCTTTTAGTCACGAATTAGAGGGGTGCAGACATTAAAAGGTTTGAGAACCTCTGGTGAACATTCTATTCACTCATCAGTAGAAAATAAGAAACCACTTTCAGTAATGTATTTTAAATAGTTATAAATACATTAAAAATATTTTGATTTGTTGTTTTGTAACAAAATTATAATAGGCATGTCGCGAGCAGACAAGATATAAAATAAATTGCTAAGCACATTGTTATTTCTTATTAAGATTACGTACTGGTATTGGGCTCTTAGTTTCTTTGTTATTTCTTGTACATTGTATTTCCTGTTGTAAATATATACATTTCATTGAAGTAAAATTCATATAGGTTTTCAACTTTAAATGATATTATTTTGTACAAATAAATTTATGAATGTTATAATTTGGTAGATAATGCTAGGAAAGTACAGAAAATATGTTTAATCTTTACTTGGCATGCTTTGGTGTATAATATGGTCAAATCAGATCCCTCAGTATTTGTAAGTTTGTGTTTCACTAAAATCTCATGAAGTGCAATGCGTGTTCTCTTCTCAGCCATTATTTAATGTAGATGTGAAATAGCAAAATTTTTTTATATAAGTCTGAAGCTTGGGGATTTACTTACAATATTTTGTTTATGTTCATTTTATTTTAAATATCACAAATGAAGGTTAATTTATGAAGCTGTGTCAGTAAATTGTATCTAATTCAAAATAATAATAATAATAATAATAATAATAATAATAATAATAATAATAATAATAATGGTAAAATTGGTAAAATGGCTTCTGTTTTCTGTGTACTCATTACATGTGTCAAATTTATTATAAACAAAATACTTAGTGTATCCAAATCAGCTTTCTCTTATTCTTAAAAATATCAGAAAGTAAACCAGAATACTGTGAATAATTTTAGGAAGCGGTTTCATGGGAGAGCAGATTTGGATCATGCCATTCTACAATCAAGTCATATACTGTTATGAATTTTACAAGTATTTCAATTTATATATCCATACATTATATATGCAGCACATCTGGAAGTTATGTTTTCAACAGTTCATTTCTGTGCATCGCTGTATATGGTAAAAAGTGTATATTTTAATGTTTATATGGTGATCAAATTTGAATGGCATCAAAAAATGTTTTGCATGTGTTGGTAAAGCATGATATAATTTTAGGTGCATGTTTCACTTTCCATTGTAAAATAGTTAATTCGCACATTTTAGAGTTAACAGTAGTATGGCATGACTGCACATGGAAGGTAGGAAATACAGAGAAGTGTTAAAATGTTTTCCATTCTCGTTTTATGCATTATGAGTGGTGCGATTAGTTTTCAGGATCTTCAATAAATGGTAACTAAAATTTGCACAGAAAATATGTAAACTTTGCAATTTCAAAATTATATTTCAAGTTCTTAGCCCTCCTTACTGTAATTTTCAATTCCTTTTCATGTACTTTCTGAGTACATGATTAATTTTTTGAAATTGTAATTCAATCATCTTCCATTAACATAGGTATCAAGACACACTTGATTTTATTATCTTTTCCGTGAATGAAAATTAGTTACTCAGAATATAGCTGCATTGATTCATTACCCTCTTACAACAATACAGTACCTCTTTTCATAAATATTGTTCATGTAAATTTCAATAGTTCTCTAATTTTTATATTGAATTTTTACCATCTTTCCATGGCTAATTTAATATCATGATCATGAAACACTTTCTTAGTGTATGAATTAGTATGACTTTTTGTAAAATTGATAGCTCTCTGTGCATTTGTGGCAAAAATAGCACAAGCGTAAGAAGATGGCTTTTCAGTTAACAGAATTACTCATAAGCATGTCTGTCATCTTAACATTTATCATTATAATATTCTTTAACTTATTAAATTATGAACACATCTGTGCAGATTGTGGAACCACAAGATGGCACATCACGTCATCCATCACTGGATTCCCTTCCTGATCGATTGCATCCTTCAGATTACCCTCGACAAATTTCACCGGGTCCAAGGTGAGACATTTGACTTAATATATAATGTTCATGATTTTTGAAAATAATTTCAAAGAAGTCTTATTTATTTATTTCTAAATCTCTAGGTTCATGTAAGATTCTTTCTAGAATTTAATGAACAGCAATATAAACCATGTGATGATCCCATGAATCCATTTTATTATTGATGTATTAACTCATGATTTTATGGTTATAGGAGAGTGCATTCCCCAGTCCCACCAAGGCGGAGTCCATCACCTCATCGACATCCTCATCATCATGTTCCCCCGCACCTTCAACACCATGATAGATTCAGTGATGTAGTGGATATTGTTAAGAATGAACATGATGTACATGTTCATGGCAGAAGACATGGCCGGATCAGAGGTAAAACAATTTCAAAGAATTTACTTCTTGTCTTTAAGTTAATACTTTGAAAAATTTACATTACAAATTTTGAGTATCTGGAAAGTTATTTGTTTTGTGTTGTCTCTTCTCTAGTCATGAAAACACAATAAAGAGTGAAGTAAATAACTTCTACATTTATTTCTACATTTGAATTGAATTGAAAAACATTTGAACAAATACACATGCATATGTGCACTAAAGCATGTTTTGTGACTTGTTTAAGGTGCAC
Organism: Acheta domesticus; assembly: GCA_031308135.1. Taxonomy (NCBI): domain Eukaryota; kingdom Metazoa; phylum Arthropoda; class Insecta; order Orthoptera; family Gryllidae; genus Acheta; species Acheta domesticus. The sequence goes on along the minus strand of JAHLJT010000631.1, from coordinate 107,815,558 downwards.
AAAGATCGAAAATTGTTTGAAGAATTTATAGGATAAAATATATATTTTGGTATCCTCTTACAAATTTAAAGTATGTTTTACCTATTTATATATTAGGTAATGCTTCATTGTGTATTTACATAATGATATAAAATTATTGGTCTTTAATCACATTTTAAGAGTACAATTTACATTCCATAAACATTTTCTGTCAGGAAGAAATATTTGTTGTTATGTACTATATAAAAAAAATGGATTTTCAACTATTTTCAAAGCTGACGGTTCAAATCAGTACATGTACCCAGTGTTCAACAAAAAGAATTCTAAAGACAGTTTCTTTCTCTGAACTTACTTCTTAATAATGACGATCATGATGATATTTGTTGCACGTATTTAAAAGTCTGAATAATGCTAAGTATAATTTTCACATTTAGATGATTTGTCCTTCTGCTCAGGATAAAACATAATAATAATAATAATAATAATAATAATAATAATAATAATAATAATAATGATAATAATCATAATCATAATAATGTCTATTTCGGGTGTGGCTTAGGCCGTAAGGCCTGCTCTTCCGCCTAACCACATATCATGAGAAAAGCTACTGTATCATGAGAAAAGTTATTACTACAACTTAGTGTTAGCACTCTCTCATAAAGGCATTGATCAGTTATTACTAGGGAACAGATTTGTATGTAAATACAGAGTTTACAGGTAGAAGATACACACGTTCAATAATTATTTTTTTTTGGTCGGCATGACATTCTGAAAAAATTGAAAACATTTTTATTTTCATATTTTACCTATTATTGCATATATCTTACATATTTTGTTACATTTTAATATATTTACATAGGAGAAAGGATTTTAATATATTTCACATAGGAGTTTGCAAATATATTTTATTGGTACCTATTGTCTTTCTGTGAAAAGTGAAGGAATTCTGCATTTCTATGATCTCCAGTCCTTCACTGTGAATTCTAACATACCCTTTTCTTCTTGGAAATTGCATACTCAGAACCAAGGATGATTTGCAAAGTAGAAGTAGAAGTGAACTCCACCATGTGCTTACTCATGTATCATAGAGCAACAAATGAGACTCAATTGGAGTATGACAAACTTTCCTTATATGCCAGTGCCCAACTACACTTCCTGCACTTCTCTGAAAAATATTCACCTCTGTGCTAGGGACACAAAATTCAGAACCTGCTCATGAAATCCCACCCACTGGATATTATTTAGGAGACTCATTTGGAACGTGATGCAGTCAATAGACCGATGTGACACTTGTTTTCAAGAAATTGAGATCAGTTGCAATCAATGTTGGAGTGTGCGGTATTTATTGTTCCTGGGTTCAGGATCATTCAGCCCTTAAGCATTTTGCATTTGTGAAGTACTGCTTTGGCATTTGCCTGATATCAACAGAAGCCACCACAGAAAGCTACTGATCACAGCAGCCATCACTAGAATTATCCTCTAAACAGTGATTGAATTTGATCCAGTAATTTTTGAAGTGTCAAAAACGTGCCCAGTATTTCAGCTCTCGAACCCTAGGTCCAATCGATCAATGATGCTACAGAGTCAACATAAAAAGTGTTGGATTTAGGGATGGGGCATGGTCTTCTTCTCCACCCCTCACCCCCTCCAGATCAGTCATTGGCTGTGCTTCATGTAAACAATATTGCACATTCTAGATACATACTTTATATTTCATCATACTAATTAGCATACTTCGTAACTCCAGGTTGGACTTGTTCGTTGAACTTATAAACACTGAGAAAGCCAATTATTTAAGATGATCAATTTGTTATTTACTTTTATTTATTACTCTTCTGTCATAATTATATTTTATCATGACGTAAACAGAAAACAGAGGAGGGAATGTGGAGTTATGAGGTTTTCTAAATAGCATGACGATTTCATAAAAAAAATTATATGATGACGACTTCTGTCCAACTACTTTTGTAAAGATAGAACATTCATTCAGCCGCTCCAAATCCATTTTAAGGTCTGATTGGCAACATCTGGTTTTTGAGAAATTTGAAAATGCTTGCCTGAAGATAACTTTAAACAGTTATCATGAATTTTAACACATGCATACACATGCACACGCACACATGCACATGTACATGCACACACACATGGGTTTGGGTTCAAACCCAATTGAAGCTGTGGATTTTTGAGGACGAAAAAGTCCTTTGTATGTCTTTCTTCAGAGGGGAAGTAAAACTGGTTGTCCTATCTTGTAGATTTACTTCATGTAAAAGACCTCTCAAGCCTAAACGAAGCCTCAGAGCAAAATTCAAAATTGCCTGTTTCATCGCCCGAGTGATACCTTCTTTCTCTGTTGGACAGTGAAAGGAGAGGAATTTGCATGGTCAGCCGAAAGAGGAGGCCTCATTGTCTGAACCTCACCATGGAAAATAAGGCATCATTGATTGATTGATTGATTGATTGATTGACGTGCAAACACATGCATGTGCACGCATACACACACTCACACACATGTATGCACACCCTCACACACATGCTCACAATTCCATTCCCTAGTTATTACTTTATCAATCACAATGGTATTTATTGTGAAAGAATTTAAATGCAATTTTTTTATTGAAAATATTGCAATAAATGGACTGTAGAAATAAAATTGATTCATGTAGTTAAAACATTTCTTAAAGGGTTTTCAGTATTCTATTGTATTGGCTCTCCTCTGTAGATCACTAATGTTTTGATTTGAATATATGAATATGATCTGTTGGCAGACTTGATTCAAACAAAGGGTATGTTGAAATTTTCAGGTTTTCATCTCTTTATATCATTCAGAATTGACTATTAAAAGTTAAACAAACAAACAAAGAATTTATTTATATTTAGAGGTGAATATGTGATTTATTGCATATTTAAACCTTTTAATTTTTTACTTTCCCATGTACGTATGTATACACGGAGTGATATACATAGTATACGGCTCCGAGTTATGTAATGCTCCGCGAAAAAATGGCCAATTTTCGGCGGAAAAAAAATTAATTGCCGGGCCGTGAAAACGAAAAAGTGGATAAAACCAGTTGCTAAATTAAGAAACAAAAAATCTAACACGTGGTGTAGCCAGAAACCCTGTTTTGTAGGTCATTGATACCGAAAAACCAATTGAAAGGAAAACGTCCGTCTGTCCGTCTGTGAACACTGCTAGCGCCTAAACCATACGTACGATTTCTTCCAAAATGGATATTCCCCAATCGATCTGGTTCTAGTCAAAGCTTTGAGATTTTGAAAACGATTCTTCTAAATTTGTGGGTACTTTATATGAAGCCCCCCGGGGATTTTCAAAAATTTCTCAAAAACGGCTCCAAATTTTTTCCTTAAATTTCTTGTATGAATAGAGTAAAATACACTTATTAACATGGCATATGTCTGATTTTCACGGATAACCCTGAATTTTCAAAAATTTTGAAAGTTTGAATTTTTTTTGGCATCTTTCTCCAACTACAAAATTGAAGATAAAGATTTTTTCTTCAAATAAAATCTGTTCTGCATGCTAAGTTCTTTCATAAAGGCCATGTAAATGTTTTTCAAAATTTTAGTAGTTTTCGTGCAATATTGCGTGCAATATGTGCAATTTTACAAAATTACAAAAACCAGATTTTCTCAAAAATGGCTCCAAATTTATTCTTTAAACTTGTGGTAGGGATAGTGGTAAATGTACTCTATCAGATGACATAAAATCCATATTAGTCTATCGGTTGGTTTTTTCAAAAATTACAAAAATGTAAATTTTTTCACATGTTTTTCACATCCATAATATTTACATTAGCGGCGATTTTTTCACATTATTATATTTATGAGTACATGCGCTTTAAATAATGTCAAGTAAAGTTTCTCGAAAACAACCGTTTTCTGTGAAAAGTAGCTCAAAATTTTGCATTATCAGAAACACTCAAACGCCATTTTCTCATATATGGCTGCAAAATTTTCCTTCAACTTTTTGTAACGGATAGTGCTAATTACTTTCTTTAATATGACATAAAGTTTATTTTGAGTTATTTTTTGCTTTTCAAAAATTACATAGTTGCAATTTTTTGATAGATCTCTCACATCTTTAATATGCACATTACCAGCAATTTGTAAAGATTATTATATTTGTGAGTGTAAGTGCTTCAAATAACTTCAAATAAAGTTTTGGAAAACTCAAACATTTTCAGTGAAAATGAGCTTCAAATTTCGCATTTTTAGTAGCACTAAAACGCCATTTTCTCTTAAAAGGCACATAATTTTTAAAAGAAAATTGCCATTTATAACTAGGTTTTTGTGTTCTTTAATATTCTAAAATTAATGTTTTCGTTCTACCAATAGAAAACCGAAAAATTAAGAAAATGACAAAAAATATACTTTTGGCAGTGATAGATGACAGCTGGCAAGAAAGAGTTTGTGGCAATTTCGAATAGCTAGCGAAGACCCAAGGAAATAGAAAACTAATACGGGAAAGTCTGTGCCATTCTGTAGCACCACTAGTTAATTACTAAGCAAAGAATAGAAAGTGGCATGTCTTCATAAATAATTCTCTATTTTATGAATTACTTGTTAAATAGGAGGAAAATTTGCTGAAATCAAGTTGATGTCAAATAAAAATGTATCAATTGGATAGTTTCCACCATTTTTCAAAAAAAAAAATAATTATCTGAATTGATTTCTTAACCCTTTGCACTCATACAGCATGTCTGAGATGACATTTTGAAATGCTTTCCCTACACATGTGGCTGCAGGCAGTGTGCTGTCCTACATGTTGAAGGGCATCTCTGAGATGACATAAGAAAATGGCACATTGACTCGGGTATGCACGCTTCTCACTTTCTGTCAGCCCAGCCATAGTTTCATGGACTCATGAGCAGACTATTACATTTTTTCATCTGACATTGTATTTTAGACAAGGTATTTTAAACAGTATTGAACTCGTTCATTATTACTTTTGCTGTAACTTCATAATTAACTAAATATTCAGATGCAAAAAAATGATGATATATTTTCTTTAATTTTGAAAATCATGTTCCAAATTGACCTACTTTAGTAGTTAAATATATTGATTGTACAATTTCAGATATAAACAACTAAATACAATGGAAGAAAACAGTTATTTTATTTTTAATACAAAGATCAATGTATTCACAAATCATTTCTTCATTCAAATCTCCCTTGAAATTTTTGGGGGTGTGAAACAGCTCAAAACATTCACCTGGGTGGAGGGCCGGATTGCCAGGACAAGTTCAACTAGAGAATGACAAGAATGAGAGTGGGAAAACATTTTTGATGAGATAGCACTCACATGTATTTCAGTAGACCATCTGTTTTCAATTTACGATATTGTCATATTATTGAATGAAGATCTTATCCAGAAATGTGAAGAAAAGCAGCTGTCAACTCTGAGATACCCTCCAATTGGATCACAAAATGGACACTGTCATTGGAGAGACACCCTCCAACCTGTAGGGGAAGCCACCTTCCTGAAAGCTCCAAGCTAACAGCCCTCAACACAATGTCATCTTACAGATGCCTTCTGACATGTAGGATGTTTATGTTATCAAATGTATATGCCTGTACAGGGTTAATAATTTATCAAAAATGAATCCAAGTTCTTAAATTTCTGACGTGTTGTTATTTTAAAAATGATATTAAGACCAAAATTGTATATCCAATGTTCTGTATCTTAATGAATTACGAGAGAAATTTACTAAAAACAAGTTAATATGATGCAATTTGTTAACATATGAATTGGATATTTTCAGCTCTTTTAAAATATTTAAAACTTAAATTAACTAAATAATATTAATTACTAAATTAAAATTTGTTGTTTAAATTTTTCCTTTTTTTAACTTAATGATTACATTCACAATTACAAAATTAGTGCAAAATCACATACAAGAATTTGTGGACACTTGAAGTTTTTTATAAAAATAATTTCTTTTTTATTTTCCCATGACTTATTAATACAGACAATAATATGAAAATAAAAGAAAGTATATTTTGCCACTAGAAATTTTGAATTTCTATCACTATCACTATCACTATTGCTACTATGTCAACTAAAATTTTTCAGATTGATAGTTTGTCATCCTTTTTAAACCAATAAATTAACCTTTCATTGATTCAGCCAATTATACTTGATGTCAATTAAGTATAGAGTCCCAAAGAGTTTGATTTTGAGACCTGTTGTTTTCCTTCTATACATAAGCTATAGCCCCACTGCTATTAGAAATGAAAGAGCGGTTCTGATTTCAGATGATTCAGATTTATTTCATAATAACAAGTTAATAGTTAAAGAAATAATGCAATGCAATCAATGGAAGTGTTTCATTTGATTTATTTTTAATCAAAAAGACAGTAAGAACAGTATGTGACATGTGATGGAAAAGTATAATAGACTAACTATTTTTGAACTCCAGAATCCCTACCCCACCCCTGTACTGTACATTGTTGAATGATGAATAAAAGCACAAACAAATCAAGGATAGCAACATTTGGAAACTAATCATTTTTGCTCCTGACTAGTGGAAAATTTGTTTGCATCAGTAAACACGCTAGAAATTTGATTTTATAGTATTGCTATCAAAATAGCAATCCACATCCTTGGCTCTATTCCTATCGCTATCGCTACTTTGTCAACTAAAATTTTTCAGTTTAATAGTTTGTTAATAACTAGAAAAAAAGAGAGCCCAACAAAATGTATGCAATGAAGTTACATTTATGTCCAGAAGCAAATCATTGAGCCATCTTAGTATTTTCTCAAAGGGTCTTTGGAAATTGTACAAAAACCTGATTGAGATGGCGATTATTCACCCAGATGCTGAAGTACAATATCTGTTTTCTTTTTAGTCTTCTAAAATTATTCAGTGCAAAATGTTAACTAATGCATTATAAATCATAGTTCAAATAAATATTATTTTCCGTTTTGATACTCAGTATAGTCTCTATTTGTTTAAAACCAGTTACACAAAAGAAAACATTTTGCTTGGCACTTAACTATGTGTATCAATTTTAATTGTTTAACGCTATCTGCCAATAAGTTATAAAGTAACTTTCATGTGTTATTTGATAATTTCTTGTAGTGAACTGCTGATACTATCCTTCCTTTGGAGAGTGTTGTAATCTATAATCTACATAAATAAAATTGGAGTGTTTGACTGAGAAATCAAAATAACTGCCTTATCATAATCTCAAACAGTTATTTACGTGATATAAAAACCCATTCAATTGTTTGTTTGTTTTACCCTTGTACCAGAAGTATTGCAGGTTTTAACCTGTTTAGGGTTGAGAGTATGTTAGGAATCCTTTCCATTTAGCCTTCTCCAGTTACCACCTACTTCCATGGCCTTCTCTACAGTGTAACAGGTATCTAGACAATCTTATTATGACTTTGGAAGTGGAGTGAAGATGGCATGGCAAGCGTCATGCTTCAGCTGGATACTTTTTACCTAATATTTACTGTTAATAAAGCCAATAAATACTAGCACTCATTTGGAAAGAAGGCTGAGTGAACCTTAGAACAAGTGTTTTTATGATTTTTGACCATTTATCCATGCCTCTTTGTGCATGATAAGTTGGGTGTACAGGATTTGTACAAAAAGGCCGCTATTTTGAAATTATAGACAGACACACCAATTTTATTTATTGTAAATGAGAATGCCATCTAAGTAATTCCTGCAAGCCGCTTGTTATTCAACTCAGAAAACCATCATTACCTAAATTGACAATTTTTGTCAAAACTGTGTTACTTCAGAAGAGGCTATTTTCATACAACATAGATTTTTATAATTATAATTTTATAACACACAACATATATTCATATTCATCAAGTTAATAACACTTTACAAAAAAATCCACACAAAGTATTTTGGTACTTTATAGCAGAATACCAGATGATATTAAGCATTTCAAATAAAGACAAGCTCAAAAGTCCAGTTAAAAAATCTTGTTTACCATGTTACTGTATTCATATTATCAAACTACTGAGAATCAAAAGGAAAATAATATTTATTTTAAAACAATTATGCTAATGTGTTAGTTAATTCATATATTTTAAAATTATAGAAGACCATTTATGCATACATCAGTGATTGTAAAGAAAGATCTTCACAATCACTGATACTGAGTCATTGACACACATCTCAATCAAGTTCTTCATTAAGTTTTCCTTGATCTATTTTGTTTCTTCTTTCTGTTGTAATCAATTACTTGTCTGTTACCTATAGATTTAAGGAAACAGAGGGGAAGGTAGCTGTAATCAAAAGCATAGAAAAAGTAATTTAATTAATAATTATTTATTGATGAAAATAGCAGAAATGTCCTAAGTTTAAATTATGATAAGTTCAAAACAAAATAAATTACTGAATTTGTTATTCAAATTTGTATTCGGTTCAGTTATCCTCCAGCAACCAGATACTCTTCTGAAAGAATCTTTTGTAAGCATTTCTTCATGATGCAGAATTATTATAGACAAATTGTCAAATGATAAACATTCACTGTTTTATGACTTTTTTCTCAAATTCTCAAGTGTTAATTAAGTGTTTAAACTGAAAGTTATTGAGAAAATTAGTGCAGAGAAATAATTTGCTCAAGGTTATTTGGATGTTTTACTAATTGAAAGCATTCAATCATAAAACAAATGTTAATAAAATTAATCTCTCTGCAATTTGTTTTTAAAAATAGAAAATAACTAGGTTGTCACTTTGAAAATCATCAATGTTTTAAGAGTGAAAATCACAGCGTACTGGAACCTGATTTCAAACATTTCTGACAACCCGGTGCTGCAAAGGAGAGGGGGGGGACCTTTCAAAAATGTAATAGAACATCTAAAAAGGTCTCCTTGTGTTTGACATAAACTCATGAGAAACATAACTTGTGTTCCTCTAGGGACATGAAAATTCAGTTTTGAGAACCTAAACTCTTTGTTTCTGAGTAAAACATAGTTGTAAAAGTGTATTGTTGTTTGATGGTTTTTGCATATGTGCCTGCTTTTCCTCTTTATCATAATTTGCAAACTTCTATTTTTTTCATCTTAAATCTGTTTAATGTAAAACTAGGAGGATAATTCTCTATTTAGCAGTAGCACACTTATGGAATATTGTGGAAGTGTTTTCTCAGTAACAGTACAAAAGGGTCTCCTTTCCTTAGCATATTATTTACAATTAGAGAGAGAGAGGGGGGAGGATATCAAATTGCAATGATTTATAAATTGTAAATTCTATTTACTTTTCATATGAGAAAGCCAGAAACATCAAACTTCTGAATTTGAATTTACTACATTCTTTCATCACAATTGAAAGTAGAAAAATATTATTTGAGACTGAAATAAAATTGTCTTTCATAAGACTTTTCTCCAGAGAACAACTTATTGAATATTACAACTGTTAGAACCATGGCATGCATTTTGTTTCTGGGAGCAATAAAAAATATAAATAAATGTAATTAGTTTATACCTTTATTTAGGATTTTATTAATGATGAAGAAGGAAACTCTACTTGAACTTTATTATTATAGTACACTTTCATGTTACAAATTGTTCTGTATCCAAGCCAATAGCCACATATTTTGAAATCTCAATACATCATTACCAGTGATGTTCATCAGCGAATGTAATAACTCTGCTGTCATGTTGAAGAGAATTGACTTTGAAACTCTTTGAAAAAAAGAAAAAAAAAAAAGCAACTCATAATTCTGTTGTTGGGCACACCAAACTCCTGGGTACAAAAGTGATGACTACAGTTTTCGCAATTAGATTTTTTCCTAGGTATCAAAAAATGATTTTTTTATTTTTATACCTATAATGTTCTGCACTAGGAAAATGTCAAATTCAAAATATCTCTTAAAAATTTTAATAATTTTTCCCAATAATTTGTCTGTTGTTCATGTGGAAGCATTATGCAAACATTTATATCAAGATATAGTAGAGCTAAATATATTTTTTCTTTATTGCAATGTGAGAAGAAATTAATGTTTGTTTGTTATTGTTTTTTTGCTGGTTATTTTTTACATTCTAAAACTTCAGTTTATATTTTTTCACATTAATCAGGAGACCAATAATTTTTGAAACTGCATATTTTCCTGTAAGAACCATTTGTTTCTTAATATGAAATTATTTAATTAAATAAAACTTTAATACTAGTGCAGTGATCTGTACCCAATATTTTGTAGGACAGCCTTTGAAAAATTATTCAACAAATTGTATTTTTTTTCATTAAATATGCAACTGCACATGAAAGGAAATATGCACTAATCCTAATTATTAATCTTTATCATTACTCAATTATGCTCATAGTAAAGTTTTATTGACATTTTTTTTCAAAGGCTGCTTTTTAATTGTAAAATATTTTTATTTGAGATTAATCTCATGTTCATCACTCTTTGCTTCAAGAATATCCTGATGAAGATGGTATGATAAAGTATCTATGACCTACACTTAATAAGTGTTTTATGTATTATTGTCCTTGTATTTCCTTTTATTGTTTTACTCTTCTTTTTTCCATTTTATCTTGCTGCATAGAATGCGCTTCATTTCCTTAGTTGTTTTATTCTTTCTCTTCATTCTCTTTTCAAATGTACTGTATTAAACAACAGCAATATTATCCAGTGTCTTGATTGATGGAATGCATTCCTGAATTCCACATTTGATACCATATTACTAGGGAGTTGCTAAATTATTTATCATAAGCATGCTGATTAATTATTAATGATGATAATATTAATAATAATAATAATAAAAATTGTTGACCGAAATGAAAATGTATGTATTGTTCATTGGAGCCATTACAAATATTTTATTAGTAATTTATCATATCAGATTATTTAAATTTTTTTTTTATCATTATATCCTAGCAGTGATGAAAGAGAGTGAAGATTTAAAAATGAAGAGTAGCCTTCTTAACTGTTCTTTATGAGTATGCAGCATGATTACGCGCTGTTTGCATTTTCTCTCTATATCTTGTTGCATTATTTCCTTAATATCTATAACCAATGATTTTCCACCACTTTCTCTTTGTCAAGAAAAGAAAGTAATCAGGGAGGAGGGGGCAACAAAACATTGTTTACCTAGGCTTAGTAATATTTCAATTTTGCTTTCTCTTGTCGGAAACAAATTAAAAATATATATTCCAAATTTAAACATACTTTCTGTAGGTGTCACTGCCTCTCTAAATTCCATATCCTGATAAAAAGGAATGTAATCTCTTAGTTGTGAAAATTTAAATTAATCTACAAAGTGGTAAAACAAGTGCTAAAAATATTTAAGAAAAATAATGTGATTTGAAGGAATATTGCTCAAATAATTTTCATTCTAATATTTTACCAGCATTTCTTAGGATGGTTGTGATGATGATAAGAATGCTAATTAAAAATATTACAATTGACTATTTTTGTCTTGGCAATACTGAAGTAAAAAAAAAGCTTAAATTAATTTTCAGTTTGAAAATGAGTTTGAACTCAGGAATTAATGACTTGTCAGAAACATTTAGAGACATTGAACTTTATTAATGTTACCTCTATCTATCTTGCCAGAAACAGAGAAAGAATGAAATGGCCACCATTTTGTGAGAATGAGAAAGAGATTAAGAGACTAATATTACATGCAAAATTATTGGGAATTTCTGCAGCATTGTCTGATGCTTCATGAAATTTGTGCACTGGTTATATATCCAGACAATTAAAGGGTGCTGTTTACTTAAAGTGTAAATAAAAAATCTGGGAATCTTGAAACATACTTTATTTACATGATCTAACTCTGGATTTAATGATTTCTGCTTCATTTACTTTGTAACTTAAGTAGTAAATGACAAGATTTTTTTTTTTGAAAACATTTCTGAAACAGGCGTCTCTGCTTCAAACTTTTAGGAGAGCAATGAATACTACATACAGTGTGATAGGTTCTATGTTAATTTGGTTTTGTATTAACCACTTAATATTAATTTGTTGAAGACATAATATAAGAAATGTCCATTCTAGTGTAAACTAATATTTACCTGGTATAAGCACCAATGCAACCACTATACCAATGATATGGTGGATACAAGTGATACCATAATTAAGATGTGAAAACATATTATTGGAAATGGGTATTTTGTTTGATATTCAACCACTTTAAAGTAAATAAGTTTTAAAGTAATTCGTGAAATTTGATTTTAATGTAACTATTTTATTATAACTATTTTTTGGCATCCACTATATATGTTTTTTTTATTACCATGAAATAAATTGATAATAGCTTCAAGCATTGGTATTATTTGTATTTTAGAAAATTAACTTTTATGGGATCATAATTCCTTAGAAAGACTTGGATCTTTTGTAAATGTAGAGAAAAATATAATTGTAAATGTAAGAGAAAATGTAGAGTAATGATTTATAATTTTAAAAGTGATTTCTTTTTGACCATTCCTATTGCAATCTAGAGAAGTAACTTGTGATACAATAATTTGCATGGTCATTGATTCTGTAGTAGTAACAGTTTAACTCTAACAAAATGGGAAACCTTTACTAGTTCAGTTGTAGTGTATATAAGTAAAATTAGTGTTGGTTAGTGTTTATATACTAAGTAATATTTAGTTTTCCATTTATATAATAACTGTATATAAAAATACAATTTTGGGTGAGAACAAAATGAGACATAATGTACTTCTGTATTGTTATTTGTTTGGATGTTACAACACAAGAAATAATTTGTTTCTTATGGGTAAATTATGAATTCTATTAAAAGTCTAAATTTTGGGTATATAATTCACAATGTAAATTACCACTTGAAAATATTTCCCACTTCATGTCATTTCAGATTTAGTAATCAGATGTTTAGTTCCTTGTTGTTAATCCATTCCCTTTCATTTTCTCAAATTTTAAAGATGTGTGGAAATCACTCTTCCTGTTTTTGGCCTGTAGTAGTTTAGTCAATGTCCTAGGTTTTTATCGTTTCTCTTGAAGAGTGGTGTATGTTAAAAAGGACATAAATAATTAACATAGATAATGATTCTTTTCAAATAATTTTGATAAAAACAGTACTTCAAGAAAAAATAATAAATATTGATACAGATAAATTCAATTAGAAATTTAACTGTATTAACATATTGTACTCTTTCTTCCATGTATTGCACATAAAGCATATGACTCTTCTTGATTGTTTTCATTTTGATGAATAAATTTCAAAAGTCTAAGAATTGGAGTTTAGCCTTAATTATTGAAGTCATTGTCTTAGATTCTTAATCTTCTCAGAAAAAGCCTTTTTTAGTTCATGAAAGATTTTTATCATAATTTTCCTGGTATTTATTATTTTATGTTAACATAATAGTATATTTATTTTACATAGCATGGGCTACAATTATCTACCTCTACACCACATTTTCAATTGAAATGTTTAAGATATTTTAATATGACATTATTATTCGAGTTCATCTGTGTTTAATAATTGAAATTTATTCCTGAAAAACCTAGAGGAAAGAACTGCATGCATTTAGTGTTTTCTGAGTGTCTTGTATTGAAATACCAGTAGTTTATTATGAAAGCAATATAATGAAAACGATTTACATGAATTATACTACTGAATGAAACAGTTGATCAAAACCTGTACTGTACATGCAAATCATATAAAATTTAGATTTCATAATGAAACCACCAATTTGGGTAAATACGAGTACTGTGGTAGGTAGGTGTATAAATTATTTCCATCCTAAGAATTTTGAAATAATTTTCATTATACACTGCTTCTTGAATGTAGAATAATGTCAAAACCTATTGTGCATTCACAAGTGTATCATTATGTGCAGGATCGTGGTCAGCCTCGACGAGCCCTGCGCGGTCTCCAAGCCCCACTCATGGCCGATACTACGCTCCTCGGCATCATCACCAGTACGGCACAACGAGCCTTGAGCAACGGTCACGCTCTCCTTCACCCCTTGGAGGTCGAACCATGCCTTCTGCAGGTCCACTTCGAGGAGGAACATTACCATATCCTCATCATCATCACCACCAACGGGATCATCATCACCATCATGACCATCATCACCATCACCACCCTCATCAGCACAGTTATCCAGTGCTGGTGCAGAGACGAGGACAAGGCAGGCGGCTACCTCCCACTCCAAGTAAACCATCAACACTGCAGTTGCGGCCAGCTTCTATAAATTTCCCTAAGCTTAATGCATCACCTACACACTGTCCCATGCCGGCCATGGGACCTCAACAACAGCAGCCCCCCCCTCCTGCCTCGTGTCCTTTAAGCTTTGAGCAGGCTGTGGCAATGGGACGAGGTGGACGGCTGTTACCTTCCCCCGTCCCCAATGGTTATAAACCAGGACAACAGAGAAGGACCAGGCACAGCGACTCAGATGACGATGATTGGTGCTAGCGACCGACCTTTCTTAGGCTGGATGGACAAAGGCAGAGAGTGTTCCAACCCACCGCAAATGTTCCTTACCTTGCTTTGTTCCCTAAAGTGACAGGGTCTCTCTTTATCCACATTATGACTGATAGATCATTATTTCCACTGTATTGGTTTGTGAAAAAACTAGACCAATATATTGGAATCATTCAGGGACTGGTTTAATCAAAAATATACCTCAGGAATTCCTGCACATGTCCATTCAATGAGACATACTTTCTTCAGTTTTATGCTTTTCTGAAAATGTTTAGTATTTTAGCATGTGACTTAGCTCTAATTTACATTGTTTTAAATTGACATTTTAGAAGCTTTAGAGTTTTTATTCATTTTTTTTCTTCTAATGTCAGCGAAACAGTTGAAGTTGGCTATACACTATGACAATATCAATAAATATTAAAACAGATTGTAACAAAAGACCAACTGTCAAGATTAACTAAAAGTAAACAATTTTTGAATCATTATTTCCAAATTATACATTTAAAATAATCAAATTATTTTTAAATATTCTTTAGACTTGGTGCAGAAGCAACGAAGACTGTTGAACAGAATGCACATGTTAGCTTCTACTGAAACATTTTCAAGACCAGTTCCTGTAAAAACCCTTCAAATCCCTCACTCTCTAGCCAAACCACCGCCTATTCCCTTCCAAGGTGTTGGTGATATCCAGTCATGAAAAATTGTTAGTGTTGACTGGAAAGTCGCTCATTACCAATAATGTTTTGGAAGGACCTGGTGAAAGACAATGGGACGCGGTTCAAGCACACCGTGGAATATAAGTATTTACTGCCATGTTTTCAAAACCTAACCACAAGTGGTGCAAAACCTTATGAACTCTTTGTCCAAAACTCTTTTCACAAAAAAGTATGAAATTTTTCATCTACGCAATCTCTTACTTCCCCCTCAAGTGCTTTACAAGATGATTGTGTTTCATTTATTAAAAAAGTTACGTTTACGTTTTTTCTGTGATATAATAAAAATCGCAAGACACATGAAATAAAAAAGCAAAAATCTTATTGGTGCTCACTTCTGCCAACCGATGAGTAGGAAAGTAACTCGTACACAAAAACAAAAATTTTTGCTTGTAGTTTGACTCTCAGCAGTAGAAGTTAAGTAAGAAACCAGACAAACATTACAGTAAGAAGCCACAAGTAGAAGAAAGAAGCAGCAGGAGTATACTGTTCTTGTATTTCAAGAAAAATATGCAATCTTAACCAACTTGTGGGCCAATGGACATGGGTTAGGGCCTAAGACGTTTTCAAAGGGTGGGGGGTGTAGGTCTGGGAGACTGAACTCATTTCACTTTGGTTCTGCTTTACATTATTAAATGAAAAACCAACTGGACCTTTAATCCAGGGGTACTTGTTGCTGTTGGTTTCAAACCTCTTTCCACTCTCCATAAACGTGTGACAAAGTTGCCTTAACAATATGAATTGATTGATTGTGTGTTTATTAATTTCAAGTTGGTACAGAGTCAAAATAATAAAAAATGTTTTATATATCGCTAAGTACTAATGTATGATGTAGAGTGCGATTGTATTGTGAGAGTGCATGTGTGTGTGCACGTTTTGACATATATAAATATATAAATATTTATCCCTCCCATTTGTTGCATGCACACAAAATAAAAATTGGTTAAACATATAAATCTGCTTCAAAGGATAATTATCAATCAAAAAGTGTTGTGTAAATAGAACCATTGAATAAATTATATACTGTGCCACTATATTGATAACTACATTATCATTGCAGAATCGAAAAAGACAACTGAAATGTAAACAGCACTTTTCTGATCCGATTCAAATGTTAATATTCAATTACATTTATCTGTTACTGTCTTAGACCCTCATTTTGAAATCCGGTCAAGACTTTTAAGCGGTTTGGTTGGTATATTAAACCAGACTAAAGGCACATATTCCCGAGGATGGGAAAAATTTTTATTATTTTAAGAAATGCAAAATTCAAATATATATATTTGCTGAATTCTGTCTGTAAAAAAAATGCAAAACCAACCAACAAAGAAACAATGTGCATGCTGAGAAAAAGTTCCCTCATTGTATTAATTACTCTGTACATATATTCACATTTTCTATAAATCATATTTATTACAAAGTCTCACTGCGAATAAAAAACATAAAAATTTCAAAAAACAAAACAAAAGTAAAAACATTCAAAATGAGAACAGCAATGTATCTGGTAATACAAGCTGAAATTACAACAAAAGATAACAAACCACATCTAAATTAGAGGTAGATCCCAACCAAATCATTTATAAGTAATTATTTAAAGTTTCAATTATTGTTCTAATAAAAAGATTTGATTTTAATATGTTTTGTATCCTAGCTCAGCTGAGACATTGTTATCTCTGGTAAGATGCTGAAAGAGTTCAAATGGGTGAAAACTTCCAAGGATTGATCCTCATTGTATAAATTTGTATGTAGAGTTATATTTTATTAAGCATGTCATTTTTTAAATTTTTTTTGTAATTTTTATTTCCTTTTGTCTTATTTATATTTCGTATAAAACAATTCTGTGTCAAATAAAAACTTGATTTGAATGCTTTAAATATTGTCTCATAAATGTTGCACTTTGTGCAAAAGTTATTATTATAATTATTATGTTGTGTATCATTTCAAAATTACATTTTAAGATGGTTATTTTGTATATTTTTTTTTTCATGTAGTCGTGTAGTAATTTGATTACTGTGTTTTAACAGTAACAATCAAAAAATAAAAGATTGTGATATGTGCTGTGCATTTAAAATAACCTTTGATACTTGTATTTACTTTCAGCCTGACGAAATAACTGTGCATTAATTCCTTTTAAAAAATGTGTTTCCACTTACTGTTTATGTTCTCACATCATGTTTACAAGAGAAGTAATTATTTGAGATTATCTTTAATTATGTAGTTATTTTTTATTGTTTTTCTTTGTTTTTAATTTTTCCCTTCAGCATTCACAATTATTGTATAACTTTCTTTTTCCCTCTTAAGATATATAAATTGATAATGGTATAACAAGAAGAAGTTATTATTAATTATTTCTAAACAATATTTTGCAAGAATTAATACAAAAAGTAATGGGGATCAAAAGTCTTTGAATTGAAATGTTTGATATAGAAGATACTTTATGCCTTTAAATCCATTTTATTGACATATCAGAAACCTGGCACTTAACTTTATAATATTTGGATTATATGAATATCTAAATGTGACAGTTTTAAATACTAAACAATTAGTTTTAAAATATTTTATTTGTGCCTCAGATTCTTATTTAAATATCTCCTCAAATTAAAAATATAATTAAACAAATTATGGAAATTTATAATATACAAATTTTATACATTTTTTTATTAAAAAAAATTCCAAAAATTATAATTATTTTTCTTCAAAATTGCTCTTTAGATACCAGTATGCTCATTTATTGTTATACTGTATATTAAACATTTCAATTTGCATCTCGTGGGTACTCAGAAATTGCTAAGCATTTATATTAAACTGCATTCCAATAACCTCAAACTCATTTGTGAACAGTTTCCTATTTTTCTGTGATTATTACCATTAAAAAAAAAATGGGTATCCATTGACTTGGGTAAACTTGGAAGTGCCTCACCACAATCCTATGTTATTTGACAGTTTTAGAAAGTGGATTCTATAATTCTAATATCCAGAAATATGGGACATCAAAACCCATCTTGCTTTGTAAATGGGACCTATGTACTCTTCCATTTCACTTTATAACCATAAGAAACTAATCTGTGATTTGTGTTCTTTACCTCATGAAAATGTTATCCAGGCAGTCTTATTTCTCAGCATTTCATGTTTGCTCTGAGGTTGATAATGTATTCTTAGTGTTTCCCTCCTGACTCTTGTATTATGACAGAACACTTCAATAAAATATATTAGCAACAAAGCAAATATATACATATATATTATGGCATCAAGTTCAATCATGACTTTCATTTTTAATCTCCAAGCATATATGTATGAAATTCACACAGCTCTACTGTCATTTTCATTGAAATGTAAAATAAAATTTAATTGAATTGCTAATGTAGACAACAGCTTAAAGCAGGGGTTATGATATGATTCCATGCACAGTTTACAGGGCATTCTCTTTTGTGAGTCTTTGGTTTTAACTTCATTCATCTAGAACTTTTGTCTTCTATGACAATAAACTGTTGACATATTGTGATTATCGGTATAGTATAATGTAGAAATATAGACCATAGTAATCTCATTGTTGTACTATTGCAGCTATTTGTGAAAATACTTTTTTTAATTTTTATACATTTATGTATGTACTATAATATTGGCCAGTATATTTCAATAAACTACATTGAATTACTTCAACAAAACATTTATTCATCATTGTAAATAAAATCACATTTCATCCTTTTATTAGTCCTGTGGATGTGAATACAGGTAGGAGAACATGAAGTTGCATTATGAACCTCAGTCTATTTAGTGTACATGTTGCCATTTATCCTTGTACCATATTTCTGGATAAACCTAAATAATTTATCTCCCTTTCTAACTTGAAATATGCTCGTCTAATTTTTCTGTAAGCCTTTCTTCTATCAGCTTTGAGATGTTTGGCCTTTCAGCCTACAGGTTTTCACATTGAGACTGTCATAAAACAGGAACCTTTCCACGTTATCTTCACTTCACATTCTGTGTTCAGTCCATTGTTATCACCACATGTATTCACATATCTTTATGAGCAACTGTTTAACATTTCCTTTTTTCAGTCATTTATGAATTTTACAAAATACTTATTTGGTTTATATTCAAAGTATTTACAGTGAACATGTTGATCACATTTCAGGGTTTAACATTTTCATGATTTGTAATGTTTGAAAATAAAATATGCAAAATTATTATAAAATTATTTGTAATGCTGAGCAGAAAAATATATACTATATCCATTTACTGTTAAGTAGTGGATAAGGAAAGCTCAAGAATTATTTTGTATTCTGAGCTATGGCATTAATTTGAAAAGGGCTTTCAATTAACAAACATTGTCATGTGTGGAAAAATGTGTTAAAATATTTCAAAATGTTTTTTTTAAAGACTCATTTGATATATAATACTCTTACACAAATCTAGCTACCTGTCTCTGTCTCTTCTCATGCATACGCAACAAGTGCCAAAATGATTTAATAGAGAATTAGGATCTTGTACATATTTTTTATTGTGTGGTGTGAGGTAATGTATATTATTTCAGAATGTTATTGGTGGTGTAAAATTCCATCCATCTCACAAGCAAGTGAAGAATCATTAATTTATTTTACCAGAGTAGTGTTTAAATTTATCATAAATGATGCCACATGAGAAAGAACTTGTTAAATCTTCTATGTTTTTAAAACTGTTTTGGGGGGGTCACTTTAAAATCCACGTTTTTATTTCCAAACATTGCAAGCTGTGAGGAAAGGCACACTACGAAATGGAAATTTGCAAATAGGGATGTGAGAGTACATAATCATTTTGAAATGTTAATAGTTACTGTTACATAGAAACAATGTATTAATTTTCATGTAAATGTAAGGGTAAAGACATAATAAGTGATATGTTGTCTAACCTTTACATAAAATTGCCATTTTTTAAATGTTAAAAGGAAACTCATTAAGCAAATATAAGACGTAATTACTATTTAATGTCCAATAGATATTCCAACACACAAAAGAATATATTTTGTGAAAAATGCTTAATTATTTTAAAAAAATTGCAAGAAAAAATAAACAAAATAGGAGGAGGTGAATTCACAGAATGTGCATGTTAATATAAAGGCTTTAACTCAACAGAAAATAAATCACAAAAATTATTCATTATATTTCTGCTTTCCTTCTGATATAAGGTGCGCATTTCCCCAATAATTTACTTAAAGAAAAACTATTTAGAAGTACTCTTACAGCCCTAATTGAAATCTTATGAAGTCTGATAAGCAAACTATTTACCATGTACAATTTTTCACACTTAACTAAAGTTTTTGTTTCAAATTATCCCATCTGTTCTGAAAGACATTTTCGTTGTATACTCTTTATATAGCATTTACATATTTTAGTGTTATCTTGCTTGAAAGGCCACAATTTTGAGAAATAAAGTTAATGAATATAAAATTTTGAAACCATTTTTGTATAGCTTCCAAAACTCCATAGCAAAAACCTTGATACAATTTAGCATAACAGTCTTTGAAACTTATTTGATAATAAAACAATTATCATACTCAATATTTTGAACTGAAATGAGTTGTAGGATTAGTAATGTAGTAGTAGTCCCCTCTGCATTCCTTCCCTTTTTCATACTAAAAAAATTCATGGAGCAAGTGGTTTTTCTATCAGTTTTTTTTTAAATAGCACTGCAAGAAAATGATTTCCTGGATGTGTATGATTAATTTTAACAAACCCACTTTGGGATTGTGTGTATGTGAGTGGTTCATAAATCTTTGGTGAAACAAGTTAAAACATATACCAAAATTTTAACAAAAGAGAAATATTAAATCTAAATTTCCCATTGGTGTTTTCCACATTAAGCAGAATAGAACAAATTATCAATTGTATCATTTATCAATAGTAATGTTATTGTCTACTGTTCTCTCAAAACAGCGGCTAGTATTTTGACCCTATTTCATTAAAAACAAAAATTTTCATCTCCCTAAATATGAATAATTTAGGTTTTAATTTGAGAAGCTGAATTTTTCAGAGATGCACTATTAGTTTCATTTTAAAAATTAATGATGAGATTTGAATTGTTTTCAGCAACATAGGGTATGTGTGTTGTTTTTTTTCAAAAGATAATTATCCAAAGTCACAAAGCAAATTTACTTACATTCTAATAATTTTCAATGAAATATTTGAACATATTATTTTAGAATTTATAATGAACAAAGAATGTTAGCATTATTACTAAATTTGAATGTCAACATTTGGAAGTATATTAGAGAAAACGTATTTGGGATTTTCCCCTATTTACTGTCACAATTTGGGTAATGTTCTCCAAATTTACTTTGTAATCACAATATATAATAAGTAATAATAATGAAATATAACATTAATAAATATATTATTATTATATTTAATTTTCAATGAGGATTGTTTCAAACAATACGTCACAGGTCAATTTGCTCTAGCAGTACATTATTTTTGTAAAATAATTCTTATATAGGTATACATTACTTTCAAAATACAATTACTTAACTACTTGTATTCATACTCTCAGGCTTTTATTTTTAACAGAAATATACTTTAGTATGCTCCTCTAGGAGTCTGCAAAATAATTTTAAGAATACCTTGAAGTGTCTACCAGATGAAATGTTATGCTATTTATATACAATTGTTGCCATTGGTTGCTACATCCTATGGATGAATCCAAGTTCCTCTGATATTTTTTATAGAAATATAGGCACACAGGGATCTGGGCATCCAACAGCATGTATATCAAAGATTAGAAAACTTCAAAAGACCGTGTTCCCAGAAGTCTTTTGAATTTTGTGGATTCAAGAATCTGTTGTGTTCTTATTACGCAATTCTATATCTATCTTAATGTGAATATTATAGTATCTGTACATCCATATACGTATCTATTTATTTCTTCTACTTCTCTATTTATTTCTCAAAAATCTTTTACTAAAAGAGGCCTATATGCTAATTGTAGTTTATATAAAAGGTTTCAAAGCAATCTGAACTTATGGTCCCATAGAATGTTACAGACTTCCTTGTACTAATTAGTTTTCAAATCCCTTTAGTCTAGGCTAACTTTTCAGTTTTGCACCACCGTCTTCTCAGCTGCCACCTAAAAGACATTTTTTCACGATTTCTCAGTTTTTTACTCCCTTAATGTTAGAACTGAAATACGAATTTAAGAATATTATAGAAGGAGAAAACCTGGTCCTACAATCAAATTTTCAGTTACAAATTTGGAGCCTTTTTTGAGCAAAGGTAGTCTGAACATTTTTGAAAATGTGCAATCTTAAGCACATTGTCACAGTAAAATTTTCAATATTTGACAAACTTCATTGCAAACCATTTGAAGTACTTCTACCACCAATTGCAATAATGTATTTAAAAAAGTCTGCAACATAGATATTAATGACGTGAGATATATTTTAAAAAATTCTGTACTTTTGTGTAATTTTGAAAAAATCAAAAGAATAAATCAAATTGGTTTTAATGTCATTTCACTTAGTGCACTTAGCAGTATCCATAAAAAAAGTTTAAAAAATTGTAGGTGCTTTTGAAAAGATCTTGCTTTTATAATTTTTATTATTTTCTAATATCACCAAGGTGTATTTTCTTTTTTTTCTATTTTTTAATTCGATTAATCACAAAAAGCAATTGATAAAATCATAATTAGAAAAACAACTAGATATGAAATAATGACAAATAATCAGGATTACAGTGACCACAAGGCACAAATTCTTACAATTACTAATTACATGAACACAGACACAATACATAGTACACGCATGGGCAGAGTATTCACTAAAGCTAACAAAATTATTTACAGATTACTTGCTGCAAGAATTACGGGATGCATTTGTTGTTGAGCAAATGAAAAATTTAATTCAAACATTGTCTAAAAACAAATGTAAGCTTTACTTTATTTCTACACATCATGATGTTATCACCTGGTTTCCATGTCTACTTTTGAAAATACAAAATAATTTTAAGGAAAGTAATTGTTCAGGCCAAAATAATGAAAAATAATCAGGGTATTGTGAACGCTAGTAATAAATGTAAAGCAATGTGGTATATCGTAAAAATACGACCACATCATCTCCATACTTTGTGGAGAACTTTGCGGGAAGTTTGTTTTAAAGGACTATTCCACTCATGAAAATAAAACCAATACCGCTTAACTATAAAATTTGTTACATAAATATATAGTACGTACATTTATTATGCTCCAATCACGGTAAGGCAGTATGTAAATACTTGTGTTAGAAATAAGTATTTTAAATATATTTAGAACATAAAATAGATGTATTTATAAAAAGAAATACAAAATACTTGAAATGCAGACGAAGAATACGGATTAGTTTCTTTTTGTTTGATTCCGCTATTGAATGAACCACGTTGAAACAAAAATAAAAGCTCCTTCCGGCAGTTGAATTTGAATTATATTAATTTTACTTTCTGGTATACGTATGTATATACGAAGTAATGTACGTAGTATAGAGAAAGTTATGTAATGCTGCGTGAAAAAAATGGGCGAATTTTCGGCAGAAAAAAATCCATTGCCGGGCCCTGATAACGAAAAAGTGGATAAATCAAGTTGCTAAATTAAGAAAAGAATTCTCTAACACGTGGTATAGCCAGAATCTCTTGTTTGTGAGTCCTTGATACCAAAAACTCAATTGACGCCGAAACGTCCGTCCGTCTATACATGGGTTTTTAGTTCTTGGCGCGTGAGAGCCACTATTCACGATGTAATATCTCACGGCATTTCGCGTCTGTTTTGGTCGTGCCGCTTGATATCGCATGATCGCCACGGCACTGCTCGATACGGGCGTGATCATGCGACATGCAGCGGTATGACTGAGAAAGACGCGAAATGCCGTGAGATATTCCATCGTGAAGACATGCCCTCGGCCACCCAAGAAATAAAACCCCTATACTTGGGTTCTTACTTCTTGGCGCGTGGGGGCATGACTTCAGAATGGGAAATCTCACGGTATTTCGCGTCGTTCTCGATCGTGCTGTTAGGAGTTTCATGATCTTCACCACTGCTCGGTACAGTCACGGTGTAAGATGAATATATCGTACTCTTACACTGTGGTACAGTCGCGATCATGCGACTCCCCGCGACACGATTGAAAACGATGCGAAATACCGTGACATCCATCGTGAAGACAGGCCTTGAGAGGAAGAGTTACAAAAATCGCACTTTACTACGAAATGTCCCCCAAAATCCTCTCCGAAATAACAAACTTCCCCAACTTTGAAACGAAAAAAAAATCCCCAAATTATGGACAAATGACATGAGTTGTTCCCGGCGATTCGATTAGCTATCCCCTTAAATTCAAATGAAGAATGCTTTACGGCCAGAAAAATGACATTAAGCGAGCTACAAGAGGTGAGGAAAAATCCGAAGGATGAGACCACAATGGAAATGTATGCAGCCGCACGCCGGTACTACGGTTTTTCGTTCTTGGCGCACGGGGGTGTGTCAATAAAATGGAATATCTAACGGTATTTCGCGTTGTTCTCGGTTGTACCGCTAGGAGTCGCATGATCGCGATGTATCAAGCAATGCTGGCGATCATGCGATTGTGCACGTGCGGTAAGCAACGATCGTGAAACGAATCATCAACGCCATTTGATACGTCGCAAAGGATACGGAAGATACACGAAGCCAAAAGTCAATATCATTTGATAATTGAAAATGGGAGAAGAAAATAGTCAAGAGCAGGCTCTCAATCTGCTTGCGTGCAACAGAGTGCAACACAAGTGTCTTAATTGTGAACTTAAGTCTAAAATTAAGTTTATATATTCATAGTCGAAATGTTTAGTATTTAAGTCTAATGTTGCTGCAGAAATTATCTCATTTGAAATACTGAAACACAGAAATGAATAAACCAATGTCAATAAAATATATATGAAACGAAAAACAAAACTTTAATTTTTATCGAAGTGAAAATCATTATTTTCGGGATACTATTAATATTTTTTTTGCAGTTTTGAGATTTTTCTGAGGTTCAAGAAATTGTTTTCATTAGAAACTGTTTTGCGCATTGTTTTTATATATAATTATTGTATGTGGTGGTATGCATTTCTTTCCAAACATTTTTCTCGAATTTCAGAATTTTACCCCTTATTTTTAATGTTATTGAAAAAAATCATGGAGTATTTAATATTTTTTCTGTTAATTTCTTTTGAAGTACTAGCAGCATCACTCTGTGTAAAAAGAAGAATTTTATCAATCTGAAAAAGTAGTACGACAAAACAAACTAGTAGTGCTACAGAATGACACAGACTTTCCCATATTAGTTTTATATAGTTGGGTCTTCGCTAGCTATTTGGAAGTGCCACATACTCTTTCTTGCCAGCGGTCATCTATCACTGCCAAAAGTACATTTTTTTTATCATTCTCTTAATTTTTCGGTTTCCTATTGGTAGAACGGAAATATTAATTTTAGAATATTAAAGAACACAAGAATCTAGTCATAAATGGAAATTTTCTTTTAAAAATTATGTGCCGTTTTAAAGAAAATTGCGTTTTAGCGCTACTAAAAATTCGAAATCTGAAGCGCATTTTTACAGAAAATTTTTGAGTTTCCAAAATACTTCATTTGAAGTTATTTGAAGCACTTACACTCACAAATATAATAATCTTTACACATTGCTGGTTATGTGCATATTAAAGATATGAAAGATCTTTCAAAAAATTACATTTATATAATTTTTGAAAAAACAAAAAATAACTCAAAATAAACTTTACGTCATATTAAAGAGTGTAATTAACACTATCCGTTACAAAAGTTTCAAGAAAAAATTTGCGGCCATGTATGAGAAAATAGCGTTTGAGTGTTTCTGAAAATGCGGAATTTGGAGCTAGTTTTCACAGAAAGCGGTTGTTTTCGAGAAACTTTACTTGACATTATTTAAAGCTTGTGTGCTCCTTAATATAATAATGTCAACAAGTCATGGCTGATGTAAATATTAACGACGTGAGAGACAAGTCAAAAAAATTAAATTTTTGCATTTTTTGAAAAAACAAAAGAATAGAGCAATATGGCGTTTTTGTCATCTTATAAAATACATTAGGCACTATACCTACCAAAAGTTTAAAGAAAACGTTTGGAGCTGTTTTTGAGAAAATCTGGTTTTTGTAATATTTTAAAATTGCACATATTGTACGCAATATTGCGCGAAAACTACAAAACTTTTCAAAACAATGTATATGATCTTAATGAAAGAACTCACTTTGAACAACAAATTTTATTTAAAAGAAAAATCTCTATCTTGAATTTTGTAGTTCCAGAAAGACGCCGAAAAAATTTTAAACTTTCACAATTTTCGAAAATTTTGAGTTATCCGTGAAAATCGGACCTATGCCACCTTAATAAGTGCATATTACTTTATTCTTACAAGCAATTTAAAGAAAAAAAAATTGGTGCCGTTTTTGAGAAAATTTCTGGGGGGCTTCATGTAAAGCACCCCGAAATTTTACAGAAACATTTACTACAACGATTGTCAATGATGAATGAAGTGCCAATACTTAGATTGTAAGCTTCAGATAACAATCTTCGTGTTAAGAACCTGAATCGTAATAAAATCTGTATCGTAATGGCTATCATTACGAAACGGGTTGCAGCCATCAAATGACTGAATTATACAATGGGAGTACAATTTTTTTTTTAAATATAACTAAGAAATGCGCACAGTGTGCATGAAATTTGTAGTTCAGTCTTCGGAGCTGAGCGCCGTAATTGTTTTGTTGTCTTCCTTACATGAAAGCACGTGATATTTAGGTCAGTTTTCGTTACACCGTTTTGCACACGCTTAGATTATTGGCGGTGTGATCTATGGTTGTGTTGCAGAGTTTGTGGTGAAATCCATGCACCGCTAATCAACAGATAAACACCAACAAAACTAGTGGTGCTACAGAATGGCATGAATTTCATGAATATCACTCTGTGAACTACATGAATATCACTCCGTGTATACGTAGCAGTGGCGTAGCGTCAGGGGACGCTGAGATGCTGAGCATCCCCGTATATAAGAACCTTAAATACATGTATTGATAATCTTACAAGTGGTCTGTTGAACGAAACACGATTTGTATTAATTTAAAATTGATTTCCTATGATTGAATTCGGCGGGCTGTTGAAACTGGCCTCTGATTGCTTGGAAGCTAAAATACTTCAGCGTCTGCCGCCAGATTGCGACGAGCAATGACGCATGCGCAGATGGCGAGGTCCCCCTCTCCCCTCTTCGCCCCTGGCCCAGAGAAACCCGACTGCTTTACGCTAGCGTCTACTGCGGAAAGAAGCTCGTTTGTGCACGAGAGCGCAGCACACTTCAGGCGTTCAGTAAATTATCTTTCTCTCTCTCACTCGGGAGTCCCCTCTTGGTCATGGGTACAAACTGTAGAAATAGTGCCTGACTACTATTTCTTAATTAATATCCAAGAAATTGTATTATCTCTTAAGTAGATTACATATTATTTAAGTCTGCAATGTATAAATTAACAAATGGTCTTATTGCCATTCGCGTATAAGAATTAAAGCTGAGCCATTGTATAATTTGCTTTCAAGACATAGGCAGCCCTGACTGCTGTGAGGATTTTATGGGAAGCGCCTACACCGTCGTAAGCAATCGAGATCGTGGAAGTAGTCCCAGTGTATCTGCCTTGTGTTGCGTTCGCCTGTTAGACGAAGTAGTTGATAGTGACATTTTGTGTGTTATTGTTGAGCATCCCCAAACGTGTGAGTCACGCTACGCCACTGATACGTACGTATACGGGAAAATAACTAGAGGTGCTACAGAATGGCACAGACTTTTCCATATTAGTTTTCTATTTTCTTGGGTCTTCGCTAGCTATTCGGAATTGCCACATACTCTTTCTTGCCAACTGTCATCTATCACCGCCAAAAGTACATTTTTTGTCATTTTCTTAATTTTCCGATTTCCTATTGGTAGAACGGAAATATTAATTTTAGAATATTAAAGAACACAAGAATCTAGTCATAAATGGAAATTTTCTTTTAAAAATTACTGTGCCGTTTAAGAGAAAATGGCAGTTTTAGTGCTACTAAAAATGCGAAATTTGAAACTCATTTTCACAGATAATTCTTGAGTTTTCAAAATACTTCATTTGAAGTTATTTGAAGCAGGTACACTCACAAATATAATAATATTTACAAATTGCTGGTAATGTGTATATTAAAGATGTGAAAGATCTTTCAAAAAAATTACATTTATATAATTTTTGAAAACAAAACTCAAAATAAACTTTACGTCATATTAAAGAGTGTAATTAGCACTATCCATTAGAAAAGTTTCAAGAAAAAATTTGCAGTCATATATGAGAAAATGGCGATTGAGCGTTTCTGAAAATGCCGAAATTTGAGCTAGTTTTCACAGAAAACGGTTGTGTTTTCGAGAAACTTTACTTGACATTATTTAAAGCACATGTACTCGTAAATATAATAATGTGAAAAAATCGCCGACAATGTAAATATTAACGACGTGAGAGACAAGTCAAAAAAATTACATTTTTCCAATTCTTGAAAAAACAAAAGAATACAATATGGCGTTTATGTCATCTCATAGCGTATATTTAGCACTATACCTACCAAAAGTTAAAAGAAAACATTTGGAGCCGTTTTTGAGAAAATCTGGTTTTTGTAATGTTTTAAAATTGCACATATGGCACGCAATATTGCGCGAAAACTACTAAAATTTTCAGAACAATGTACATTACCTTAAACAAAGAACTCACTTTGGAGAGCACATTTTATTTGAAGGAAAAATCTCTGTCTTCAATTTTGTATTTGTAGAAAGACGCCGAAAAAATTCAAACTTTCCCAATTTTCGAAAATTTTGAGTTATCCGTGAAAATCGAACCTATGCCATGTTAATAATTTTACTCTATTCATACAAGTATTGTACTTGTATTTTACTCTATTCATACAAGAAATTTAAAGAAAAAAATTGGAGCCTTTTTTGAGAAAAATTTTGAAAATGTCCGGGGGCTTCATGTAAAGCACCCCCAAATTTTGCAGAATCTTTTTCAAAATCTCAAAGCTTTGACTAGGACCAGATCGACCGGGGAATATTCATTTTGGAAGAAATCGTACGTATGGTTTTATGCGCTGGCAGTGTTCACTGACGGAAGGACAGACGGACAGACGGACGTTTTCCTTTCAATTGGTTTTTTCGGTATCAAGGACCTACAAAATAGGGGTTCTGGCTACACCACGTGTTATGGGATTTTTTTCTTAATTTAGAAACTGGTTTTATCCACTTTTTCGTTATCATGGCCCTGCAATAAATTTTTTCCGCTGAAAATTGGCCATTTTTTCGCGCAGCATTACATAACTTTCCGTATACTACGTATATCACTCCGTGTATATACGTACGTATACGGGAAAGTAAAAATTTCAATTGGTTCATGCCCCCATACATCCACGAAAAAGGCATATTTTTCTTTTCTACTTTTGAAGCATTTATTGTTCGCACTTTTTTAAACAAAAACACATCATACTTTTTAATTCAAATTATTTTACTAGTTAAATTAAAAATATTTTCCCTAAAAAATATAAATTCGAAATTTCTTGAAGTACCTATCTAGTGTTTGCATATAATAGTTTTTACTAAAAACTGTTTAGATGCGTGACAGTCTCTAAATATGCAACTTCACACTGCTTTGTGGTCTGACTTTTACGATGACAACAGCAAAAGGATTTTCAGGAAGTTCAATATCCCTATACATCGTCTTACAACTACTAAACTTATTCAATTGCTTTCGAGTTCTATTCTCCGTCTTGCGTGTTTACACACACTGTTTCATACAAAGGCCGGAAAGAGAAAGATAATTCGCGCTGCTCTGCGTGTCACGAGCTTTGGACCCGACAGATGATAGAAGTTCAACTCTCCGGGAAGCTTAGCACTCCTCTGCAAAGCCATTTCTCCTGCCGGTGAGTGACGTCCATCTCCTCACGTCGGTAAAACTAGCACCCCCACTTTCTCAAAACTAAAAAATTCTTGCGCCATAATTTTGGGCTAATTTCAGCCCCCTTCCAAAAATTTTGGGCTACCTCCCCACACCCCGAAATTACGATTTCAAATTTTGGCCGCTAAAGCTAGCACCCCCACTTTCTTAAAACTCAAATTTTTTTGCACGGTCAAAACAAGTGAATTTTGGGCTTCTGGGGGCCACTTTTCAAAATTTCGAAACTCACCCCTAAATATAAAAACAAAAAATCAAAACCACCCCTAATTCTCAAATTATCAAAAATTCTTCTGCCATACGTTTAAGCAAATTTTGGGCTCCTCAGTGACACCAAAAACATTATTTGTAGTACCCCACAACACCCCAAAGTTAAGGTTTTAAAAATAAGGGTGGTAAAGCTAGCACCCCAACTTCCTCAAAACTCAAATTTTTTTGTACGGTCAAAACAAGTGAATTTTGGGCTTTTGGGGTCCACTTTTCAAAATTTCGAAACTCACCCCTAAATTCAAAAACAAAAAATCAAAACCACCCCTAATTCTCAAATTTCAAAATTTCTTCCGCCAAGGGTTTGGGATAATTTTGAGCTCCTCAGTGACACCAAGAACATTATTGGTTTTTATTTTTTGTGTTCGTACAGCTTTTCGTTTGTGTGTGTGTGTGTACAGCTCCGCAGTAACTTTTCCTTTCGAAGCTTTGAGTAATCACTTCAACAACTCGGTGTGCTTGTTCGACTGTTGAGTGTTGTTCTCTAAATCCAAACTGGTGTTCTGGGATTATTTCTTGAAGAAGAGTTTTTAATTGTTGGAGTAGGATTTTTTCAAAGACCTTTGATAAGATTGGAAGTAAGCTTAATGGGCGATAAGATGATACATCGTTAGTTGGTTTTCCCGGTTTAGGTATCGCAATGATCTGAGCTATCTTCCATTGTCCTGGGAAATGATTGTGTCGGAGAATTGCATTGAAAAGTAAGGTGATAAATTCAATAGCGTTCATTGATAATTCCTGCAAGACTTTGCCTGTGATTAGGTCATAACCTGGACTTTTATTAGGATTTATAAAACGCTGAATAGTTTCTCTTACTTCATTAGAAGAAAAAGATTGCGTTGGAAGCGATAATTGACAGGGAGCATTATTATATCGAAGTACTTCTTCCTCAATTGCATTGTTCCATGGAGTTATTGGTTCGAATACGGAGGAGAAGTGTTCTGCAAGTCGTTCATTTTTTTCTATTGGACTTCTTGCCCATGTTTCATCTTTCTTCCTAATAGGTGGTATTTGAATTTGTGGGCATTTATTTTTCTTAGCAGCCCTCCAGATCGAATAGTTTGTTGTTGCAGTTGCTGTTAGTGACAGTACATATTGTGCAAATGATTCATTTCGGAGCTGTTTCAATAATTCCTTCAGCTGTCTGGAGGCTCTATTAAAGTTTGTTCTGTCTTCAGGGTGCCTGGTTGTCATCCAAATACGTCGTAGTCGCCGTTTCTCTCTGATTTTTTCTCTAATGTTTATAGGAATTGTTGATTGCTTACTTTGAACAATTTGAGACGTTGAGTCCCAAGCGGCATGTTGAACGGAGTTAGTCAGGTATTCTGTGTCTTCTTCGATATCTTCAGAGTTATGCAGTGGCACATTTACTAGTAATGTACTATCCACAATTTCACGAAATTTGTCCCAGTCTATGAATTTGTTGTAGAGTCTTGGTGGTGGAGGATTTTGTAACACTTCGCAGCTGATGGTCAGTATTACAGGGCAATGATCTGACGACATGTCATGATTTGGTTCTATACGGATTTTATCGACTGAAATACCTTTAATAATGTAGAAATCTAGAAGGTCCGGTACTTTGTTTCTGTTAGTAGGCCAATATGTCAGTTCTCCAGTAGACACTGCTGTAAGATTATTTCTAAGAACACAGTTGTAAAGTCGTCTTCCTTTTGGTGTATTTAGTCTTGAGCCCCCAGTGCACATGTTTTGCATTGCAGTCGCCACCCACAATGAATCTTGTTCCAATACTGTTGAAGAATGCATCAAACATTGCCTCTGAAATGTTACGCTTAGGTGGACAGTACACTGCAGCTATGTTGATTGGGCCGCATAGTTCTTGAAGTTGGATAGAGGTTGCCTGCAAGGTATTCAAAGTTGTATTCTTTAAGTTCATGATGTTTGATTTTGTTCCGTATAATGATGGCAGTTCCTCCGTGAGCGGTGCCATCTGGATGTTGTGTGTTGTAGGTCACGTAGCCAGGAATTGAAAAATACGATTTCTTGGTGAAATGAGTTTCGCTAATTAACATGAAGTCAATTTTATAATTCTGAAGGAATAAAATTATTTCTTGTTTGTGCTGTAAGAGGCCATTTGCATTCCATGTTGCTACCTTATAATGCCACGATGGTTTGTAGAAATTCAATTTAGTTTTGAAATAAGAATCGTGAGTAGATTTAGTACTGAACTTATCAGTTCTGCTTGCTGTTTCAGTATTTTTTCAAATCTTGAGAATGATTCATGTATCACATTTCCGATGACTACTGATTGATTGGTTAGAGCTTGGGTATACGAGCGAACATTTTTTATTTGGGTGTTAGTATTATGAAAGGGATTCGACGGACACTCTGGGTAAGAGTTTAGTGCTGGAAACTCTTCCATAGCTGGTTTGTATTGTTCTTGCGTAGTGTTTTTTTCCTCGTAGTTTTTTTGTCGATCACTTGTTGGGTACGTTCTTTTGATAAGTTCTTTGTATACTCTGCAGTCTTTGTAGTTTGCTGGATGTCCGTTGCCGCAAAGTGCACATGTTTTTGTTTGTTTATCTTTTTTACACATTTCAGCAAGGTGTGCTTCTCCGCACTTCACACATCTAGGACTTCGTTTGCAGTACGCACGACTATGGTTGTACTCTTGCAACACCCCCTGGATATAGAAAGCCTCCACACTGATTAGTAACGTCATCAAAGGTAGTCCGACCGGACAGCTGCGCAAATCGCAGTTATACTAGAAACCCTTTCTTCGTTTGCAATTACTATTCTGAAACTGTATTACAAAATATATGTTCATATTTAATGTTCACATCAGTGAAATTTTATACTATTTGTTTCAAGAATCCATAAGAAATTCGTTTGAGTGCATTTACCTTCAACTTCTTAAGAGTGATCTCAAGAACATATTTTTGCAGATACTTTACAGCCCCAAGCATTTAACATT
This sequence comes from Acheta domesticus, assembly GCA_031308135.1. Lineage (NCBI taxonomy): Eukaryota > Metazoa > Arthropoda > Insecta > Orthoptera > Gryllidae > Acheta > Acheta domesticus. Next base: position 107,782,302 of record JAHLJT010000631.1, on the reverse strand, counting down.
AACATTACATTACAAGGAATACAGTGAAAACATAATAAAGGTAGAAAGTTATATACAAATAATAATATATGATCAAAACGTCCAGTCACATTTATTAATACATTAACACATATACAATGTTATCAAATTATAAATTATCCAGTCCGATTTTTCAATTTTATTTCACCAATTTTACAAAATATATGGTCTTTGATCCTCTTGCAATATTAAAAAATGTATTCATTGTTGACAACATCTTAATTATGTGTTCTAAATAATGTTCACTATGAAAAATACCATCATTCATTTGCACGCATTCATTTGCATGCTCCGACATTTCAACCTGTGACAATCTAATCTCTCAATTAAAATCAAATTTTGGAATGTGAGGAAATTGAAAATAAAAGGCAGCAACGTACTGTATAATTAAGAGGGAGCTAAAATTGTTGTTTTCATGGACAAGAATTAGTTATATTTTTCCAATAAAACTCTTGAAACAACTTTAATTTCAGTTATCTGCTTTACTACATGGAGAGTATTAAATTCCTGATAAATTTTCAGACACAGTCCTCTTCAGTAAAACATTTTTCTAATCAAAAACATATCCAACATGTCATAAATTAAATTAATATTGCTAATGTTTCGTGGAAAATCTTGATTTCTTAATTTCGTCACAGGAGAATTTTCTGTATTAACTAAAATTCAAAGCACTATCTACAATTTCCGAAAGAGAAATCACTGGATCACAATAGTTTTAAAAAAGGAAACACAATCATCACTTTGTTTAACAATTGTCCAAACTGGAAACACTGTAACTTTCCTCAAATTTTCCAACGTTGTACAAAGAAACTGTTAAGTATAAACTTGCTGCAAAACCACACTAGCAGCATCGACAGCTACCGGTTGGGAGTTCTTCATCCTTCTTTTCTTTTCTGCTGGAGTTTCTCGCCTTGTTTGCTAGAAAAGGAGGTAGGGCAGTCAAGACATCCTCCACAATTTTTTAATTGAGAGACACTCAATTTATAAAATGGTATTTCGCCCGTCGTATCGCACATCACTGTTTCTCACAGTATATCATTCTCATGAAAGTGGCGATGTCAAACCTGTAAAATATTGCAGAAAATTAAAACCTGTTTAATACTAGTAAATAATTAACAGCAAAAGCATTTAAAAATCAAGAAAAATAATTAATAAAGTACAATAATAAGACAACCATCGGATTTATCAAGGATGGATTAAAAATTAATTTGAATGGATTTAGTATATTAATTAAGTTCTGCTATAATGTATAACCTAAAAATATTTGAAATTATTTAAATGTTCATTTCTGTAAGCCTTATTATTTGAACTGTGTAATGTTTTAATAGTAAAACTCACTGTACTAAGTTGAATTCAAACTTGGTCTAATAGAAAATAAGTATTACTCGTTTTTGGAATGTTGCAGAACATTCCAAAAGGTTATCCGCAAGGAAATGACTACGAATAAAATGAATACTTACGATGGATGTTCTTGAAAAGTTGTAATTCCATCGATGTTTCGCAGGTCATTTTCGTCGCATTTCATATATAGCAGGTCATTTTCGTCGCATTTCAGTATCTTTTGAGAACCAAATAGGCCCTACATGGACTTTAAACCCTTATAAGCGCAACGCACGGCAGTTAAGTACAGCGCGTTTATATGCGGTTTTTGGAAGAAATATCACTGATATGCTACCACCAATACTTGAAATGAGTACTGAATATCTTCACCGATTAGGAAAATCTTCACATCTTTCAAATTACAACACACCGTTGCTATCAAAACAACTGACCATGTGGAATTCACGCTGTTGACTAGGACTACCCTGGGCGCCATGACACTACGTAACATGCTCAGTGTGGAGGCTTTCTTTATTCAGGGGGTGTTGACTCTTGGCATCTGTAGCATTGCACTATTTGTTTCTTTTTATACGGTGGTTCGAACTTGACTTGGGCGTGCATTAATGTAGTAATTTTGTAGATATCTGCGTTATTCCGTCGTGGTTCTAGGTCGACGTAGAAAAGGCATGTTGGGTCTCTCACTCTATGACGAATGTTGTGAATGTTCCTGACTTTGTGACCTAGTTCCTCAAGTTCACTTTGAATACTCTCTGTTTCAACAGATGGGTGTACGTGCCTGAGGACAACACGAAATGCTCTTTCTTTTTTAGTTGGTACGTGTGGTACATGGCCGTTTTTTCATTTAGGAATTTTATGACTGCTCTGTAGCTTTCTATTGTCTCTGGGTTGACTTTTTCTTCATTGTTGTACATTTTATATGTAAATTTATTTCGCCCGATAGCTTCACGTAGTGACTGTGTGAACGAGGGCACTTGTATGGCATTAGGAATAAATATAGGCGGAGGTTTTGTTGGAGCTGTATCTTCATTCATATCGTTTGCTTGTAGTGTCTCTTCCGTGTTGTTGTTGGAGTTGTTTTCAGTGCTTTGCAATGGTTCGAACCTGTTACGTATTTTTATTTCACTTGTATTTGGTGCTTGCTGTGGGGTTACTATACCACCGCTGTCACGTTGTTTACGCTTAGCAGAGCGAACAATTTGCCATTCAGGTAGGAAACTAGAATTGCATTGTACCTGGTTTGTTGACGACGATGGAATTACACTGTTCTCCGAGGAACGTGACTGTAGCATTTCGGTGTCTTCTGCTTGCGATAACTGAGTATTGTAAGGTTGCGTCGATTGTTCATAGCGTTGAACCTTAAGCTGTGCTTCTTGAAGGTCTTGTTGCAGTTGATGGATTTGGCACTGGTATTGATCGATTAGCAGTTGTCTCTGTTGCTGGTGGTATTCAGCCAGCTGTATTTCATGTCCGCTGGTGTTGATGTAATTCTCTTCCGCCATCCTGGTGGCCCCGTAACCGAGGCCGGGGCCGTAGTCGCTGCTCTGATCGAAGGCGGGATTTTCACTGCACACGCTGGACACAGACTATCACCGTTTATAATAACTGTTTCACTTGGGGAGAACGGGGTCTCACTGATAACGCGCACACGCTGGACACAGACTATCACCGTTTATAATAACCGTTTCACTTGGGGAGAACGGGGTCTCACTGATAACGCGCACACGCTGGACACAGACTATCACCGTTTATAATAACCGTTTCACTTGGGGAGAACGGGGTCTCACTGATAACGCGCACACGCTGGACACAGACTATCTCCGTTTATAATAACTGTTTCACTTGGGGAGAACGGAGTCTCACTGATAACGCACGGAGCGGAGTAGCTGGCACGTCCGACCTGCATCGCTGCCGGCTTGGAACTCAACTTGCAATAATAATGATGGGAACTAAGTCTAATTTTAGTTTATTTACATCAAGGTGGGATGGATGAAATTGAATTTTCAGTTTTACATCATGTTCATTATACACATATACAAATGGAAACGTCATGACATGAGTGGTTGACTTTGGTTCTAATGTGGTACTCATGGCTGATATAGGACAATTTACATTACTATAGATTAGATATGAACCTTGCAGTTCTACAGAAGTTTGGTTAACTTGCAATAAACGGTATAGCTGCACAGGCTTTGTATTTCAAGATGGCGTTGCTATCATATGTGTTGACGTTCGGTCCTTGAGTTATATCTGAAAACTCCGGACGAGCGTAAAATTTTGAATAATAATAATAATAATAATAATAATAATAATAATAATTAAGCCAACAATAATTTTATTAACCTGAGCTATTAACATACAATAATAAATTGGTGAACTTCAGTATTATGAAACGCGCGGGATAATGTTCAGCGTTATGTGGAATATCCCTTATTAATACAATACATCGAGTTTCAATTATATTTTGATGTGAAACGTTGTTTACTTGGAAATTAAAGTTTCATACCTAAAATAATGAGTCACAACTAGACCCTGGATTTTAGGACATGCTTAGTTCCTTTAGGATGTTGTGAAAAATAATTACTGATGTTTACAAATCATGAGAGAATAGTTCTAGAATAGAAGAGAGGGAAAGCGTCTAATAGTGTCTAAATTGTCCTAAAAACGATTGATGCCTATTTTAATATGTTTTTGCCTAAAACTGCTTAAAACAAGTAATTTTCAAGAACGATCATATTATAAATGCTAAATTTTGAAATTCGTTTTACGGAAACGCAAACACTTTTCACAAATGCAAATATTGTGTGATCGAATACGCAATCGACATCGAACCGAAATCTTTCACCCAAAATACCGAAGAAAGGAACCCTGACAGTCAACATAATTAAAATGTTTCACGCTCGTCTCCGATCAGCACGCACGTTTTAGGTAATTGCACCCATTCCTGGTGCAGCTGCGCTGTTGACAGGTTTAGGCTTATCGCCGCAGCGCGTAGTCTGCCAAGTCCAGGGGAGGAAAGACAGGTCAGGCAAAAGCCTTCTGTCGGACAGTCGAAGATTATAAAAAAAGGCCAATGGTTAAATGGGTCGTGTGGTGCATGTTTTTTTTGGGGGGGGGGGAGTGAGACGAGTGAAGAAGTTCTAGGAGAAGTGAGCATGAGAAACGTAACTAAATTTGTTTGCTCCTATAAATCTGTGTCAGCGAAAAGTGCACCTTCGAAGTGATTTTAATAGATAAGACAACCTTTTTGTAGTAAAAATTGATTATGTACTATACTGCTAATTATGAAAGTGAATAAAATATGCTTTTAGTCTCTCCCCTAAATGTAAAAATACTTTTACGTGCATAATAAAAATTACCTTATTTAATCCTTTTGAGATCAGTTCTAGATGCCAGAAATATAACTTTTTCATGTCTATTTTTTGCCTGGCTTAATTTTAAGTGCCTAAAACGTCGATTTTAATGCTTATTAGTGCATAATTTCGTATTTTTTGCCAATTTTAAGTGCCTAAATCAAATCTTTTTTGTGTCTAAAATTCCGAGGTCTAGTCAAAACACTCAAATTTTCTCCCTCAAAAAGAGAGAGTATTTCCCGTTTATTATAGATATAGGTAAAGGTGGTGATATGAGCGATTTATATAATATATATAAATTTTGGTATCTTGGTATCTTTTCATACATAGAAAATATTCTAGCAGGAACAATTTTAACAACTAGTTTAATAATTATTTTTGCCATCATAGCTCTGTGGTTCAGTTGTAAATGAGAGCTGATGTGAAACAGAGGTTTCACACTGTTTTCTCGGTTCTAAAAGCTTTGGAAGGCAAGCTTTTAGTTTTAATTTTAGTTATAGTTCGCTTAAACCGATTCTGATTCTTAACGAATGAAATACAATATGTTTTAACTCTTTGACTACCACGTGTGTTGATCTCAAAATTACGCTGCCAGGCCACGCCCGTTTTTTCGTCACTCTAAATTGCAAAAGTTGTGCATCATAATTATACATGTGGCCTCTCCTTGCGGGACATATCTGTATTAATTTAATACTTATGGCAGTCTTAAACATTGTTTTTATGCATATCATCTGTACTTTCGAACAATCAAAGACCGATTTTAGTTTTCAGAATTTTAATACGGCGATGGTTGTAAAATGAGCTCCGAACTATGATGCGTATATGAGCCCCAAACATTAACTGGTACTACAACTTGTGTTCGTACTATTTTTGTTTTAGATGCCACCAAGGATCTAGGGCCAAAACAAAAAGGAACTAGTGGATCTACGGAATGGCACAAACTTTCTCGTACTAGTTAGCTTCCTAATTTCTTTGGTAGGGGCTAATTATCCGGTCGTACCCCATCCTATTGCCAGCTATCATCTATGGCCGTCCGAAGATTTTTTTCACACTCGCTCAGTTTTTCGGTTTTCTAATGGCAGAACCGAAAAACTACTTTAAGAATATTATTGAAGAGTAAACCTTCGTCCTGTACGGAAATTTTCGTTGAAAAATTTGGTGCCGTTTTTACGAAAATTGCGTTTGTGTTACTGTAAATGCGAAATTTGAAGCTCTTTCTCACTATCGCGATTTCGAAAAACTTTATTGGAAGTCGTTTGAATCACTACCAGTCACAAATCCAATAATGTATACAAATCGCCGAAAATTTGCATATTAACAGCGTGAGAGATATTTCAAAAAATTGCATTTGTGTAATTTTTTAAGAAACAAAATTATACAGCAACATGAATTTTCTGTCATCTTAAAGAGTGCAATTAGCATTACGCATACAAAAAGTTTGAAGAAAAATATTGGAGTCGTTTCTGCGAAAATGGTGTTTGAGTGTATCTGACAATGCAGAAATTTGAGCTCATTTTCACAAAAAAATGTTGAATTTTCGAAAAACTTTTATATGACGTAATGCACATGCACTCATAAATGCAATAATATGAACAAATCGCCTCTAATGTAAATATTAACGACGTAAAAGACAAGTAAAAATTACATTAGTGTAATTTTTGGAAAATAACAACAAAAGTATAAAGCAAAATAACATCTATGTCATCTTATAGAGGACATTAAACACTAACAGTCCCAAAGGTTTAAAGAAAATATCTAGAGCCGTTTTTAGAGAAAATCTTTTTGATATTTTTTTTAATATTACACATATTGGACGCAATATTGCGCGAAAACTAATAAAATTTTCAAAAAAATGTTCATGACCTAAACGAAAGAATTATGAAGAAAAAATTTACTTGAAAGAAAAATCTCTATCTTAATTTTGTAGTTGTAGGAATACTCCGAAAAAATTTCAGTCTCTTGCTACTTTCAAAAATTCAGATTGATCAATGAAAATCGGACCTATGCCATCTTTATACATGTATTTCACTCTCTTTTTCAAGAAATTTAAAGAAAAGATTTGGAGCCATTGTTGAGAAAATTCATCTAAAGTACCCCAGTTTGACAGTGAAATATTAATGAATGTTTTTCAAAATCGCAGAGCTTCAACTCAGGCCAGATCGACAAGGGTTTATTCAGTGTGGAAAAAATCGTACCCATAGTTCAGGCGCTAGTGTTGTTCACATACCAGACGGGCGGATGGACGCTATGGAGGAAAAAAATTTCAGTATCAGGGGACACCCAAGACGTGTATTTCCGTCGAAATCTGAATCTTACATTCTGAATACTACGTATATTACTCTGTATATACGTACGTATTCGAGAAAATAACTAGTGCTACAGAATGGCACAGACTTTCTCCTAATAGTTTGTTTTCTAATTTCGTTGGTCTGACCAAACTTACATTGTCCCACCCTTTTGCCACCTGTCATCTATTTCGGCCCAAAGTACATTTAAAAGAAATTGTCCAATGTTGAAGATAAAGTTATATTTGTTTCCAAAAAAATCATTTAATTAACTTTTTTAATGTCAAAATAAAAGTGGGGGCTCATTTATCACCTTGCACCGTAGATTGCATTTTAATAAAAGCAGTTTATTAATGTAGATTTTTAAATATATATCATACAGTTATGTATAAACATTTGTCATCATAATAAATAATATTTTCGATATTTCGATATACGTTTCACAGAGAAAAATGCGTCGTTGAATTTACAGTTCGAACTCTTCAAATAACAATAAGGATCGTCACCTCTGTGTTCAACTAATCTAATTAATAACATTCAATTATAATCAATAAAATAATTAACCAAATTGAAAACGGTGGATATAATTACAGCACAATTAACTTAAAGCATTAACATGAACGAATATTTTCGTGTTAATAATAGCGCCCAAATTTGCCCTCCCAATGAAAGATCCGAAATCCCGCCTCTGGGTCTGCATGAACCAAAGGAGAGACCCGTCTGTACTTGACCATACAGATATATAGTATTCTATATATCTGTGCTTGACCATGACTATACTTGGGGTTTTATATGCGCGTGGGGTCTAGTTTTCACAATGGAATAAATCACTGTATTTCGCGTCGCTCGCGGTCGTGCCCCTAGAAGTCGCAGGAAAACCCAAGTATAGCGCCTGAACCATGCGTAGGATTTTTTTCCAAAGTGAAGAAACCTCTTTTGATCTGGATCGAGTCGAAGCTTTAAAACTTTGATAAGAATTCTTTAAATTTTGGGGATACTTTACGCGAAGCGCTCCGGACAATTTCATAATTTTCTGAAAAACGGCTCAAATTTTTTTCTTTAGATTTCGTGTAGTAAAAATACAGTAAAATACCCTTGTAAAGGTGGCATAGATCCTATTTTCAGGGTTAATTATGAATTTTCGGAAAATTGCAATTTCATGAAAAAATTGCATGAATTTTTTTCCAACGTCTCCATAAAACTATGTAATTGAAGATCGAGATTTTTCCTTAAAATGAATTTTGTTCTCCATAGTTCTTTCATTAACGTCATGTTCATTTTTTTAAATTGTATTTTTCGCGTGCGCAATTAAAAAAAAATAAAAACACCAGTATTTTCTAAAAAAGGCTCCAAATTTTTCCTTTAAAGTTAAGGTAGAGATACTGCCTAATGTATTCTATTAGATGACATAAACGTCATATTGCTCTATTTTGTTTTTTCAAAAATTACACAAATGTGTTTTTTTACTAGCCTCTCACGTCGTAAATATTTACCTTAGCGGCGATTTCTTCACATGATTGCATTTAAGAGTACATGAGCTTTAGATAATGTTATATAAAGTATCTCGAAAACTCTAAGTTTTTTTCTGAAAACGAGCTCAAAATTCCGCATTTTCAGAAACGCTCACACGCCATTTCCTCAAAAACGGCTCCATTTTTTCTTCAAACTTTTCATACAAATAGTGCTACTTGCTCTCTTAAGCCGACATAAAATTAATTTTGGTGTTTTCTTTTGTTTTTCAAAAATTACAGAAATGTATTTTTTTTAATGTCTTTCACGCCGTTAATAAGCACATTTCCAGCTATTTGTATACACTATTCTATTGGTGAGTGGAAGTGCTTCAAGTGACGTCAAATGAAGTTTTTCGAACACTCAAAACTTTTCTGTGAAAAAAAACCTTCAAATTTCGCATTTACACTAGTTTTCTTTTTCTTAAAAACGGTTACAGATTTTTCAACGAATTTCCATGTAGGACGAGGATTCGCTTTTTTAAAAAATATTTTAAAAGTAATGTTTCAAATCTACCATTAGAAAACCGAAAATTGGAGAAAACTTCAAAATCCGTACTTTGGGCGGCGATAGATAGCACCTGGCAATACAATAAAGCTAGCCCAGGTCAACGAAATTAGAAAACTAAGTAGTATGAGAAAGTCTGCGCGATTTGTTGCTCCGCTAGTTTAATATTCTAAAAGTAATATTTCGAATCTACCAATAACCGAAAAATTGAGAAAACAAAAAAAAAAATACTTTTTTGGGGCACGATTACGGCAAATGATTTTCATGTTTCCAGAGCTGTATTAAACATACACGTTATATTGTCTTTAATTGTATCTGGTTCTGTTTACGCAACGGTGACAGAATGTAGTAATCTTTTCTCGACGTTTCGTGACGACCATTCTGCGCCGAACAGACCACGTTGTTTTGATTACATCAGTTTTGTGTCGATTTACTAGAGTACACGTGTACCCATAGAATACTCTCTGCGTGTTATATACTCTCTGTCGTGTATACTGCGATTTTTGTAGGAAGAGCTCTCAAGATAACTCAAATCCCATCTTCGCGATGGAATATGTCACGGCATTTCGCGTCTTTTCTCGGTCTTGCCGGTAGAAGTCGCATGATCGCAAGCACTGCTTCATACGGTCGCGATCGTGCGAAATCTAGCGGAACGACTGTGAATGATACGAAATGCCGTGACATATTCCATCGCGAAGATGGAATTTGAGTTATCTTGAGAGCTCTTCCTACAAAAATCGGAGTATACTCTCAGTGTCGTGTCGCGAGACGAGAGCGTCAGCTGAGCAAAGTATATAAGTGAGCTGAGCGTGGAGTGCGGAGTGCGGAGCATAGACAAACTAAGGTGCTCTGTGGTGCGGAGTGCGGAGTGATGTGGTGTGGACAGGTGTTCATATGTCGGCTCCCATACACGTGTACTCCTTTTGAAAATGACGTTTGAAGACGATATCTTTCACAGACCACAGTGAAACCATTTTTTTGTGTCATTGTTGTGAATTTGAGAATTAGATGCTCATTGAATTTTCTGTTCGACAATGCCTCGACGTAGAAATAATCGGGATTAGAATTGGGAGTTCTCTTATTGATATCCGAGATGGTGAATTTTGGGATAACGACTATTCCTCGTGTTACATTACTGACAATATTGGGACAGGTAAATAGTACTACGTGCATAAATGTTTCTAAGTTATTTTCTGTGCCTTATTGACTCTCTTTTTTTTTTTATTAGGTTCTGTTATATATTGGAGTTATCAAACCACCATGGGACAAATGGGATGTGTGCATTAGCTCAGAGAAAGTTCTCAATCACCGTGAATATAAACGACTAATTTTCTCAGTATTTGAACATGGAGATGATATGCATCTATATTATAACATGATATCTTATATGGTAAAAGGTCGCACTCTTGAAAATCGATATGGGAGTTCCAACTATGCTTTTTTCCTTGCTGTGATATCACTTGCAACAAGTATCATGTACATATTTTTGGCAAAGTGTGGAGCATTTATACTTGATAATCCATTTTATTTACAACAATGTGCCATTGGTTTCTCAGGTAAGTTCAACCCACAAAACGCACCTTGAAGGTGTATCGATGACAATATAATTTTTTGGAGTAGATTTTATTTTTAAAATTAAGGTTTTTATTAGGGCTATGATTTATATGCAACAAAAACAGAAATATATACTGTGTAGAAATATATTTGGTAGCATATACAACTAAAAACTGAAAATGTACTAAAAATTGGATTGGTGGAAAGGAAGTTACAGAAATAGCTTATGAGCAAAATGAACAGTGAGAGCTTAATTTTTAAGAAAATTTCACTTGCTGCTTTAGGAAATAATGAGAGATGCATTTAATGTACATTTCAGAAAAGGCAAAAAACATTTTTTCAACTAAAATCAGTTTTCTAGATTTCAATAAATGCAAAACACGAAAATCAAATAACCCAAAACTTGAAAACGTTAACATATTGAATGATGCCAAAAGTTGTAGATGTAAAAAGTGAATTATATTTTAAAGTTAAATATGTTGTTTATTTTTTTAATAATATTAATGACGATCTTTAATTGTCTGGGAACAACTTATTTCTACATAAACTCTAGAAATATCCATAATGCGCTATTTGAATGTGATTAAAAATTAACCAAGGATTGTCTAATGAATATTATTTAATATTAGTAGTATCTACAAAGGTTTAAAGACAATCAAAATGAGATTACAGAATTATTTATTCATAGTGCCCTAGATTGGATAACTTCTTACCTTAAACATCGGACTCAAAGAGTAGAAATACCATACTGGCAGGAAAGGACATTACATACTTATATTTCCAATTCTTTGCCAATTGTGCATGGGGTCCCGCAAGGTTCGATCTTAGGTCCTATTCTTTTTCTGTTATATGTAAACGATATGCCCTCGTCTATTAAAAATGGAAGAACGGTTCTGTTTGCTGATGACACGAATGTTCTTTGCAAAAAAGAAGCAGTAAATAGTACAATTTCAGAAGTTTCAAATTGGTTTAATAATAACAAATTAATTGTTAATGAAAGAAAAACTGTTTCAATGCATTTTTGCATCTCAAATCGGAAATCGCATGTTCCATTGAAAATGAACAATATGCAATTAGCTGATGTTGAGGCAACAAAATTTTTAGGTCTTTCAATTCAATCAAACCTCAAATGGAATGTACATATAACAGAATTAAACACTAAATTAAGTTCATTATGCTATGCATTCAGAATTCTTTCAAATTCTGTCAGCCTTCATGCAGCTCGTTGCGTTTATTTTGCAAATGTGCATTCCCGCCTGAGATATGGCATAATATTCTGGAGAAGCTCATCCTGTAGTATTCAACCTTCAGATTGCAAAAGAAAATTATTCGAATAATGAAAAAATGCCTTCCACGATTCCTGCAAGCCTCTTTTCATTGAGCTGGGAATCCTACCATTGCCTTGTCTATTTATTTACGAATCTGTAATATTTGTCAAAAATGACCTACTTAACGGAGGGAACATATTTTCATGCAATATTGATATTTATAATTACAACACACGCCGTAGAAATCACGTGCATCAAGTGTCAGTATCAACAGCTCAGTACAAGAAGTCAACATACAATACATGTACGTTACTTTACAACGCGTTGCCAGATGACATAAAACAATTAAAGTCGGTACACAAATTTAAGTTGTAAGTAAAATCTTTTCTGCTGCAAAACTGTTTCTATACAATTAGAGACTATACTGATCGTGAAAAAGAAAAATAATGTTTAATGTAACAAAACAAAGATATATAATGAATTAGTTTGTTTGCATTGTATACATTTAAAAAAAATATTTAATACGCCTGTAACAAGTAATGTACTTCAGCTTCCGGGTCAATGACCCCCATCTCGATCAGGTTTTTGTCCAGTTTCCCTGATCCATTGAGCAAATGCTGAGATGGCCCCTTGTTTTGCCTTCTGGACGTAAATGTAGCTTCACTGTGTGCACGTTTTGTTGAGCACTCCTTTTGCTTGTAGTTCATTTACAGTTGAAATTGATTTTCTATAACTCGGGAAAAAACATTTTTCAAATATCTTTATTTTTCTAAAATAATTATTTTCTAAATTCATTTTTTTCGTGTTTTTTTTTTTTTAAATAAAATTCTGGCCCTCAAGAAAATGTGCGCAGATAAATTTCTCTCCCCACACGTCATATACAGTTTTTACTGTTTTTTGACAAATAAATAAATAGTGTCATTACAAAGTTTCTTGCAATGCTTCATATGCCTTGTGTGCATGCATCTTCACGTAGACCTTCAGTTTTTGAGAACTGTAATTTCTTACTATTATAATGTATAAAAAAAATAGATGTGGAATATTAAGATTTTTACAAATATAAATGACCTGAATGAATACAAATAAAACCAAAAAATTACAATAGAAAATAATAATGCATGAAAAATGTTTATTACGAAACACGAGATGAAGCACAAGACAAGAGGTACTTACTAGAGTATAAAATATTAATGCAAAATGTCGAAATAATAAAAGGCATAAGGATTATTTTAAAAAATGGAGTAATCTTTTGACCTTTTATCACCAAAGGCTGGTCTTATCAGATCAGGGAGCCACTCCCTGATACATGTCTCTCAGTAACAGAACTTCTGAAATGCCGGACTTGAGAGAGGGGAAGGGATGAGGAAGAGGGAGGAAAAGTGTTATTGAAGAGATGAAAAACTTGGATGATTGGGAAAAACAATTAAAGGGAAGGAAAAGGCAATAGAAAGTAAAATTCAAGAACAAACCAGAGTATGAAACAATAAAGTAAGAACAAGAAATAAGACTGGGAAAATAATATTATGTTTTAAAGATGTAAACCTAAAAAACCTTGGTCTATGAGGGCAGGATTTTGGAAATCAAGCCCATGCAGTGTTTCTGTCCAATGATAATTATTGAAATTGTGTTGGCAGGCAATGTCCCTTATGTTATTCTGATGTTCTTTTAGCTGCTGTTTTAGTGTTCATTTTGTTTAACTTGTATAGGAAAGTCATTCGCAACATGAAATACAATAAATGTCAAAGAAACAGGAGTAAAGTAATGTTCAAAGATTTTTTAGAGATTATTATTAATTTTATGATTGTCATTGTCATTATTTTTAATTATTATTCGTGTCGTTGCTACCAGAGCCATCATTATCATCCTCATTCTCATCACCTCTCTTATCACAAATACCATCATCAATATTACTTTCACTAGTAATAATTATGCTGATTTAGCCAATTAATAGGTTAATGCAATTTTTGTCACAAAGTTACCTATTGGTTACATGCTTTCTTATAATGGTTGGTAGATAATTGTTCTCTTGAGGTATGTAGTGCACTTTCTCTAGGTTGGTAGAGTGAAATTTTAAGTGATAGTCTTATTGCTTTATCTTCAAGACCTTAGTGAATGTCAACCTTTTGATATGTGGCATGGTTAAAATAAAAGTTCTACCAATGTGTTTGTTGTTCTACAAAAGTTGAGCATTCTATCAACTTTTGGGGAAACCACTAAAATTAAATCATAGTAAGGACCTGGTCAATAACACCATGTAACAAACAAACAAACAAACAAAAAACAAAAAAAAAAACACCTTTTGCTTGTTTAAGCTTGAATTTTAAGCTTGTTTTGGATGAATTAGGTCTCAACTAAACTACACTGGGTATTCCTACTTTTATATAATTGTTTTGTCGCTTTTTATAACCAATTACAGTATACAACTACAGTATTGAACACAGATTTTTTTCTTCAAAGAACTTTGTTGTTTACAATTAGTTCTCTAATTAATGTCTTCTTCTTCTACACTTCATGGGTTAGGCTTATTCCTGTTCCGTCACCACTGTATCTTTCCATCTTTTCCTGGGTCTTCCCAGATCTCTATTCCCTCTCAGTTTGTAAGTATATGCTAATCTTGCCAGTCTTGTTTCTTCCATTCTTTCTAAGTGCTGCAGCCACTTTTTCCCGTTTATTTTCATTATATTATTTATGCTATTTACGTTTCACTCTTGACTAATTTCTTCATTTCTTATCTGGTCTTCAAATATGCAGCCTTTTGTTCTTCGAAGGAACTTCATCTCTGAGCTCTGAATTTTGCTTACTCTTTTCTGTGTTAGAACCCAGCACTACCATCCATAAAGTACTATCGGGAGAGCCAAAGTTTTATAAAATTTTATCCTAGTCTCTTTTGGGTTTTTAAGAGTCATGTGTATGGTCCCTCAGATGGATTGCAATCTTGCCAATTTTTTGTCAATGTCTTTTTGTCCCTCTGTGTCACATCCTAGGTAATTAAAATTTTGAACTTGTTCTAAGCTTATATTGTCTAGAATTATTTGCGAACGGATAGTATCTTTTCCCCAAAATGCTAATATTTTAGTTTTGCCTTTTGATGTGGTTAGGTTGTAAGAGATGCATAGCAGATTTAAATGGTGCAGGGCATATTGTGGATCCTTTTCTGTTTTTTGAGTCATGACGGCATCATCTGCATAAAGTGGAAGGTTTAAAATATTTGTCCTTGTTAATTTTACTTCTCTTCGAAATGTCATTTACATATATGTTGAAAAGTGTCGGCGACATTGAACATCCTTGTCAAACGCCTTTGTTAATTAAAATTTCTTCCATCTTTATGAAATCTGTCTTAATAATTATTATTTTTGAACTACTATACATGCTTTTAATTGTTTCTATTAGATGAGTAGGGTAGCCATAGTTTTCCATAATGTCCCAAAGTTTCCTTCTGTCAACATTATTAAAGGCTTTAACGAAGTCAATAAATGCCATATGCGTTTGTAGATTGAATTCTCTTCATTTCTCCGTGGTTTGCTGCAGAACAAATATATTGTCAGTAGTTGACCTTCCTTTTCGAAAACCAGTTTGTTCTTCATCCACTAGCAAGTCTGCTATTTTTAGGAGTCTTTTGTTCATAATTCTGGCTTATGCTTTTCATGTTTAATTAAGCAGGCTAATACCTCTGTAGTTCTCTGGGTTTTTACAATCTCCTTTCTTAAATATTGATACAACTTCAGCTGTTTTCTATTCTGCTGGAATCCGTTTAGATTGCCAGCATTGGTTCATTAAATTTTGTAATTTCCACTGCAGGAGTGGATCGCAATATTTTAGAAGTTCAGCATTAATTTTGTCTGTTCCAGTAACCTTTCTATTCTTTAGTTCTTTTAAAGATTCTTGTAGCTCTTGTATTGTGATTGGGTCAATGCTGTTGTCCTTTTCTCCTTTACATTTCGATCTTTCATCTTTTTGTCCATCATACCATCCCGTCGAGGTGGGTTGGTCCATGTCCTGACGTGGGGATGCAGAGAAGGCTCTCAAGTGTTCCTTTCTCCACTTTTTTCATCTTCTTGCTTCTCATTTCATGTCATGTACGTTCTTTTCTCTCCTTTTTCTTCCTCACTGGCCTTCTCTGTATGCTGAACGCCCACCCGTGCTTGCCGTGCATGGCGACCCGTGTCGGAGGGAATGTGTGTCCTGGCAGTTGAGGTACCTGTTTTTTTCCCTATCTAGTCCTAGTGCTACTGTTCGCCTTGCACTAAGGGGTACGTTGATTACGTATTTTGGGAAACATTCCCTGTAGGTTCCAACACACTCGCTTTGGCCCCGGACTCTTCTAGACGGGCGGTCGGGAGCTAACCCACTCCCGACCAATCGGCTCGGACTAGGTCTTGTACTGAACTCCAGGGTGAGCGGGGGAATCTAGGGCGGTGCAGCGCTGTGTTATTCCCCCACTATATCCTCGTGGCAACCCTGGCACTCCGATGGAATGTCCCCTTGTTGGGCTCCGTGGTGGGTGGGGACCACGAGGATGAACCTATTCCATCTATATGGATACTTCACCTTTCCCCCCGCCCTCTTCCGCAAGGAAGAGGAGATGTGTAGAGAGAACTATTGACTTGAATAGTTTTTTTTCTAAACAAGAAGATCGACCCAAGAAGCCTCGTTTCCTCCTCATGGCATGTGCCGAGGACGGTAAGACTTTTAAAACTGCGAGTTCTGTCCGTCTGGCGCGAGCCATCGAAGAAACCTACGGGAAGCTCCAAGCGGTCGTTCGACAGAGGAATGGAACGATTCTTTTTGAAGCACGTACCGACGAGCAAATTGGAAAAATTCAAAATACAAAGCAGATTGCCGGCCTCCAGGTAGTAGTCACGGTTCATCCCACCTTGAACCTGTGCAAAGGCGTAGTAAATCACGAGAACTTTGCTACAGAAACGGAGGAAGATCTTCTAAACTTTTTTAAGGCCTTTGGCGTGACTGAGGTGTATAGGATCGGAAGGAAGGAGCAGGGGAAAGTGATCCCTACTTCTACCGTGATCCTTACTTTTGACCGACCATCCCTCCCGGAAAGGATCGTTACCGCTTTCTACAACCTCCGTGTGCGGCAGTATGTGCCGAACCCTTTGCTCTGCTTCAAGTGCCAAAGGTTTGGGCATACCCAGCAGCGATGTATGTCCGTAAACGCGGTTTGCGGGAAGTGCGGATCATCAGTTCACGAACCACAACCCTGCGACAAACCACCGCATTGTGTGAATTGCGAAGGCGATCACCCAGCCAACGACAACCAGTGTCCCACGTTTCTCCGGGAAAGGGAAATCCAAAAAATAAAGAGTAACCGAAAAGGTTTCCTTCCCTGAGGCGAAACGTAGGTTCCAAATCAGGAATCCAGTGGACCTATCACGATCCTTTTCCAGTGCTGTAAAACCTAAGTCCCCGGGGGTAACAGCGAGTTGACAAATTCACTGTACCCCAGCGGTAGTTTCACACTTTAGTTGTCTGGTGTCGCCGATAGACTTCCCCAAAGATTCGGCGTATATCCAAGGTGGGAAAGTGGTCATTCTCACAAAGTACAAAAAACCCGCTCCAAAACTCCACCAGACATCGACCACTTCCACTGACACTCCTACTGAAACCCATCTCAAGCAGATACCGCCTCCCAGGAAAAATGTCATCCAAATCCCGTCCACCTCTTTCTGTTTCCGAGATTCACATCGGACGATCCCCCAGCCCCTGTAGATCTCGGTCACCCGTGGCCAAAAGCCGGGAAATCCCCCCGTCACAGGCGACCATATCCAGCAGCAGTCTGGATGACTCTGCTGTTGATGAGGAACCCCACGAGAGTTTCTCTACAACCATTCAGGTGAGAAAGAAAAAAAAAGCAACCAAAGAAATGATTTCTCATAATGGCTCTCTCATGGAAATGGTCTTCGTGCCCACTCAGAAGAATTAAGATTAATAATTTCTCGCCACAGACCATTTATAGTCTGTCTTAAGGAAACTCATCTTCTCCCTCATCATCCCGTGTCTTCGCAGATTTAACATCTATCGGTTCGATCAAGACGACGGACTTCGTGCTCACGGCGGCGTCGCGGTACTCATCCGCGACTCCCTGTTCTCTGAGGAACATAACGTTCGAACTGACCTCCAAACAGTTTGCGTTCGGGTACACCTACCATCCTTCTCTTTTACGATGTGTAGTATATACATTCCCCCTGGCCAAGTCGTGTCACAAGAGGAACTCGAAGATGTTTTTTCTCAGTTGCCCGCCCCTTTTCTTATTGCGGGGGATTTTAATGCCCACAATCCCCTCTGGGGTGGCACGAGGACCTGCCCGAGAGGTTCTATCCTCGAAAATATTATTGACCAGCAAAACGATTCTTCTGAATTTCGGGGATCACACTTATTTCTCCTTCGCGTCAAACTCCTCGTCAATCGATCTGGCACTCTGCATTCCATCCCTATCTACCATGGTAGAGTGGACTGTTCTCGATGACCTACATGGGAGTGAACATTTTCCCACTCTGGACCACTTTAATATCCCTAATTTAGACGTCATCCACCCTCCTCGCTGGCTAATCCATCGAGCTGACTGGGATACATTCAGCGAGAAAATTATAATGCCAGACCACTTTTCAAATAATATCGATATCTTGGTGGCCCAACTCACCGACGCCCTTCTTCGCGCAGCCACCATTGCAATCCCGACGTCTACGTGTCGGCCACGACGCGTCCCTGTGCCTTGGTGGAATGCTGACTGTGCCACCGCGGTGCGTGACCGAAAGCAAGCACTCGCGAGGCTCAATAGGTTCCCCACCGCATCAAACCTGATCGATTTCAAAAGAAAGCGGGCCAGAGCCAGATTAGTAATACGGGAAAGTAAGACCGCTTCCTGGAGAGCCTTTTATTTCTTCTCTTTCTTGCCATACCCCGCCTAAAATCGTATGGCGAAAGATCCGACAGATCGGAGGAAGATTTTCCCCACCATCTGTCCCAGGACTTCTTATCAATGGAAATCTTATTACTTCTCCAGAAGAAGTAGTTGAGGAATTGGCCTGTCATTATGAAAATACCTCCAGTTCCTTACACTACTCCCCTAGCTTCTTGAAAACGAAGAGTAGAATGGAGAAATGCAGATTGGACTTCTCAACTTGCCTGGAGGAAGATTATAACGCCCCTTTCTCCATGGATGAATTTTCCTGTGCGCTCGCCCGTGGAAAAATTCTGCTCCAGGACCAGACCAGATACACAACCAAATGTTAAAACACCTGCCGGAAGAGGCACGTCTATTTCTCCTCCGTATCTTCAACAAGATTTGGATGGAACATACCTTTCCTAGAACCTGGCGCGAAGCGATTTTTATTCCTATTCCTAAAGAAGGAAAGGACAGGACAAAGCCGCCAACCTACCGCCCAATCTCGCTCACAAGCTGTATATGCAAACTTCTGGAGCGAATGGTGAACACGCGTTTGGTCTGGCACCTGGAACAGAGAAACCTACTTACACCCATCCAATGTGGTTTCAGGAAGAACAGGTCAACCATGGACCACCTTGTCACCCTTACCACACAGATCTCCACTGCTTTCGTGCTACGTCAACACCTGGTAGCAATTTTCTTCGATATAGGGAAAGCATATGATACTACCTGGAGGTACGGCATTCTTCGCACCATCCATTCTTGTGGTCTTAGGGGCCGGATCCCCCTTTTTTAGTAGCTTTTCTTTCCTCAAGATACTTCCGCGTGCGCCTTGGTGATAGGGTATCCGCCAGCCACCATTTAAAAAACGGAGTCCCTCAGGGCTCAATTCAGAGTGTCACTCTGTTTGCCATCGCTATCAATAGTATAGCGTCGATAAACCGAGAGCCGGTGAAAGCATCGCTCTTCGTTGACGACTTTGCCATTTTCTGTTCTTCCAATAGTATTCAAGTGATAGAGAGACAATTACAATTTGTCCTCAACAAATTGCAGGAATGTAGTGATGCGACAGGTTTCAAATTCTTCGCATCAAAAACTAACTGTATGCACTTCTGCAGGATTCATCATCTCCATAACCACCCCGATCTTTTTCTTGGAAGCCATCTTCTACCTTTTGTGGACTCTGCAACTTTCCTTGGGCTTACTTTCGATGAGAGCCTAACTTGGCGAAATCATATACGTAAACTGAAAAGCAGATGTGTCTCACCTCTGAACCTCCTCCGCACCCTTACAGGCAGCTCTTGGGGAGCAGATCGTGTGCGTCTCTTGCGTTTGTATAGAACCCTCATCCGCTCTATTTTGGATTATGGATGTATTGTGTATGGGTCAGCGTCACCATCAACCCTCCGGCCATTAAATACCATTCACAACGCCGGTATAAGGATTAGTACAGGCGCTTACCGCACGAGTCGCATCGAATGCCTCTTGGCCGAAGCTGGAGAACCATCTCTGAGCCGAAGGCGAGATATTTTATTAGCCTCTTATGGGGCTAAAGTGTCGGGACTGGTTGACCACCCTTGTCGTCGTATAATCATCCACCCGAAGTATGAGTCCTCTTACATTCTTCGAACATCGTTACCCCATCCCCCAGGTATTAGATTACGAAATCTTCTCCGGGAATTAAATGTCGAACTTCCCACCCCAGTGAAACCCACAAGTGACCGGATTCCCCCTTGGAAACTCCTCCTTCCCAGTATTGACTTCAGACTCTCCAATCTGCCCAAACAAACTACTAGTCCTCTGGTTTACCAGAAGCAGTTTCTGGATATGAGAGAATCCTATCCGGATCATTTATTCTTATACACGGATGGTTCATCGTGCAGCGACGCGGTGGCATGTGGTTTTTACTGTATCAGGGCCACCAAATCATTTCGGCTTCATTCCAAGTGCAGTATATTCATTGCCGAAATGTATGCAATTTTTGAGGCCCTAAAATACATTGAATCAGCGACGTTGCGGCGAGTAGTTATCTGTTCTGATTCTCTCAGCTCTCTTCAAGCTGTCTCCCGTCCTTCGTCAGACTACCTGACATCCGTTCAAAGCCTGATTCATCGTCTTCTGTCCCGCCGCTATTACCTGGTACTTAGTTGGGTCCTTAGTTGATACTTAGTTGAGTATCAGAGGGAGCGAACTGGCCCGACCAGGCGGCGAAATCAGCGACTCGTAAAACTCGTATCGACATCCCTTCTGTGCCATTGTCCGATGTTCAGGCTTTCTTGAAACGATCCGTGCTTAGAGCGTGGCAGAGTGGCACAATAGCACTTTCAAACTAAGTGCGATAAAGAATTCTGTGTATCCCTGGCGCTCCTCATCACGGTCCTCTAGGCGCGAGGAAGTTATTTTAACTCGTCTTCGTATCGGACACTGCCATTTTTCTCACGGTTTCATTCTTCGAAATGAAACTCCTCCCATCTGTGACTCGTGCAAGACTGTTCTTTCCGTGGAACACGTCCTGCTGTACTGTAGGAAATTTGTTGGCAGTCGACGAAGACATGACCTGGGCAACTCGCTACAAGTGGTGCTCGGGGATGACGATTCTGCGCTCTCAAAACTTTTTTGTTTTTTGAGAGAAAGCAGAATGTATAATTTTATCTGAAAGATAACAGTGTTTTATGTTGTTTTTTGGCCCCTTTACAGCCAATTTTACGTTTTAAGATAAATTTTACGCCCCCTTTTTCTTTTTTCCTTCTGCCATTTCTACATGTATGCTTGATGCAGAATTTAAGCCTTCTTTTTAGCCAATGTACATGCTTTTAAACAGTGAGTAAGTTACATATGCAACACTGAATATTTTTTTCTCCAAATACTCTGGCATGGGCACAAATGACCACAGTAGTCGAAGCGCCCTCTAAACCCTATTCAATCAATCAACGCCGATCTACCTTTCGGCTTGCGGGTTTCCCCAAGCAGGTATCTTCCACTAACCGGGCACCGCCTCAGCCGGGACCAGCTCTGAGCTCCCGACGGGTCTCCCAGTTAGCGTGATAGTGTAGTGCAAGTGTAAGTGCATGCACGTAACGGGTGAGGATACGACAATGATAAGGAAGGAATGATCGCAACCCATGGCCCGTTTGTTGGGTTACTGCTCTGGCATTTGCCTGGTCTTGATCGGAAAAAAACGAGGAAAATCCTCGATGAGAGTAGCCGACCGCAAGAATTTTTCTTATTAGCTATGTAGCTAGTGTCGAAAATCCTGCCATTGTCGGGAATCGAACACTAGGACCTCACGGTCAGAGGCACTGCAGTGACAAATTTATGCCCTCTCTGTAACCGTACACCATCATTACATACTTCTTTAGGTAGGGAAGTGTTAATGGGTTGACCAAAATGGAATTTTTCAGTTTCCTGTGCATTCATTGAGTCATTATTGCATTCACTTCCTTTTGCATAGTCTGCAGATTTCATTAGTCATGGCTAAGTAAGAGCAAAATTATACTTGTGACATCTTTTCTTCGTTCGCAGTATTAAATATTCTCCTTGAGTTGAAATTTGCATAATCAATCAATTTTTCTTCGTCTACTTCTTTTTCTTCCAGAAGATCACTTATATTTTCCTTACCTGCTATTCGCCAACATTAGGAGGAATCTGCGTAGCATCAAACATATTTGCAGAAATAATGTCTACGTCTTCCTCCAGAAATACGTTCACCAGTTGATAGAAGCTTTATTTTCTTCTATCTCTCCCGAAATAAGCAGAATTTTTGTAGAAGATAAATAATTAACCTTGAAGCATTATTTATGCAATGATGCAACAACGCAGGATAAGACAATATCTCTAAGATGAGCTAATTATATCAGGAACGGAATTATGAAACAGTAGTTACAGATCTATTACTCAACTATTACATTCCAGTTGCATTTGTTCTACTGTCATGTTCGTACCATATACTCAGTAATTCCAACGTTGTGTAAACGCAACATTATTGTAAATTACCAATAATAAACTATGTAAGGACTTATCTACGTAATAAGTATTCTGAAACGATAAAAGAAGGTTCAAGCAAGTTTGTCGAGTAATATACAATAAAAAAGTATTAAATAATAAAATTGATTATCGGTAGCACAATCCATTACGTTATCTCAAAAGCTTCGAAATTCAACGAAGCCAAATTTATCACTCGGATATGAATGAAAAGTGCAAAAGCTGATAAAATAGCATATCTTCTTAGTGCGATGGTGATACAGAACAAATTTACATCGAATCATTTTTCTAAGATGAAAATAAAAGCAGAATCGCCCACAAAGTTTGCAGTACCGTAAAAATTTCGTTCCAAAAGTGCTTTGAAGACTTGAAACTAGAGGTGCTACAGCAGAACATACTTCCTCACATTGGAAAGTTATATATTGCAATTCCTGCCCTACTAACACCTCAGCTGAAAAAGTCCAATTCAAAAAAAGCGCCAGTGGTGCATGTCTGCATTTATGTCGATGATCAGGAACGTTTCTTACATGTACCGATGAACCAAAAGAAATGACTGTTAAAGTATTTGAGGGAGATTTTAAAGAAATGTAATGAACAATTTCACACAAGGTTGATTATGTGGAATTGAGCTTCCAATTTTTGAATACCAGAATCAACTATCAAATATTTTTAAAGTAAAAGAAGTGTATTTGTTAGTTCGAAGTTAAATCTATTTCGTTCCTCTAATCTATTTCCTTTCATAGGAATGTGTACTCATAAGAGTATGTATTCATAAGAAATATCACTGCCGCCAATAGTGACAAAATTCTAAGATTTTCCAACCGCCGTGTTGCCATTTTGCGAACTCATTGCGCATCAAACGAAGGGCGACGTAATCTTTATCTGTTCTTTGCTACATACTTAGAAGAAAATGGAGTTGTTGAGAAAGTAATTATTAAAATTTAAAAATTGTTTCACGGAAAATAACACAAAATCTACTAATATTTTTTTTAAATTGAACATGACATTGAAGATCTGCTTAGATGAACACGTTTCATTAAGAAAACATTCTATCTTCGTTATTGTAGTTGTAAGATAACGCAAAAAAAGTTTGGATTTTTCCAACTTTCAAAAAATCGGAGTGCAACAAAAATGCGCCCTACGCCATTTCTTTACGAGTCGTAAATTTTGCTCTATCAGAGGAAAAAATTTGGAGCCTTTTTTTTTAACATTTTCAAAGTTTTTAGGCCTCATGTAAAATACTTCACGAAATCAAAATATCAGCACACGTCGAGGGACCGCGACATCAGCCAGATGGATCTGAGAATATCAATTTTGGTGAAAATACAGCATACAGTTTAAAGTACAAGTTTTAAAAGGTTTCTGGTTTTGAATAGTAATTAGACCAGTGGCGAAGCTGAGTAGCGAGTGGTGAGTGCGAGAAAGGAGGAGATTGCGCATGCGCGGCAGAGCCAGCCGGTGTCTTATCCTCTGGCAGTGTCCCCACTCAGCCGCTGATCAGTATACGGGCCCGCTGATCAGTATATAAGTTGTGTTGTATACAGATCAGTGTACTGAAAGTAAGTAATTAATTCCATCGCGCGTAAGCGGGGGAAAAGGAGTCGAAAACGTTTTATTTTTAATTTTAATTAAAAAATAAATTTAATTAATTTTCTTTGTCGTTTCAGTAAAAAAAAAAGAAAAAGAAAAATGGCTTCACACAACGACAGATTTTGTTGAAAAATAATTTGGGTATTCTAAGGCTCTCAGATTACCCGTCAGCTTCCCCAATGAATTAGATTACAGTTAACAGTGACCATTTGAGTGCATGAGTCAGAACCACAGTTTCCAAACTTTGGCGCTAAACTCAATTCATGTTTTTCTTTGAAATGTGTGTTTTCAGGAGTCATATTTGCACTGAAAGTTGTAACATCAGGCGAAGAACCATTTGGGAATACCAGTGTAGGAGGAATTGTTGTTTCAACACGCCTTGCTGCCTGGTTGGAACTTATTATGATACACATATTAGTGCCTGGTGCATCCTTTATGGGACATTTAGCTGGAATTTTGGTTGGTGTTTTGTATTGTTATACTCCTTTTGGATATTTGACTGACAGTCTCATCAGTTCACTTACAGGTAATGTTTTTAAGTTTGGTTTTTCTGATTTAAGGTGACTATAATTTAACTGACTTGTGTTATGTTCTTCAGGTGACTGTTTTGTACATCATCGAAGTTTTTATAAATCTTATGAAAGAAGCCAAGTTAATGGATATGAAAATGAATATTATTTTTAAGCATATATTTTAAAGTGGAAAAGACTGAAAAGTAAAAGTACGTGTTTGTTAGACAACTCTATCTTCCTAAGTTTTGTACTCATTTGATGTATTTTTATGTCGTTCCTTGTATTACTTGATGTTTACAAAACAAATGTATATATTTTAAATAATAATAATTTATAAACTTTTAAAATTTGTATGACCATTTTACTCAGAGGCCATGCTTTTCAACACAGAATATGGACATGATTATTATCCTAGTTTTAAAGTATATGTGCTACAACAGCACATACATTCTCACTTTATTGGAAACTGTTTTGTAATACAATATTGCAATTTCTGCTCTCACTTCAGCCATCTCTTGAAAAAGTCGAAACACCCTAAAACAAAGCGCCTGCGGTGCATATCTGCGATTATTTTGAAAGTCAGGAACAGTACCCACTTCTTACTATAACAAAAGAAACTAATGGTACTAGCAGTAATATTTGCAGCACTTTATGCAGACAAGCAACAATAATTTCACAATTGGTCAGAACTGAAGGCCATCCAATATCTTGTGTCGCCTTAGGATTGCATGTATAAGGCCCGCAACAGACTACATCGAGGAATGTGTTTCCAGAAATGTGCGACGAGAAATGTGGAAAATCGAAACAAGGGACTCTTATGGACCCCCACACACTTGAGTTTCCTCGTTCGCCTCTGCGGAAGGGAAAGAGTTCCTCGCTCGAGTCGGTCGGCGAGCGAGTTTTCTCGGACACATTTCTACTCCTTCACTTGTTATACGATATTTAGGCGTTCTCTGCCGCAGGAAAACACCAAACAGTGCATAGAACTGAGTGAGGTTATAACATTTGGCAGTAAAAGATGCGATAGACTACCAGTTTTTTAATTGGTTTCTTGAATTTTCTCTTAAAACGGAAATGAACAAGTAAAAACTGTATGGAAGATATTCTTATTTGTGTGAAACCCGCTCATGAGTAATATAAAATAAAATTTGAAGCAAGAAACTTGAAAGGGTATTGTGAAAGAATTGAATTAATTTATTACTTTTCTTAATTGGTATTTATGAATGAATGATTATTAATTGTAAATTTTATTACGAATTATTTGATCATTCATTATTCAACCTACAAATATAGTAAACCAGAGCGTGGTAGAGATTACGGAGTTCAAGAAAATTTGCTGATGTACAACTTCTCCCTTATACGTCACTTAACTTCCTGTTTTTTTACATTAAATAATGATTTGTATGCAATGTAGTAGTGTTTCTCTCTACGTAATTCGAATTCGTTGAACAAATGGTTTACGATTATTTTAACAAAACAAGGATATCACGAGTTAAAATTACATAGGAGCATTTAATAAAACAAGAAATGGGACTCTCACATGATCTCATAGCTAAAACTGCTGCCATCACTCTCGGCTTGTGGCACATAGAGGCATTTCGAGACATCGAATAACCTCTTTGTAGTGTGTGGACGCAGCCTCGCTGGTCTCTTTCCACATTTCTCGTCGCACATTTCTCGCAACGCATTCCTCGGTGTAGTCTGTTGCGGGCCTAATAGTACATAACTACGGTAATAGTAATATTTGTGCAAATTGATTTGATTGATTTCCTGAAACGGGAAATGTTTCAGATTGAAATTGTACTGCACAACAAAACACTTGAAAATTTACGACATAATAACCAGTGATTGATAAACCAACTTAGTTTGATGACAGAAAGTCAATAATTTCACATAAATCAACATGAAAATTCAACACTATAACGTAAAAAGTACCCTCCAAAATTATCAAACACATTAATAACAAAACGCTATCAATCTCCCACCACCATGTATTACAGGAAACAGTTTCATCACGTAACAAAACTGGTGGTGCTATAGAATGGCACAGATTTTCTTGCAGAACGTAAGTTTTCTAATCTCTTTATTCTGAACTCTGAAAAAATTATGAATGATTATCTTCCCAGATATCTTTGGGAGCCCAAAGCACGTTCTCGGTTTTTTCGGAGGCAAGCTTTGTTGGTTGAATCTTGATCGGGGACAATTATTTGACACAAATTTCCATTGCCGCAGGAAATAATTGAGAATTCTAGAAAGTTAATTGAAAACTATTTGAAGCAATATAAATCACAAATAGAATAATTTTTCAAAAAAAAAGTACATGACGTTATTTAAGGTGCTATTTTGTACAACCCACTTTGTCTGAGGCAAAAATCTGTCTACAATTTGATAGTTTTAAAAATATTTTTTTGTAATTTTCGAAACAGAGTGATATCCGAAAATAGCACTAGCATCATATTTTTATCATCAGTTTTTACAAAAGTGAAGAAAATTTAAAGAAAAAATTTGGAGTGGTTTTTTAGAAACAAAATTTCAAGCGCAATTTACGAAAAAACTACTAGTTTTTCAAAAAAAATGTACATGGTCTTATTTCAAATGCTAATTTTGTACAACCGACTTTGAGGCAAAAATATATCTTCAATTTGCAGTTTTGAAATTGCTTTTGCAATTTTCGAAAAATTGGGGGTATCAACGAGAATGACACCTGCATCATTCTCTTAAACCTTTCGCAGAATTCAAGAACAAAATTTAATCAAAAAAATTTGGAGCCATTTTTTTGAAAACTTTGAAAATGGTCAAGGGGCTTCATGTAAAAAGTTAAAATTTCGGTTTCAAATTCCAGGAACTTTGACATCAGCCAAATTTATTGGGAAATGTCAATTTTCTGGAAAATCGGCTGAACGATTTAGGCGCTAGCGTTGACCACGGACGTTTTGCCGTCAATCGAGTTTTCGGTATCAGGAAGTAACAGAACATGAAGTTTGGCTTCACCACGAGTTAGAGATTTTTTTTCTAAATTTAGCAACAGGTTTTATCCACTTTTTCGTTACCAGACCCCCAGTTATAAGAGTTTTTCTGGCGAATATTTGCCGTTTTCCGGCGCACGATAACAAAACTTTCTCTTCTTATGGAGACATTATGAAGTATTCGTAAGACGAGAAAGTAAAATCACAGTTTCGTGCTATCTGACATGAATCTAAAGTCTGCAATTACATGTCTAAATTCTTCTTAATCCCAAGCCATACACTCCTAACTTACGTCCGATAGACATTGTTAATTCAGTTCAATTCTCCACCCCCTCTAGCTTAAGTCCCTAGACTTGAAACAATATTCACCACTGACAAGAGGAATCACTATGAAGTTCCACATAACACGCTGCCCTTACGATTGTCGATGCCTAAGTCATTATTGAAATCCTCAGTTTCAAGAAAGTCTCGTCTTTTCATAGGTTCATTTTATATCCAACTCAAATGATGCCGACAACTTAACGCATAAATCCTCCTAGGGAGTATATCGTAGAGAAGTAGCTTGGTGTCCTGCTCCTCCGCGATATCAACCTCGAAAAATAATGGCGCCGGCCGCTCGTGTCGTGGGAAGCGTCCGTGATTGGCGCGCCGCTTTTGGCCTTAGGTCCAAGGCTCGGAATCCGCTAACGGCACCAGCTGTTGCACACCATGGCCAGCTCGTACCTTCTGCTACGTCCGTTAAGCTGACAAAGCCATTATCAAAAACCACATTTTCTCTATACCCAGAATTTTGTGCTTTCCAAATATCAAAAAAAAATTTTTGCTCCAACGTTTTTTCCATAAATTGGTGACTTTGCTGGCCTAATGTTAAGCTGGCAAAGCCAATTGACCAAAACAAAATTTCTTTAAATACAAAATATTGTACTAATTTTGTGCGTTTCAAAATATAAACATTAATATTTTGCCCTTACCATTTTTCGAAAATTAAAAAAACTGACTTTTCGAAATCCCCGGCAGGTCGCAACAACAACGTGTAAGAAAACTACTAGTAGAAAATTAATTTTCTTGATAAAAAAATAACCACATTATAATTCTTTATCCAACAATGTTGTTTCGAACTTTTCAACATTTAATATTCCCCGCCAATAATAATTCTTTACACTACTGTCAAGAAACAACACATTTCAAGATACACAATTCCTCATAAAAACTAAATACTCAATATTTCGCATGGTCCTTTCCCAACAAACAAATCAAACTTCATTCTAATAAACTACACTTACACTGATTTTTTTGCTCTCACCGATTTTTGAAAAATTAAAAAAAAACAGTGTCCCAAGATAGCGCACCCCCGCCAAAAAACAAAAACAATCTTCGAAGGAAAAAAATCCTTCAAAATTAAAATGTCTTTACACAGGATCAACAACTCAATTCATTACACCACAGTATGTTTTTTAAATTTTAACTTCCTATACTATCCATGAAAATATAAATTATTACACTGAGAATAGAAAAACCCCACAGATTGAGGCACGCAAATCCTAATAAATACTAAACCACTCCACAAATCGAATTGTCCTTTTCTAACTATAAGAATGAAATACTGTTCTAATAAATTACACCAACAATTATTTTTTCCTCTCACTTTTTTTTTGGAAATTTAAAGGAAATCACGTATCTGTGAACCACAATGGCGCACCCCGCCGAATAACAAAGACACTATTCCAAGCAAAAATATCGAAAATTTAAATGTTTTACACACCATCAACAATACAATGCATTACACCTCCCACCGGAACGACTTGAGAGGTCCGGCTGCCGCCAGCCCGACCCCAGATGATTTTTCCCCTGCACGACGGGGGTTCTGTTGTTCGAGCCCAATGCTATGACGTTACATTATACTACTTCAGAAATTGCATTGTCCCCTTTGCCAACAATAAGAATAAAATAGCGTACCCGTGCGAGAACTCTCGCATGTTAAAACCCACCCTTTCCCTATCCATTTGTCTATCCTTTCAATTAAGAAGAAAAGTTGTTAATGAAAAATGTTTATTTTTTAATGTATAAATGTAACTTTTAATGTACTTGCAGAATATCAAACAAAAATAACAATACACTTGATGTTGGAAACAAATTTTCAATAAAAGTTTATTCAGCATTATAGAGAGATGTTCTCGGAACAATTCATTAAAAACAACTTTGAACAAATTATTCACTCCTCCTTGAGAGTCACAAACATAATAGAAAAGGTTTTTACTCTTTAGAAAGCAAAGTAAAGTAGTGCATAAATACCGATCGAGCAAGTACAACCCTACTCTTTGCAATATTATTTGAATTTTTTTGATTTGTTGTGAGGAACAGAGGGGGTTTTGGAGAGTTCAGGGTGCCAGCTTGCTGGGGTACGAAAATTGAAAAATTATTTGTGTATTAAAAAGTATTGGATTATTTTCAGCGTTCTTATGTACCTCAAGAAAAGCAATTCCGAGCCAAAAAATGAACTAATATTTTCACCTTTTAGTACTAAATACAATTTGTTACCATTGGAAACAATTTAGTAGGCTTAGACTTCACTTCTGTACATGGGAATGTTACTCAAACGATGTTTGCATATTGAATATCTTAACGAACCGACACCTTGAGTTTAATATCAAACGGTATATTATTTACAATATGAGTTTGCAGCTGGGCGTTGATATACATACTTCCAGACACCACCAACATTTAAATCGTGCCTTTGGACTGCGAATGTTGGCAGTTGTTCTCCTATTCTTTCTATAATTTTTAATTTACTTGCTTTTTTAATTAATTCACGTAGTATTGTAGGGCAGCGCGATCTGATTTTTGTTTTCATTTATTTCAAGCTATTTTACTTAAGCTAATTTTAAACGTTTGTTCTTTGTGTTGTGCCATACACAAGTTTTCCCCTACTACCTCCGTGTACCCGTGCGAGAACTCTCACATGTTAGACCCTATGTTAGATCCCTATCCTTATATTTCCATTTTAAGAGGGGAAGTAGTTAACGAAACGTGTTTATTTGTTTAAAAATATATAAAGGTAAGTTGCAATGTGCTAACACAATATCAAATAAAATAAAAATAATGCAATTGATGTTCAAAATAAATTTTCAATAAATATTTATTTAGTATCATGGAGAGTTTTCTTGGAACAATTCACAGCACTTCCTTAAAGACAACATTTGTAGTAATTATTCAATATTTTTTGACAGCTAGCTTTTAGCTTCTCGTGAGTCACAAAAATATTAGAAAAGCTTTTTACTTTTGAGAAAGCTATGTGTCTGAACCCGCTGACTTTTAAATTTCATCGAGTGATAACGAAAATACTGGTACAGGTAAAACACAGTCTTCACTCTTCTCTGTGCACAAACATCCCTTCCTCAATTAGGTACACAGCACTTACAGACACCGGTAAAACGTTAATTGATTGGTTTCACTACACGCAAAGAAACAATCTTCATAGGTATCAAGCAAATAAATAAATGTAACTTCATTATTTGTGCACGTCTTCTGAATTTCAGTGGGAAATATAGTTATTCAAATTATCATTTTTCATATTATCGCGGCAAAAAGTATTATTCTTTCATGAAGAACATGAGGGTTCAGGGCAGGAATTTATAGCTAATTTACCTTTGAAATTATATTTTATTATATAGGAGCGAATATTTTGTCAACAAAACTCGAAAAAAACCTCTCTTTTCTGTATTCAAAATTCGACTAGAATATGGTTTAGGATAGAGACCACAGAATTATGAAAACGTGCACAAAATTAACTTCTCCCCATAGCACGTCACACGCAGTTTTTAACTGTTTTTGACGTAAATAAATAAATAAATATAATAGTACTTCCAGTTGTTGCTGGAGAGCAAATCTTGAATTAATGATTATGCCAATAAACCTCGTCAGACTGCACAAACTACGGTGTTAACAGAAAGCGTAAATAATGATAGTCGAATCTAAGCCTTCTAAGCGTGTCGCCACAAACATTGCTACCAGCAGGAAGGGCTGAAATATTGAGGTGGCCTTGATAGTATTGAAGCGTGGAACCGAAAAGTTAATTGAATGGATCGGAGAATGTCTCATCTTGTAGATTATGGTGTGGAAAAGGTTTCTTTGAGGCCTCAAAATTTTACTTTCCAAGGCTCTAAAACGCTTTGTTTATGAGTTATTTGCCGATATAGATTGACATGTCATGCGGGTTGCATTTCACGTGAATATTTCGATGCGTTTTTTTAAAGAAATTATCCATATTTTTAAAGTCAAAGTGGAATTTGTCAAGTCTCCGTGAAATTCTCTTTCTTTAGAGCCCTCATTTATAAATATTGGTTGCGTGTCAGAGCCGGAACCCAAAGGTATACTACTGAAATAATACAGGAGACGATATTGTTCTAATAAACTACACCAACAATGATTTTTTTTGCTCTCAACTTTTTTTGGAAAATGAAACTAAAACTCGTGAATGTGAACCGGAATGGCGCACCTCGCCGAACAACAAAGACACTATTCCAAGCAAAAATATACTTCAAAATTTAAATGTCTTTACGAAACATCATGAACAACACACTACTCTACCCAACAGTATTATTTTCAAATTTCTGACTTTCGATACAATTCATAAAAAAATACTAATTCATTACACTGAGAATCGAAAAACCCACGTCAGAAATTTTAAAAAACTGTTGCCTACAATAGTGTGTTGTTCTTGATGTACAGACATTTAAATTTTGAAGAATATTTTTGCTTGGAATAGTGTCTTTCTCATTCGGTGGGGTGCGCCATTGTGGTTCACATATATGTGGTTTAGTTTAATTTTACAAAAAACGGTGAGACCAAAAAATCGTTGTTGGTGTAGTTTATTAGAACAATATTCTATTCTTATTGTTGGAAAATGACAAAGCAATTTGTGGAGTAGATTAGTATTTATTAGGATTTGTGTGCTTCATCCGTAGGTTTTTCAAATTTCAGTGCAATGAATTAGAATTTTTTTATGGATAGAAACGGAAGTAAAAAATTTGAAAACAATACTGTTGTGTAGTGCATTGTATTGTTGTTAATGTGCAGTGTAAAGACAATTAAATTTTGAAAGATATATTTGCTTGGTCTTTCATATTGGGCGGGGTGCACCTTTGTAGCAACAATTCTTTTGCGTAGTGCATTGTACTGTTGTTAAAGCTGTGTAAAGACATTTAAATTTTGAAAGATATTTTTGCTTGGAATAGTGTCTTTCTTATTCGGCGGGGTGTGCCATGGTGGTTCACATGTATGTGGTTTAGTTTAATTTTACAAGAAACGGTGAGAGCAAAAAAAATCATTTTTGATGTTTTTTATTAGAAGTTTTAATTCTTATTGTTGGAAAAGGACAATGCAATTTGTGGAGCAGTTACTTATTTATAAGGATTTATATGCTTCCATCCGTAGGTTTTTCTCTGTGTAATGAATTATAATTTTTTAATGAATAGTATCGGAAGTTAAAATTTTGAAAACAATACTGTTGCATAGTACATTGTGTTGTTGTTCATGCAGTGTAAAGACATTTAAATTTTGAAGGGCATTTTTGCTTGGAATAGTCTTTGCTACTTGGCGGGGTGTGCTCGTACGTGGAGCAGTTCATTTACCGTTGAAATTTATTTTCTATAACTCGGGAACAAACATTTTTCTAATTTCTATTTTTCTAAAATAATCATTTTTCTGATTTTTTTTAGTTTTTCAAATGTTGCTAATTTCGTGCTTTTGTTTTTCATTCTGGGCCTCAAGACACATACGTGGCTTAGTTTAATTTTCCAAAAAACGGTGTGCCATTCCGTTTCGCATACACGAGTTTTAGTATAATTTTCCAAAGAAAGGAGAGAAAAAAATCATTGTTGGTGTAGTTTATTAGAACATTATTTTTTTCTTATTGTTGGAAAATGACAAAGTAATTTGTGGAGTAGTTTAGTATGTATTAGGATTTGTGAGATTCCTTCCGTGGGTTTTTCTATTCTCACTATAGTGAATTAGTATTTTTTTATGAATAGTATCGGAAATCAATTATTTAAAAACAATACTTTTGCGTAGTGCATTGTGTTGTTAATGCTGGGTAAAGACATTTAAATTTTGAAGGATATTTTTGCTTGGAAATTGTTATTCGACGGGGGAAGATATTGTCTTTGTAATTCGACGGGGTGCGCCATTCCGCTTCACACATACGTTATTTAAATTAATTTTACAAAAAACTGTGAGAGCAAAAAAATCATTGTTGATGTAGTTTATTAGAACAGTATTTCATTCTTATTGTTGGAAAAGGACAGTGCAATTTGTGGAGCAGTTTAGTATTTATTAGGATTTGCGTGCCTCAACCCGAGGGTTTTTCTATTCTCAGTGTAATGATTTATAATATTTTTATGGATAGTACTGGAAGTTAAAAATTTAAAACCATACTGTGGTGTAATGCATTGTGTTGTTATTGATGCTGTATAAAGACATTTTAATTTGGAAATATTTTTTCCTTAGAAGATTGTTTTTGTTTTTTGGTGGGGGTGCGCTATCTTGAGACACATATGTGTGGTTTTGTTCAATTTTTCAAAATCGGTAAGAGCAAAAAAATCAGTGTAGCTTATTAGAATGAAGTTTGAGTTTGTTTTTCGGGAAAGGACAATGCGATGTGTTGTGTAGTTTAATTTTTATTAGGATTGATGTTCCTCCATCCATGTGTTGTTCGGTACTCAGTTAAACGATTTACAATTCTTTCATCGATAGTACCGGAAATCAAAAATTTTAAAACAGTAGTGTTGTATAGTGTATAGTATTGTAGTTGATAATTTGATAGTATGTGTGTTTGATTTTGAAGGATAGTTTTTCTTTGGTGAGTTATTTTCTTATTCGGCGGTAGTGAGTTAGGGTGACTCATGTGGTTTTGTTGAATTTTGAAAAAACGGTGAGAGCAAAAAATCAGTGGTGTAGTTTTTTTAGAACAATGTTTGAATCTGTTTGTTGGTAAAGGACAATGCGATATATTGAGTAGTTTAGTTTTTATGAGGAATTGTGTATCTTGAAATGTATTGTTTCTTGACAGTAGTGTAAAGAAATATTATTTGCAGGGAATATTAAATGTTGCAAAATTCGAAACACCATTGTTGGATAGAGAATTATTTTGTGGTAATTTTATATCAAGAAAATGTAATTTTGCTGCATAGTTTTTTTTCTACGAGTAGTTGGGGGATTTCAAAAAGGGTCGGGGATTTCAAAAAGTCGTTTTTTTTAAATTTTCGAAAAACGGTAAGAGCAAAAAAAAATGTTTATATATTTGAAAAGCACAAAAATAGCACAATATTTTGTATATAAAGAAATTTTGTTTTGGTCAATTGGCTTTGCCAGCTTAATATTAAGCCAGCAAAGTCACCAATTTGTGGAAAAAACCGTTGGAGCAAAAAAATTAACTTTTGTATATTTGGAAAACACAAAATTCTGGGAATAGAGAAAATGTGTTTTTTGAAAATGTCCTTCCGTTCGCGTCCGCCCACAGTCCAATCACCAGAAAATCTAATGACTCGTTCCGCTCGCTCCGGAGCACGGTATAAGATATATAGGTGTGTCAACTAGCCGCCTTTTGGACAAAATTTTTGAAGCCAGTTTGAGGCTAGTTCCTCGCTTATCCGTACTGGTGTGCACGATCGAGTTGGGCATTCATGATGGCGTCTCGCGATTTAGTGGCTTCCACCAGAGGTTACAAAGCTATTAAATGGATCACCATCTTGTCCCAAAAATGCCCAAGTCGTTCGCAGCGCTTACATAGCGAGAATTGTGAGAACTAGCCTCACATTAGCTTCAGTTTTAGACCGGGAGTGAACCCACCTATATCTCTTACACTGTGCTCCGGAGTTAGTTTTAATTCCTACTGTCTAACCAATTCGCGAAACATCTTTTTACTTTAACAAGCTTTAACAGTTTTGTAATTCTTCACTTCAGCAATTGTCACTAATAATTACCGACTTCCGAGGGCATTACTACGCCAGTACAATTCTCGCTGAAATGTCTCTGTCCAACTCGTCTGGCATATCTATTGCCATCTCGATCACGTTTTTGTTCAGTTTCCCTGATCCATTGAGCAAATGCTGAGATGGCCCCTTGTTTTGCTTCTGGACAGTAAATGTAGCTTCACTGTGCGCACGTTTTGTTGAGCACTCCTTTTGCTTGTAGTGGTAGGAAAAGAACGTGATATTTGTTATTTTTTGTTAACAATGCAGAAAAATCAAATCAGCAGTTCATTTACCGTTGAAATTGATATTCTATAACTCGGGAACATTTTTTTCTAATTTCTATTTTTCTAAAATAATTTTTCTATTTTTTTTAGTTTTTCAAATGTTGCTAATTTCGTGCTTTTGTTTTTCATTCTGGATCTCAAGAAAACGTGCGCAGATAATCTCTTCCCCCATACGTCATACACAGTTTTTACTGTTTTTGACCAAATAAATAATAAATAAATAAATAACATCTACCTGTCTACTAGTCGATTGCTTTCGACATTCTGCCCCTCTGCCTTGCAGGAGCGATCTCCTTAGCTGATAACCGTCGCTTATCGTCACTCCGTTGTCTTATAGAAATACTCGTACTCTAACAAGGCGCGCGGCTTTTGAACACGCCATCCGGTGCGACAGTACGCCTGTGGCAACTCGTACGTGGACGGGGCATTACATGTATGCATATATTAAATTATTAATATATTATATATATTATATTATTATATAATATTTATTATATCAATATCAATATATTATACATATTTTTGTGGAACACATGGGGGCGTCGAATTATGTAGTCACCACCAGCAAGGGAGGATTACCGTCATATATACAGGGTGTCCAGAAGCTCCCGTTACAAAAAAATACCACAAATTCTGTGATGCCAAACATGAAGAATGGCAGGTCCAGTTTTTCCGAAAAAAATTTTGTCTTTGAGAAAATTTAGTTTAAAAATCACTTCCGGGGCGCGAAATTCAAACCGGCCGCAACGACACTGCAGACAGTACGGAGCATCCTTCCGCACCTTCTGCGCGGAGCATTTCCTCGTTTCTCCGCGTAAACGGTGAAAGAGTCGAGTAATATTCTGGAAAGCATCGCGTTGCTTACACTAGAATACTTAATAGTATCAAGTATTTGCAGGTTCTATTCAATAAATATGTTAAATGTATGTACAGAATATCGAGTTTTGTTCAAAATGATAGCCACAGTACACGGCGGCGTAAACATAAATTATGAACACGATCCAACTTTTATGAATAAGATTGAATCTCCTGGAATGCTCGAATTGTTATTTTTAGCACATATTAATATGAACTAGTGCTTTGGACCTAAGATTGCCACGTAAATGATAGTCTCCTGAAGATTATTCTAAATATAGTGATATAGTTAAAGCGTTTCGGAAATAAAATATTCATTTCCTGAATTCCCGTTCCATGAAAATTCTGCGTTTATCTCTGGGCGCAGAATTTGAATTGATACGTTTTACAGTCATTTTGTGGTGATGCAGACCGAACAGTGCATTGAAGAATCTTTGTAGGGGCACGTAGGCCATTAACCTAACCCACAGGTCAATATCAACAGAGATAAAATAGCTTCGCCACATTTGAATGCAACAGTGAACAAAAAATACAAAACTACTATATTACTGGTGTGAAAGGGTAAAAGACTGAGAAAACGGTGATGTTGCATTGCGTGATGTACAAATACTTCTAGCAGGCAAACGTTTGACCGTGGTTCACTGAGGTTACCGGCCCACTGCCATTCGCAGCTCGTATTATGGTCGGTGTCCTTGCATTTGTCACTTGCTAGGCCGCGTCACATCGTGGTTTATATCGTATGGTGAAACTCCCACCGCCGCCTAGTGATTCGCCCATCAGCCGCATGTCAGTTTTGCCTCAAAACAACAGATTGCGCAAGTCGAAACCCGGCCCGCACAGTGGTCATGGCTGAAAAAGCACCTGTACGGAGTCATCTTTCCCCTTCCCTCCCCTCCGCACCACCCCCAGCGTCCCACCACCGGCAGCGTATTCTAAAAGCTAAGCGCAGTCAAGGCAAATTAGTAGAAATATCGAGTTTGAGTGCGAGAGGCCAGAATAAGCACGTTTTCAATTAATGAGTACTGCGACATGTACTTAGTCTTCGGCGAGTGCCGGAGCAACGCTCGTGCGGCAGCTCGAGTGTACGCCGAGAGATACCCTAGCAGAAGACACCCTTCCCACTGCGTTTTTCTGCGCCTCGACGCACGAGTACGTGCGTCGGGGTCAGTTTTACCGGGCGGAAGTGTCGATGCAGGTGTGTCTCGCTCATCTGTCGCTACAGAGAAAGCAGTATTGGAACATTTCGAACAGGAACCTTCGAGCAGTGTGCGAAATTTTGCGCGAATGGGTTGTTTATATTAAATTTTTTCCTTACAACTAAAAGAATTCAATTTTCAATGTGAAAATAATTTTATGTATTATCAGATATGTTTTGGAAAAAAATATACAGAGCAATAGTTGCAGTTATGATTTAATTTGCATATTGTTTATGTTTATTCCTGTTTTCCATAAAATATTCTTTTGAGATATAAATCCCTCATAAGTAAAAAAATAACCAACATAAAACTATGTAATTATTAGGGTGTTTTATGTAAAATCTACAAAAATTATCCAATTAATATTTTTCAGTTCAAAAAAGTATGCAATTATTAAATGGAAAAGTTATAAATTGATTATTTTTTTAAACAAATTAAAATATTGAACATGTAGAGATATAACTGAAAGATTTAGGACATGCATGTAAAGTATTTCTAATTAATTTAAAGTAGCAAAATATACATGTTCTAAAATATTTAAGTAGTAAGAATACTGATTCTGCATTAAAATAAATTAAAATAAATTTAAAAAATTAAATAATTCAAAAAAAGGTTTGGGGTGAAAAATTGATTATATTGCATAATTTTTTTCCTTTTTGTCGATTTTTGTTGTACATTATGAAAATATCAAAGAAAAATATTGAAAATTAAAACACTGAAGTAGTGTAGTAGTGAACTGTTTCTACTCCCTTACATTCTGAACTACGTAGTAACCTCGAAGAATTAAATTGAAGAAATGGTCGTTACTCATTTGTGTACGTATCTGCTAACTACAGTGCAAGCTCAAAGAAACAAAACAACTAAAAGAATACTTCTCCCGAGTAGCTGTCAACTGCCTTATGAAATAGTTTCACGAAGTAATTCCAAGATTTGGGTGAAAGACATGCTCTCATCTTGCATCTGGAAAAGCAAAGCGGCGGGTAGAATGGTCATTTTTTTTTAAATTCTGGCCCTCAAGAAAATGTGCGCAGATAAATTTTTTTCCCCACACGTCATTTACAGTTTTTACTGTTTTTTGACAAATAAATAAATTCAACTTCGAGAAATGGATAGTCGAGGCCGCTTGCCTTAACTTCGATGTTCCACGTAGAACAGTTAGCATATTTTGCAATAGCAGTTATTTCGGAACGCTTTCGCTGCGGCAGCAGGAAGTGCTCTTCCTTTACCACATATTACTTAAGCTAAAATAATAGATAACTAATTTAGGAACAGATACTTTTATTTAGGAATTATTTGAAATATTTTTGCAGGGGGAAATATTGATATCCATAAATTAGGGCTACATCTTCGATCAACCGTCCAGTGGTTATTAAGAAGTTTAAAGCTGGCTATCTTTAGTTTGATAATCCAGAAAATGACAGTCGGGAGAATCAATTCAAATTCCAAAGATAATCAATAAACTCAGTATTTTCATTAACGAATATTTTATCTCCGAATTGCTCCTTAGTTTATCACGATATTTAGAATAATCTACAGGAGACTATCATTTACGTGGCAATCTTAGGTCCAAAGCACTAGTTCATATTAATATGTGCTAAAAATAACAATTCGAGCATTCCAGGAGATTCAATCTTATTCATAAAAGTTGGATCGTGTTCATAATTTATGTTTACGCCGCCGTGTACTGTGGCTATCATTTTGAACAAAACTCGATATTCTGTACGTACATTTAACATATTTATTGAATAGAACCTGCAAATACTTGATACTATTAAGTATTCTAGTGTAAGCAACGCGATGCTTTCCAGAATATTACTCGACTCTTTCACCGTTTACGCGGAGAAACGAGGAAATGCTCCGCGCAGAAGGTGCGGAAGGATGCTCCGTACTGTCTGCAGTGTCGTTGCGGCCGGTTTGAATTTCGCGCCCCGGAAGTGATTTTTAAACTAAATTTTCTCAAAGACAAAATTTTTTTCGGAAAAACTGGACCTGCCATTCTTCATGTTTGTTATCACAGAATTTGTGGTATTTTTTTGTAACGGGAGCTTCTGGACATCCTGTATAAGGCGCGTCGGTCTTTTCATATAGCAGGGCGCACACGCTGAATTGATTTAGAGGGCGCCAAGCACATGCCTTACCTGCCATCAGGACACCGGCGTTGAGCGTCTCGAGGGTGAGTGCCCTGGGTCGAAGGATTGCATTCTATTTACCAGCTAATAATAATAACATAGAGACGGAATTTTATAAAGTGCAATCCGTCAAAATGGAGGGATACGCATATTGTAAAAGAAAATGTATTGTCATATATTCTCCGGACTGCAGTTCAACTGTCTTTAAACCGACTAATTACTGAGATGGACATGAACACAGAATGGTGATGACGGTGACGTCGCTACCTCACTTCGAGTGGATTACGCGTCCGCTACCGGTCGGCTCCGGCGGGAGAAGGGCTGTCCGAGACACCGTTGGTGAGGCCCGTAGACTGAGGAACGCTCCGGGTCCGTTCAGCATCAGACAGGAAACCATCCACAGCCGCCCCCGAAATGAAGAGTCGTAATTTCGTTGCCCAAGTCACAGGTCGTCAAACGTCGCCTTGACCGCGTTTTTGCAGCCGAATGTCGGACTGCACAACCTCATAATATGTTTTGGATGTCGATCCAGTTAGCCCATCATCCGGAAGTAATTCCGATGGCAAGTGATGGCTGGTCGGATCATTTTGAATTTGCTCTCTGTCGTTGAATACCAGAG
The DNA here is from genome assembly GCA_031308135.1 of Acheta domesticus. Taxonomy (NCBI): domain Eukaryota; kingdom Metazoa; phylum Arthropoda; class Insecta; order Orthoptera; family Gryllidae; genus Acheta; species Acheta domesticus. The sequence continues at coordinate 107,741,467 of JAHLJT010000631.1, read as the reverse complement.
GCAGGATTTCGGATCTTTCATTGGGGGGGGGCAAATTTGGGCGCTATCATAAACACGAATATATTGGTTTATATTAATGATTTTAATTAATTAATTAAATTTCTTAATTATTTAATTAATTATTGCATGTTATTCATCAGGTTAGTTGAGCACTGACGTGATGATCCTCATTGTTATTTGAACGGTCCGAACTGCAAATTCAACGATGCTTTTTTCTCAGGGAATCATATATTGAAATATCGAAAATGTTTATTTATTATTGTTGTTGAAGTAACAATTTTAGATCATGTATTGCACTTGTGTGCAATCGATTGAGCTGGATCGATTGGTCGAGTGACGGCGCTGTTTGCGCGCTGTCTGCTTTGTTTTTACACTCCCTTATACTATACGTACGTCTTTCGCGTCTTTCTCGGTCTTGCCGGTAGAAGTCTCATGATCGGAAGCACTGCTCACTGTCGCGATCATGTGAAATCTAGCAGAACGACTGAAAAAGATGTGAAATACCGTGACATATTCCATCGCGAAGATGGGATTTGAGTGGCCTTGAGGGGCAAAGTTAGAAGAATCGCAGTACAGAGGATTTTTTTTCTCCTAAAAGCAGATAGCGCGCATCCAGCGCCGTCACGCGACCCATCGATCCAACTCAATCGATTGCATTCAAGTACAAAACACGATCTCAAAGAGTTACTTCAACAGTTCCCCTACAATTTTAGCTCACAGATATTTCTTATTATAAAAATAAAGCTCAAACTACACAATTTAAAAACCTCAAGAAATCGTTAATACATTGCAAGGAGAGATCTCACGTATACTTGGGTTTTTAATTTCTTGGCGCATGGTGAATTGTCATCACGATTGGCCCTGCCGCTAGGTCGCATGATTTCCAGCACTGCTCGATAGTCGCGATCATGCGACTCTTGGCGGCACGACCGAGAACGACGCGAAATACTAATGAGATATTCCATGCGCCAAGAAATAAAAACCCAAGTATAACAAAACTGAACTCGTGGAATCGGTTTCGTACAAATATCAGCCGCTTGCTCTTTGCTGTTCACATGCATCACACCCAAGCGAACCATTTACAACTTGATCTCGCAAGTAATGATAGCGCACATTAATGCTGCTTGGTTTTCTAATTAAAATCCGAGTTTTTAGATGGTTTCATAGCACTCGCACTATCGACAAGCAACGTTTGCACTGATTTTACCCCTCTGTCAAGTAGGTTGGGGCCGTATCCGACCCCACTGTTATCTTTTCTGTGTTGCCAACATTGGCTTCCTTAATTTTGTTCTCACCCCATTATACCCCTCGTAAGCTATTCCTGTAGAAGGTGTCGACGCGTTAAGGTGATGTTTCTTCGTGATGAATTTGGTAGGTTATATAGCTTTCTTGGATTGTCAGCGATGGAGGGGGTCGAATCCGACCCCACCTTGGTCTTCACGTAATGAATATTAGTTCATTAGTTAGCTCATTAACTAAAACTATTTACAGGAGCGTGCAAAATGGAGTATAAGGATTTCCTTGATAGGTCTGAAGATATTTTAAGGGAAACTGCGCACAGATACCGAATCGAGTGGTGGATCTGATGAATCCTGCTCCGAAGATGATACAATTTTATCAAATGATGATGCCATTGAAGATATTTTTATGTTGATATTCAAGAAACTTGTGTAAAATTTAACATGTAAAAACTAGTGGTGCTACAACAGCACATACTTTCCCGTATTATTGGAATATTGGAAGCAGCTACGTAAAATTGAAATATTGCACTTTCTGCCCTACTGACATCTTAGCCATTATTTGAAACGTCCAATTCAACCAAGAAGCGATCAACCACGGTGTATATATATATATATATATATATATATATATATATAATATATATATAAGATTATTAAGATGTATATCTTACAGCGCGTTAAGACACCTTAAACTGTGGCTGTTACACATTACATGACCGATCACGACCTTGCCCAAATGAGTCCCAAAGATCGCAGCACTTATGTGCGAGAACTGTGAGAACTAGCCTCACATAAGCTTCAGTTTTAGACTGGGAGTGAACACACCTGTATTACACAGTGCGAACAACTCACTGTTTCTATCGCAGTTTTGTCAAAACTATGTGAAATCCACAACTGCATAAAAATATAATACAAAAATTTTGTAAACTTGTACTGGAAAAAGAAGTCTGATACCATACAGCTCTATCGACTCACAACAATCACACGTAATTCACAGAAATTCGCAATAGCGGAACGGAATTCAATTGTTGCGTTCCCTCATTGTCGATACTCTTACAGCTAGTAATTTTTATTTCCAATATTTGAAAAGAAATAATTTCTTTAAACATTAATGTGTAAATATATAACAAAAGGGCGAATGTAGAAACGAACAAAAATATAATATCCAAAATTGCAATTACGACGCATCCCTCCGTCTGAAGCGCAGTAATTTTGCAGCGGGCTATTTTGTTTGTCACGAAGTTATAGAAAAACTACTCGTATTTTCAAAAAAATTAAGCATGACCTTATTTGAAGATGTAGTTTTGATAAATATTGAGAAAACTAGCTGCCCAAATGCCCAAATGGAAAGAGAAAACCAGTTGCCCAAAGTACATTTTTTTGTTTTTTGCTAATCTTTCGGTTCCCTAATGGTAAAAACGGAAATATTAATTTTTGAATATTCAAGAACACAAAAACCGAGTCCTAAATAACAATTTTCTTTTAAAAATTTTGTACCGTTTTAAAGGAAATGGAATTTTAGCACTACTAAAACTGCAAAATTTGAAGCTCTTTTTCACAGCAAATTTTTGAGTTTTCAAAATACTTCATTTGAAGTTATTGGAAGCACCTACACTTACAAATATAATAATCTTTACAAATTGCTGGTAATGTGCATATTAAAGATGTGAGAGATCATTCAAAAAAAATATTTGTGTAATTTTTGAAAAAACAAAAAATTCCTCAAAGTAAAATTTACGTCATATTAAAGAGTACAATTTTCACTATCCGATCGAAAAGTTTGAATGAAATTTTTTTAGCTATTTTTGAGAAAATGGCGTTTGAGCGTTTGTGAAAATGCGGAAATTTGAGCTAGCTTTCACAGAAAACGGTTGGGTTTTCGAGAAACTTTACTTGACATTATTTAAAGCACATGTACTCATAAATATAATGTGAAAAAAAACGCCGCTAATGTAAATATTATCGACGTGAGAGACAAGTCAAAAACATTACATTTTTGCAATTTTTGAAAAAACAAAAGAATACAGCAATATGGCGTTTATGTCATCTCATACAGTACATTTAGCAACATCCGTTCTAAAAGTTTAAAGAAAAAAATTGGAGCCGTTTTTGAGGATATCTTGTTTTTGTATTTTTTTAAAATTACACATTGCACGCAATATTGCTCGATAACTATTAAAATGTTTAAAAAATGTACATGACCTTAATGAAAAAACTATGTAGGCAGAACAAATTTTATTTGAAGGAAAAATCTCTGACTTCAATTTTGTACTTGTAGGAAAAGGCCGAAAAAAATCAAACTTTCACAATTTTCGAAAATTCAGAGTTACCCGTGAAAATCGGACCTATGCCACCTTAATAAGTGTATTTTACTTTATTCTCACAAAAAATTTAAAGAAAAAAATTGGAGCAGTTTTTGAGAACATTTTGAAAATGTCCGGAGGGCTTCATGTAAAGTACCCCCAAATTTTTGAAGAATCTTTTTCAAAATCTCAAAACTTTGACTCAAACACACCCACAAAAGAGGGATTCTGGCTACACCACGTGTTAGGGGATATTTTTTTAATTTAGCAACTGGTTTTATCCTCTTTCGTTATCAGCGCTCGTGAATGAATTTTTTTCTGCCGAAAATTGGCCGTTTTTTCGCGCAGCATTACATAACTTTCCCTATACTAAGTATATTACTCCGTATATACGTACGTATGCGGGAAAGTAAAACGTGCGATTTTTAAGAAAAATTGGTTTAAAGAAAACAAAAAATTGCTTACGTTTGACACAAAATTTCGCAAAAAATACTTGTTTTTTTAAAAATTGAACATGATCTTATTTGAAGATGTTTTTTTGTGAACACATATCATTGATTTTTTAACGAACATTCTGCGCCATTCTCTTAAATGACCTTCATTTGAATCATTCATTTCTTTATTAAAGAACTCAATATGCAGAACAAATTTCATTTGAAGAAAAAATCTCTATCTTCAATTTTGTAGTTGGAGAAAGACGCCGAAAAAAATTCAAACTTTCAAAATTTTCGAAAATTCAGGGCTGTACGTGAAAATCGGACCTATGCCATGTTAAAAAAGTGTATTTTTTTCATACAAGAAATTTAAAGAAAAAATTTGGAGCCGTTTTTGAGAAATTTTTGAAAAACCCCGAGGGGCTTCATATAAAGTACCCACAAATTTTGAAGAATCTTTTTCAAAATCTCAAAGCTTTGACTAGAATCAGATCGACCGGGGAATATCCATTTTGGAAGAAAACGTACGTATGATTTAGGCGCTAGCAGTGTTCACAGACGGACAGACGGACGGACGGACGGACGGACGTTTTCCTTTCAATTGGGTTTTCGGTATCAAGGACCTAGAAAACAGAGTTTCTGGCTACACCACGTGTTAGGGGATTTTTTTTCTTAATTTAGCAAGTGGTTTTATCCACTTATTCGTTTTCACGGCCCGGCAATTAATTTTTTTTCCGCCGAAAATTGGCCATTTTTTCGCGCAGCATTACATAACTTTCCCTATACAACGTATATCACTCCGTGTATACGTACGTATACGGGAAAGTAAAAAGAGCGTTGTTTTCTAAGTTTTGTTGACAAAATATTCGCTCCTATACAATAATATCTATTTCAAAGGTAAATTAACTAAAAATGTGTGCCCTTAACCCTCATCATGTTCATTAAAGAATAATACTTTTGCCGCGACAATATGGAAAACGATAATTTGAATAACTATATTTTCCACTGAAATTCCGAAGATGTGCACAAATAATGAAGTTATATTTATGTCCAGAAGCAAAACAAGGGACCATCTCAGCATTTGCTCAATGGATCAGGGAAACTGGACGAAAAACCTGATTGAGATGGGGGCCATCGACCCAGAAGCTGTGGTACAGTACTTGTTACAGGTTCTTTAGAATTATACAGTCCAAATTGTAAATAATTACTTAACTATCGTTAAAATTAATGTTACTTTCCTTTTGATGCTCGGTATAGTCTCGAAATGTATAGAAACAGTTATGCGGCAGAAAAGATTTTACTTGGGACTTAAACTTTTCTATCTAATGTAATCGTTTAATGTCATCTGGCAAAGTGTTGTAGAGTAATGTACATGAATTGAATGTGATTTTTTTGTAGTGAGCTGTTGATACTGCCAGCTGATGAATATGATTACTACGTCATGTGTTATACTTATAGAAAAAATATATTCCCGCCCTTAAGTAAGTCATTTTTGACAAAAACTACTGGTTGTCTCCCGATTGGTAAATCAGGAGACAAGGTAATGGTAAAATACCTAGATTAATAAAGAGAGACTTACAAACATTTCGTGGGTGGGATTTGCTTATTATTCGTACAATTCTTTTTTGTATATGTAAGTCTGTGAGCTATAAGATGTGTTTCCCCAGAATATCTTATATAGAATATCTTATATCCAGAATATACCATCTTATTATGCCATTATAGTATCTCAGGCGGGAATGAATATTCGCAAAATATACACGAGCATTATGAAGGCTGACGGAATTTGAAAGAATTCTGAACGCATAGCATAATGAACTTAATTTCGTGTTCAATTCATTTAAGTGGACATTCTATTTGAGGTTTGACTGAATTGACAGACCTAAAAATGTTATACAGAATGTTATACATTTTCAATGGAATACAGAACTGTTTATTTGAAATGGAAAACTGCATTGAAACAGTTTTCTTTTCATTTACTATTAATTTATCATTACGGAACCAATTTTAAACATATGATATTGTACTATTTACGGTTTCTTTATTGCAAAGAATATTTGTATCATCCGCAAAGAGAACTGTTCTTCCGTTTCGAATCGCTAAGGGCATATCCACTGGCGGGATTTCGGATCTTTCATGAGGGGGGGGGGCATATTTGGGCGCTATTATTAACACGAAAGTATTCGTTCATATTAATGCTTTAAGTTAATTGTGCTGTAATTATATCCACCGTTTTCAATTTGGTTAATTCTTTCATTAATCATTTTTGAATGTTATTAATTAGATTAGTTGAACACAGAGGTGACGATCCTCATTGTTATTTGTACTGTCCGAACTGTAAATTCAACGATGCATTTTTCGAAATATCGAAAATATTTATTATTTATTATGATGACATATGTTTATACATAACTGTAGGATATACATTTAAAAATCTACATTAATAAATTGTCTTAATTAAAATACAATCTACTGTGCAAGGTGATAATATGAGCCCCCATTTTTATTTCGACTTTTAAAAAATGAATTAAATGAGTTCTTTAAAACAAATATAACCTCATCTTCAACATCGGACAATTGTGTTTTTAAAAATGTACTTTGGGCCGAGATAGAAGATAGGTGGCAAAAAGGTGGAACAATGTAAGTTTGCCCAGACCAACGATCTTAGAAAACTATGAGGAGAAAGTCTGTGCCATTCTGTAGCACTAGTTATTTTCTCGAATACGTACGTATATACAGATTAATATACGTAGTATTCAGAATGTAAGATTCAGATTTCGACGGAAATACACGTCTTGGGTGTCCCCTGGTACTGAAATTTTTTTCCTCCATAACGTCCATCCGCCCGTTTGGTATGTGAACAACACTAGCACCTAAGCTATGGGTACGATTTTTTCCAGACTGAATAAACCCTTGTCGATCTGGCCTGAGTTGAAGCTCTGCGATTTTGAAAAACATTCATTAATATTTCACTGTCAGACTGGGGTACTTTAGATGAATTTTCTCCACAATGGCTCCAAATCTTTTCTTTAAATTTCTTGAAAAAGAGAGTGAAATACATATATAAAGACGGCATAGGTCCGATTTTCACTGATAAATCTGAATTTTTGATAGTTGCAAGACACTGATATTTTTCGGCGTATTCCTACAACTATAAAATTAAGATAGAGATTTTTCTTTCATGTAAATTTTTTCTTCATAATTAGTTCTTACGTGTAGGTCATAAACATTTTTTTGAAACTTTTATTCGTTTTCGCGCAATATTGCGTCCAATATGTGTAATATTGAAAAAAAAATAAAAAAAACAACAAATTCTCTAAAACGGCTCTAGATTTTTTTCTTTTAACGTTTGGAACGAATAGTGTTAAATGTACTCTGAGATGACATAGACGCTATTTGCTCTATTCTATCTTAGGTAGTTTTTGAAAAATTACACTAATCTATTTTTTACTTGCCTCTTGCATCGTTAATATTTACATTAGAGGCGATTTGTTCATATTATTGCATTTATGAGTACATGTGTATTACATTATCTCAGATAAAGTTTCTCGAAAACTCAACATTTTTTTGTGAAAATGAGCTCAAATTTCCACATTTTCAGAAACTCTCAAACACTATTTTCGCAGAAACGCCTCCATTTTTTCCTTCAAACTTTTTGTATGAATAATGCTAATTGCACTCTTTACGATGACAGAAAATTCATTTCGCTGTATTATTTTATTTATTTATTTATTTTAGATCGCTGTGAAACGTCTTGGTCATAAGCGATCAAAATCTATTTTACAATTTTACATAATAAAACATTACAATTACATGGACATACATTTCAATGAAATATTTAACATTATCTCTAAACAATATAAAACTTTTAACTATGATTTCATTCAATATTACAGGCATGTGAATTTTTGTAACAATAAAGGAACTATTATATATATTTATCTAATTTTGTGTCACATAGGAATTTAATAATTTGACTACAATTTGAACAGGGAACTGGATTCGTCTTTTGAAATAATTAACAGTGACTCAAATTGAAATGGCCAATTCGGAGCCTTGATAAAATGACTTGGTGTTTTCTTTTAAAGTTCAGAAGAAGAAGAGAAGGATTCTAGTACTAAATTTCTAACTTGACGTAATTTTGAATGTTTTGATTTCCATTTCAAATCCCATATTTGTAATGCTGATGATAGAAGAAGTATTTTAAAGTCTTGAAGGGAACCAGAGATGGAGTTATTGGGTAAAGGAAGTTTAGAAGCATTCTTTGCTGAGGAGTCAGCATCTTCATTTCCCTTTATCCCTCGATGGGAAGGGATCCATGTAAGGGTGACGTTACAATGATTTTGCGCCAAGGATAGAAGACGTTCTTGGATTTCTTGAACAAAAGGATTTTTTGATAGTTTATTTTGAATAGCGGATATGACTGATAGTGAATCTGTGAAGATAAGCAAATCTGATGATGTTCTGTTTTGTAAAAAGAGATCTAACGCTTTAATAATTGCTCAGACTTCCCAGGAAAAATTAGAAAAGAAGTCTGGTAAACGAGTAATATAATTAATTTGAGGGTGATATGAAATTATAGAAATTATAGCTGTATTATTTTGTTTCTTCAAAAATTACAAAAATGCAATTTTTTGAAGTATCTCTCACGCTGTCAATATGCACATTTCCGGGGATTTGTATACATTATTGCATTTGTGAGTGGCAGTGATTCAAAAGACTTCTATTAGTTTTTCGAAATCGCAATTGTTTTCTGTGAGAAAGAGCTTCTTCAAATTTCGCATTTACAGTAACACTTAAACGCCATTTTCGTAAAAACGGCACCAAATTTTTCAACGAAAATTTCCATATAGGACGAAGGTTTACTCTTCAATAACATTATTACATTAGTTTTGCGATTCTGCCATTAGGAAACCGAAAAATTGAGCAAATGTGAAAAAATGTTCGGGCGGCGATAGATGATAGCTGGCAATAGGATGGGGTACGACCCGATAATTAGCCCCTACCAAAGAAATTAGGAAGCTAACTAGTACGAGAAAGTCTGTGCCATTCCGTAGATCCACTAGTTCCTTTTTGTTTTGGCCCTAGATCCTGATGGCATATAAAACAAAAACAGTGCGAACACAAGTTGTAGTGGCAGTTAAAGTTTGGGGACTCATATACGCACCATAGTTCGGGGCTCATTTTACAACCATCACCGTATTGAAATTCTGCAAACTAAAACCGGTCTTTGATAGTTCGAAATTACAGATGGCATGCATAAAAACAATGTTTATGACTGACATAAGTATCAAATTGATACAGATTTGCCCCGCAGGGAGAGGCCACATGCAGTGGCGGTTCGTGACATTTTTTCTTGGTGGGGCCAGGCGCAAAAGCACGAATTTCATCTCATAATCAATCTTATTTAATTAAATAATTGTCATTTAATCAATTATTTAATTAATATTAATTATCAATTAATTAAACCTTTAAATCTATATCTGTTAATAATAATGTTTTCCACAAAACCAGAAGTAGGAATTTTTATTAAGATGTTTAATCAAATATTGGTATGTCAATGGAAACAAATGATTTTTGTAAAAATGCTAATGCCGTAGCTTATCTTTCTGAATGCTTAGAGTTCGAAAGGGAAACATACCGTAAAATTACGACAAATTGACTTGGTCGTGTTATGTCAGTTGTTTAATCGGCCTGCACAGAAACAAAATCTGCTACATCTATGTCTGTCTTCACTTCGTCCAAATACCCTTCATACATGGAATCTAGCAGCTCGTTCTACGTCGTGTGAGTTATATTTATAAACAGAAAAATTGTTTAAATGTTCATTTAACATACTATCTAGATTGCCGAATAACGATAAGTCTAAAAACTTGCACGGTTTTTTGAATCTTCAGATTCATCATGCTCTCTCAATGCTACTTCATGAGTACCACAGAATTTTAAACACTCAATCTCTCTACCTAAAATAGTTTATTTTTTGCGACTTCTTCATTATGTTTCTAGATTGAAGTTTTGACTGCCGAATCAATATGTACAACAATGTTCAAGGTTGGAAAGTTTTAAATTTACAAGCGTTTTCTAAATGCTACTTCTTCGTGTTGCTTCGTGCGTTTCTTCGTGTTTCTTTATCATTTCCCTCAAATGTTTCAGATCCTTACAGCCCACTGTCGTCCACAAACCCTCACCACCAAATAATAAACAAAAAAGCAAAATAAGCTTTGTTTTTCTTCACTCACAGTGAACCATAGTTGTTTGCTGAAATTACGAATTACAGAATGTTCATTTTTCTTCACATCAACTTGCGTAAATGAAAATTACACTCGGTTGATTTGCTATTAACAGTTTAATATCATTTTTTTCTTCAAGTCTCAGTGTAGAAAACTGAAAACGGTTTAACGAATCCACTGTGTTCATCTTATAGCGCGGAGAACTTTCACGTGCACTTTGAAAACCGCGCGCTCAGCCTGCCGTTCCTCCGAGAAGGGCCTGATGGTGCGGGACCCAAGGGCTGCTAAAATTAGCAAGCAGTACTCGCGCCCAGTGCGGAAGGGCATTGACCTTGTAAACGGAGCGGAGTTACCGGCTGTGGGCCCACGCAGGCCGGGCCCCTAGAATGCTACTAACGCTATCTTTGAGTGCGGCAAGTAACTATGACCTTCAATTCCTGGTTATTGGGACTTGGAATGAGTTCTGGAGACGAATTGTCGATCTTCACGAATAAAGAATTCCAGTAAAGTACTACAATTATCACAAAGAGATTACGATGAAGATAAATAAACATTTTTTTGCTTTATTAAATCTTGGTGGGGTCCCGGCCCCTGTGGCCCCTTAGGACGAGCCGCCCCTGGCCACATGTATAATTATGATGCACAACTTATGCAATTTAGAGTAGCGAAAAACGGGCGTGGCCTGACAGCGTAATTTTGAGATTAACACACGTGGCAGTCAAAGGGTTAAAACATATTGTATTTCATTCGTTAAGAATCAGAATCGGTCTGAGCGAACTCAAACTAGAATTAAAAGCTAAAAACTTGCCTTCCAAAGCTCTTAGAACCGAGAAAACACGAAGACATGTTTCACATCAGCTCTCATTTACAACTGAACCACAGAGCTATGACGGCAAAAATAATTATGAAACTAGTTGTTAAAATCCTTCCTGCTAGAATATTTGCTATGTATGAAAAGATACCAAGGGAGCTCATATTATATAAATCGCTCGAACCCAACGGGAAATACTCTTCTTTTTGAGAGATGAAATTTGAGTGTTATGACTAGACCACGGAATTTTAGGCACAAAAAAGATTTGATTTAGGCACCTAAAATAGGCAACAAAATAATAGGCATTAAAATCGACGTTTTAGGCACTTAAAATAAGTTAAAGAATGGCTAAGCTAGGCAAAAAATAGACATGAAAAAGTTATATTTCTGGCATCTAGAACTGATCTCAAAAGGATTAAATTTGGTAATTTTTATTATGCAGGATAAAAGTATTTTTACATTTAGGCAGAGGCGGGATTCAGCGGGGGCAAGGGGGGGGGCAAATGCCCCCCCCCCAATCTTCGGACAAATTTTAAAAAAACTATCTTTAATTTTATTTCGCGGATCTTCAAATTTATATATCAAAGATTTACTTGGTTCTGTATTTTGAGAAGAAATATAATGTTAATAATTATTATATTTATTAACGTATATAATAATAACTAAGCGAACAAAATTTTATTAACCTATGCTAATAACATTCATTGATGAATTGGTGAACTTTACTTCAGTATTATAAAACGCGCGGGATAATGTTCAGCGTTATTTTGAATATCCCTTATTAATACATTCTATTTCAATTATATTTTGCTTTGAAACGTTATTTACTTGGAAATTATGCAGTTTAATGCCTAAAATCATGAGTCATAATTAGACCTTGGATTTTAGGACAAGTGTCTATTTAGTTCCTTTAGGATGTGAAAAGTAATTGCAGATGTTTTCGAATCATGAGAGAATAGATCTAATGAAAGCGTCTAATAGTGTCTAAAATGTTCTAAAAGGGCGGTTGATGCCTATTTTAATGTTTTTGCCTTAAAACAAGTGATTTTTGAGGAGGATCATATTTTAAATACTAAATTTTGAAATTCGTTTTACAGAAACGTAAAAACTTTTCAGAAATGCAAATATTGGGTGATCGAATACGCAATCGACTTCGAACCGAAATCTTTCACCCAAAATATCGAACAAAAGGATCCCTGCAAATCAACAGAATTAAGATGTTTCACGCTCGTCTCCGATCAGCACGCACTTCTTGGGCAATTGCACCCATTTCTGGTTCGGCTGCGCTGTTGACAGGTTTAGGCTTATTGCCGCAGCGGGTCGTCTGCGAAGTCCAGGGGAAGAAAGACAGGTCAGGCAAAAGCCTTGTCGAACAGGCGTAGATTACAAAAAAAGGCCAATAGTTAAATGGGTTGTGTGGTGCAAGTTTTTGGTAAAAATACTTTTTCCTGCATAATAAAATTACCTAATTTAATCCTTTTGAGATCAGTTCTAGATGTCAGAAATATAACTTTTTCATGTCTATTTTTTGCCTGGCTTAGTCATTCTTTAATTTATTTTAAGTGCCTAAAACGTCGATTTTAATGGCGTCGATTAACGACGTAAGAGACAAGTAAAAATTGCATTAGTGTAATTTTTGAAAAAAACAACAACAAAAGAATAGTGCAAAATAGCGTCTATGTCGTCTTATAGAGTACATTGAATACTATACGTCCTAAAAGTTCAAAGAAAAATCTAGAGCCGTTTTAGAGAAAGTCTTTTTGATATTTTTTAATATTACACATATTGGACGCAATATTGCGCGAAAACTAATAAAATTTTCAAAAAAATGTTCATGACCTAAACGAAAGAACTAATTATGAAGAAAAAAAATAACTTGAAAGAAAAATCTCTATCTTAATTTTGTAGTTGTAGGAATACGCCAAAAAAATATCAGTCTCTTGCAACTATCAAAAATTCAGATTCATCAGTGAAAATCAGACCAATGCAGTCTTTACACATGTATTTCACTCTCTTTTCACAAGAAATTTAAAGAAACGATTTGGAGCCATTTATGAGAAAATTTTGAACATGCCCCGTGAACCTCACGTAAAGTACCCCCAAAAATTAATTAATGTTTTTCAAAATCGCAGAGCGTCAACTCAGTCCAGATCGACAAGGGTTTATTCAGTTTGGAAAAACTCGTGCTCATAGTTTAGGCGCTAGTGTTGTTCACATACCAGACGGACGGATGGACATTTTGGAGGGAAAAAAAAATCGGCATCAGGGGACACCCAAAACGTGTATTTCCGGCGAAATCTCGACATCAGTTTTCCGCAACATTACATTACATTCTGAATACTACGTATATTACTCTGTATATACGTACGTATACGAGAAAGTAACTAGTGCTACAGAATGGCACAGACTTTCTCCTAATAGTTTTCTAATTTCGTTGGTCTGGGCAAACTTACATTGTCCCACCCTTTTGCCACCTATCATCTATCACAGCCCAAAGTACATTTAAAAAAAACAATTGTCAAATGTTGAAGATGAAGATATATTTGTTTTAAAAAAATATTTAATTCATTTTTTAAAGTCGAAATAAAAGTGGGGGCTCATATTGTTACATTGCACAGTAGATTGCATTTGAATTAAGAATAAGAGTTAATTAATGTAGATTTTTAAATATATATCCTACAGTTATGTATAAGCATTTGTCATCATATTCAATAAACTTTTTCGATATACGATTCACTGAGAAAAATACATCGTTGAATTTACAGTTCGGACTGTTGAAATAACAATGAGGATCGTCACCTCTGTATTCAACTAATCTAATTAATAACATTCAATAATAATTAATAAAATAATTAACAAAATTGAAAACGGTGTATATAATTACAGGACAATTAACTTAAAGCATTCATATGCACGAATATTTTCGTGTTTAAAATAGCGCCCAAATTTGCCCCCCCCCCCAATGAAAGATCCGAAATCCCGCCTCTGCTTGAACTAACCCTTTTACTAATTCCTCGTCATACTCAGAATGCTCTTCTATCAATCTTTTTAGCGTTGCTAAAATTTCTCCCCCTGTAACGTGAATGCCTAATTCTAGTGCAACTTGCACGACGCACTCTTTTGAGAATTTTGGTAAATACGCCATGATTGAAACCTGAACTAATCTTATCAATGCAGTTGGCTATACTAACACCAGAATCCTTGCAGAATTTTGATGATTATCAATCAAAGCCGGATGGCCTCGTGACTTCCTTCGTGTCCTCCGTCCTTCTGGTGTACAATTTATTTATTTATTTATTATTTATTTATTTACGTCAAAAACAGTTAAAAACTGCGTATGACGAGCTATGGGGAGAAGTGAATTTTGTGCACGTTTTCATAATTCTGTGGTCTCTATCCTAAACCATATTCTAGTCGAATTTTGAATACAGAAAAGAGAGTTTTTTTCGAGTTTTGTTGACAAAATATTCGCTCCTATATAATAAAATATATTTTCAAAGGTAAATTAGCTATAAATTTCTGCCCTGAACCCTCATGTTCTTCATGATAGAATAATACTTTTTGCCGCGATAATATGAAAAACGACAATTTGAATAACTATATTTCCCACTGAAATTCAGAAGACGTGCACAAATAATGAAGTTACATTTATGTCCAGAAGCAAAACAAGGGACCATCTCAGCATTTGCTCAAGGATCAGGGAAACTGGACGAAAAACCTGATCGAGATGGGGGCCATCAACCCAGAAACTGTGGTACAATACTTGTTACAGGTTCTTTAGAATTATACAGTCCAAATGATAAATAATTACATTAACTATCATTGTTAAAATTAATTCTACTTTCCTTTTTGATGCTCGGTATAGTCTCGAATTGTATAGAAACAGTTATGCAGCAGAAAAGATTTTACTTGGGACTTAAACTTTTCTATTGAATTTAATCGTTTAATGTCTTCTGGCAAAGTGTTGTAGAGTAATGTACATGAATTGTATGTGAATTTTTTGTAGTGAGCTGTTGATACTGCCACCTGGTGAATATGATTACTACGTCGTGTGTTATACTTATAGACATCGGCGTTTGCTGAAAATATATTCCCGTCCTTAAGTAAGTCATTTTTGACAAAAAACTACTGATTCGTAAATCAGGAGACAAGGTAATGGTAAAATTTCTAGATTAATAAAGAGTGACTTACAAGAATCACGTGGGTTGGATTTGCTTATTATTCGTACAATTCTTTTTTGTAATCTGAAAGTCTGTGAACTATAAGATGTGTTTCCCCAAAATATTATGCCATATCTCAGGCGGGAGTGAACATTGGCAAAATATACACAACGAGCTGTATGAAGGCTGACGGAATTTGAAAGAATTCTGAACGCGTAGCATAATGAGCTTAATTTGTGTTCAATTCATTTAAGTGGGCATTCCATTTGAGGTTTGACTGAATTGATAGACCTAAAAATTTTGTTACATTAACATCAGTCAATGGCACACCGTTCATTTTCAATGGAGTACAGAATTTTTTATTTGATATGGAAAACTGCATTGAAACTGTTTTATTTTCATTTACTTTTAATTTGTTATTACGGAACCAATTTGAAACGTCTGATATTGTACTATTTACGGTTTCTTTGTTGCAAAGAATATTTGTATCATCCGCAAAGAGAACTGTTCTTCCGTTTCGAATCGCTAAGGGCATGTCATTTACGTATAATAGGAAGAGAATAGGGCCTAAAATCGATCCTTGCGGGACTCCACGTACAATTGGCAAAGAACCGGAAGGTGTGTACATAAAGTTCCATCATTCCAGTAAGGTATTTCTACTCTCTGAGATCGTTGTTTAAGGTACGAACATAGCCAATCTAGAGCAATACCACGGATTCCATACGAAGGTAATTTTGAAAGTAAAATGTTATGATCAATGACGTCAAAAGCTTTTGAAAGATCTAAAAATATTCCAATAGTTGCTTCGTTTTGATCCAATGATGAGGCAACATCCTTAAGAAAAGAAAAAAATGGCTGTTTCCGTAGATTTTGATTTCCGGAATCCATGTTGGCAATTTGAAAACGCGTCGTGCTTATTCAGAAAGGTTCCATTCGCACATAAAAAAGTCTCTCTAATATTTTTGAAAAAAACTGACAAAAGAGAGAATTGGCCGATAATTTTGAACTTCATTTTTGTTGCCTTTTTGAAGAGCGGCTTAATCTTAGCTGTTTTAAAAATATCTGGAAAAATTCCGGTGCATAAGGATGCATTAAATATGTGAGTTAACGGGTGTATAATGGCTGGCGCGCACGTCTTTAACAAACAATCCGGAAATTCATCTAAACCGGCCGAATATTTATTTTTAATTTACCGATTATTTTGAGAATTTCATAGGAAGAGGTTTCGGAAACGAACATAGTGTCTAAGACTTTTAGGGAAACGTCAGATGTTGAATTTTGTGGCTGAAAGCCCTTAGTGAGATCGACAGCAATTCTCGAAAAGTATTGGTTAAAGAGACTAGCCACTGTTGCCGGATCGTTCACATCTCTATCGTTATCTTTTAAAACAACATTCTCTATAAGGTTTCTAGTTGGTTTGGTCGCATTTTTTACTATATCCCACATTGATTTTGTTTTGTTATTTGAGGAGTTCAAAATATCCTGATCGTGTTTCATGATTTTAGCCTGCCTTATGACTTTTCTTAACAATGATTTGTATTTTTTAAAGTACAGGAGGAAATCTTGAGATACGTTATGATGCTAAGAAATGAAAGATAGAATTCGTTTGTTTTTACATGATGTTCTAATCCCTTGTGTTATCCAAGAATTGTTTTTGCGTGAAATATTTAATTTTCTTTTCTGAAGAGGAAAGCAAGTGTTAAAATGAAGTGAAAGCGTTGAAAAAAAAGAATAATATTTATCGTTTGTATCAATAGTATTATAAACTGCGTCCCATGACTCCTGCAGCAGTAATCAATGACTAATTTTATTTTACTTTTAGAAAACACTCTACTCATACGTGTATTATTTATTGTGTCATTGTTTCGCATTCGTATAATGGTAAGAATTTGTGCATCGTGGTCACTGTATCCTAAATCTTTTGTTTCAATTTCATGTCGAGTAGTGGTTTTGTTAATTATAATTTGATCCGATTGCCTTCTTTGAATTTACTGTGATCCGTGTAGGTACTTTTATTGTAATATCTAAATTGAAGGAATAATTAAGTTAAGAAACTCTCTTTCTCGCAAGATTCGACCAGAAAATCAATGTTAAAATCTCCACATACAACAATGGATTCAAAAGACCGATTGATGACTTTGATAAGTGTTATCTCTAGTTTTTCTAAGAACAACAATGTAATCTGCAGCTCTCTTGTTGGAGGCCTGTAGATGCAAAGCAATATCATTTTAGCACAGGAAGATGTACAACAGAAATTTCAAAAACATTTTCAACGGCATACTCATTGAATTCCGTCCAAGGAGATAGAATCAATATTATTTTTAACGTAAATACAAGAACCTCCTATATGCCGGACTTCTATGAGATTCTCTTTTCTACAATAATAGCCTGCGAGGTAAAAGTTTGGAATTTGAAATGCTAAGTTCATTAGGAGAAAACCAATGTTCTGTAAGCAAAGAACATCCATTTGATTTAAATCGCTCTGTAGAGCTGCCTCGATAAACTCAAGTTTTATTTGAAGGGATTGAACCATTATGGTGCAATATCATTTATTTTTTGCAAGTACCTACACGAATGTTTTTCTGCTGCATCTGACTGTAGTTGCTATATATTTACTCCATTTTTACCTCGAGTGCGTTGGTCGAAGGTTTAATGTTGTCCCAGCAGTCACAGGTTGTGAGGAAACAGAGGCGTCATTGGTAGTGTGGAATGGAAGAAACGGGAGTAGGTTCCAGGAGGGGGTAAGAGGGTTCATGAATAAGGGTGGGGGTGGGGAACGTAAGGAAGGTGAAAGGGATGGATTTTTGTGCAGGAGGCTGCGTAGGACTGGCAGTTGAGATGTATTGTGCAAGCTTTCACCGACTGCATGTTTCCAGCAAGGTTCATGTGGAGACCGTGCCGGGTGAAGTGTTTTACTGAGAGGAAATTCATTTCAAAAAGTGTTACATCTGTTCTCTCAGTTGCAGTTTTAGTTGTTGGTTTTGCGTGCTTAATCTCGTCTGCAGAGGTTGGTCCTTTTGTACCCTATAAGGCGTCAGAGTCGAGACTACAATGTTTA